>JAFEMH010000443.1:0-600000 GCA_022495995.1 Adenophora triphylla var. japonica
TACCAATTTGGTGACAACCTTTCATGCCTAAGCTCAAAAGCTAATGATGTCAATCTGTGGCACCAAAGAATTAAGGTGGCATGCTAGGCTGTCAGAGAACTCTAGAAGAATTTCAAAGATTTGGAAGTCTGTTCAAGGACACTCCCTTAAAGTTTGAACTTCAAGAACCCCGATGTACCGTGGTTTACATGTCAAAAGGGAAAACAAACAAAAGTATCCACATAAAAGTTAGGTCTAACAAAGTGCTCCACATCTAGGCTGTCTGAGAGTTAATTCATGCCTGATTTGATGGGACCCATTGAAGTAGAAAGCTTTGGTAGGAAAAAGTATACCCCTTTGTGTGTGTTAATGAATTATTCTAGGGTATACTTGGGTGATGTTCTTAAGGGAAAATGTTTGATCAAAACAATTGGAGAGTTCAAGAATTGGTACAAAAGGGTTAGAAATCTTTATGGTCTCTATCTTTCAGGCCTGAGGATTAGATCCGACCATGACATCGAATATGAGAACTCAATGTTTACTACCTTTCCGTAATTCTAAGGAATCACATATGGAATTTTCTGCACCCATAATCACTCCACAAAGCAAAATAGAATTTAGCAAAAGGAAGAATAGGGAACTTTGCAAGAAATGGCTGAGGGTTAATGCTAAGTTCTAAAAATCTGTCCAAGAGAATTTTCGGGGCAAGAAAGCCCTGAGCAATTTGCACCGCCCTTAATCTCACATTGACAATATAGCTGTTTCTTAGGATTGGTATATGCTACTGCCACTCCTTATCAAATCCTTCTTGGCAAGAAACCCACCGTAAAGTACTTCCATGTGTTTGGGTGTATTTGTTACATTCTTAATGATAGAGAATACTTATCCAAATTTGATTCAAAGAGTGATAAAGCAATTTTCATGTGGATATTCCACTAATAGTAGAGCTTACAGAGTTTTTAATCTAAAAACAAAAACCATTTGATTCAAAGAGTGATAAAGCAATTTTCATGGGATATTCCACTAATAGTAGAGCTTACAGAGTTTTTAATCTAAAAACAAAAACCATTATGGAATCTCGCTAATGTTATTTTTGATGACTCACTTGATCTTAACCTCAAGACTACTGAGGATGATGTTTCGTGTTGCTTACTCGACTGGAAGGATACAAATAGTCTTTGGAGAACCAACGAAACCGCGAGTTGAAAAACCTGTTGAAATAGCAAAGGATGTAACCAAGGATGTGGACACATCTCGCATCCACATCTCGAACCCACATCTGCTCCCACATCTACTCAAAATCCTCAGAATCGAGGATAGTTCCTCCGAATCTGATCAGATGATGCTCCGGAAGATAATGTGGATGGGTGTGAGGATAGATCAAGGGATATTCCTCTAAAATCCAGAAAAATTACCCCACTTCAGCAGATTGTGGGAGATATGCAAGGCCAAGTGAGAACAAGGCAAAAGGACAAAGTAGACTATAGAAAGATGGTTGATTTGTGGAGTTTCTCATCAGCATACTCCGTGTAAGCTTTTGTTTCTTTGTTTCAAAGATTGAACCTAAGAATATCAATGAAGCATTGAAAGATCTTGACCGGATTCTTGCCATGCAAGAAGAGTTGATTCAATTTGAAAAAGAATGAGGTTTGGACCCTTGTCCAGACCCCTCTCATGAAAATGTCATAGAAACTAAATTGATTTTCAAGAACAAAACTGATGAGCAAGGTGTAATTACTAGGAATAAATCTAGGTTAGTTGCTCAAGGTTATACTCAAATTGAAGGAATAGATTTTGAGGAAACTTTTTGCACTGTTGCAAGGATTGAATCCATTAGACTCTTGTTGGCTATTGCATTGTTACCTCAAGCTCACTCTTCATCAAATGAATGTGAAGAGTGCATTTCTAAATGGGGTATGGAATGAGGAAGCCTATGTTGAACAACCTAAAGGCTTTGAGGATTTCAAGTTTCCTAACCATGTTTACAAACTGAAAAAGGCTCTATATGGACTGAAACAAGCCCCTAGAGCTTGGTATGGTAGATTGACTGACCATCTGCCTCACCTAGGATTCAAGAGAGGAAAGGTTGACAAAACATTGTTTGTGAGGAAAAATAAAAGGAGATTCTTGTGGCACAAATCTATGTGGATGATATTCTGTTTGGGTCAATTTTGACTCTATGCTAGTTGAGTTTGTGGAGAGTATGACTTCCATATTTGAGATGAGTATGGTAGGTGAGTTGAATTATTTTTAGGCTTACAGATAGAGCAATTCAAAGATGACATGTTCATCTCTCAATCCAAATATTCCAAGAATCTTGTGAAAAGTTTGAGCTAGAACATTTCTCACATCTCAAAACCCCAATGGGATCTTCCCAAAAGCGAGCCATGATTCGGATGGTGAGAGTGTTGACCAAACCTTGTACATAAGCATGATAGGAAGTCTATTGTATCTCACCGCAAGTCGACGATATTATGTACAAAGTGTGTGTCTTTGTGCAAGATATCAAGCTAACCCAAAGGTGTCCCATCTTAAAGCCTTGAAAAGAATCATAAGATATGTTAGTGGGACTGTGAACCTAGGGCTTCACTATTCTAAGGAGACAAACAGCAATTTGATTGGCTATACAGACTCGGATTGGGCTGAAATAGTGATGATAGAAAGAGTACTAGAGGTGGATGCTTCTACCTAGAAAATAACCTTGTGTCTTGGTAGAGTAGGAAGCATAATTGTGTGTCCTTATCCACCGCAGAGGTGAATATGTTGCCCTTGGAAGTTCTTGCACACAATTGCTTTGGATGAATCAAATCTTTGAAAGACTATGGATTGAATAGCAAAATTTTGACTGCTTTTTGTGATAACAAAAGTGCCTTGGACATATCAAAAAATCATGTCCAACATTCTAGGACAAAACACATTGATATTAGAAATCATTTCATTAGGGATCTTATAGAATAAAAAACTATGTGTCTGAAATTTGTTGAGACTGAGAATCAATTGGCTGATATATTTACAAAGGCATTAGATTTGGAGAGATTTTCCTCCTTGAGGAAGTCTCTTGGCTTGTGTGATATCTAAGGTTGTAATCACAAATGTGTCTCACATCCTCTAACACATTTGTATTATCTAACTGAAAAAAAATCATGCATTAGCACGAAATATCTCAGTGTGGTCACTTGTGAGTTTTCATCTCTGACATTTTTCTGATCACTTAATTGTGAGCACTTCCTGTTCTTGTTGTCTTTTGATAACTTGATATAATCTTACTAGATATCTCACAGTGGGTGCTTTAAAAATAATGAGAAACAGCTGCTTCACCCTTAGTATCAAGCCATACCATTATGATCAAGTGATTCTCATAAGAAATCTTGAAATCAAACTTGATAAGATCATTGGGAAAAGGACTATCTTTGGGATTCAAGAAAATTGAAAGCTACTCTCAATGCAAATATCCACAATAAAAAATGGGTGGATGCATCATAGAGGCCGTGCGATTGGATTATTGCTCATTGACTTTTTGTGATCTAAATGTGTCCCCAAATGTGACTCACATCCAATGCCACATCTGTGAGCCGAGATTTTTTCCTTCACTTGCGTGGTTGCATCATGCTAGACATTCCGCATTTTAGGTCATATAGGGTGCTTTGTAAATATGCTAGTTAATTTATTTTCCTTCTTAATTTATTCTTTTGAGTTCACATTTTTTATTTTCCAATATCTCCCATGAAAAGAAAAATATGTGTATCAATCCCTAATTTGAAAAGGGAGGACAATTTCGAAAAGGGATTCGGTTTGAAAGGATGTGGTCAAGTATTTTGTTTTCATAAAAATCTGACAAAATCTTGATTTATTTTAATCCCTATTTTTCGAAGGCTGTTGTGTGTGGTAATATCTAAAGGTTATAGCCGTTGGAGGACCTTTGAGGTATTTTGGTTGTGAGAAACCTATTTGGAAAAGGAATCCTTAATTCAATTGGAAAGGGGGAGTTGTGTGTATTTAATAGGGTTCACATCCGTCCCATCCCCGATAAACCCTTGCTAAACCCTTGTTCCTTCTTCCTTAATTGCTCACACACACACATTGTAATCAATTACGTTTCTCTGTTCTACCTAACCCGTTTTTGCGGAATCAATGGCGTCCTATAAAGAAATCCGCGAGGAAGATGTGCTCGACATTAAGCCTATTTTAGTTGCCATAGCAGATCAACCAGCCTCCCTCTCAACCTACAAACCCTAAATTCTTTGTCGAGGTACCCCGCTTCATCATCCTCGTCGATTCCTCAATGGAAATTCCACCAAAATCCCCTACACTGGAACCCTCAACTCAAGCTCCCTCATCCCCAAAAATCCCTATTCCTCCACCTTTCTCCAGCTATTCAACCTCCCGTTGAACCTACATCTGTGGCCCCTGTTCCACATTTAGAAACACCCTTGACCAAAAAGAGGAAGCCGCCTACCTCTAAACCAAAGGTCCATTTTGTTAATCCCGCACCCCCATGAAACCTTCGACGATCTCACAGCAGTGAGAAAACACTTAGAGGCCGACAAGGCCAAAACTTGAAAAAGCACTGGAGGCAAACCTTCCACGCCCATTACCTGATGAAGAAGAAGAAGAAGAGGAAGAACAACCCTTAATCAAAACCGTAAATCAACCTACTCTTCCAACTATTGTCCGTTGCCGTTGCTCCTTCAAGTTGCTACTCCTCCAGCTCGATAAAGATGAGGAACCCCGCCAACATTCTCATGGAGCTCAAAGGAAAGAAGAAAATGGTCAAGCTGATTTGGAGCCAAGTGTTGGAAGAGGCCGAAGAGTCTCGATGGGCCCTGCAGATGTGCACACATCCAAACGCACATCCACCAGGTAAAAATCACAAAAGGGTAACTCTAAAACCCTTTCTATCTCTCGCTTTAAAACCTATTTCATTTAGGTTTTTATCTTCGATGCCTCCGATAGGCATGCTCGGCTAGTGAATAAGGCTTTCATTGTTAAAATGAAAAGAGATAGGGAGACTTTCTCCAAATTGGGCTTAGACAATTTTTTGAAGAGAGTGGCTTGTTTTTAACCTGTCGATCATCCCCTTCCCTTCCTTCCCAAACTGGTTTATGAGTTTTATGCCAATTTGACCAAGGGATTAGACATACCTTCATCCCCTATGTTTTGTTCGATCTATGTGAGAGGCAAGTTTATCAATTTTTCTCCCTCTATGATAAATTATCTCCCGGGCTTAGAGAGTGGTACATGATCAGTTTGTGATGTATCCAGGATGAATTGGTTTCTACCATTACCCATGGAAAAGTAGCCTCCTGGCCCATCAAGCCAAAGGACTTAGGTAGTGGCTCTCTCACTTCTTTATATTGCTTTCTCCATTTCATTCCCCATCGCCAACCTCTCGCCCTTCCAACAATAAAACCTCTATCACTAGGGTTCAAGCCGATTTGCTCTATAGGTTGGGTGCTAAGATGAACATAAATTTTGGTGAGTTTATCTTTAAGAAAATTTGTGGGTATGGTGAATCTCCTTCAAGAAATGGTCCTTGCCTTACCCTTCTCTCATCTCTCAAATCCTAATTGCTCAAGGTGTGGAGCACGAAAAAGGTGAAGTTAGGGTTGATAAGTTTGAATTGTTTAAGGAATTCAAAACCTTATTGGATGGAAAGCAAAGGTTTGTTGATCTCCCAATGGGAGTTGTGCTGAAATAGCTATGCACCGGATGTGGGCACATCCAGTCCCATCTCTGTCTTTCTTTGATGCCCAAATGCAAGACACGGATGCGTAAATATCACCACTGAAGCCCTCACCGCACCGATCGATCAAATGCAAGCCTCCAAATCCCATGCCAACAACCTCAAAGCTCTCAGGACAGACTTCTAAGGTGGCATGCAACTCTTTCTCTGTTCAAAAAGGGGGAGAAGGAAGTGGCGATGTCTTGTACCTGCTGCCGGCCTTCTTTGGCGACTTTTCATCATGGAGACAGTGGGAACTTTGAATTAAGGGGAGAAGATTTGAATCTTATTTTTGTTTAATCTGGTGGTTCTTAAAACAATTTTAATTTCTGTTTTTTAATATTATGCTAGTTTAAACAATGGTCTCAGTAAAACTTAAAACAGGTCGCCGAATGGTTGCTTTTGTTATATTTTAAATTGCAAGTTTTTTTCTAATATGGTTTATGCAGTTGTGTGTGGATGTGTGACACATCTGCACACACATCCATTCAGCAGGAGATTTCGAATTTGAAAAATGTTGATCTTAGTGATCAAATCATAAATTTTTGGATTTTGACCGTAAAGTCCAAAATAGGGGGAGATTGAAAGCGTGAGTTTTTGGAAACAAAAGTTGTTTCCTTATTTTCGAATTACATCAAAATTGGTAAGTTGATTTTGGGACTTTCATGAAAGATTTATTGTGTCCTACTTTGACAAGGACTTTGTTAATATATTAAATATCTTTTATTTATGTACATAGTTGTTAAATTAGGACTAACCTACTAACAATCTTTTTCCATGTGAGTATGCTTTATGTTTCCTTGTAGGAATTGAAAAACTCACATAAGGAAAGCATTTGATTCGTGAAGATCTTCTCCAAGGTGCCTATAAATACAAGGAATCACCACAAGAAAAGATACAACTTTTTAGAGAGAAAAATACCTTTGGTCTTCACGTGTTCATAGTGTCAATTTAGGTTGTGAGTGTCTTACATCCGAACTCACATTTAGATTTTTGTCAAGGTCTTTGTTTTACTTCTGATTGGAATAGAGTCTACTTGGGAAAGGGAGTCTGTTCTTATCATAGAGGGTGATTAGAACTTGTTTAGTATTTTCGTCTTTTAGTTTTCACTTATTCGTATTTTTGTAAGCAACAAAATTTTTAATAGTGAAAAGTTTTTGGGCGTAAGCCTAGTTTGCTGGTTGCAAAACCAGTGAGCGTATATAACTCTTGAGTTATTGTTTTATTCCGCTGCATTATTTGTGGATGTGTGGACAGTTGTGAGACACATCTGTACTCACATCCGTGTTCCGTTGAGTTGTTTGAAGCTTCCTAACTACACGAAACTTTCAGACATGAGCCTCAAAAGATCACCAAGGCTGGAAGTGTTAATACTTGCACTATCTGCAAGATAAGTGGACATAACAAACGAAAATGTCCCCGAGAACCACCCCTGACTGAAAAGGAACTAGTAAAAATTAATCCAAGTGTGTTCAACATTTTATTTCTTATCAGTCACTTCATTTACTCTAATGTTTTTTTTTAGGATGGCAGCAATAAAGGGCATAAGAAGTCTTCTACACCAATAGTGCCTCCGTCTGGATCTTCTCTACCTTTATCTCGTACTTCTTTTGAAGTTGGGTCCACTTCAATCAAGGAGATTGAATGCAAGAAATTATACACTATTGTTTTGATATACACTATACAATCACTATTTCAAAATATCGCGCTAATAAATAGTTAGTATATCCGATAGTATTTTACTAAGGAAGGTTTAATGTCACAAGTTACCTATCATGATGCAATAATGGTTCACCGAAACATCCATGCATTAATTTGTCATTCATGTGGGGGATTGTTGGAAATTTGATTTAAAAAATGGTGTTTGACCCGGTGGCGAAGCCATAATTTTTTGTAAAGGGGGTCGAGATTGCTCTTGGGATGATTAACATAATTGATGTATACAAATTTAGGATGCAAGGGGGTCAAAATAATAATTTAGTGCAATTTTTTCTAAAAATTAAGGGGTCAAAATATATAAATTCATCATTTTTAGTAGTAAAATGTCATTTTCTAAAAAATTAATAGTGCTAAACTTGACATATTTCAAAATTGAAGGGGGTCGAATGACTCCTTGGAGTTAACGTGGCTTCGCCACTAGTTTGACCCATTTTGACCAATAATTTCATGTGATTTCATTTTATTTAAATGAATTTAAGTTAAATAATTGTGATCTACATTTGTATTAGATTAAGATTATATATTTATTTTCTCAAAACGAAGTTGGGGTGAATAAGAAATTAATATTGAAAGTAAACAACTTAATATTATAATTTGAAATAGTTAATGTTAAGGAAATGACATTTGGGTTCTAAGGGGCACCCAAATTATGTGAATGATTGGTCGATCAAAAGATTAATATGTTTGGTTAACATATTTTCACTTTTGAGTCCTAAAATTTAACTTTATTAGTCTTCCGTTAGTAAAATAGCGAAAAGACGTGTTTATATGTTAGATTTAACGAAAAGACATGACTTTCTGTTAGATATTTAATCTGTAATCGTCGATTTTGTTAGAAATTTAACAGTTACCGCCGGTTTTCGTCAAAAGGTTTGCAGAAATGCCACTTTCTTTCAAAAACTGAACAAAACTGTCAGAAACTTAACAACATTTGCGTGTTTCAGTTAAATATTTAATGAGTCAGGCTATTTTGGACTGATTTTCAATTTAAAGGCTAACAGATGTGACTTTTCCTTGGATGAAATAGATTCAATGTATCCATACTTATGTCTTTTGGCATAAAAGACACCATAACTCTTCAATTACTATAAATAGACCATTCTTTTTGTTATTTATAATTTCATTCACAATCTAGAAACATAATTCAAATGGAAATATGTGCATTATTCATAGAATTCAATGGAATTCTCAAAACAACTATTAGAACATAAATCATCTTGTTCAATAAAGTCTTCTTCAAAGTCTAAAAGTTTCAAACACAGTTTAGTTAGCTGAAGTCTTTGATTTGAATTGCTTCTTTCGAAGACTGTAAAGTCGTTTTATCTTGAGAGAAGATTGCAATAGACCGTTAGCACCAGTGTAGGACAATATCTTCTTGCGAAAATTGTGTTTAACACAAGACTCGACTTCCTTTATTTATCCGGTTTGATTTAATTTTCTCAATTTCGGTTTATACTAATTTCCTGCTCCGTTAAACTTTAAGAAAACCATTATTCATTGTTATATATAATAAATAATTTCCTAACAATCGCAAGAAGATATTAAACGTTTTCTTCACTTTATGACAAATATGAGCCAATATAAATGGTCATCCAGAACAACCGAAAGACATTATCGTTAGAAGATTAACAAGAATGAATGTCGTTTTCCAAGAAAGGACAACTTGAAAAGCATTGGAAATTAACCGAAGAATGATGACAAGAAGGGCAACAATAATCACACAAGTGATTCAAAAATATTGTTGACGATATGAAACAGACTTTTAATTAAAGGTATATTTTTTATTAAAATATATTATTTGATGGATCCGTCACATAAATGTGAATATAAGACGACCAATAAATTATTAAAATTTGTAAATTGTTTTATAGATATCTTAAGTGTGGGGGTACACCTCAAGTGTGGGGTACATGATTAAGTAAAAGTACTTAAACCATTAAACCATACAAGTAATGAGATGTTCCTTGCAATTATATTCATTTAAAATACATAAGTTATAGTAAAAGAACTTATGACAAAGGCAAATAGTTCATATTAAAGAAGACGAACATAGGCACAATATGGGGATTAAAAGTGCAAGACTTTTAATCCGAATTTTCTAGCAGTTGTGTTAGAAAACAAACCGATAAATGTTAAAGAAATGTTATGTGGCTTGTTCAGACAAATAAGCAGTTAACATTCGAATAGAGTTTATCTTTTATGTTGAGGAGTTGGTTGATCTCCTCCCTTCGTAATGCGAACCGTTGGGTTGCAAATGGCTCTAAAAGAAACTATAAAAGATGAATATATAGAAAGATAAACTCTTGAAAAATAAATCCTGAAGATGAAGACTTTCAAAATTTATAGTCTAAAGAGTTAGAATTTCAAAAGATAAATTTTAAAGAGAAATATTATTGAGAAATAAACTCTAAAAAGACGGACTTTCAAATCTAAAAAAGGCGATTCTTGTCAAAAAGGTCTCGAAAAGTAGTCTCTCGAGATATAGAATCTAAAGAGATAGATTATTAAAATGATAGACTATTAAATAAGACTTTTAAATTACTAGAGTCGGTAAAGGTTAGATAAATTCTCAAAAGATAAACTCTCGAATAAGTTGATTCTTGAGATGTAGACTCAGAAAGTCGGACCATTTATAGATGCTGACCACTCGGGAAGTCGGATCGTTCACAAATATCGACCACTCGAAGAAATTGAACCGCTAAGAGAACTTGATCACTAGAAGAGAATGACCATTCTAGAGAGACTAAAAGTATAAATAGTAATTGTAATCAATCAATGAGAAGATATAATCAAAGTACTTGGTTACTTAAAGATATATTTATGATTATGGATTACATACAATATATGAGATATTCAATAGTATATGGATGAATATACTTATTAGATATCAAACACAAATAAATCCATAAAGTGAAAATGTGTTCACAACAGATGGAGAAGCGGTGTCATTGAAATCTTCCAATAAAACATGAATAGCTCGATTTAGTAAGAAATCTTAGTTGACAGCTTTAGACAAAGCTGAAGAAAACATTTGAGATGGGGGGTATACGGTGGAGTGATTGTCGATTTAGAGCATAGATGTCGCACATGTAGAGTGTGGGATTTGGCAGGTATCCCTATGAAAGAGAAACCAGAGGATTATGTTTATGACTACTTGAAGGGGGAAACATAAGTACATATAAATTCGTGCTCCAACCATTGAATGGAGTTAACTTATGGCCTGCATCAAACAAGAAACCGTTATGAGCACCTCCGGTTAAAAAGATGTCGGGTAGGCCAAAGAAAGCTAGAAGAAAAGAACTCGGTGAAAAGGGTGCAAAGAAAGGACAACACGTAGAGGGACATGAGCCTCAAAATATTTTAAAGTCTGAGGTTCCACCTTAAAATCAATTGGTGTCAAGGGGAGTGGCCCATGATCTTTATACGTTATAGGCAAGATTTGTCAATTTCCAATGTGGGATAATATCTCTAACACGCCTCCTTACGTGTAGCCGGGCTTTGCCAAAGGCTTATAACGTGGACTTATTATTGGGTGGCGCGGAGTAACATCGTGGGCCCTTGGGCCTGCACGTGTAAGGACCTGCTCTGATACCATCTTAAAGTCTGAGATTTCACCTTAAAACCAATTGATGTCAAGGAGAGTGACCCATAATCTTTATACACCCTCCGTCCCTAACCTAAGTGCACAGTTTGACTTTTTTTATGAAATTTGACTATACAATAACGAGAAATTAAAACATTTTGATGAAATTTTAAAAGTTGTTATTGATTTATTACTAACAACACTAATAATTAAAAGTTTTAAAATTTAATTATAATATATCAATTTCTCGTTATTATATGATCAAATTTCATAAAAAAGTCAAACTGTGCACTTAGGTTAGGGACGGAGGGAGTATATCATAGACAAAGTTTGTCAATTTTTAATGTGAAATAATATCTCTAACAAATACTCCTCCGTCCCTAAAAGAAGTTCGTCCCAACTTTCTATTTTGGGCGTCCCATTTAAAATGTCTCATACCCAAAAAAGGAAAGTTTTTTCACTATTTCACCCACTCATTCTCTCTCCTACTTTACTTTTACACTCACAACATTTTCTCTCCTAACTATTCCTTTCACTCATTCTCTCTCCTATTTAATTTTTAATACTCACAACATTTAAACTTTTCTCTTTCTTACATCACTTTTCTTAATTTTCGTACAATCGTCATTTTGGGACATTACGACTGGGACGGAGGAGTAACAAACAAGAGATCACCAAGGCCGGAAGTGTCAATACTTGCAGTATCTAGTATCTGCAAGAGCTAGATAAGTGGACATAACAATCGTCTTTTGTCTAATGGTTGTAATTGAATGCTTTGGTACCGTCTTTATGGTGTACAAACTTAATGGTCTAATCTGTAGGTACACATTTGAATTTTAGATGGTATCCAAAGTTGGTTTTTGATGGCTCAATTTTCTGTTCTTTATGTCCTTTTACTTCAACCATTCCAAAATAAAATAAATGACCAAAATTTATTCACTCTATTAGTTCTAAAATAAATTATTAAGAAATATTATATTTACTCTTCAACAAATTTAAAGAAAATTAAAGTTTATTTGTTTATTTATTTGGGAACAGATGTAATAAGATTTGAACATCACAATCACTAGATTAGATTTTTTTGCTGGAGCTAGAACCATATTGATATCACGTGACCTGATTCCATTAAAAAAAGTGACAACCCCGTCTATATAGGGTGATGACATTGCAAAAATTCTGAACATAAATGAGGACATTCCAAAATAAAAAAAATAGTGAAAACATTTGAAAAACAGGTATACTTTAGTGACCAAAGTACTTTGCCTTTTTTTTTTTTTTAAATTTCCTACAGGTTACATCATTAAAACTAAAAGTACTTCTTCCTTCTCAAAGTGAAAAAATAATTAATAATTAATAATTAAGAAACATAAACTTGAAATGAAAGTGAATGGTTCAATTATGGGAGGTGCTATTTTCACTGCATTATTTGCTTTTCCAGTAAAAAAATTTCCAGTATAAAATCTTACATCAATTTAACTTTTAGTTTATTTTATAGTTGTATTTCTTATCATTGTTTTCTTTAAATAAAAATCAAGTTACAATGTGATCTATTATTTCTTATTTAATTTTTGATTGAAAAAATATTTGACATAATAATAAAAATATCTATCAATGTTGTGAGGTTGACAATATACAATATTGTTTAAAATTAACGAGTAACTCTTGTGAAAAACTAGTTTTTTTCAAAATGTTATAAAAAATTAGTTTTCATAATCGTTCATCACTCTTATTAGTTAGACTTAATGCTTTAAAACTAGTTTTTTTCTTATGTTAAGAAAAAACTAATTTTTTACAAGATTTTAGCAAAATTAACCTACTTCTCCAAATTATTTATAGTTTTACCAATCAGAATTATGTTTGAAGTATATTATGAATGAGTAAGTATTTTTAAAAAATATTTTCCACTAACACTAAAAAAAAAAAAGGCGTTTAGGGTTTTAACACTCTAAGTTTTAATTAAAGATGTTAGTTTGTCATCTAAGCATTATTATTCTATTGTTTATAAAAAATTAGTTTTTCACAAGATTTTTTTACTACCAACATATTACATATATAAATAATAGCCTAATATAAATAAATTCAATTATAAATACATGATGAAAGTTTTATACTTAAAATGTATAATTTCCAATTCAAAGTTCTATAATTTATTCACCACATCTCTAATCTCCATTTCAATCATCAAGAACAAAAAATCAAGGTATAGTAGAAATGTAAATAATATATACAATTTATTACTTTAAAAAAAACTTGGTGAAAGATGAATAATTCTCTTTAATTATAATAACTAGTTAGTAACACGTCGATATTCAACAAACATAAGAATAAGACTAATTAGTTACATAATGTAACATAACTGAAGATAAGTATTTATAAATGTAAACTTTTCATTCAATAAAAATAAAGATTTTCTCATTTGCCATTTTTGTTTGTTTCAAAGAGAACCAATGACTAAAACTATTTAACTTCCCGCTCTATCCTTGTGATAAAAAAAGGTGTTACTAAAGTTGTGAATTTAATAGTTACTTTAGAAAAGTAAGCATATTACTTAAAACTTAGAATAGTAAAATGAGAACATCATTACGAGATTGAGGAAGTATAATAAGGTGCAATTTATCCGCACCACACTATGTTATTCGTGTTATTTTCTCGATTAACTCGTATAATCCTATACTCATCACGTTGTTACGCCAGTACATATATGTATCTATCTTATACAACCAAAAATCATAGAAAACAATTCTAATCCAAAAATAGAAAAACTCAATCATTAATCATTGTTGTGTGGAAACTATTTAACTTGTTCTTCAATTACATTTTAGGCTAATAGTGGATTTGCGTAATTTCAGATCAATTTGTTTATCGACTCCGAATATTTACTGTAAAAAAGAAGTGGAGGGTATCTTGTTGATCAAGAAACAATTATTCTCCAAAAAAAAATGAAAAATAAAATAAAATAAAAAATCTCATAAATATATAAACCGCCACACTCGTTCAACAATGCTTCGGACTAATAATCTCAAATAACGCAACACAATTTCATCAGCGCAGTTAACAAGAGGTATTTCTTGAAGAGAAACGCAAAAGGTATTTCTCTACATCACAACCTCAATTTAGGGTTTTTGATTTGCTTCCTCTCAATTTTTTTTATTACAATCAAAACCCTAGCCATAAGGGATTTACATACATTGAGAATACACACATAGTAGAGTAAACTACTCCCTCCGTCCCTAAATAAACGTTTCGACTTTGCTATTGATTAAGAGTAAATTTGATTTTTTTCTGACTTTCATTTAGGGACGGAGGAACGGAGGAGGGAGTGTAATTTAAGAGAATGGTGCTGTGATTTTTCTTCATTATGAACAGTCCTAAAATCTTGACGTACACCCCCAAGCTAGAGAAAGGGAAGTCTAGACACAGCTTAGAACACAGAAGGTCTAACCAAAGTCTAACTTAAACCTTTGGTGAATAGATTTTCTAGCTGGTCATTCGTCGAGACATAAGCAAGCTTGAGAGATTTTCGTTGCACGAGTTCTCAAAGTGGTAGTCAATTTCAGTTTGTCGAATTCGAGCATGAATTATTGGTTTCGAGCCATCTGAAGTGCTGAGAGATTGTCACAAAATATAGGCGGAGGTTGGTGGAGAGGTATGTCAAGCTCACGGAATAAGAAAGTGAACCAACGGACCTCAGCCTGTGTGGTGGCAAGAGCATGGTACTCCGCTTCGCTACTTAAATGGGAAATAGTAGTTTGTTTCTTAGAATACCAAGAGACAAGATCGAACCCAACAAATATGAAGGACCCCGTCGTTGAGCAACGATCATCAAGATCACCTGCGCCCAATCAACATCCAAGTATGCCCAAATATCAAAATGCTGCAACGTGTGAAACAAAAATAAACCCTTGGTGACAAAACCTTTGACATAGCGGATGATATGTTTGGCAGCTTGGAGATGGGACCGAGGCTGGTGCATAAATTGGCATATTTGATTTATAGCAAAGACAATATCAGGATGTGTAAGTGTGAGATATTGGAGAACACCCACCATGCTCTTATACGTTGTGGGATCGGGAAATGGGTAACCTGAATGAAATGAGAGTCGGATTTGAGGAGCAATAGGTGTAGTACAGGGCTAACTGTCCATGTTGAGGTGGGTGAGGAGATGAACAACTTACCGAGTTTAAATAAGATGAAGATGAGAATCTGTCCACGTAGTCTCAATACAAAAGAAATAGCCAAGATCCCCAAGCTAGCGACTGTCTTAAGGTGGAGCATAATGGAGTGATAAAGGTAGATACTGAAAATGACCGAACTAGAGAAATGTAGTAGAAACTACTTTCATTTATCAAAACACAAAAAGTGTCCGTCTCCCCATGACTCCCTAGTCCCTACAACTTGTACAGATCCCTACCACGAACTAGAAACTGTTAACTCATAATGAGGAAATAAAACAAACCCAAAAATAAGAAATTATAAATTCTAAAATAGTAAAATGACATTTTTGCCCCTCATCGCGTCAAAATAACTTGGTATCCTGACAACGTTTTACAAGTCCAACGCAAATTTCAAAGCATTCCGAGAGTTAATTCTAAGACCAAATTATCGTGCATCAGGGAAGGATCCCATGACTGTTAGATCATCAACGTATACAAGAATGAACAAAGTCACAAGAATTTTCACCGCCATGATTGGCGTATAGTGCTGATTGGAGTGGGACTGGGGATGTGGATTTGCTTGAGATTGATGTGGTGAATTGGGGGCTGTTTGTGGCTGTGATGTTGGTCTCGGTACCAAGGTTGAGATTAAGGGAGGAAAATCTCTGTTGAAGTGTTTCCTCGTACAATAGCCCATCAGAAAAGTCATCAAAATTGGTTGCGGGTTTTGATAGTAAGAGGTCAAGAACTCTTTGTATCCTGTCCCAAACCATGAAGAACTTGTTCAATGAGATCCACTAGGAATTATGACACCCCATGTGGCTAAGGTATCTGAGATCGTTATCAGTGAGGACACGTTCTAATGTGAAGGTAGGAAGAACCACCAAGAATTTTGGGCGGACCAATTGCGAAAAGTTTCTTTAGTGGGAAGGCAGTTTGCTATGATTGAATGTGGGTCAACGAAGACTGGTAGAGAGTAACCATTGTTTGAAGGATTTAGAGGGATTGGAGGTTGCAGAGGATGAGGAGAGAGGTGTGGACTCTGTCATGGCATGTGCCTTATGAGTAGTCTGATACCATGTAGGAAGAAAGAAAGGTTTGAATGCCCAAGATAAATTATGGGCTGTTCATGACTTTGTATTTATACTAAAGGTACAACCAATTTCAAGATCAATCATTCCTAACAGCTATTGGGAATATACACAAATTATCAGAGCAAATTTGAAAAATATTTGGACATTCATTTTGGAACGGAGGTAGTGCAATTAGAAGAATGGTGCTGAGATTCTTCTTCATATTGGACAGTCCTAAAATCTTGGCGTACATCGCTCATTATTGAAACGCCCTATTGCTTCAATCTTGTTTAAGGTCTTCATTTCACAGCCCTTCACATTATGCTACTTGCAGTTGCATTATAAATGTTTTTGGGGGAATATAAAAAAGTTATTATTATTTTATTTTTTTTCCGATGTGGGTTTATTGTTATGTGCTGCTAATTTTTGCGTTTCTTTTTCTGAAACTGTAACTGCATAACGATGGCGAAGAACAGAATATTAATTTGATTCAAGTTCTTAGTTCAGACTTACTACTATCTAAAATTTAGCAATTGTAGGCTTATTTACCTTGATACCATTTGGGCTAACTGACCAGTATGGGGGTTTACTGTTTGTTCCTTTCTGTTTTGCAGGGTTATCCAGTATTAGCTGGTGCTTTATTTGCAACTGGTTTCTTGGGAGCTCCTATTTTTTTAGGAGCGTGGAAAGCATTTAGAGCTAAAGCATTCAGAGGTAATGCATTCAGAGGTAAAGCATCCAGAGCTCGCCCCCCAATTCCTCCTAAGGGAAAATTTTATCTCGGTGGGTTTGATCGTGCCATGACTAGACGAGAAGCTGCACTAATTCTTGGAGTAAGGTAGTGCCTATGCTCTTTGACAACATAGAACTGTTCTCTTCTGTTGTGCTCTGTTCATGTTTCGTGTTTGGGTGCCTGTCATCAAATAATTTAATTGAATACTTGTTACTCCCTTCACTACTAAAAAACGTAGTTATTGAGACCACAGTTTGTCTTTAATAGCCTTTAATTAATACCGTCTCTGTTTGAACTTATGACAAAACAGGGACGGAATAGGGGTCTGATCAGTGAATGTCACAAATACTTTAGAGACAACAATTACAGTCTGACATAAATATAACATGTTAAAATAGATATCACTAGAAAATATTGTACCAAAATAGAGACAATTAGAGAAATGATGGGTCAAATTAGAGACCATTTTAGTAATTTTGTCCCAAGAATGTTTAAATAGGGACTATTAAAAATTGTTGTTACAAACAAATAGTCTATTAAAGACATTTTTCTAGTAGGGATTTGTCCCTAAATGGATGTCGATTTGTAAGGAAGTTATTAAAAATAAACATCATGCTCTAACTATATTTGTAATACTACATGTACATGACCATAAGATGGATTGTAGGCAGGGTCGGAATTTATGTAGAGACCGCCACTGGATTTTAAAAAATAAATTACCGAGCAGATGTATAACAAATAAAAGAAGTTGGGGAAGATTGACGCAAAAGTTTGTTCGTCTTGTTGGAAAAACAACAATAAAACCCTCCTTAAGATGAGTTACATCTTACTATTCTTATTGATTGTTACGCAGTCCGATTATGCAGGCACCAAATTTGAATATGTGACTGAGAATCTTTAAAGTGGTTGTTGTTTTGCTATTTGTCACTCACAAATAATCAAAATTATGTATTAAGAAGTTGATCGTTTCACAATCGATAACAAAGAGTAATTTTGTTTAATTAATTTGCAGTGAGGATGTAGTTCTTGAGAAGATCAAGGAGGCCCATAGGAGAGCTATGTTGGCAAACCATCCTGATAGGGGGGGTAGCCATTATCTTGCTTACAAGATTAATGATGCCAAGGGTGAGTTGCTGAAATAAACCTTGCGTACTGGTTCTGTTTTTAAATATCCAGGGAGCAAATGCCTGGCATTTTTAATTGACTATATTAAATTTTCTTGTGTTAGAAGGAAATATTTTTACTCATGAATAAATATCGCATGACTTGTCAACGTTTTTAATAAAATATGATTTACTTGTTTGTAAATGATGAAAATGCACTTGACATTTATTTTGAAACGTATTAAAAAGAAAAGTGCAATATTTATTATTGTTATGAGACGGAGGGTGAACAATCTTCAGTTAAGTTCTTGGATAGCAGAACTCATACTTTCTCTTTGAAATCCGAGGGTATTAAATATTTAATGATAGAGCTCACATGGAGTGGGGATTTATGTCATTTTCGTGTTAGATGTACTTGGATTGGTGGATTAGAGGAGATTAGGGGTCATTTTCTTCCCATGCTACCTGTTTAGACCGGCGATTTAGAGTGGGGTTAGGATATTACTCATGGACGAGTAATGGTCTAAGCGTGGAAGAATTCGATGTGGTGGATTATGTTATATGTAATTTCCTCTTTTCCTTGGCATATTGTTCCTTTTCTGATATATTTAGTTTAGTTTTGATGAAATTTTGGGATAGTATGTTAAATGAGATTTTATTGTAATCCGAGAGTATTTGAGTTGTTTTATTTCATATTCGGATGTAATATTTTCAAGAAGCAAAAGTCAAGCCTAAAAGGGATCAAGATTGTGAAGCTGAGGACTGTTTTGCAGAAATCTGAAAAATTCAGTGACCAAATTGCAATTATGGAAAACTGAGGAGTAAACTGGAATTATAAAGTTCAGGGGTCAAACTGAACATATGGAAACTTTAAGGACTAAATTGCAAATCTGGAAACTTGAGTGACCAAAATGCAAAAGAGAAAAATACACTGATAAAAGTGCAATTGTGAATCGAATCCAAGGCGCAGTAGAATCCAAGAAGGCACGAGTAGTAACATGTGGCATGACTCGTGCTAATGTTTAGTGGAAAAAAATCTCACTGGGTCATGCCACGAGCTGTTGACATTGACCTGGCGTGTTTGCAATGTTGAATTTGAAAACCTTTTGTTTTTATTTTCCTTTTCCTTTTTGATTTTGGTTTTGATTTTTAGGGTGGAGTATAAATGCTACCTTTTAGAAAATTATTAGGGTTCCAACTTTTACTTTCTTTTAGAGAATTCAATCTAGAAAACCTTTGGGAATTATTTTTTCATGGAGAACTAATTTCCTTTGCTTTGAATTTAATTATTGAAACCATTCTTGAATTCAATTGAGGTTAATTTCTTTTTATCTCTTTTATCTTATTTATATTTTCTCTTGTTCTTGATTGTTAAAATTGATTTATAGGATTTTGCAATTAGGCCGATTGTTAAATCTTTGTTATTGATTTATTGCTAGAATCCCCTAAGATTGTGTCAATTTAGGGTTTTACAAGTAGCATCTTTATACTCCATGCATGTGTCATGGTGGATTGTGAATTAGGAAAAAATAAACAATTATCTAATTGAAATAACATTAGAAAGTGTTCTCGATCTTCATCTCTTAAAATCGTTATTCAATTAGTATTTTGAATCTAGACTGTGTCAGTTAGGTTTGAATATTGATTAGGGTTATTAGTGAGTGTATCACTGCTATTTAGACATGGCCGGTTCGGTTAAATCGCCGGTTCACGGTTGAAAACCGCCGATTCCAAACCTTCCAAAATACCAACCGGAACCGAACTGAACAACCGCTTTAACCGGTTACGGTTTGACGGTTTACCGGTTATAACGGTTTGCCGGTTAACCGATTAAACCGTTTTTAATTTTTTTTTCATTTTCAAATTAGGTTTTTAAATTAAATTTTTAACAAATTTATTTTTTAAGAAAACCTAAGCCATGGCCAGCCAAAGGCCAAGGCCACGGCCGAATAAGCCTCCAAGCCTAGCCAAGGCCTAATATATGTTGGAAATGGGTAACGGAAAGTTAAGTTTGACTTAACGGTGACCTAGGTTTCTAACGAAAGTTCGTTATTTGTTAACGAAACTAGTTACAAATGGTAATCTACATTTGTTGTAGATTATATAACTCATTTAATGTCTCAAAAACCATTTCCAGGTGAATGAGAAATTAATGACAAAGTTTTGTAACTTAACGAAAGTTAGTTAAAGGGTGTTTTGAAGTGCTCGGCCGAGCAGAGTCCTTGACTCGGCCGAGCAGAGCACATAAATTGGCCAAAGTCTCTGGACAAGTTTGCTCGGGCGAGGCATATGTCTCGTCTCGAGCAGCGGTGAATTACACTACGCGCAAGTCTATCGACTCTGGCCGTGCAGCTTGGTGCTCGGCCGAGCGAGTCCCTCGACTCGGCCGAGCGTGATCCCGAACAGTGCCAATTCAAACAGAAAGTTGTGTCCTTTCAAGGGAAAAGACACAAACCCCTTAACTCTCTTTATATACTTCCCCTCCGAATTTCAGTTTATTCACACAGTCATTTGAGCATTCCTACCCTCTAGTAAGATAGAAAAACATACCCAAATCATTGGCATATTGTTGCATAAAATCCTTCAAAGTCCAAAGTTTCAAACATAGTGTTGTTCGTTAGAGTATTTGATTTGGAGTGCTCCTATCATATACTTAAAAGTCGTTTTATCTTACTAGAAGATTGCCATTGAAACCGTAAGCACCTGTGCGGGGCAATAACTTCTTACGGAGATTGTATTTAATACAAGACTCGACTTGTCTAATAGTTTTCCAATCTCCGTTACATTTTCTGTTAAGTTTTCAGTTAAGTTCTTGAGAAGCCTACCAAAAAGTCCAACAATCGTAAGAAGTTATTTACGCTTCTTCAAGATCTTCAAGAGATGGCAACCGAGAAAGACACCACCGCTTCCAGTCAAGGGAATGGAACGCCTCCTTCTCAAGGTGACGCTGCGTTCAACAATGTTGCACCCGCTACTACACCATCTCACTCGGTTCATGGTAAGAAACCTCCTTCTGGTACAACCTCAAGGGTTGCACCTCATAATGCTCTCCCTCCGTCTCATGTGTTCGTACATGTGGAAAGACCGGGTATTTTTACCGGGATGAACTTTAAGAGGTGGCAACAGAAAATGTTGGTCTATTTGACAACATTAAAATTGGTGCAATTTCTTTGGGAATATCCACCATTGATATTCCACGAGGATGAATCCAAAGCAAAGAATGATTTGGATACATGGAATCACAACGATTTCTTGTGTCGCAATTATATTCTTAATGGCTTGGATTATGCACAATACAAGGTGTGTTGTGGCATAAAGACCGCGAGAGAACTTTGGGATTTTCTTGAGATGCACAATACTATGTGTATTGTGACTAAAAGACCGCAAGTGAACTTGGTGGAAACAAGTACCGGAAACAAGAGAAAGAACACCGGGAAAGTGAAGAGGACCGCCAAGAAGGTCAAAGGTAGTTGTTTTAATTGCGGCAAACCCGGGCATATGGCTAGGGAATGTCGACATCCTAGAATCAACAACCAAGATGGAAACCCTCTTCAAGCCAATGTGATTGAAGATCGATATGTTCCATTGGACTTTGATCAACTTAGCCTAGGGGCATAAGCTTGAATTGACCAAATGTGGTTATTGTGTTAGTAAAGGGTACCTTGTTGAAGGACTCCTTAACTTGAATTGTAAATGTTTTATCCGCCTAAGTGCGAAGAATAAAATTTCAAATTTTATTTACTTGGTTTGAAGTGTTCCAATTGTTATGGCGTGTTCAATTAGGTCGTGTAAATTTAAATTTACTAAGTCGACGAGTTAATTTAAATTACTACCTAAGATGAAGTTTGATTCGCAAATCAATTGTGATTTCTTTTGTAGAAATCAGTTCAAACCAGGGATAGTAAATAGATAGTTCATTACTTCTATTAATAATTGCATTTGATAATGCAAAGTTCATCTTTTGGAAAAGTAAAAGTAAAACCTTAAAGTTTTAAGTATACAATAAGGTTTGTGATTCATCTTAATTAACAATTAAGAATTTCGTAGTGATAGAGGTGGTTAGTATGAAGTATCGTTTGAAAAATAATTGTTGGGACGCTGACACTTATTTATCAAACGAATGCTTCTTACACACTCAAATCAATTGAATCACAGAAAAAAGGAAAGATAGAACTTTTAAGGAGATGGTGAACTCCTTATTGATAAGTTCCGTCTTATGTGGGTGTACCTAGCAAAGGTAGAAATATCTAAACCTAAAGAGGTTAAGGTAGGACCCAAAACTATAGATTACGTTTCCATTAGCAATGCGATATTCTTCGAAACCAATGGATTGAAGAGACCAAGGTTGAAGAGACCAAGGTTGAAGAGACCTCACTTGAACATAGTTAAGACTATATTGTCAGGAGATAACATGATTATTACATTTAAATGACTCCACATAAAGGAAAATATTAAATATGAATTAGGATATTCATAAAATATTTGATATGTGGAGGTACACCTCAAGTGTGGGGGTACAAGCTAAATACATAAGTTCTATTGATATGAACTTCTAGTATTAACAGAAATTGTTAAACTGTTAACAGTTAAAAGAATGGATCATCATATATTTGAAAGTTATTTGATGATAAAAACTCCTAACGAATTTGAAGTATTCGTAAGCTATTTTATAAATACCTAAACTGTGGGGGTATTCGGCTAAAAGTAGTAATACTTAAGCAAGACACGTTATATTCTTTAAGAATATACTTCCTTGAAATGATAGGACCTAGACGTAGTAAAAGGACAAGAGTGGAAACGTCTTTTGGTCCTGATTTTCTATCATTTATGTTGGAAAACGAACCAAGAATCATTATGGAAGCGTTATCTCGGTCCGGATAGTTCATTCCGAAAGAAGCTATTAACAAAGTGAGATATAATCCATAATGCTTAATAAATACTTGGGAATTGGTGGATCTCCCTCCAAGTTGCAAACCATTAGGTTGCAAATGGATTCTTAAAAGAAAGTATAAAGCCGATGGATCTGTTGAAAAGTATAAAGCCAGGCTAGTTGTCAAAAGGACATGATGATTTATGCAAGATTATCCCATTGACACAACAGAGCGTTCTATGTCGCACAACCGTGTTGGATCTACTTGTGTATTTATATGGACTAAAACAAGCAACTAAACAGTGGCATGAGAAGTTCGATAGAACTATGTTCTCAAATGAATTCAAGATTAATGAATGTGACAAATGTGTCTACATTAAAGGAACATCTGAATCATTTGTTAACAGTCTGTCCTTACGTGGATAACATGCTAATAATGGTAGTCATGAATTGATCATGAATACCAAAGGCATGTTAAAGAAGAACTTTGACATGAAAGATAGGGGATTAGCCGATGTCATATTAGAAATAGAGATTTCTAGAACATCAGAAGGAATAGTCCTATCACAATCCCATTATCTTGAAAAAGTACTTCGAAAGTTCAAATAGATTCTTGAGAGGTGTACTCTAGTAAGGTAGAATCTTGAGAGGTAATCTCTGTAAAGTAGATTCCTGAAAGGTAGACTCTAAGGAGGTCAAACCACTTAGAGATACTGAATACTTGGGAATTCGTAACGGTACGTAGATAATAACCACTTGAAGAAACTGACCGATAGAAGAATTTGATCACTCGAAGGGACTAATCATTCTAGATAGACTAAAAGTCTAAATGTAATTGTAATCAATCACCGGAATAGTATAGTCATAGTACTTGGTGTACTTAAAGATATACTTATGATTAAGGATTACAATACCTATGGTATTCAATAGTATGGAAAAAGTATAGTGATTGAATATTCGACACTAGAATACACTCACATTAGTTGGAGTAAAGGTGTCACTTTCCAAGATAATATAGCTAACTCAATCTTGTAAAGAATATGAGTTGATAGAATTAGACAAAGCTTAGGAAAAAGCTTATTGATCTAATAAATTCTTGGAAAAGATATTCCTTTGTTGAATAAGTTTATGTCTGCATGACCTAAGGCATTGTGACGACAATGGAAAATAGGAAAAGGTGTAGAACATAGTAGTAAGTCAAGACACAATTATCTTAGACACACTACCATAGTACAATTGATCTCAAAATGCGACTGTCACAACTAGCCATGTGAAGTCAAAATCGAATCCATCTACCTAAGGGTAGTAATCGAGATCAACTGTATAAACTATTAAGGGGAATGGGTCTAAAACCCACAACAAAAGGACTTATAGCGGACACTCAACCTTGAGAAATGAAGATCCCAGGCCCTTGGTTCAATGAGACAACCAAGTTATAAGTTCTAGTAGAGTTACTTGGAAACAACAACTCGGTTTATTAACCTGGAGATGTTGAATACTCATTTCCAGAACATCCAAGTACAAGCACATGCAACAGTGGTAAGGAAAAGTTGAGAAAACTTTTAATGATTTCTATACCTACGGGTGGAGTAGTGCATGATACTCCTTATAGTGAGAATCACCTATATAAGCGAGAGGTAACTAGGCCGCCTCTAAATAAACGCTTATGAATAAGATACGGTCCAGGGCCGAAATGGACAAAACGTGAGAACAACAATTGTTAGAACTGTTATTATGTGAGTATTATTGTCTTGGTATACATCCGACAGTCACTGGTTCAAAGCGACTCGCTACCAAATGGCTAGTATATCCGATAATATTTCACTAGGGAAGATTCAAGGCCACAAGCTATCTATCCCGATGTAATAATAGTTCGCCGGAACTTTGGAGGAAATTACATTCATGCATTAATTGTCATTCATGTGGGGGATTGTTGGAAATGGGTAACGGAAAGTTAAGTTTGACTTAACGTTGACCTAGGTTTCTAACGAAAGTTCGTTATTTGTTAACGAAACTAGTTACAAATGGTAATCTACATTTGTTGTAGATTATATAACTCATTTAATGTCTCAAAAACCATTTCCGGGTGAATGAGAAATTAATGACAAAGTTTTGTAACTTAACGAAAGTTAGTTAAAGGGTGTTTTGAAGTGCTCGGCCGAGCAGAGTCCTTGACTCGGCCGAGCAGAGCACAGAAATTGGCCAAAGTCTCTGGACAAGTTTGCTCGGGCGAGGCATATGTCTGCTCGGCCGAGCAGTGTGAATTACACGGCCGTGCAAGTCTATTGACTCGGCCGTGCAGCTTGGTGCTCGGCCGAGCGAGTCCCTTGACTCGGCCGAGCAGATCCTGAACAGGTGCCAATTCAAACAGAAAGTTGTGTCCTTTCAAGGGAAAAGACACAAACCCCTTAACTCTCTTTATATACTTCCCCTCCGAATTTCAGTTTATTCATACAGTCATTTGAGCATTCCTACCCTCTAGTAAGATAGAAAAACATACCCAAATCATTGGCATATTGTTGCATAAAATCCTTCAAAGTCCAAAGTTTCAAACATAGTGTTGTTCGTTAGAGTATTTGATTTGGAGTGCTCCTATCATATACTTAAAAGTCGTTTTATCTTACTAGAAGATTGCCATTGAAATCGTAAGCACCTGTGCGGGGCAATAACTTCTTACGGAGATTGTATTTAATACAAGACTCGACTTGTCTAATAGTTTTCCAATCTCCGTTACATTTTCTGTTAAGTTTTCCGTTAAGTTCTTGAGAAGCTTACCAAAAAGTCCAACAATATATACACCCAAAGCCACATTTTACTTCCTTCCTATTTCGATGTGGGATAAATAACATCCAAGGCCAAGGCTGAGGCCGCCTAGCCAAGGCAAGGCCAAGGCCGAGCCAAGGCAAGGCCAAGGCCGAGCCAAGGAAAGGCCAAGGCCAGCCAAGGCCAAGGCCGAGCTAAGGCAAGGCCAAGGCCAGGCCAAGCCAAGGCCAATTTTTTTTAATTATTTGAAAATATTTTTAATTAAATTAATTTAAAAATACAAATAATTAAAAATATTTTTCAAAATGAATAATTAAAAATATTTTTATTTTTAAAATGAATTAAGCCATATAGATTATACAATAATTAAAATTAATTTAAAAATTTTGTGCTTTCAAAATGAAACCATATAGAGATTGTATATACAAATACAAAAATATATATACACATACGCTCATAAATGTTAATGAATAGATACATATATATATACATATATATGTATTGTGTCGGGCTTACGATGGTGGCCGAGGATATGTATTCGGCCATTCGGGCATACGATGGCCTAATTGCTACACCCTAAACCCTAAACCCTAATTGCTATACCCTAAACCCTAATTGCTATACCCTAAACTCTAATTGCTACACCCTAAACCCTAATTGCTATACCCTAAACCCTAATTACTATACCCTAAATCCTAATTGCTATACCCTAAACCCTAATTGCTATACCCTAAACCCTAAACTCTAATTGCTACACCCTAAACCCTAAACCCTAATTGCTACACCCTAAACCCTAAACCTTAATTGCTACACCCTAAAGTCTAAACCCTAATTGCTATACCCTAAACCCTAATTGCTACACCCTAAACCCTAATTGTAGATCATATACTCCTAAACCCTAATTGTATATCAAGATGCTATTTATTTGTCAAAATAAATATTTCAAAATAATAATTTTAAATTTGTCAAAATATTTCATAAATTTATATATATATCCAAAAAATATTGCCACTTATTTTTATTATTTGTCAAAAATAAAAAATATTTTTATACAAAATAAAAAATATAATATTAAGATGCTATTTATTTGTCAAAAAAAAATAGAGAAATTGGCTTTGGCCTTGCCTTGGCTGGTCGTGGCCATGGCCTTGGCTCGGCCGTGGCCTGGCCTTGGCTGGCCGTGGCCTGGCCTTGGCTAGCCGTGGCCTTGAGGATAATATCCCACATCGAAATGAAGGCAAAATAATCGAAGGCTTGTGGTCTTGGCTTGGCCTGGCCTTGGACTTGGCCGGCCTTGGCCTTGCCTTGGCTCGGCCTTGGCCGACCTTGGCCTTGCCTTGGCTCGGCCTTGGCCTTGGCCGGCCTTGGCCTTGCCTTGGCTAGGCGGCCTCGGCCTTGGCCTTGGATGTTATTTATCCCACATTGCTTGAAAAACAAAGTGAAAGCAAAATCCTTAGTATATAATTAGGCCTTGGGCCTTAGCCATACATTATTCATTTGGCCTAGAAATGGCCGGCCTTGGCCCTTTGGCTGTGGCCTTGAATTATTTCAAAAAATAATTTTATTAAATCATTTATTTTAGAAACCTAATTTGAAAAATAAAAAAAAACAAATTAAAAAAGGTTAATCGGTTTGAATTTTCCGGTTTAATCGGCGGTTAACCGTCGATTTTAACCGTCGGTTTTAACCGGCGGTTAACCGACAGTTGACCGGTTTTCAAAATATCCCAACCTTAACCGAACCTTAAAAAATCCGGTTACAGTTTAATCGGTCCGGTTAACCGGGTTGACCGATTTGATGGCGGTTTTGACCGGTTAAAAACCGGCCGGTTTGCCGGTCCGGTTCATTTTTTGGTCACGTCTACTGCTATTAACTAATATTAAAGAAAGAGATAGAGATTGAAATACATCTCGTGATCGAGTGAATAGGATAAAATTGAAAAGAATTGATCGATGATATTTGAATGATAGACGGGGATATTAATTAATCCAAAGTGCTTTCCTTTATTTGTTTACAATCTAGTTTTTATTCCCGTCTTAGGAAGTAATCAAAATCAATCTTAGACTCCCAATCTTGTCAAGTGACAATTGTGCGAACTTATAACCGTTCTTCGTGTTCGATCCTGGACTTGCTCTAGCTACATTATTGTGGCCAAGTCTTTGGTTAATTTGTAGGCGTGCGAATTTAGCCTGTCAAATTTTGGCCCCGTTGCCGAGGAACGGTGTTTATTTGTTTGCACTCTTATTTTTTTTCTTAATCTATTTCTATTTCTTTTTCCTTTTTCTTTTTCTTTTTCTTGTTCCCTTTTGTTAAGCTTGATTATTGTCATCTTGTGGTGTGGAACCTTATATGGTCTATACTCGTTCTGCTAACAACCTTGTTAGACCTCGTGGTCCAGAAATTGAAAGATATTTCGGGAGTAGGAGAAAACAAAGCAAGGAAGCTAGTAGGATTTGACAGTTAGAAGAGATGAATAATAATAATGGTAGGGGTGATCATGAGCCAGAGGTTGTGGATAATGGCGGTAATGGAAGAGGTAATAATAACCGACCTCCCCCACATCTAACATTGAGGCAGAAAATTGTTCTGAACTGGAATGAGCAACTACAAGCAGTTCAGTTCCCTGATTTGCCCACTGGGGTTACATTTGAATTGAAGCCAGGGATGTTCAATCAGTTGCCCCACTTCAATGGGATGCTAGGGGAAAACCCTAATCAGTACATAGCACAGTTTGTGCAGATTTGCGGAAGCATGATACCGGCTGCACTTCCCCTCGAACAACTGTTGTTGAGAGCATTTTCCTTTACTCTTAAGGATAATGCAAATGCGTGGTATTATCACTTGCCACCGAATAGCATCATGTCTTGGCAGCAGCTGAAAGAGGTATTTCTTGATGAGTTCTTTCCCCCAGATCAAATCAATGTAATAAAACGGGATATCAGTAACATGGAACAGCGGTCTGATGAGTCTTTATACGAGTATTATAACCGGTTATATAAGCTTTGCAGAAGTTGCCCATATCATGGCTTTGATGATGAGCAGTTGATTGTGTACTTTTATGGGAGATTAACTGTGCATGATAAACAGATGGTGAATTCTTCTTGTGGAGGTAGTATTCTGAATAAAACTACTAGGGATGCAGAGAAGTTGATAGAGGAATTGACCAAGAGCACAAGAACTCATGGAAGAAGGTCTAGTATTAGACAAGTGCAGCAGGATCTGGTGATAAAACTAGCAAGTTGGAGGCTGATGTTGAGGATGTTAAGAGTTTGTTGAAAATGTTGGTTCTGGGTCATAAACCTCAGCATTGTGGCATTTGTAATGATGTGACTCACCCTACTGATTCTTGTCCTTCTCTTCAGTCGTATGAGGTTGTGGATGTTAATTCTATAGGTTTTAACCAGCAGGGTCAGAGGCCACCACAGTACAACTATAACTCCTCGAGCAATGTTCATCCGAACCTCAGGTATGGTCCATCACAGGCTCAACAAGGTTTCGGGGGACAACAGTTTAATAATCAGCAGGGTCAACAGTATCAGGGCAACCAGTTTAATCAATACAGAGCACCAGTTGGACAACAACATCTACAGTAGGGCCCACATCCTGCAAAGTCTGCGGAAGAGTTGATTAGCTTTTTAGCACATAGTGTGTCTACCATGAATGGGAATTTCCAATAGTTTGAGTAGCGGACTGAGTCAAGTATCAGCAGTCTAGAGAAGCATATGAGTCATCTTGCCGATGCAGTTGGGAGGTTGGAGGCTAAGGATTCGGGGAAGTTGCCATCTAGAACTGAACCAAATCCTAAGCCATCTGTTTGTGCTGTTTATGTGAGGTGGAAGAAGAAAGTTGAGGAAAGTGTGCCTGTGGAGCCTAAAATGAAAGTTGAGAAGAGAGTTGAGCCAGAGTTGGAGGTGGAGAAGAAGGTGGAAGAGAAAATCCCTGAAGAGAAGTATATTCCACAAGTTGTTCCTAAGTATGAGCCTGCCCCGCCTTTCCGAGATGCATTGATGAGAGACACCTCAAAGGAGCCTGACAAGGCTATCTTTGACACCTTCAAGAGATTAGAGGTAAACATTCCGTTTTTATATCTCTTTCACACATTTTCGAGATATGCAAAGTTTTTGAAGGAATTGTGCACTTTGAAGAGAAATCAGAAGGAAAGGAGTCAGAAAAAGGTTAAGATCATGGATCATGTGTTTGTGGTTTATCAGAGAAAGATGCCAAAGAAATATAGTGACCCTGGTATGTTTGTAATTCGTGTTTCATTTGGGGGAATAATTTTCATAGAGCCATGCTTGATTTGAGGGCTTGAATTAATGTTATGCCTTATGCATTATTTGAAGAACTTAAGTTGGGTAAGTTGAAAGACACTAGGGTGGTTATACAATTGGCAAATAAGTCTAATGCATACCCTAAGGGGGTGGTCAGAGATGTTGAGATGAAGGTTGGTTATCTATTATTTTCGACGAATTTCTTTGTTCTTGATATGGAGACTGATTATGAGGCTCCCATTCTGTTGGGGGGGCCATTTATGTCTACTTCTGAAACTAGGATCGATGTGAAGAAGGGCTCTTTAACCATGGAGTTTGATGGGAAAGCAGTAATTTTTAATGCGTTTGATGCTAAGAATGTTACCAAGGATGTGCGTAAGGTGTGTGCCATAAATTTGAGTGAGCCAGTTATCAAGGATGGGGCCAAGGTAGATGATGTTTATGTTTAGTCTCCAAAAGTGAAGCTGGATGAGAAGAAGAAAGGAGAGCCATTAAGGGAGAAGAAGAAAGCAAAGGAAGTGAAGACGAAAAAGGGGAAGCTTAAATGGTCTCCAACGGGGAGGCATGTCATTGAACCGAATCATCTTTTAGAGGTAACTCGAAAAGATTTATTTCATTCCCCTTATATTGAAGAGACCCATGATGGTGGGGCCTCCATGTCCCCTATTAGTTCTCTTGATACCCTTTCTCCATGTTTTACTGTTCCATTTTTATGGTTTATTTCCATTGAGGGCAATGTCTAGTTTAAGTGTAGGGGGAAGGATGAATATTGTATATGTAAATATTGTTAAAAAAATAATAATAAAAAACAAGAGGCTAAGTAAAAACCCGAAAGGGCACTTAGGCAAAAGGTGAGGAATGAAATTGTTGACATCCTTTATATCACCGGAGTGGAGATATAAGTGAGGTTTTGGAGTGTCGGGTAGGATCATTATTTGGAGTAGGAGGTTCGGATAGTGGTGCCTAGGATAGAAACCCTCGTCCACTGTTGAAGTTATAAGGAGAATTGGTGCTTTCGCGAGGTAGTTTTGTGGGGGATTAACATTCCTTAACTAGACTTTTATACGAGGGAGGTAGTAGTGTGAGATAAGAATGGGGGAAAATTAGGACAATTTTAGTTCCACTTTGCTTTTATGTGTGGGCCTTAGTTCGGATGACCTTATACATGTTGGAGTTGGTATCGAGCTAAGGTCGTATACTCATATGTTTTTGGGGAGTTATAAGGAGACGAAAGTATGTATACTCCGTGTTATGATTGATGTACTTGGATTAGAGGAGATTAGGGGTCATTTTCTTCCCATGCTACCTGTTTAGACCGGCGATTTAGAGTGGGGTTATGATATTACTCAGGGACGAGTAATGGTCTAAGCGTGGGGGAATTTGATGTGGTGGATTATGTTATATGCAATTCCCTCTTTTCATTAGCATATTATCCCTATTCTGATGTATTTAGTTTAGTTTTGATGTAATTTTGGGATAGTATGTTAAATGAGATTTTATTGTAATCTGAGGGTATTTGAGTTGTTATATTTCATATTCGAATGTAATATTTTCAAGAAGCAAAAGTCAAGCCTAAAGGGATCAAGATTGTGAAACTGGGGACTGTTTTGCAGAAATCTGAGAAATCCAGTGACCAAATTGCAATTATGAAAAACTGGGGAGTAAACTGGAATTATAAAGTTCAGGAGCCAAACTGCAAATCTAGAAACTTTAAGGACTAAACTGCAAATCTGGAAACTTGAGTGACCAAAGTACAAAAGAGAAAAATACAGTGACCAAAGTGCAACTGTGAATCGAATCCAAGGCACAATAGAATCCAAGAAGGCACGAGTAGTAACATGTGGCACGACTCGTGCTACTGTTCAGCACGAGTGAAAAAAAATCTCACGAGTCATGCCATGAGCTGTTGACTTTGACCTGGCGTGTTTGCAATATTGATTTGAAAACCTTTTGTTTTTATTTTCCTTTTTCTTTTCCTTTTGATTTAGGTTTTTAGGGTGGAGTATAAATACTTCCTTTTAAAAAATTATTAGGGTTCCAACTTTTACTTTCTTTTAGAGAATTTAATCTAGAAAACTTTTGGGAATTATTTTTTCATGGAGAACTAATTTCCTTTGCTTTGGATTTTATTATTGGAACCGTTCTTAAATTCAATTGAGGTTAATTTCTTTTCATCTCTTTTCATCTTATTTATATTTTCTCTTGTTCTTGATTGTTTAAATTATTTATAGGATTTTGCAATTAGGTCGATTGTTAAATCTTTGTTATTGATTTATTGCTAGAATTCCCTAAGATTGTGTCAATTTAGAGTTTCACAAGTAGCATCTTTATACTCCATGCATGTGTCATGGTGGATTGTGAATTAGGAGAAAATAAACAATTATCTAATTGAAATAACATTAGAAAGTGTTCTCGAACTTCATCTCTTAAATCATTAATCAATTAGTATTTTGAATCTAGACTATGTCAGTTATGTTTGAATATTGATTAGGGTTATTAGTGAGTGTGTCACTGCTATTAACTAATATTAAAGAAAGAGATAGAGATTGAAATACATCTCGTGATCGAGTGAATAGGATAAAATTGAAAAGAATTGACCGATGATATTTGAATGATAGACGGGGATATTAATTAATCCAAAGTGCTTTCCTTTATTTGTTTACAATCTAGTTTTTATTCCCGTCTTAGGAAGTAATCAAAATCAATCTTAGACCCCCAATCTTGTCAAGTGACAATTGTGCGAACTTATAACCGTTCTTCTTGTTCGATCCTGGACTTGCTCTAGCTACATTATTGTGGCCAAGTCTTTGGTTAATTTGTAGGCGTGCGACTTTAGCCTATCAGGCCCATTACTCCATATCGTGGACTCAGGCAGGGTGATCCATTATCTCCTCACATGTTCAATTTATGTGCAGAGGGTTTGTCTGATCTTCTTCATCAGATGAATTAACAAGGGTTATGTATGGAACTAGGGTGTGCCGAGGTTCACTAAGGGTTTCTCACTTACTATTTGCTGACGACTGTCTCTTTTTCTGTAAATCCACCACGACAGAGTGTTCCCATCTCAGATACTTATTAAACTTATATGCTTCTCTTTCAGGACAAGAGATAAATAATTCCAAATCTGGAATTTTTTTCATTCTAAATGTTGACGATGGTACAAAGGCAGCCATTTCAGATATATTGGGTGTTAGAAAACCCCTTAACACAGGTCGTTGCCTTGGGGCTCCATCTCTTAGAAGCGGGCTGTTTTTAGTTACCTCAGGGACAATTTGTGGCATAAAGTGCAAGGTTGGCGCTCTAAGCATTTTTCGAAGGCTAGGAAATCTGTTTTAATAAAGTCCGTCGTGCAAGCTTTACCAGCCTATTATATGGCTACCTTTTCACTTTCTCAATCTTTTCTAAAGTACCTTGAACGGATGATGAACAATTTTTGGTGGGGAAATAGAGCAAAAGGACGGGGAGGGATTAAATGGATACGATGAGATAAGCTTTGTGTGCCTAAGGATAAGGGTGGTTTAGGGTTTTGAAATTTGAAGTCTTTCAACCTTGCAAAGTTGGGGAAGTTGACCTGAGTGATCTATTTTGTCGTGTTCTTAAAGCAAAATATTTCCCAAGGGGTGAGTTATGAATGTCACAATTGGGCAATGTCCAAGCTATGCTTGGAGGAGCATTCTATCTTCACAAGTTGTTCTAAGGTTGGGACTTCATTAGCGGATTGGTAATGTTTCCACCATTCGGATTTGGCACGACCCTTGGATTGGAAGAGACTCTCACTTCTTACCTTCTCAGCATAATCCCCAATTCCTTCATGTTCAGTTTGTTGCTGATCTTCTTATGCCTTCTTCAAATTCTTAGAATTGCTCACTTATTGAGGCTATGTTTACTGGTGATGATGCTAGGAGTATTCTCTCTATTCCCCTACCACCATCTCTTGATCATGAAGATATGCAGATTTGGCACTACTCTAATATGACATTTATTCAATTCGTAGCGCATACAAATTAACTGCTACCACCACACTACAATCTCTCTACTATCCTAGGCTCATATGGAGGATGATGTGGTCCATGCACGTACCTCCCAAAACTTTTATGTGGCATTTGGGTAGTGGTTGTCTTCCCCATGTCGAAAACTTGCTGCACAAAGGTGTAAAGGTTTTGGGTTTCTGTGGTTCATGTGGCAATGTTTTTTTAAAACAATTGGCATCTTTTCATTAAGGCTCATTTGCGGAGTATTGTTGGCGATCGAGGGGTTGGATTATGGGGCTTGGTATCTTAATGGGCAGCAAATGCTTTCGTTTTTGTGGACTGGATATGCTAGGGTTTTATTGCTTTGCATGGGGATCAGTTGGATACATTTGGGATAACGTTATGGGGTGTATGGAGGGAGAGAATAATCGAGTTTGGTGACATGTTTCCACACCTCCAAGCCGGGTATGTCAAGATGCCCTCCATTTTCACCAAGCCTGGAAAAATGCCCAATCTGTTGCAGTAATGTATTCTATGCCAGGGCGGTTTGTCACAGACTTGTTCTCTTAACAATGAACCGTTCGGCCTTAGCTCCTTTTCTGCCCCTCGCAGTAGCTAAGTCAGCATAGTAGACCCCTCGTCGTTCGCTAAAAACTTGGCTACAAAGGCAAGTAAGAAAGTAAGAGAGAGTTTGAGAGAATTGTTTTTGTATTACTCAATAATGTTTACAAGTTCTTGAATGGATTGGCCAAATGGGGCCTCCCCTTTATATAGGCATCCACCTACTCAATGGACGGATAGGATATATTTTAAATGAATGACCTATATCTATTTATCTAGAATATTCCTTAAGAAATATCTACGTTATTTACAAGTGTAGTACAAGGTGGAGGATTATAGAATAATATCCCATATACTTACATAATTCTAAGGCATTCTTGGGGTAATGTGAAACCTTCTAGAAATATTAGCTTCCTTAGCATGTCCACTTTGTCAAAGTGTGACATCCTCCCCCTCCAAATTCGGCGTTGCCCTCTGTTGGTGATTTTAGTGTCATCAGCTATTTTATTGTAATGGTGATTTACTAGAGATCAATGTGATTACGTATTGGACTCGGATACGAGTAAGGGAAAGTATGTGGAGCACACACTCGTTTGAGCTACTACGAAATCGACCACGATAAAGAAGTAAAGGTTAAGGGGCAACACATTTGACTTTGCTGATATGCTCGGCCGAGCAGAGTGCTTGACTCGCCCGAGCATAGCATAGCAGATTGTCAAAGTTTCTGGACAGTCATGCTCACCCGAGGCATATGCCTTGCTCGGCCGAGCAGAATGATTGACTCGCCCGTGCAGTTCACATGACACGGTCGAGCAGCTGGGCAAAAGTCTCTGGACATCTTTGTTCGGCCGAGCAAGTCACATGACTTGGCCGAGCAGTTCCTGAACAGGTGTTATTTCAAACTGAAAAGACACAATGGTTGGCTAAAATCATGACTATTAATTAAACCCTTTAACTGATACCTTTCCATCTGTTTAAATACAGAGTGTTATCTCTTTTGTATGACACAAGAGAAATACAACAACAATGAAAACACAAAACAATTCTCAAGTTTAGATTTGTCTTCTTTGCCTAGAAACAAATTGTGTGATTGTTTTATCCCAATAGAGATTTCGTGTAACCCAGGCAATAAGGGACGAAATACTTTATTCGGAAAGTGGATTATACACGATTCAATCATATATCCAACATCATTATCAAAACCAAGACCCTATATCCCCAACAAACGAATAAAGTATTTTATGATAATCATGGCTGGAGGAAGTACTGTGAAGGAGATGACGACTAAATTTGGGAAGCTGGACAAATTTGAAGGGCAAGATTTTAGACGTTGGCAGAAGAAGATGCACTTCCTTTTGACAACGTTAAAAGTTGTGTATGTTCTATCTACCCCTATTCCAGAATTGCTGGAAGATGATAACTTGGAAGCAGTCAGACGCAGATCGAAGTGGGAAAATGATGACTACATCTGCAGAGGACACATATTAAACGGTATGTCTGATTCTTTGTTTGATATTTATCAAAATGTGGAATTTGCAAAGGAGTTGTGGGATTCTCTTGAATCCAAGTACATGACAGAGGATGCTTTGAGTAAGAATTTCCTTGTAAGTAATTTCAATAATTACAAGATGGTCGATTCAAGGCCTGTCATGGAAAAATTCAATGAACTCCTTAGAATCCTTGGACAATTTACACAACATGGGCTGAAGATGGATGAGTCAATATCTGTTTCAAGTGTGATTGAGAAGTTGCCTCCCTCTTGGAAGGATTTTAAACACACCTTGAAACATGGTAAAGACGATCTGTCTTTGGTTCAACTTGGTAGTCACTTGCGCATAGAGGAATCTCTTAGGGCGCAAGATAATGACAAAGGCAAAGGAAACGAAGTTGCAGGACCCTCAGTGAATATGATTGATGAGGGTGGAAAGAATAAAAACAACAATCAAAACAAAGGAAAGAAATGTAGTTTCAAGGACAATGGTTCTGGTCCCAACAAGAAGCCTAAAGTGGATTGTTGGAAGTGTGGCAAAACTGGTCACTTTAAGAAGGATTGTCATGTTGGAAATAAAAAGAATGACACAAGCACCAGTGGTTCGGGAAAGGGGTCTAAGGACCATTCTCAAGACCAAGGTCAGAATTTAGTACATGGTTGGAACATATTTATTAAAAATTCTGTTTCACTAATTTCTGAAGCATTTTATGTGCAGGATGATGCAATTGCGTGGTGGATTGATTCCGGTGCCATAACTCATGTTTGTAAAGATCGTTGTTGGTTTAAGACATATGAACCAATGGAAGACGGATCTGTCCTCTACATGGGTGATGACCATTCCGCTTCTATTCAAGGAAAAGGAAGTATGGTGTTGGAATTCAGTTCGGGAAAAACTATTTCTTTGTTTAATGTATTGTATGTACCAAAACTTCGTAAGAATTTAATTTCAGGTCCTGTATTGAACAACTGTGGATACAAACAAGTGTATGAATCCGATAAGTATATCTTATCGAAGTCTGGTGTATTTGTAGGATTTGGCTATTATAATAATGGGATGTTTATGTTCAATTTAAATAAAATTCTTGTTGACTCTAGTTCTGTTTATATGACTTCTTCTGTTGTTATCAATTCTTCATTATGGCATACTCGATTAGGAAATGTGCACTATAAAAGAATGCTTGAAATATCCAAAGATGGTTTGATTCCTGCTATTGATAAAAATACTGGAAAATGTAATACTTGCATGTTGACAAAAATCACTTGAAAACCTTTTAAAAGTATTACAAGGAAATCTGTAAAACTTGAATTAATATATAGTGATTTATGTGATTTTCATGCAACTACATCTTTAGGCAATAAAAAGTATATTGTCACTTTTATAGATGATGCCTCTAGGTTTTGCTATATTTACTTGCTGCATGCAAAAGATGAAGCCCTAGATAAATTTAAAATTTATAAAACAGAAGTTGAACTTCAACAAAATGGCTTGATTAAAACCTTACGCACGGATAAAGGTGGTGAATATTATGATCCTAAATATTTCCAAACCGTAGGGATAATTCATGAAACTACTGCTCCTTATGTACCACAACAAAATGGTGTGGCTGTAAGAAAAAATAGAACTCTTGAAGAAATGGTTAATGCCATGTTATCTTACTCGGGCTTGAGTGACGGGTTTTGGGGAGAAGCCATGTTAACGGCTTGCCATTTATTGAATAGGGTTCCTAATAAAAGGAACAAAATTACCCCATATGAGCTTTGGTATAAGAAACGACCCAACTTGACATTTTTGCGAGTTTGGGGATGTAGGGACGTGGTTAGACTTCCGAATCCTAAAAGGAAAAAGTTGGGAGAAAAAGGTATTGACTGCATCTTTGTCGGATATGCTGAGCATTCCAAGGCATATAGGTTTTATGTTATAGAACCTAATGATTTCATTTCTATTAACATAATTATAGAATCGAGAGATGCAATCTTTGATGAGAATCGTTTCTCTTCAATACCTAGACCAAAGGATATTATACCAATTTCGGCTGAATCTCAAATGAATGATCATTCAATTGAGGTACCAAGTAAGACACCCGAACCTTGTAAAAGTAAAAGAGCAAGAAAAGCTAAATCATATGGTTCCAATTTTCAACTATATTTAGTTATGGGATCAAGAGATCAAATTGAATCTTAATACACTTACTGTTATAGTATAGAGGAGGATCCAAGAACTTATGATGAAGCAATAAAATCTCGAGATGTTGGTTTTTGGAAAGAAGCAATTGATGATGAGATTAGTTCTATTATGGAAAATAATACATGGGTCTTGTCTCTTCCATTTGATTAGGTAGTGCATTGAAGGGGAAACTCCTATTCTCCGCACTATCTTAGATGCAAGAACCACTTCTACCTCCTTGTCGTAAGACTTTGTGACTACGGGTGGTGCTCAGTGAGAATCTCTTCGACTCGGATCCTCCATGTCTTCATGATATGGTTTTAGCATACTCACATGGAAGACCGGGTGTAACTTCAATGTGCTTGGAAAGTCGACCTTGTAGGACACCTTGCCCACCTTTGAAAATATAGGGAATGGACCCTCGTATCTCCGTATCAAGCCCTTGTGCAAGCTCCTTAAGGCTTTAAATTGTTGCGGTAGTAGCTTCACAAAGACTTGGTCTCCAACCACTTCTACATTTTCTTGCGAGCTTTTTCTAAGCATGTCCGGGACAAATCAGCATGCTCTTCCCATGTTTTAGCCATCTTGACCGCACTCGGACTATGTCCCTCGGGGATAGATGTCAATGTGTGAGGAGTCAAAGGTTGCTGCCCCGTAGCTAACTTAAATGGACTCCTTCACGTGGCTTCGCTTCTTTATATGTTGTAAGAGAATTGAGCAACATCTAATAACTTGGAACAATCACGTTGATTGGCACTTACAAAGTTTCTCAAGTACCCTTCCAATAAAGCATTCACCCTCTCCATTTGGCCATCGGTTTGGGGGTGAAAGTTAGTAGAGAAGTTGAGCTCCATCCCGATTAGTTTGAACAACTCCGTCCATAACCTTCCCGTAAAGCAGGGGTCTCGATCACTCACTATGCTTGCCGGTAACCCCCAATACTTTACCAAATTCTTGAAGAATGCCCTTGCCGCCTCTTCGATCGTGCAATCCTTCGTGCAAGGAATGAACGTCCCATACTTTGAGAATCTGTCCACCACCACCATGATGAACCCAAATCCATCCGACTTGGGCAAGGCGCTTATGAAATCTAATGTGATACAGTGCCAAGGTCTTTTCGCAACCGGTAATGGCTCCAATAGTCCTGCGGGTTGTTTGTTCTCTATCTTGTATTGTTGGAACACAAGACAAGTATTCACATATAACTCCACACTATCCAATTTTTGGGGCAAAAAATAAGCGGTCTCCAACAATGCCAATATCCTCTTTTGGCTCGGATGTCCCGCCCACTTAGTGTCATGCCACTCCTTGATCAATTCTCACCTCAAGTTGCCCCACTTAGGGACATATAGTCGATGCCCTTTGGTGCAGAGCAAGCCACCATCCTCCCAAAACCGTTGGGTCTTGCCACTTTCTGCCAATTTCTTTAACTCATTAGCCATCAGATCATGTTTGAGGCCCTCCTTGATCCGCTCAAGGATGTCCTCTTTGGCTATGCTCATAGTTGCAAACTCCGCCTTCCTACTCAAGGAATCAACCACAACATTGGCCTTCCCCGGCTTATACTCCAATATGTAGTCAAATTTCGTTAGGAAATCTTGCCACCTAGCTTGTTTCGGGGATAACTTCTTTTGAGTTTGGAAATAACTTGTTGCCACATTGTCGGTCTTGACTATGAAATGCGCCCCCATCAAATAGTGTTGCCACTCTCTAAGACAATGGACTATAGCCATCATTTCCTTCTCTTGAACCGTATAACGACGTTCCGTGTCATTGAGCTTTCTATTCTCGAATGCCACTGGATGCCCTTCTTGCATCAATACTCCCCAATAGCAAAGTCGGAGGCGTCGGTGTGCACTTAAAATGACTTGCTAAAATCGGGCAATGCTAGGATCGGCTCTTGGCTCACGGTGGTCTTTAAGTCATCAAAGGCTTCTTGACACTTTTCAGACCATTCCCACGATTTTCCCTTTTTAAGCAAGTCCGTCAAAGGTGCCGCTCTGGCCGAATACCCCTTTATAAACCGTCGATAGTAGTTGACTAAGCCAAGGAAAGACCTTAGCTCGGGCACTTTGGTTGGCGCCTCCTAATCTACTATAGCCTTGATCTTGGTGTCATCCATCTTAAGCTTCCTGTGCCCAATGACATGTCCAAGAAAAGGCACCTCCTCTTGTGCGAAGGCACATTTCTCCTTCTTAACATAAAGCTCATTCTTCCTTAGCACTTCAAAGACGGTCCATAAATGCTCGACATTCTCTTCCATTGAGTTGTTATACACCAAATGTCTCTAAGTATACCACCACGAGCCTATCCAAATATGGGTGAAAGATCTCGTTCATTAGTGCGCAAAAGTCACCGGGGTGTTGGTTAGCCCAAATGGCATGACCAACCACTCAAAGGACCCGTAGCGAGTCACACATGCTGTCTTTGACTCGTCCCCTTCCGCTATCCAAACTTGGTAGTACCCCTTTTGCAAGTCCATCTTCGTATAGACCTTAACTTCTCCAAGTCTATCAAAGATAACGGCAATCAGCGGAATATGATAATGATTCCTGACTGTTACCTTATTAAGGGCTCGGTAATCCGCACACATCCGCAACGACCCATCTTGCTTCTTTTGGAATAACACCGGTGCACCATAAGGTGCTTCAGATGGGCGGATCTACCCCGTTTCCATCAATTTTTTTATTTGTTTCCTTAACTTAGACGTGTCTAAAATCTAACCGGAACCGGCTAACCGGAGGTTATTAACCGGTCAACTAACCGGTCAAAACCGTCAACCGTGGTAACCGTAACCGGCTTAACCGAAATCAGAGGTTAACCGGTTCGGTTAAGGTTAAGGATTTTTAAAAATCGTCAACCGGCGGTTATAACCGTCGATTATTTAATCGGTTATAACCGGTTAAATAACCGTCGGTTATAACCGCCTAACCGGCCAAATTCAAAATACTCCCCAACGGCTACCTACCGCCCAACGGCTACTTTGACCCCCTAGGCCCCATTCAAATTCCCAACGGCTACTTTGGCCCCATCCCTCCCTCCCAGGCCCTCTCCCAATGGCCACTTGGCCTGACCAGCCCCTCCCCAGCCCAGCGCCCACCGGCCCCACACGGCCACTGCCTGCCTACCGTGCCTGAATGCCTTGGCCCTTGCCCCTTGGTTGCCTGCCCCAGCTCCCCAATCCCATTAAATTAAAAAAAATTCTTTTAAAAAATCAACCCTATAAATATCACCTCCCTCCCACCATTTCATTTTCACCTTACTTCTCTACTTTTACTCTCTCTCTCTACTCTCAAATATCCTAAGCCTCTCTCATACTCACATTATATTCAATTTTCAGTTTAAGTTAGTTTCCTTACAATTCCCAGTTAGTTTTTTAACGATTTTTTTTTCTATTTCGAAAATTCCAGTCAGTTTTTTAACATTTCCAGTTAGTTTTTAGGAATTCCAGTTAGTTTTTTAGAGTTTTCAGTTAGTTTTTTTTTAGAGTTTTCAGTTAGTTTTTCAGAATTTCAGTTAGTTTTTAAAATTCCAGTCAATTTTTTAAAAAGATTTTCAGTTAGTTTTTTAATAAAAGTTAGCATTTTTTTCGAATTCCAGTCAGTTTTCTAGCGAAAATGTCTTCTTCTCGAAGAAGAATCCAAATTTTTTGCGAACCATTTACACAAAATGACAAGATGTGGATGCAAATGTTGTTGAAAGTGGTAGAAGGGGTAGGGGCGGCCGAGGCCGAGCTCGAGGTGGTCGTGCTCGGGGACAAGAACAAGAACAACCGCCAACGGTGCCACGTTCACGTGCCCCTCGTCCGACACTTTTACAATTCATTTTCGAAAAGAGCAAATTGATCCCGATGATGACCGCTATTATCGAGCGACTTGCAACTATTGTCCAAAATCCTACCCATTTACGAAGGGTGGAGGGCATGGGTCACTTAACGCCCACACACGCACACAACATCCGGATAAACTTGGCATTTTGAGTGATCAAACTCAATTAGCTCCAACCACCACCCAAGGTTCGTCTTCCATCATATTTAAATTTAATAAGGTCATTTATAGGAAAGAATTGGCCAAATTTGTTTGTGTTAAAGGACTTGCTTTTAACTTTGCGGATGATGAATTTTATGAAATATTTATACAACTTTCTTTAAATTTTGCCGCCTCAAGAGTACCACGTTCGACTCTCGTACGTGATATTCTGTTGGGTTTTGGGGTTACAAACGCAGCGGAAGATTTAACAATAACATCAAAACCCTAGCCCTAAGATCCTTCCAGCATGAAGAGATTAGAAATTTATATGAGATATAATTTACATACCTTGAATACGATGAGGTTTAACAAAGTAGATCACAAAATATCAAGCCTTGAAATTTTGATGTCGAAACGGATCTTCTTCTACCTTGTTAAAAAAACTTGTGATGAATCAACGAACGGAGGCTTCAATCTCTTGGTGATTAACCTATCACCCTCTATCGGTAATCCACACGCGATCCAAGAACACCTTCTTGATGGATTGCTAGATGATCCTCTTGATTATTGAAATGGTTTTCAATAATCTATGGCTTATTATGGAATTGAATCTAGGGTGTTTTGATCTTTGATTCTCAATCAAAATCAAGGAATTTGTGTTTCCAAAGGCCCTAAATTCGTATGTCATGGCTGGGGCAAAAGGCATATTTATACTTTATAAATAACCCTAACTATTAGGGAGAAAAGTCCTTTTCTGAAGCCAAAATGGATTGCTGAAACGGGGCATGGGCGGTCGCCCACCAAGGGTTGGGCAGTCGCCCAGTTGTACAGCGCTTATATCCTTATTCGAAAATCCCACATGGGCGGTCCCCCACATGGGGCTGGGCGATTGCCCACCTGTACAGTCTCTAATGTACTATTTTTGAATTACTCTTGAGCGGTCGCCCTTATGCACCTGAGCGGTTGCCCAAGTCAACAGTTGACTTGTGGGCGCTCTCCCATAGTGCACCTCAGCGGTCGCCCATGAGCCCACATTCCATAATTTCTGCCCGAATCAAAATTCGTTCTTTTGTGTGTGACCCTTTAGAAATTATATTTTATGTTGGTAGTGAGTTGAAACATCAACCTCACAAGACTTAAGTGACTTCTAGAAAATCATTATGTCCACCAAATTAAATATAACATAAAAGCTTGATTCCTTAATAGATCCAATGTCATAATCCCTTTGTCCACGATGTCCAATTGAACATGAGTTATGGTCTATGTCAACTCATTTCGTTCAATGCTTTCTCGATTCTGAATATGTTGATAATCCAAATGCATTTGATCTCTATCAAATCACTTGAGTGCGGCCATACATTTCATCAATATCATTCATCGAGGGGCCCAAGTAAACATCTCTCCTCATAAAAGGGACAAATCCCATCTTGGCTTATCATTCTTCCCTACATGATTCCAATCGTGCTAATATAACCCTTATTGCTATCCGATTAAAAACAGGGTTAGACTATATCAAACACGATCTTCGTCATGTGGAAGACGATGATAATATCAGGTACAAGGATTCAATAACACGACTATCATGAGATTTATTCATGACACATATGACTATTGACCATGTCATAAATTTCATCGGTAGGTCATGTCCAATACTTGTTCTCTAGCAAGTATCCATAAGTGTAATGTGCATCACATGCATATAATCCTCTCCATGATTATCTGAATGTGCGCTCGCCCGAAATTGGTTTCCGGTTTAAATGAAAAGAAGGAGTCGCCACGCCGTTTTAAGAGGAAACATTGAAAACCTTTATTTAGAGAGAAAAACATGAGTTCGGGGGTCAGGTTACGTGTTGGGAAGAACCGAGAGTTCACCCAACACGCCTCGTCCATAGACGAGTCTTTCAATCAGAAACATCCAAGTAAATCCAAAGTGTGTGCAAATTATTGATAATAAACAAAGTGTGATAAAATGCATCTTATTAATTATGGAACGAGAATTACATATTGTGAGCCCATTATTTAGGGAGGCCACATCCCTTATACAAACAATCTAAAACAGATTACAAAGGAGAAAGGGTCTCTGCAGATGAGTCATGTATGTCGCATGACACATCGTACCAGTGACCACATGTGTCGCGTGACACAGGATCACTTGGAGACGAAGTTGTCGCGTGACACATATGAGCCATCTGCAGAAACTTAACAATACGAACACAGAATCAACAGAAAGCTATACAGATCTAATCAATTAACTAGATTACGAACGAAATACAGAAACGAAACTAAATCAACCCAGGGAGTGTGGATATGGGTAGATCCACACCCCCTTGGGGTTCAAACACCAAGTTCAATCAAATAATCAACAATATAAGCTCAATTGCACTGATTATTCAGATTAAACAGAGAGATTGCGATTGGGATTCAGTAATCCAGATAGCTAGGATCTGATTACTGAATCCAAACAAAATTAAATGCTAGAATTAATAGAAATTAAGCAAGAGAGAGAGAGAGATTGAGAGTTAGGGAATCGTTACCCTTGTTGCTTCCACGAATTCTATATCCAGTTAGATATAGAACCCTTCAATTCGTCACTTCTGATCTGGAAGGATTGATGCAAGGGGTTCAATTGGTGTGGCTTGAGAATTGGGTTTGGAAGGGAGGAATTGGGTAGGTTGAAGGTAGGAGAGAGAGAGGTTTGTGTTTGGAGAGGTTCGTTACGCTGCAAATCCTGCAGAGTAACAGTAGGCTAAAGTTGGGATCCTTTTATGAGAGGGGGAGGGTCTTATTTATAGGCTGCAGTTGGCTGCCTTAGTGTGTCGCACGACCTTATGCGTCCTCTTTCCATGCCTCAAGCTGTCGCGTGACACAAGGTGGCTCAACCGCTTTTGGCGCCAAAAACCAGTTTCTGGAACATTCCGGGAAAATACCCAAAAGGTCCAACAGGTTTTATTCCCAAGGGGTCCTTTGGCATGAATAATGTACCAAAAGGTACTTCCTTCGTGGGAAACTCATGAAACGTTTCCGGAAGTCTCGGGACAGGCCGGGAATTTACCAAAACGCCCCTAAATGCAATTTTATTATATTAAAATGCATCTAAAAGGTTGCGAATTGGATTGGCGTACTTACAGAGCCCCTCGGCAACGTCACTTTTGGAAAAAGTGGGGTTGTCGATAAAATAAGACCCAATCCCAATGAGCGGCTAGGGTTAAGGTGAAGGGCTAGAAGGGTAAAAAAGGGGAAAGATGGCTGGACCTTTCTGAAAAAGGATTCCTACGTATCCCTTGAACAAGGGAATCAAGCCAAATCGTAGTTTGGAATTACCAAAATTAAATTCATAAGCAAGAAAGGGGTATAGACGTATCTTCATACCTTTGCTGTGCTTACCTGTTGTTTCCTGTGGGATCGGGTAGTTGCTTTCTTTCTCACCAGGTTGTAGCTGCCGGAGGGTCTCATGCTGCAACTGGTACTTTTGCGAGTAGCTGCCGGGGGGGCTCATGCTATCGCTTTGTTGACGAGTTGTAGCTGCCGAAGGGTCTCATGCTGCAAGATGTCTTTTGTGGATGCCATGGGTCTCATACCACTTCTCTCATGCAGGATAGTTACCGGAGGGTCTCACACTATTGCTGCTTCTTCTCGTGGATGCCGGAGGGTCTCATTCCACTTCTCTTTTGCAGGGTAGTTGCCGGAGGGTCTCACACTACTGCTGCTTCTCTTCGTGGATGCCGGAGGGACTCATACCACTTCTCTTTCTTGCAGGGTAGTTGCCGGAGGGTCTCACACTACTGCTGCTTCTCTTCGTGGATGCCGGAGGGACTCATACCACTTCTCTTTCTTGCAGGGTAGTTGCCGGAGGGTCTCACACTACTGCTGCTTCTCTTCGTGGATGCCGGAGGGACTCATACCACTTCTCTTTCTTCTTTGCTGGGGATGAGTATAGCTGCCGGGGGTCTCACGCTATCTCTTTTCTGCTCTGTTGGGGATGAGTATAGCTGCCGGGGGTCTCACGCTATCTCTTTTCTGCTCTGTTGGGGATACATGTAGCTGCCAAGGCTCTCACGCTACTCCTTCTGTTCTGTTCTCTGTTGCTGCTAAGTATAGCTGCCAGGGGACTCACGCTATCTCCACTTTCTGTTCTGTTCTGATAAGTATAGCTGCCAGGGGACTCACACTATCTCCGTTTTTCTGTTCTTTGCTGATAAGTATAGCTGCCAGGGGACTCACGCTATCTCCGTTTTTCTGTTCTGTTCTGATAAGTATAGCTGCCAGGGGACTCACGCTATCTCCGTTTTTCTGTTCTTTGCTGATCTTTGTGGATGCCAAAGGGACTCATACCACTTCTGCTTCTGCTTTTGTTGTTGATGAATGTAGCTGCCAAGGGGTCTCACGCTAATTCTTTGTTACTGGGTTTTTTTTTTTCTGTTGGACGGTCTTTGCTTGATTGCCGCTTTTCTTTGGTGTCCTTAGCTTTCCTTGGAGAGCTGGGGGGACTCTGCTTCTTTCTTGTGCCTCGAGGCTATTGGTTTCTGGAAATTTGTTCGTCAATCCGGGAATTCTGTTTTCCGGGGGATTGGCTGCTTTTCTTGAGATTGTGGGGCTGCTGGTATTGCTGAGCTCTTCTTGGGGGCTGTCACGGATACATATGCCTCTTTGCTTTTTCCTTTCTTCTCCAGTTTAGTCGGAGGGCCAGTCTTCGGGACTCAATTGATTATTGTACCTGCGGGGGTAAAACAACATATGCCAGCGCTACGCCTAAACAAGCCTATCTTGTTAGCAAAGATTAATATATGTTAGCTTGGTTTGTGCGAGTCTGTCTGTCCTGGGAAAGCGAATGCCATTATTGGGTTAAAGGTCGGCTTTGTCGGGTTTATACATGGGGTTTTGGGATTGTTTCAGGTAGGTGTGTATAGCAGGGGTCCTCTCCCGTGTATTTTTAGGGGTATGTGTATGAGGGTAAGGGGTGTGTTATGGCAACGGCGAGTCGGAAAATGCTCTGGGGTAACCACTGCAGGCTTTTCCACACTGTCTGCTCTCAGCCAAAGTATGTCGCCCGACATGTTGTGTCTGTTTGGCTTCTTCTGTCGCACGACTGAGGGAGGCTCGTAACAGGCCCTTCAAAAGTCGGTCTAGGCTTCATTCTGCAGTCACTGTCTTCTTAGTAGAGAAACCCAGCAGCCCTTATTTGGCAGATAAGCGATTCCTTTGGTCAAGACTGATACTTTTGGCTAAAATGGAACATCATAGCAAAGATGTTGCTTCCCGGGAGTGTCAATTTCATCGGGACTTCATCGAAATTTGGGGATTTCATCTGAGGCAACATAGAAATATTATCGATAAGCGGTACAGTATGCCTTGCATTTGGTCCTTGAAAGATTGGAGGGTTGACTGGGATTTGCTTCGGGCTGCATCCTGCTTCTGGGATTCCGAGCGCCATGTATTCTCTTTGTCATACAATTATCTGACCCCAACTATGGAAGACTTTAGGGCGTTGACAGGTTTGGGTAAGGCGGCTACTGTAGCATTCCCCCGAGACAATCGGTTGGTTGAGGAGCAGTTATCGGACTTCTTATCTCTGCCTGCGGATCAGGTATTGCCTATGATTCTGGGTGATGGGTCCATAGATTTGACTCGGATGGCTAGGTTGCGTCTGTCCCGTCCTGAGCTGTTTGACCTTTCTACCTCTCTGGATATGTTTATGCTGTTCACACTGTCGGCTTACTATTTTTGCGGATATGCCGGGGTCTGCTCAAGCACTTTGTTGGAGATTGTTAGGCAAATGAGGGGTGACCGGGGTATAGATTCTCGTCAAATTCGTTCTGGCCAAGGAGAGATGGATGTTGTACCACTGTTGCTGGCTGAGACTTATCACGGTATTGACAAAGGCTAGCGGGGATCGAACTTCATGGGAGCGAGCGGCCCACTTATTATCTCTGTGGTTCTTTAAGAGGTTACGCTTGATCGGACTATTACCAGAAGGTCGGACGGCAATGCCCTGGGTGACTCGGCCACGTAGGCTGGTGAGGGACGAGGTTGCTGATAGTTGGCGATGAGGTTGTCACGGTACGAGACCACCGATCGAGCTTTTGGATTCCCGCTGGAATATACAGACCGTGAGAGATATTCGGGATGGATCGGTAGTAGTCCGGTTGCCTGGTTTGCATGTATCCTCTTTACGTGTCCCATCACTTGTGAGCAGACAGTATAGGTACCCTCGGCGAGATCATCCGAGCTTTGAGGAGAGACTGTGACCGAGCATCGTTCGATGTCCATGACCGAGCCCCCCCAGGCTATACGGTTTTTCGAGATCTTTTACGGAGGGCTTTCTTCCCACTCGTGTGCTCCTTCGGCGGTCTAGAGGATTTACATTTCGACCACAGTAGTATCTGGATTGGTATGAGGAGCATCGGGGTTACGTGCGGCTAGCTATAGAGACTCGCCGCCGGGAATACTTGGGAGCGGACTCTGTCCGGTAGAACTCTCGGAGATATAGAGGCACGAGGAAACCCGACAATGTTACCGGCGATGCTTTGCCATGACTATGAGAGGCAAGAGATCCGGAGGGCTGCTTTAAGAAATGATCCAGAGATGAGAGCTCGCAGAGAGGCGTTGCGGCAAGAGAGGATTGCTAGGGCTGCCTTGAGGGAGACTGGTCTGATTGAACCGCCGGCGCGCATTATTCCTGAATTGGGACGGGCTCAAACTGACTTGTTCGATATTCCTAAGCCAAAGACCTCCCGGGGACCGAGAAAGAGGAAGGATAGAGGAGCGAATTCGGGAGCGGGGACGAGCCTCTAGACACACATTTTCCTTTTATTTTGAGAGACTCGAGACTCTTTTGCTTTATGTTTTGAGAGTAGGAATTATCTGTATGGAAACTGAGTACCCTTTGATTACTTAATGCAGACAAAATAGATGTTATCAATGTTTTCTTTTATTCGCAACAAGCTTTTTGAGTCAAAAGGTAGGCCGTGCTTGAACTCATCAACAAGAATATTAACTCAAAATGATCCTTTGAAAAGCCTTGGGACTGTAATCAAAACGCATTTTGGTAGAAAGAGAGATTTTTGCAGCAGTTTTAGACCGAACCACAAGTGGTTGCCTACGTTCCCCTTTTGTAAGAGAACTAAGGGGCTCAGATCTCCGTAGTTCGACTCAATTGACTTTAGTGTTTAAGAAAGGGGAAGATAGAAGGGGGAAATGGTGCAACCCTGTTTTTTTACCTAGACCGCCCTCTTTTGGGTTTTTGGTCTAGCTGGGTATATTCTTTAGCACCGGGCGCGTCCCTTATTTTTGCATGGACTGCCTTTTGAAAGGTTTTCAGTCTCATCTGGGACAATTTTGTTGCGCCTTTATTTATCACTCTTTTTATATATATATATATATATATATATTTTTTTAGAGGGAAAAGACTCGATCATACAAAATACCTCCGCAACTTGTCGCCGTTGACGGGGTGCAGAAATGGGTTGCCATCCAAGTCTGACAGCTGCATAGCTCCTCCGGAGAATACTTTCTTCACTATAAACGGTCCAACCCAAATGGGTGCCCACTTGCCCAACGCACTGCTCTGATTTGAGGGCTTCATCTTAAGAACCAGATCACCGACTTTGATATCCCTGGGTTTCACTTTCTTATCAAAAGCACGGGCCATTCTTCTCTGGTATGCCCTGTTATGCTCCATGGCTTTTAGTCTTCATTCATCTAGCAGAGCCAGCTCATTATATCGACTTTGGAGCCATTCGATCTCGTTCACCTCATTCTCGAGCAAAACCCTGAGGGAAGGAATCTCTAACTCAATGGGCATGACGACCTCCATTCCGTAGGTCAGAGCGTATGGGGTTGCGCCGGTGGCAGTTCGGATTGAAGTGCGATAGCCCCATAATGCTAAATGCAGCTTTTTCGGCCAATCTCGTCCTCGCTCGGCCATCTTCTTTATGATTCTCTCCAAATTCTTATTGGCAGCTTCAACAGCGCCGTTTGTCTGTGGCCTGTATGGTGAAGAATTGTGGCGTTTGACTCGGTATTCAGTGAGCAACCGATCAGTTTCTCCCTCAAAATGGGTTCCATTGTCAGAAATAATCTCGTTTGGGACTCCATAGCGACAGAAAGTCTGCTCCTTTATGAATCGGGCAACTTTCTTGGCGGTGAGCACTTTATAAGACGCATCTTCTACCCATTTTGTGAAGTAATCCACGGCCACTAATACAAATGCATGCCCATTGCTCCCAGGTGGAGAAATCTTCCCAATGACATCAATACCCCATGTTGCGAAAGGCCACGGAGTTGTCATACAATATAAGTCGTGAGGAGGGATGTGGTTCAGATTGGAGAATCGCTGGCATTTATCACAAGTCCGCACAAAATGGATGCAATCTGTCTCCATAGTGATCCAGAAGTAACCCAGCCTGATGATGCTATGCATGAGAGATCGAGTGTTCATATGAGGTCCGTAGGCACCGTTGTGAACGTCTTCCATTACTCTTTGAGCCTTTTCTTTACTGATACAGAGTAGGAGCGGACAACCTTCCCTTTTCTTCCATAATTCATCGCCGAGTATGACATACTGTGCTGACAATCTTTTTAGGGCTTGCAAGCTCTTGGCATGTACTCTTTTTGAGTCTCCTTCTTGGTCCACAGGAAAGGATGCTTCCCCATACTTGAGGTATTGAAAGATCTGATTGTACCACGGTTCACTGACAGTCTCGATCTCAATCTCACAACAATATGCAGGATTTTCTCTTCTACCGACCCTGAATGGCTTGATTGATTTACCTTCTGGGATTTCCACCAAAGAGGCTAAGGTAGCCAGAGCATCTGCGAATCTGTTCTTGTCTCGCGGCAGGAATTGGAATGACACTTCCTTGAATTGGCCGATGAGTTCTGCGATGTAAGCCTGGTACTTCTGGAGGCATGGGTCTATAATTTTCCATTTGTTGGCGGCCTGGTTGATTATCAATTGGGAATCACCGAACACTTCCAATTCTTCCACATGTCACTCAAGGGCAGCTTCTAGACCGGCTATGCAAGCTTCGTGACTCTACTTTGCATTGTTAGTAACCGAGAAATTCAACTTGATTGCTATGGGAGTATGCATGTCATTTGGGTCTATTAAAACCATCCCAATGCCATTTCCTTTCTTGTTAGCTGCTCCATCAAAGAATAACTGCCACTTGTTTCCGCTTTCTATAGCGAGGATCCCTTCATCTGGAAACTGGAGATCCGGCCCTCTATCTTCCGTACTGGGGAATTCAGCCAACTGGTCTGCTAATGCCTGTCCTTTTATTGATTTACGGATCACATATTTGATGTCGAATTCTGCCAAGAAGAAAGTCCATTTTGCCAACCTGGTGGAGATGTTTCCTCTGTCACCTTGGAATAGATATCTGATCGGGTCCATCTTGGAGACTAAGTATACGTTGTGGGATAGCATATAGTGTTTTAGCTTTCCGACCACCCATACCAAAGCTGCGCAAGTTTTCTCGAGGGCAGAGTAATTCACTTCACTCCCTTGGAATTTACGGCTGACGAAATAAATGGCATTCTCAATCTTTGAATCCTTCTTTTCTTGTGCTAGCATAGCCCCGGTGGGCGTGTGCAGTATCGAGATATAGAAGTAAAGGCTTGTCTCCGTGAGGTGGGCAGAGAATAGGAGGATTGACGAGATAGGCTTTGATCCTCTCAAAAGCTAGGCTGGCATTCCTCGTTCCAAACCACTTCCTGGTTCTTCTTTAGCGGCTTGAAGATCGGCTCACATATGGTGGTCAATTGGTTGACGAACACTGGCGATGTATTGCGGGCGACCCATGAATCCTTTTACTTCGAGAGACGGTTACGGGTGGCTTCATTTCAATGATTGCCTTAACCTTCCTGGGATCTATTTCAATGCCGCGCTCGGTGACCATGTATCCCATAACTTTACCTCGAATTATCCAAAATGTACACTTGGCTGGGTTCAGTCTCATGGAGTGCTCTCGGAGTCTCGTTAAAGAATTTCCTCAAATCAATGAAATGTCCGTCCGTCCGACCCTTTCGAATGAATAATCATGTCATCTACATACACTTCAATCTCTCTGTGGATCATGTCGTGGAAAAGGGTAGTGACTGCTCTTTGATAAGTAGCCCCGGCGTTCTTCAAACCAAATGGCATTACTGTGTAACAATAAGTACCCCACGGAGTTGTAAATGTCGTCTTGTCTTGATCCTCTTCAGCCATCTTAATCTGGTTGTAACCCGCAAAATCATCAACGAAAGACTTGACCTCAAAGTTCGCGGTTGCATCCACTAGCATATCAATGTTGGGCAAGGGGAAGTCATCTTTAGGACTAGCCTTATTGAGGTCTCGGAAATTCACGCAGACCCGAACCTTTCCATTTGCTTTGGTGACTGTTACAATGTTTGCCAACCAAGTTGGATATTCAATTACTTTGATGAAGCCTACCCGTAGGAGCTTTTCAATTTCTTCTTTCACTTGTAAGGACCATTCAGGTTTTATCCGCCTCAATTTACGCTTGGCGGCTTAATTTGGATCCACAGGTATTCGGTGTTCCACAATAGAAGCATCCAGCCCCGGCATATCTTTGTAGGACCAAGCGAACACATCCATGAATTCTTTGAGCAACTCAATCAAAGCGACCCGCTCATCTCCGGAGAAGAAGCTACCAATCTGCGTTTCTTTGGGTTCTTCAGCTGTTCCCAGGTTCACTGTTGTTAATACCTCATCGGCAGCTTGGGCCCGACTTTCCTTTTGTTCGCAAGCCTGTTTTGAATCTTTTTCTAAAAATTGTTCATCGATTAAGTCTGCATTATCTTCAATTGAATTAGGCTTAATTATTTTTAAATCTTGATGATTATTTTTCGTTAAGCATTCAATTGTTAGATTGGCAATCACGGGGTACTCAGAAAGATCAACCACTTTATTCAAAGCAAAGGGAATACGGTGTTTACAACTCGAAAGACGGTCTTACGTCGTGAGGACATTAGACCGGTCGGAAGACTCAAATTCTATAACAAGAGACTCGGGAGGCGACTCAAGACACAGGGGATGAATTTAGACTTGGAGGGACAAGGACGAGGTTTGAGCCCTAGCTTTTCAATCATAGTCTCCTTGTCGGCGACCGGTCCCCGGAGCGAAGTCCAATTTTGCAACGGTCCTTCTGCGGCAGTCTCCAGCTTGATTAGCTCCACAACTGATTCTTTCTCGAATTCTAGCATAGCTACCACCTCACCGTCGGAGGAAAAGTCAATCGGATCATTCGGCTCCTTAGCACCATCTCTCATTTCTTCCAAAGACGTACCGCTTAGGGCTCGACGGCCCTGCTCTTCAAACAAATCTGCCAACTCCCATTAATATCTGCGGGGGTCGCACGCGAATTTTACATATTGTGGGCTCATCCAACAAGCTTTTCAAACTAATTCTCATATTCAGGTCCCCAGAAGTGGTAGCTGCTCTCGTAGGTGGCGGTCACACCTTGCCTTTTGGGCAAACTATCAAACATTTCTTTCACCGGATTCTTGCTATTGGCGAACCTCTGGATCGTCTTCATTCTTTCTTCCCCTGGAATCAGCCTTTGCTCAGGACAAACAAACATATCCCCATCCTCTCTGACAAAGTGCTTATTCGGAGACCAACTGTACGGCGCATTTCAGGCTTCTTGTACTTTCTACCGGTTCTTTGAGGTCATCTTTTCTTTGAAAGCCTCGGTTTTGTCATACACCTTATCTTCCTTAGTCACAAGATACCCCAGGACCTTGTCTATTTCTCTTAGGCCTTTGGCAGCCTGACAAGCCTACACGGTCCCGTTGGCGTTTTCCCACTGCCCAGGACGGGGATATAGCTCATACCTCTTAGCATTTTCAACACGGGAGGAATTTTGTCTGAAGATGTCGTCGGATCTATGGTACGGACTTGCCCCTTAGGCTTCTCAATTGTGAATCCGGCGAGCATTGGATTTTCTTGGTCGAGTTTGATCTCCATTACTGGTAAGGTATTTGCGCCGGTTTCTCCGATCGTAACACTATCACCATAAATGGTTGTCGGCACCCCTTCTGCACAAACTTTAAACATTGGTGAAGCGTGGAAGCTACGGCTCCAATCTCGTGGATCCGGGGTCGACCCAATAATGCTGAGAATGTGACAGAATGTCTATAACACTGAAACTCTACCATCATCTCTTTACCTCCAAACATCGGATTAAGGGAGACTATCCCCAACACCGCCCGGGATGTCGAATCATAAGCCTTTATGGTCCGGTTAGATGGTTTAAGGTTCTGCGCGTTGATGTCCAACATACTCATCATTTTGGCGGGAGCACATTCATAGCTGACCCATTATCTATCAACACATGGGGAATCCGCCGTCCCTCCAGAGGCACCGTAATGTGTAAGGATTCGTTATGTTTCGCACCGTAAGTAGGCAAGTCAAGATCTGTGAAAGTAATGATATTCCCATACTGAGCCGTTCCAATCAACTGACATGCTTCGTCTGGGGTAGCGTTGACGGATACCTTCGTCTTGGACAAAGCTTCTTCCAATTTTAATTTGTGAGGGTAGGAGGATGTAAGTAGGGACCACAAAGAAATATCGGCTTGCGTTCTTTTCAAATGTGTCAGTATCGGGTCTTCCTGAACTTCTTCGTCTAGCCTGTGAGGATTATGAGAGGACTGAGGGTTAGAGCCTGCAACTGCTTTCCCTTTCCCGGACGGATCTGGATTATTTACTCCCAACATTCTTCCTGAGCGAGTCAACAGATTAACTTCTTGCTGTTCATCAATCACAAATTCTTTACTAGCTTCCTTGAGTTCTGATAATGTTAGTGGGACAGGGTGATTGCGGTATGGCCAAGCCGCTTATCGTATCTCATTGATGGTCAAAGGTGCTTCCAAACCAGCTGCTATCCTGAGTTCCTCCAAGGAAATTGGGGATTCTCTAGGAGTCATTGAAGACATAGTATTAACAATCAAGCGCTCTTCATAATCATCAAGCTCAACAATATTATTCACATCATGCAAATCATCGAGATACAGAACATAACAGAAGTTATCTTTCATTTCATCAGAACAGGAGATTACATCAGTTTCGACCTCATTACAACCATTGCTATCATTCCCAACTACGGGTTCCCCAAACTCTAATACATTAACAAAATAATCATTCTCTTGTTCGGCAGAGGATTGTTGACAATATTCGGGCGAGGAGATTTTTCTATCTTCTTGTCATCCACTAAACCCTGGATTATCTTCTTGAGAGTTATGCAGGAGTTCGTAGTGTGCCCCGAAAATTGGTGAAAACGGCAATACTTGCTAGCATCCATATGAGGATTAGGGCGAGCAGGACTGTAGTTCTCCAATGGCTTGATCATGCCAGTTCGTAGCAAACCGTTGAAAACTTCCTCTGTTGACATACCCAAATCATCAAATCGCGGTTATGGCCTAGGTGGAAGCCTCATCACATTCTGCACATTGTTACCTCCCTTTTGAAGATTATTGATACTATTGTCTTTGGCCGGCTCTCTTCCTCTTGGCGCCATCGCTGAGACAGGATTGGATGCACGATATCGGTAACCTCCACCACTGCTGTTGTTACTGGTGTTTGCACTTGGAGTTTGGTTGAACAGTCTATTCTCACTCCTTGCTCCCATTCCCACCATCTCTCGCAGATCTGGGTACCATCCTTTCCCAATGGCTTCCCTAAGCGCTGGCTTAACACATGATAGAAAGATGTCCTTTTGGTCTTGGAGGGGGATTGGCTCCGATAACTCGTTGAGCTTAGCATTCCAACGTTTGTAGAATTCCGTGATTGACTCATCCGACTTACGGATAGTTCCTACCAAATCATCCGGGTAGTGCGCCATTCCAAATTACCCTTGTACTTTTCCGGGAAGGCTTCGTTATCCGGCTCCAAGTAGTACGACATTCTTGCTTGAGCTAAAAACCATGTAAGTGACGATCCTTTCAAGGTTAGGTGGAAGTGGGAAGCCATGAATTCGGGAGTGCAGCCCATTGCCCCCATTGTCATCACATAAGTGTCTATATGCGTCTTTGGACAGGCGATACCATCAAAATCTAGCTTGGGCATCTTAAACTTGTGCGGCAAAGGTGTCACTTGGGCGGGATCCACGACTTTAAGACCACTAGAACCCACGGTTAATCTGTCAATCTGTTGCATCTGCTTTTCAAGCAAAGCGGCCACTTCGGTGCCAAACTTGAAGTCTCGAGGAATCTGCAGGAGCCACCGTTGACGACGGTATTGGGAAATCAGAATTAGGTCCCACGGGCAAAGCGGTTGGTGGGAGACCAAAAGTACTAGGAATTCCAATATTACTGTCCAATAAGCTAATCGGGCCAGGAATCTTGTTTCCATACATATCATAACCGTTGAATTGCCCACTGGGGTTCTGGGAGTTGTATTGTGCCGACTGACCTCTGTACTGACCAAGAGAAGATAATCCTGAGCTGACACACGGAGCCGAGTATGGGGTAGAACCATAAATATGCCGAGTAAGGGTGGAACACACCTTTGGTTGAGAAAAGCCGTCTTGAGTCTAGAAGCTGCTGGTACCTTGAGACACCGTCTGAACTATCGATTTCTGAGAGCCGGTGCGACCATTCTGCTGAACACCATCTTGAACACCACGATAACCATCTGGATACACAGTATGCTGAGGCTGGGAAAAGCTGGTTCGAAACTGAGGTCCATGCTGAAACTGTGGTATTGGAGCATTAGGAGTTGGAGAAGTAGTGAGATCAAAGAAATTCGTAGGCCGACCGTCATTTCTGCTGACACCTTGCTGGATAACCTGACTATACCCTTGAGAAGATGGGGGAATGAGTCTTCCTTGGTCACTTGCCACCACCCCTGGAGAAGCTACTTGATCAGATCGCGGAACATAGCTCACTGGGGAGGCATCGTATTGTAGCTAGGCTGGGTTGGTTGAGCAGGTGAAGCGGATCCGATTTCATTATGGCTATCTTCCGTAATCTCTTCGTAGGAACCATCCTCCCGACGAAGTACCGCAATCCCTTTGGCTCTCATAGCTTCCACGAAGCGGTTGTGAGCTTCTTCTTCACGAGCCTTGGCATTTTGAACTAAGAGACAAGCCTCACGCTCCCGGGCTAGAGCGGCTTCCAGCATCACCCTCAATTCTTCCGTAGTCATCTCATTCAAACCCGTCTGACCCACTGTCACTGAGCCTCCGGCTGGGCGAGCGAAAAAACATCTCCATTGCCGGCCATTTCTGATTCCAAACCAACTGACACTGCTTGCACACGGACCAAACGACCTCCCGATACGGATGAGCGGACCCAACTCGCCGTAGCTGCAGGTGTAGAGAGGGGTTTATAAGGTGCTGGAAGGGGAATTTTTGAGTAACGGGAGAGGGAAAGAAACGGGACAGACTCGCACAAACACAAATTTATTTATGTTCAAGTATAAATTAGTCTTTTAAATCCTAAATACAGTTGGGAAAGGATAAGCCTTTATTCATGCTAACTATACCTCGGGGAAACCTAATGACGCAACGTTCGAATTACACCAAATGCTTTGTTTTGAAACATATAGTAGGTAATGATACCTAACCAAACCCTAACACCTTTATGGAACGAAAAGGTTTGTCCAAATTTCTAAGGAAATTTGGGCAGCATAACGGGTCTTTTCGAAGAATTTCGAAGAAAAATCCGGCATGACCTCTCGTCGGTACACGTTGGCAATGCGACATGATCTCTCGTTTAGAACACGCCACGGGAGTGACATGTCCCCACGTGAAATCATGTTGCATTTGGCAACATGTCCACAAGGTGTGAGGTTTTGGGAGAAGGTATAAGGACCTATGACATTTTTCAAAAACTATTCATTTTGTTGTAATTAAAACATTGAATCGAAAACCAACCGTGGGTAAGGTTTAGTGTGGTGCCACCTATAACGTACTAGGGGTTTAGGTTTGATTTCAGGCGCTCAAGCGTAGGCGAATTTCATGGCCGTCCGCGATGCCGTCAATCGCACCCGAGGGTTCTAAATCTAAGTGATGTAGTGTGCGGATGACTATATTCCTTTATTTACAAAAAAGAGATTTTTTTATTTTTATTTATTTTTGAAAAAAGGAAAAAAACAACACACACCCTCACACAAGATATACAGGGAACAACAATCAAATGAGTCCTGCTTGATCCAAGGGACTGCCCTCAAACCAGTCTTCTGATGTTCTGTTCAGTGGCCACCTTTTGTCGCGTGACACAGGACATCCAGAGACAAAAGGTGTCGCACGACCTGGATGGTCACTGAACCAGTAGCTCTTCAATCATCAAATCAGCCCCTGTTTTACCATAGCCAGAGCAACACACAAGTACTAATGCACAAGAAAGAATGGCCACAAGCACAAAGGGCTCACAAGTTCCATAATCAACAAGATGTATGAATCACAAATGATTATCAAATAATGCACACAAAATGGATGTATTGGATGTTTTGACTAAACAAAAGCTTGACCCACTCAACACTTGAAAAACAGGTTTTCAAGTGACACCTAATCCCCAGCAGAGTCGCCACTGAATGTGCGCTCGCCCGAAATTGGTTTCCGGTTTAAATGAAAAGAAGGAGTCGCCACGCCGTTTTTAAGAGGAAACATTGAAAACCTTTTGTTTAGAGAGAAAACATGAGTTCGGGGGTCAGGTTACGTGTTGGGAAGAACCGAGAGTTCACCCAACACGCCTCGTCCATAGACGAGTCTTTCAATCAGAAACATCCAAGTAAATCCAAAGTGTGTGCAAATTATTGATAATAAACAAAGTGTGATAAAATGCATCTTATTAATTATGGAACGAGAATTACATATTGTGAGCCCATTATTTAGGGAGGCCACATCCCTGATACAAACAATCTAAAACAGATTACAAAGGAGAAAGGGTCTCTGCAGATGAGTCATGTATGTCGCATGACACATCGTACCAGTGACCACATGTGTCGCGTGACACAGGATCACTTGGAGACGAAGTTGTCGCGTGACACATATGAGCCATCTGCAGAAACTTAACAATACGAACACAGAATCAACAGAAAGCTATACAGATCTAATCAATTAACTAGATTACGAACGAAATACAGAAACGAAACTAAATCAACCCAGGGAGTGTGGATATGGGTAGATCCACACCCCCTTGGGGTTCAAACACCAAGTTCAATCAAATAATCAACAATATAAGCTCAATTGCACTGATTATTCAGATTAAACAGAGAGATTGCGATTGGGATTCAGTAATCCAGATAGCTAGGATCTGATTACTGAATCCAAACAAAATTAAATGCTAGAATTAATAGAAATTAAGCAAGAGAGAGAGAGAGAGATTGAGTTTAGGGAATCGTTACCCTTGTTGCTTCCACGAATTCTATATCTAGTTAGATATAGAACCCTTCAATTCGTCACTTCTGATCTGGAAGGATTGATGCAAGGGGTTCAATTGGTGTGGCTTGAGAATTGGGTTTGGAAGGGAGGAATTGGGTAGGTTGAAGGTAGGAGAGAGAGAGGTTTGTGTTTGGAGAGGTTCGTTACGCTGCAAATCCTGCAGAGTAACAGTAGGCTAAAGTTGGGATCCTTTTTTGAGAGGGGGAGGGTCTTATTTATAGGCTGCAGTTGGCTGCCTTAGTGTGTCGCACGACCTTACGCGTCCTCTTTCCATGCCTCAAGCTGTCGCGTGACACAAGGTGGCTCAACCGCTTTTGGCGCCAAAAACCAGTTTGGAACATTCCGGAAAATACCCAAAAGGTCCAACAGGTTTTATTCCCAAGGGGTCCTTTGGCATGAATAATGTACCAAAAGGTACTTCCTTCGCGGGAAACTCATGAAACATTTCCGGAAGTCTCGGGACAGGCCGGGAATTTACCAAAACGCCCCTAAATGCAATTTTATTATTTTAAAATGCATCTAAAAGGTTGCGAATTGGATTGGCGTACTTACATTATCCATTACCAACTTATACTAGTTGTTCACAACAACTAGGGACGCAGTTCAATATAATAAACATGCAAAACATATAATGAACCAAATAATACTTTCTCTATAATAAATGATAAAGATGATTACATAGTGGTTTAGATAATAAGTTAAACATAACTAAACTCCTAGGGAACTACACCAACAATCTCCCACTTACACTAGGCTCCATCTATGTATCTAATACCCATGGACCTCACATGACCATCATGCTTAGCTTGTATGAGGGGCTTTGTAAGCGGATCCCCAATGTTATCATCGGTTGATACTTTGCATATCTTAACGTCTCCCCGATCAATGAACTCTCGAATGAGATGGAAACGTCTAAGTATATGTTTGGATCTCTGATGCGACCTTGGTTCCTTTGCTTGCGCAATGACATCATTATTGTCACAATAAAGTTCCACTGGATTAGTGATACTTGGAACAACTTTCAAGTCACTAATGAACTTCTTGATCCAAACTGCCTCCTTAGCTGCATCGGATGCCGCTATTGTAAGTACCCAAATTTGGCTCATGCCTTCCTAGCTAAGTTTCTAAGAATTCCCGAACTTTTCTAAAGTTCAGGGGCAATTCTGGAACTTTCCCAAACCTTCCAAGGGGCAAAGGACTTGCTAGGAATTAAAATTCCAAGCAGTCCCTCACTGGAAGGGAGCTTCTAGGCACCACCTTGCATGGATCTAGAAGCAGGCTGAGTCATCCAAGGATAATGCCGCACAGCTTCATCAGCCAGAACTTAATACCACACAGCTTCATTAGGAAGCACAAATGTGCATATAAATAGAGGCCTCCTCTACCCATTTTGGGATACAATTTTGAGTACTGTTACTCTGCCCAACTGAAACCACGAATTTCCAGAATATAATACTTACCAAAAATCACCTCCCTCCTCTCCAAAATCCATCCAAAGTCACCCCTTCCTTAGGAAAATCTCAAGGGAGATAGAGGAACACCACCATTGGTAACCTCTCCTTCATCTCTCTTCTCCTTCATTTCTCTTTGAAATATACTTGTTATCTTGTTATATTGCTTATTTGCTATTTATCTTGCCATTTCTTGCCTTTATATATGATTTATTGTCATAAAAATCAAGTCTTTACCATGTAGACATAATATCCCCCTTTCTCCTTATCACATATGATTCATGGAGAATCCATCCCAAGGATGAACAAGGGTTCAGAAGTGGATTGTTCTAGGGATGATTCACCACATGATGATGTGAAAGATCTCACCTTTATTGCATAAAAATGTCATCTTTACATAAAAATGTCATCTTTACTTCTCATTATATCATTCCCATTCCCTTGACCTTGCTTCCAAGGATTGTCCATCTAAAAGGTTCTCAAATGACATAGGAAAGCCTCAAAGGTCTTCCCTTTATATCCATAGTCTTAGTTTCATAGTGTTCATTAAACTTAGTTTCATAAAGATGCAATCTTTACTTTCAAATGCAACTCCCCATGTCCCTCATGGTTGGATCACTCTCCAAGGATTGTCTAGTGACCTTCCTAAGGCACGAAAGACATAGGATGAGTATAAAGATCCAATCTTTATACCCCTCCCCTTAGTCCCTTTGGTACTTGAAGCATCCCATGGGGCGGATCGGTGTAAAGGTCTCATCTTTACATCATTTCCTCCACTAAAGATGCCATAGTTGGAGTCCCTTTAGAAACGGATGAATCTTCGTCCCTATATCTCCGATCACACTTGAGACGTGCATCAATGCCCCTATTAAGCTCAAATTTTCTCAAGATGTAGGATTGATGGTCAAAGGTCCTTCCTATCTAAAGAGTCTCATTCTTGGACTATAAAAAGGTGTCCCTCTATTTCGATCACATATGACTTTGTCCCAAAGAACATTGGTTTAAAACAAACCAAGGCTTCCAAGCCTAACATGGTTGATTATCCCAACGGGAGGGCAAAAAAGGTCACTTAATGATGATCATAAGTCCAAGATGAGCACGGGATCAAAGTCCCGAACACATTAAAATCCAAGGAATCCCGAGCGATAACCAACTCAATGGTTTATACGTCCGGAAGACCACTTGGCACATTCCCTCCCTTTTCAAAATCACACACACACACGAAAGCACAAAACAAGCACGAAAATTGGATCTAGGAAGACTTGCTTTGGCAAGGCTTCTTGGGTGAACGCCAAACGTTCTTCCGAAGGAGTAACTTAACCTCCGGACCCTATTTCTTTTTTTCAAAGTTTTGAGGAAATCAAAATGGCGTGGCGACTCCGTTTTTCAATTAAACCGGATGTCTTCAAACTGATGTGAAGTGGTGACCCCTTTACACGAGAACGCGGTTCAAAAACAAAAAACCCGCGATCTTGGGCACACATTCACAGTTTGGCGACTCCTCTTGGGAGATCAAAAAGTTTTTTTTTAATAATAAAATAAAAAAAATGATATTCGGTATATAGGTGGAAACCATTAAATTTCCTCTTCAACGCCTCCTTGTGGAGTCGGGGATAAATTATGGTAGAACAATGCCACGTACCGGTATCATTTCAAAGAAAAAAAGGAAAAAGCTTTTGAGTGGGTTAGCCTTCCGCCGCGGATCCAATTTTTGTGCTTGCTTTCTTTTCTATTTTTGCATGCATTTTGATTTTTTGGGATTGTGCATATTCTGAATATTGAACAGGAAGCTTTCTGGAGCTGAAAAGGTGCCAAAATGCCCGGGGAAACAACCTGGAAATGAAAAAAATTGGAACCTGGAAAACTGCTTGATCCAGCCGTACGGCTTGATATGCCTGGATCATAGTCGGGCGGCTTCTTTGGGCAGTTCCACCAGGACACAATCTGAGGCTAATCTGGCAGCCTTGGCAGCTTGGGGCTATTCAGTTCCAAGACTGTCTGGGCTCCAGAAAATTTACGTGCTTAATTGTTGCATTTTCCCCATCCCGAAAATCATTCCTTTAAAACACATTTCTGAAAATCTCTGTTTTAACTCAAAAAGGAACATTTTTAGGAGGCCGCACACTACGCGCACCATTATATCCTGTACACTTTGCACGCACATCCTTTTAACCTGGGGTGGTTGTTCAGCTGCAGTCACGGACAGCACTACGATGCTCCCGGGCGCGCACAGAATCATCCCAAACTCCCCATGGCAGCCAGTGTCGACCAATGCACTAGTCCGTGTCACACATTTTAAAACCGTGACTTTTTGGTTGGTTTTTGGTCTAGACCGTGTCATACAGCCTAATTGCATACCCCCGTAAAGGTCAAACCTTAGCCCATGTCAAAAGTCAAGATCCTTCGCACAAGCGAAACTCTGCCGAAATTCCGTCAAGGAAAAATTGGCAGAATCTTGACTCCGGCATCGACTTCGACTTTGACCCGCACGGGATACGTAAAGGTTAAACCTTAGCCCATGTCGAATGTCAAGATCTTTCGCGCAAGCGAAACTCTGCCGAAATTCCGCCAAGGAAAAATTGGCAGAATCTTGACTACGGAATTGACTTTGACTTTGACCCGCACGGGATACGTAAGAGTCAAGCCCGAGCCTGCACCAAAAATCAGGATCTTTCGCGGAAGCGAAGCTCTTTCGAAATTCCGTCAAGGAAAAATTGGCAAGATCTTGACCCGACATTGACTTTGACTCGCACAATGTATGCAACAAAGCTCAATGTGATGCCGTGTCATTTGACTTTTACCGTCCGACCCATGCCTATTATTTCTTGGACAATGCAAAAGTCAAAACATCAATTGCGTAAGCAAAACTCTGCCGAAATTTCGTTAAGGCTGAAAGACGAGACTTTCCCGGCACTGCCTTGACTATAATCCGCATCGCTCGTGCGTTAAAAGTTCCTATGACCCACTAGACCCTAGGAGCATTCTTCTCTCTTGGTCGGTGGGATCCGCGTGCCCTATATGACCCTCTCCCGGGGCTGTCCACCCTGGGAGGTCAAAATACATGTGGAAAACGAGGGGCTTATAGACGTAGTGACGGAACCCACTGATCCAAGATCTAGAGTAGTTGCGAAAAAGAAGGGCAACCCCTTTTCCAACCAAATAGAAATAAATAAAAGACACTGTTTTAAGTAAACTGGAAGATTCTTAATTTGCATATTGCTTGAGCCTTCAGCCTAAACACCTACCCCAGAGTCTAAACCTTACCTATCCCTTTCCCGTAGCGAGAAGGAAGTGGGTGAGAATACCGGGTCAGCAGCTTATCAGTGCAGAGATCTAAGATAGTTCATCAAAACCGTCAGTCCTATTAACCCAAGGTTTAGAATGGACGATGTGGTAATGAACAATGGTGGTAACCAAGTGCCTGGAGGGGTTATCCCAGCTCAGCCCAGACCTCACATTTGGTATGACGTTTGTGACTATGACGGATGTTTGGAAGACGCTTACCAAGACTGGATTAATGAAGATGCTCCCTCAAGGAAGAAGAAGAAGAAGTCCACGCAACAAAAAATGAAAGAAAGGTATGAAGCAGGGGACACGAGCGTAGGAACTCTGGGAGAGCCCTCAGGTAAGTTCGACTATTATGTCAGTTACGCCAAGGAGCCCGCCAAAAAGCCAATCAGCCAAGACAGTATCCAACCCAACAATCCCGTCGCCACTGACCCTCTGGAGGCAGAAAACTCTGAATTCGTAGCCATTGTTAAGTTCAACGAAAAGCTAGCAGATTTGGAGGCAGAGTACAAGACTCCCATAGAATACATGGTTCATCAAGGCAGAATCAAAGTTTCACCCAAAGAAGACTTTATCAGTATCATCCAGGCCAACCCTCATGTTAGCTATACAGACAAAGTTGTGGTATCAAAGATTAGCAGAGAGAAGATGACCTACCAGCAGTGTCTCGACAAGATGAATCAGACCCTCCAGTCAATGAGTCCAGTTGTCGTGGACAAGCTTATTGAGAGATTGCACCAGGCTTCTCTTGATCCCCTCACCAATCTTCCCGAGGCACCAACCTATGAATGATCCTGGACAAGCTTTTGATCAGTTTGAGATTTCCAGCTTTCTAAAGATCGCCAACAAGATTGCTTCTCCCCAGGGCAGCAGCAGCAAAGAGTAACCCCCTGTCCAACCCAGTCAAACACTTTGGTCAATAAGTAGTGTAGGGTCAAGAGTCGTTAGGGTCAAGAGTCTTTTGAGTCAGGAGTCTTCGAATTCCAGTCCTCTGAGTCATCTGAAGGCCTCACGCCTGAAGATTATGAATATGTAGCCAATGCCATCTTTCCTTTCGCTTTGAATGAAATGATAGATCTTTCCGAGTATCCCTTATTGCCAACTTAACAAATGATAAATTAACTAATAACTTAACAACAGTTAATAATGATTCATTTGAACAAGATGCAAACACACTAAACGAACAATACATTAAAGAAATCTTTAAGCAGGTTACCGATAAAGAGGAAAACCGGGCCCAAGCTGCCGAGGAGGTTTTGACAAGTTTTAACTTGGGTACTGTCGAGGAACCTAAAGAGACACAGATCGGAAACTTCTTCCAGGGGGCTGAACAGGACAGACTGATCAATCTGCTCAGAGAATACATGGATGTGTTTGCACGGTCGTATAAGGATATGCCTGTTGGGTTTTACGGGTCCATGCGCAGCGGAATTAAGCATAAAATAACATAAAACCCAAGAGGCCCTAGGATCCGTTCTATATAATTAACTTGAAAAACTATGAGATATATGTAACCAACCTTGAACGCTTTCCGTTCTTGAGCTATCGAACGATTTGAATATGTGATTTCAAATCACAAACTTCGTTCTTCAACTTGCTTGAACTCTAGGCCTTGATCGATGAACGAGCGAAGACCCTCTTTCGGTATCCACACATTTGAATGAATTCAAGAACAATTTCTTGAAAATTGCTAGATCCTATAAACCCTTGGAATAATATTGAGAATATGTTTGTGAATTTCTATTGAGAATTTCGGCTAGCTTTTTAGGGTTGACAGACTTTCATATTTATAGTACATTAGTATAGAATATGAATCCTAATCAAATTAGGAAAGGATTCTGTCAAACCGCCTCAGTGGCTTGTTGTGTCGCACGACCAGACACAACACATGGCCTGTTCTATCGCACGGCCTAACAAGCCCAGTGAGGAGTTTTCTCAATCATTCTTCCAATGGTTTAATCAATTCATTCTAGTTGTGTGTGACCCAATAGGATTACATTATATTGGCAATGAGTTCGATCATATCGACTCTCATAAGACTTAAGCGGACTCTAGCAAGCCATTATGTCTACCCAAATAATGTAACGTAAGAGTTCACGTTTCCAACGGTGCACTTCCATTTCTCCCTTTCACTCGCGATGTTATATTGAACACAAGTCATGGTCCTCGTCAACTTGTCTTTGTTCAATGCTTTCTCGATTCTTGAGTATAATGATAATTCCAATCATATTGGGGTACGGCCATACACTTTCATCATTATCACTCATCGAGGGGCCCAAGCAAAACATCTCTCTTCCGAGGGATAAATTCCATCTTGACTTATCATCCTTCCTATCATGAATCCGATCATGCCAAAGATAGCCTTTATAGATATCATGTTAAGATATCGTTTGACTAAAATCAAACATGACTTTCATCATATGTAAGGTCATGATAATCTCAGGTCTAGGGACTAAATGAAGTAACCTTATGAGATTTAATTATGACATTTGACCATGACATAAATCTCATACGGGTCAAGTCCAGTCACTTGTTCTCTAACAAGTACCCATAATTTCAATGTGCATCTCTATGCATATAATCATCGTATGATTATCCATTGACAATTATACTAATTATTCTCTTAATAATTAGGGACGGAGATTATTATAAACAAATATACAAAACATATAATAATCAAATGATAAACATCTCATATAATAATAAATAATGTCAACACATAAGTCTATCAATCATAGGCCTAGGGCATAACACTAACAGGGGGCCTCCCCACTTGCACTAGGCCCAATCTACCATGTATCGAATACCCATGGACCTAACATGACCATCATGCTTAGCTTGCGGAAGAGCCTTAGTTAATGGGTCCGCCACGTTGTCATCAGTGTCTACTCTGCATATCTTTACGTCTTCCCTTTCACATATCTCACGGATAATGTGGAAACATCGAAGTATGTGTTTGGATCTCTGGTGTGACCTTGGTTCCTTTGCTTGTGCAATGGCACCATCTGTCACAGTAAAGTTCAATAGGATCTCTGATGCTTGGAATGACTTCCAAATCACTAATGAACTTCTTGATCCAAACTGCTTCCTTAGCTGCATCGGATGCCGCTATGTACTCAGATTCGGTTGTAGAATCAGCGACGGTACTTTGCTTGGAACTTTTCCAACTCACAGTGCCTCCATTAAGCGTAAACAAAAATCCAGACTACGATCTGAAATCATCTTTGTCGGTTTGGAAGCTAGCATCTGTGTAGCCTTTAACTACAAGATCTTCTTTCATTCCTCCAAAGACCAAGAATACATCCTTAGTTCTTCGTATGTACTTAAGGATATTCTTGACTGCTATCCAATGTGGTTCGCCGGGATCCGATTGGTACCTACTCGTCATGCTTAGAGCACACGAGACATCGGGTCTAGTACATAACATAGCATACATGATAGCCCAATTGCCGAAGCATATGGAATACCATTCATTCTCTTTCGCTCATCATTAGTCTTAGGACTTTGATTCTTGCTAAGAGATATACCATGTAACATTGGCAAGTTTCCTCTTTTAGAATTTTCCATTTGGAATCTTCTAAGGACCTTGTCAATGTAAGTACTTTGACTTAAACCAATCATCCTCTTGGATCTATCTCTATAGATCTTGATACCAAGGATATATGCGGCTTCGCCCATATCTTTCATTGAAAAGCACTTTCCTAACCAAGACTTGACAGTCTGTAGTGCAGGAATGTCATTTCCAATGAGTAAGATATCGTCGACATACAACACCAAAAATAATGCTACGCTCCCACTAATTTTCTTGTATACACAAGGTTCATCTTCGTTTTTGATAAAGCCAAACTCCTTGATTGCTTCATCAAAACGTAGATTCCAACTCCTAGAAGCTTGCTTCAATCCATAAATGGATTTCTGCAACTTACACACCTTGTTAGAATTTTCTGAAATGACAAAACCTTCAGGTTGTATCATGTATACATCCTCAAGTAACTTCCCATTAAGGAAAGCTGTTTTGACATCCATTTGACATATCTCATAGTCATAATATGCAGCTATGGCAATTAAAATTCTAACAGACTTAAGCATAGCTACAGGCGAAAAGGTTTCATCATAGTCGATGCCATGAATCTGCCTATATCCCTTAGCTACAAGCCTAGCCTTATAGGTATGCACCTTCCCATCCATGTCGGTCTTCTTCTTGAAGACCCATTTGCACCCTATGGTTTTTACACCTTCGGGAGGATCAATCAAATTCCAAACTTGATTATCAGCCATGGATTGTAATTTGGACTTCATGGCCTCTTGCCATTTTCCGAATCAGGAGAGAACATCGCCTCTTGATAGCAAGTAGGTTCATCGTTTTCAATTAACTCCACTTCATCACTTTCCGTAATGAGAAATCCATATCTCTCGGGTTCGGATCGTGACCTACCACTTCGGCGAAGAACTTGTGCATCTTGAACCGGTTCCACAACTCTTTGTGAACTTGGTTCAGTCTCTACCATTGGTTCAATGTTATTTTCGGGTTCTCGAATTTCTTCGAGATCTATTTTACTCCCACTGGTTCCTTTGCGAAGAAACTCCTTTTCTAAGAAAGTACCATTTCGAGCAACAAACACTTTGTTCTCGTTTCGGTTGTAGAAATAGTATCCTTTAGTTTCCTTAGGATAACCCACGAAAACACATTTGTCAGATTTAGGTGCTAGCTTGTCAGAAGTTAACTTCTTGACATATGCATCGCAACCCCAAATCTTCATGAAAGACAAACTAGGTTTTCTTCCATGACACATCTCATATGGGGTCTTTTGAACCGATTTGGTAGGAACTCTGTTTATAGTGAAAGCAGCAGTTTCTAGTGCATGTCCCCAAAAGGATGAAGGAAGCTTAACTTGACTCATCATAGAACGAACCATGTCCAATAAAGTTCTATTCCTCCTTTCAGACACATCATTCCATTGTGGTGTTCCGGGTGGAGAGAGTTCTGAAATTATTCCACAACTCTTAAGATGACTGTCAAATTCTTGGCTCAAATATTCACCACCTCGATCGGATCGAAGTACCTTAATAGTTTTGCCAAGTTGATTTTGCACCTCATTTTGAAATATTCAAAATATCTCAAACGATTCACTTTTATGTTTCATTAGATAAACATATCCAAATCTACTATAATCATAAGTGAATGTTATGAAGTACCAAAATCCTTCCCTAGCATCGCTACTCATAGGCCCACATACATCGGTATGTATGAGTCCTAATAAGTCGCCCGCCCTTTCACCGGTTTTGGTAAATGGGTCCTTGGTCATCTTGCCAAGTAAACAATATTCGCATGTCTCATAAGATTTATAATCATGTGAGTCTAAAAATCCATCTTTGTGGAGTTTAGAAATGCGTTTCTCGTTTATATGGCCAAGACGACAATGCCATAAGTAAGTGTGGTTTACATCATTGGGTTTAGATATCTTGTTAATGTTATAGATATCATTATCACAATTTTCAACATCAAGAATATAAAGGCCATTGAATGAAACAGCAGTACAATAATGCATATCACTCTTGTAAATGGAAAATTTCTTATCACATATAAGAAAATTAAAACCTTCATTATCCAAACATGAAATCAAAATAATATTCCTACTTAAAGTTGGAACGTAATAACAATTGTTCAAAACAAGTATTAGTCCACTAGGTAAAGTAACTTCATAAGTTCCTACGGCTAATGCAGCAACTCTTGCTCCATTCCCCACACGTAGGTCCACTTCACCTTCCTTAAGCATCCTTCTGTTCTTTAGACCCTATACATTTAAACAAATGTGAGTTCCACATCCGGTATCCAATACCCAAGAACTAGGAGTAGATAGGAATATATTTATAACAAAGATACCTGAAGTCGAAGCAACTCCTTTGCTCTTCTTCAGTGCTTCCTTGTATTTTGTGCAGTTTCTCCTCCAATGTCCAATCTCATTGCAATGGAAGCAGACTGCGTCCTCTTGGGACTTGGGCTTAGCCTCTTTAGGCTTGCACTACAAGAAAAATGGCTTTTCCCGGCACTTTTAATCCGGCACTTAATTTTGTGCCACCAATTTCCGGCACTTTTTTAATAAGTGCCACAAATTTCCGGCAATTTTCAAAAACTGCCACAAATATCCGGCACTTTTTTAGAAGTGCCGCTAATTTCCGGCACTTTTACAAAAGTGCCGCTAATTTTCCGGCACTTTTACAAAAGTGCCGCTAATTTTCCGGCACTTTCTTAAAAATGCCGCTAAATTTCCGGCACTTTTGAAAAAGTGCCGCAAATTTTTCAGCACTTTTGAAAAATTGCCGCAAGTTTCGGCACTTTCTTAAAAGTGCCGTTAATTTTTCGGCACTTTTTTAAAAGTGCCACGAAGTTCCGAAATGTTTTTTAACCCTTAATATCTAATTTTCACAATGAAAATTGATTACAATGACTATTTCATTTATAAGGTAAATATATTACTAATTATGAAATAAATATAAAAAAGGTGTTTAAATTAATCTTGATCATAAGAAAATTTGATTTTAGGAAGTTTATTTTGGAAAGTAGGCAATATATATAGTACTTGTTTAGAATAAAACCACAAATTTATATTTTGGTATAAAATTCATTAAAAAAATATTGGGAATAGACAAAATATAATATTTAATATAAAAGAAACAAACAAGGTTGACTAGGATTTATAAATGTGTTCAAAGAAACTTATTATTAAGTTTATACTACCTCCGTCCAAAATAACTGTCGCCTTTTGGGTTCTCACAGATTTTAAGAAAAATAATTATTATTATGATTTAATGAAAAAACTAACAATTTTGCCCATTTAAAAATGATAGTACCCGAAGGGAATATATTTTACTTGTATTTTTATTTTTTCCTTTCCCTTTTCCTTTTCTTTTTCCTTTTCCTTTTCCTTTTTGTACTCATATTTCCTAGAGAGGATATAATTCTTTTCCTTAAACTTTTCAACAAATTATATTTCCCTCCCACTTTTCCCCAATTCATTCCAATATTTAAGTTTTTCCCGCTTTTGACGACCTAATCTACCCACGCAAATTAGCAAAAAGCGCCGCTCAGTTTCCCCTTTCTCTTCTCGCCCCTCGCTCTCACTCTCTCTCTCCAGCAACTTCGATTTCTCGACGTCTCTTTCCCGGCGAAATTCGTGCTGCCGGCGTCTCTTTTCCGGCGAAATTCGTGCTGCCGTCTCGTCCCACAACCAAATACATCTCCTACCCTCTCCGCCGAATTGAACAAGGTATTGATAAGCTTGAATTTATAGATTGGTTAGATTGATTGCATATTTTGTTCGTTGTTCTTCCCGTCTACCTTGCTAAAGTAATTGGTGTTCAACTAAATGCTGCTTCTAAACTCTAAAGTGGTACTGGTGGCTTGTAACTTATCTCTAGTCTATGTGGCAGCGAGTATATTATGTTGTTTTTCGATTGGATTTGAACTGGTAATAATTTTGGATTGTTTAAGGTAATAATTTTATCTGAAAGATTATTTATAATTTTTTAATTATTTTCTCTGAAAGATTATTTATAATTTTTTTAATTATGTTGATATGATGGATTGGTTGAGTCTTTTGTTCTATTTGATGGTTAGATGTTGTTTTGGAGTGATTATGAGTTTAGATGTTGTTGTAACTTGAAAGAATAGTTTTCTCTTGCTGTTCTAAATGTATAATTGAGAAGGGGTTTGGGGCACAGGCGGTTCTGACGAGCAATCAGATTTTCCTTACTATAAAATGTAATTCTTTGTAATAAAAGATGCAATTCATTTTTATACTTTTTGGTCGATTGTAACACACGAACTATAAAATGTAATCCATATTATTATAAAGTGTAATTCATCACTTTTAAGAGAATATAAGTGCAAATAGTCGTGATCGCTCATACGAGGTAACAAATGAAAAATAGTGAACTGCGTTAAACTTGTTAATACTAATAGAATCTCTTTGTTAGCCCTTGTATTGTGGTGGGCTTGTTCATGTAGACACCATTTCTTTTATAGATCAATCAAGACAAGTTAAAGAAAAAACAACAAAGCAATGAGCTCAGGCAAGACAAGACAAAAAAGAAGCATCACATTACCGACGAACATTCGAAAAAGGTAAACTTGTTAATACTAATAGAATCTCTTTGTTAGCCCTTGTATTGTGGTGGGCTTGTACTAGTAATTAGTAAACAAAATGGGGTAGTTTAGTTTAATGCACTTTTCATCATGTCATCGTTTAATGTTGTCTTAATTGATTTCAGATTTATCAAGCAAAGAAGAAAAAACTAGATGATGTTAACAATCAGGTACATATTATTATTTCACTTTGATTCCATGATAACAAAGGTCTGAATCTTGGTCTAAGCTTTCCTTTTGTTGTTGCTTACATCTGAATCTTGGAATAGGTTCTAAGCTTATTGCACATATTAGTGGATAACAAAGGTCTGGTTTGCCTTCAATTTTTGTTTATTATGGTGCACTACTGGAAGCATTTAAAAAAGTTTGCATTACAGGAATATTACCCCCATGATTTATGCTCATTCTGTATGTCTTGTCTGAGTTAAAATGGCTCTTGGTCTCATCTCTTGGTTGCGTGCATTGTGTTGAATGCAAAACTTATGGTTCTTTGAATTCTAAGTGGTGCATTGCGTATATTCCATGAGAAATTGTTTTCCTTGTGTCCACATATACATACACGTACACGTCTAGAAATGAGTGAGACTCGGCTATCATCCTTGCTGGAAAGGGAAAAGGAGACGGGGAATGAGAACAAATGAATGTGTTCTACTTTTTATGGAATGAGTGAGACTCGGCTAAATAATATTTTCATTTTTGGCTATAAATGAGTGAGAACAAATTTAATTGTGTTAATTTGGTGCTTTTGTAACCGCATTTGCACCAAACTTTGCACTTATGGTTGTCGGCCGGTTTGCATTTAGTAGTTTCCATGCTTAGGTTGGGAAAAGATGAGTTTACTGAATTTTCTCAGATGTGTTCATGCATAAATCATCTCTAAATTGCATAAGACATGTTAGGTTTATACACGTCTAGAAATGAGTGAGGCTCTAATGTTAATTACTATATGCAGGGGGAAGTTCTTGTGAATCTCCTTGACTATAAAGGTCCAAAACAAGTGGTGGCTAGAGGAATTTTGATAAGTAAAAATGCCTCTAAAGTTGTTGGGGGGACTGAATTGGGAAATGAATTCTGGGAAGTACTTATCAAAGAAGCGATAAAACCGTTCGAAAAATTAATTAGGCCTTACGAAGGAGTCACCAAGTTGGGAGAAGCTATTGGAAAATCTGTTGCATGGAGAAATATAGATGTAACACGAGGTTGTATTGTATTTTTTATAACTTTTTTCAAAGTCTCTTTAAAAACTAAAGTAATTAATGCTATAATTGTTTGTTTGCAGGTGATGGATCACGTCTCTTGTAATACATTCGCTATGGAAGAAGACCATTATCTCATCACACTTTTGTTTGAACAATTGAATATTTAGCTTTTGGTGTTATGATGTCAAGCTGTATACCTTGCTTAAATTTTTGAATTATTACTTTCTGAATGATGTAATTTATACTTATTTTCTTTGATGACAATGAGAAAAAGTTATCTTTTATATACTTTGTTGCAGTTAGTTAAAATTATGTAGGAATGTGGCATTAAATATGTTTGAGATGTGTATCTATTTGTAGTGAATTACCGGCAGCAATCATATCCGTCAGTTCATTAAAACTGTGCAAAAGTGCCGGAAATGTGTGGCACTTTTCAAAGTGCCGGAAAATTAAGACACTTTTTTAAATGCCGAAAATTTGAGACACTTATAAATCTGCCGGATAATTGTGACACTTTCATAAGTGCCGGAAATTGTGGCACTTTCATAAGTGACGGGAAATTGTGGCATTTAAAAAAGTGCCGAAAATTATGGCATTTAAAAAAGTGCCGGAAATTGTGGCATTTCTTAAAGTGCCGGAAATTGTGGCACTTTTAAAAGTGCCACAATTTCCGGCACTTTTAAAAGTGCCACAAAATTGTGGCACTTTTAAAAGTGCCGGAAATTGTGGCACTTTTAAAAGTGCCGGAAATTGTGGCACTTTTAAGTGCCGGAAAGTATTGCCGACGCGACTTATTATGGCACTTTTAAAAGTGCCGGAAAATGTACTGGAAATAGCTTTTATGGCACTTTTTTCTGATTTGTGGCACTTTAAAAAATGCCACAAAAACCAGTTTTTGTTGTAGTGTTGGAAGCCTCTTTGGGTTTGGCAACTTTTGCCTTAGGATTAGCAACCTTTGCTTTTCCTTTACCCTTGAAACCCTTTCCCTTATTAACCATCAGCACTTGGTCGGTTTTCTTCTCGACAATATTGGTTTCCGCAGTGTTCAACATTTGAACTAACTCGGAAAGATTTTTATTCATTCCACCCATGTTATAGTGCATTATGAAATTACTAAAACTTTTGGGTAATGAATTCAATATTATGTCGGTAGCCAACTCTTGGATAATTGGAAAACCGAGCCTTTCAAGATGCTCAATGTGGCCCTTCAACTTAAGAGCATGGGGACCAACAGCTTGTCCTTCACTCATCTTGCATGAGGTCAAGACCGTAACTGTGTTGTACCTTTCTTGCCTATCTTGTACTTGGAACATTTCCATCAGTCGATTGTTTAGGTCAACTGTCCCCAAGTGCTCAAGATCCTTCTGAAGGTTCTTGCACAAGGCGGAGAGCATGAGGCAACCAACATCTGTAGAGTCACGCTTGTGCTTCAGATATTGATCCCTCACTACCCTAGTAGCATTGGCAGCATATTCAGGTGGAATAGGTTCCTCGAGAACGTACAGTTTTTCTTCTTGCTTGAGAACAATTCTCAAACTACGGATCCAATCCATATAGTTTGTACCATTCTCTTCCAACTTTTCCTTCTCAAGGACAGATCGCAGTGAAAAGTGATTATTGTTTGATGCCATTTATTCTATAAAAAGATATACATAAAATATGAACACATATAAGTAAACATATCATATGAGAAGTATAATGCATTTATATAAAATGCTCCCACTAAATTATACACCTTCAAATGCAAATAAGCATAATATACATTTAATGGGCTAAGATCCAACTTTAATTCAATTTCATGTTTGCTATGGAAAACCACTCAAAATTAAATTAATTAGGTAGAAAACATCAATCATATCACATATATGACTCTTAGATCTTTTATGAGATTTATTCAAGACATCATATGTCTAGGTATATTTTAATCTCATCTTATGCCTTGGGTCCAAAACCATTTTGATAACCCAATTAAGTTCATTCACTTTAAACGTATAGGAACCACCATTTCCTCATCTTGCTCGCATTCGAATAGAATCAAAGCACCTTGCTATGGCAAGCCCACCCAAAACTATTCGAATGGTCTCAAGTGTTTTAATCATGAATTGGCATAAAGAACTTAAAAGTTAAATGAAGGTTCTTTAAGGTAGATTATAAGCATATCAGCAAAGATAGTCATAATCGCGCACCAGGTAAGTTCCCAGGAAGATAAGTGAGCCACAAGGACTACTTAAGTACCAACTCTTCCTTAGACAGAACTCTCCTAGACATGCACAATCAGAAATCAGCTCTGATTTGGCAACATAATCACTACCTTTTATAAACAATCAGTTTCCTTTTAAATTTCGCGTAATTATGACTTGTTTCCATAAACAATCATAAAATCCAAAATTTTAATGTCTAAATCTAAACATAATAGGAAACTATAATGCAATGTTTCAACTAAACATAGGTTGTTCGTATTTCATTTTCTTCTTCGTTGTTTTGGAAAACACTCACTGACTGACTTGCGGAAGATCATCGTCCAAGAAATTTCTTAGCACGTAAGAACAAGTAAAACATGCATCGCAATAATTATTAAAATCATATTTTAATCAACTAAGCATGCATAAATAATGAATTAATCTAGCATAGCCCTATAAACTGAATTTTATAGCATCCAGATTAACACATAAACATATCAGATTGTAAACACATTCATAGATTAACCAGATTGTTCATAAAACTGATACTGCCCAGATTGGGCTAAAAGTGTCGCGTGACAGAAGCAAGTTCTGTCGCATGACAGAAGCTAGTTTTGTCGCGTGACACAGGATGACTGTTTTCCAGATTTCCAGAATTCAATCAATTCTAAATCACAGAGCAATTAAATCACGCAAACGACTTTTAACAGATTTAATTCAATATCATTAGAACACGAATTAGGCATATTGTTTCAAAAACAATTAATCTATCGCATATAAAACATGCAAAAGAACATATAAATGATTTTATATTACTTTTCTGGCATGTTAATTCAAACTTAATGATACGAACGGGGCTCTGATACCACTGTTGGGTTTTACGGGTCCATGCGCAGCGGAATTAAGCATAAAATAACATAAAACCCAAGAAGCCCTAGGATCCGTTCTATATAATTAACTTGAAAAACTATGAGATAGATGTAACCAACCTTGAACGCTTTCCGTTCTTGAGCTATCGAATGATTTGATTATGTGATTTCAAATCACAAACTTCATTCTTCAACTTGCTTGAACTCTAGGCCATGATCGATGAACGAGTAAAGACCCTCTTTCGGTATCCACACCTTTGAATAAATTCAAGAACAATTTCTTGAAGATTGCTAGATCCTATAAACACTTGGAATAATATTGAGAATATGTTTGTGAATTTCTATTGAGAATTTCGGCTAGCTTTTTAGGGTTGACAGACGTTCATATTTATAGTAAATTAGTATAGAATATGAATCCTAATCAAATTAGGAAAGGATTCTGTCAAACCGCCTCAGTGGCTTGTTGTGTCGCACGACCAGACACAGCACATGGCCTGTTCTGTCGCACGGCCTAACAAGCCCAGTGAGGAGTTTTCTCAATCATTCTACCAATGGTTTAATCAATTCATTCTAGTTGTGTGTGACCCAATAGGATTACGTTATGTTGGCAATGAGTTCGATCATATCGACTCTCATAAGACATAAGCGGACTTTAGCAAGCCATTATGTCTACCCAAATAATGTAACGTAAGAGTTCACGTTTCCAACGGTGCACTTCCATTTCTCCCTTTGTCTCGCAATGTTATATTGAACACAAGTCATGGTCCTCGTCAACTTGTCTTTGTTCAATGCTTTCTCGATTCTTGAGTATAATGATAATTCCAATCATATTGGGGTACGGCCATACACTTTCATCATTATTACTCATCGAGAGGCCCAAGCAAAACATCTCTCTTCCGAGGGACAAATTCCATCTTGACTTATCATCCTTCCCATCATAAATCCGATCATGCCAAAGATAGCCTTTATAGATATCGTGTTAAGATCTCGTTTGATTAAAATCAAACATGACTTTCATCATATGTAAGGTCATTATAATCTCAGGTCTAGGGACTAAATGAAGTAACCTTATGAGATTTAATTATGACATTTGACCATGACATAAATCTCATACGGGTCAAGTCCAGTCACTTGTTCTCTAACAAGTACCCATAATTTCAATGTGCATCTCTATGCATATTATCATCGTATGATTATCCATTGACAATTATACTAATTATTCTCTTAATAATTAGGGACGGAGATTATTATAAACAAATATACAAAACATATAATAATCAAATGATAAACATCTCATATAATAATAAATAATGTCAACACATAAGTCTATCAATCATAGGCCTAGGGCATAACACTAACAATGCCGGGGCTAGATAGCTCGATTGTGGAACACAGAATCCCTCTGGCACCAGATGCCAAGCCAGTAAAGCAGAAACTGAGAAAGATTAAGCCAGAGTGGTCTCTACAGGCCAAAGAAGAGATTGAGAAGCTACCACAGGTAGGATTCATCAGGGTCATCAAGTATCCGACATGGTTATCAAATATCGTGATTGTGACTAAGGCCAATGGGACAGTGCGCTGTTGTGTAGATTTCCGAGATCTGAACAAGGCCAGTCCCAAGGACGACTATCCTTTGCCGAACATAGACATTCTGGTGGACGCCACTGCCAACTACGAAGTCAAATCCTTCGTTGATGGCTTTGCTGGCTACAACCAGATCAATATGGCCGAGGAGGACCAAGAGAAGACAGCCTTCACCACACCATGGGGGACGTACTGCTATACGGTGATGCCTTTTAGGCTTAAGAATGTCGGGGCTACGTATCAATAGGCAGCGACTGCACTCTTTCACGACATGATCCACAAAGAAATTTAGGTCTATGTCGATGACATGATAATCCACTCCAGAGGTGGGGATGGACAGCACTTTGTCGACCTGCGAAAGTTCTTTGAGAGGTTAAGACAACATTCCATGAGACTGAACCCTGCTAAATGCACCTTTGGAGTGACAAGGGGAAAAGTGCTTAGGTATATACTCACAGAACGAGGCATTGAAGTCGATCCCCGAAAGATCAAGGCCATTATGGATATGAGCCCGCCTCGAACTCAGACAGAGGTCAAAATATTTATGGGTAAGTTGTAGTACATTAGCCGTTTTGTCAACCAGCTGACTACCATGTGCGAGCCCATCTTTAAGCTCATGAAGAAGAATGCGGACACAGAATGGACTGAAGAATGCCAGGATGCCTTTGACCAAATCAAGGCGTACCTAGTACACCCCCTTGTGTTATACCCCCCACATGGACAGAAACCTCTTCTGCTCTATCTCACTGTCACTGATACGACATTTGGGGCTATGCTTGCTCAGGAAAAGAAGGACTCTCGGGTAGAAAATGCCATTTACTTTGTCAGTCGAAAGCTGCAAGGGAGTGAGCTCAATTACTCGGCATGCGAAAAGACTTGTGCAGGACTGGTCTGGGTAGTCGGTAAGCTGAAGCATTACATGCAGGCCCACTCTGTGAACTTGGTATCGAAAATGGACCCCATCAAATACATCTTCGACAAGCCTTCCCTTTCAATGCGTCTAGCGAAGTGGTTGTTCTTCCTGGCTGAGTATGACATCAACTATGTGACGAGAAAGGCAATCAAGGGTCAAGCACTGTCAGACCATTTGGCAAACTTCTCTAGAAATGAGGACCGAGGGCCTGAACCTCAATTCCCAGATGAAGGGATCTTTGTAGTTGAGCCTGAGAACCGATGGCAGCTCTTCTTTGACAGAGCCGCTAACAAAAGGGGAAATGGCATAGGAATGCTACTGGTTGACCCAAAAGATGAGCACACGCCAATAGCCATCAAGTTGAACTTCCCTGCCACGAACAATGCTGCAGAGTATGAACCTTGTATTGCTGGTTTGGAGGCTGCCTTAGAAAGAAATGTCAAGGAATTCGAGGTCTATGGAGACTTAGCCCTGATAATCAACCAGGTCTCCAACAAATGAAAGACTGTGGATCCTAATCTTCAGAGGTATCATGCCTACATGGAAGAGTTGACTGAGTAGTTCAGAGAAGTTACCTTCCATTACCTGCCGAGAGACAAGAACAGATTTGTGATGCCTTAGCTACTCTAGCCTCATTGGTAGAGATCCCCGAGTGAAAGGCGATAAAACCATTCAGAGTGGGTAGAAGAGAAGCTCCAGCTTTTTGTTGCAAAATAGACTTGGGACCTGAGCCTGTCAAGGAGCCCTGTTACAGTCAGATTTACCAGTTCCTCAAAGATGGGGAGTCAGCTTTCAGAGATGAAGAAGGTAGACCAAGGGAAGGCATCAAAGCCAAGAGTTTGCAAGCCTTATAACGGCTGGCCTCTCACTATGTCATCCTAGGGGGCGACCTGTACAAGAAACGGTACCAAGGACCACTCCTTTTGTGTGTCACCAAAGAAAAGGCAAGAGAGCTGATGACCGAAGTCCACAATGGTCCCTGCGGTCCTCATATGAATGCCAGAGCGTTGATGCAAGTAATCCTCAGAATGGGCTACTATTGGATCTCCATGGAAACAGACTGTGTCCATCATGTCCGAGAGTGCGACAAATGCCAGCGATTTGCCAACCTCAATCATCTTCCGCCTCATGACCTATACTGCATGACGACTCCTTGGCCGTTTGCAACTTGGGGTATTGACGTGATAGGGAAGATAGCCCCGGCAGGAAGCAATGGGCATGAATTTGTGCTAGTAGCAGTCGATTACTTCACTAAGTGGGTAGAGGCAAAGTCCTATAAGGTCCTCACTTCCAATAAAGTGGCCTAGTTTATCAAAGAAAACATTATGTGTAGATATGGGGTGCCCAACGAGATCATTTCAGATAATGGGTCGCACTTTGAAGGGGACTGCGATAGACTGTTGTCAGAATTTAGAGTCACTTGCCACAAATTGTCCCGTACAGACCTCAGACCAATGGAGCAGTAGAAGCTGCTAATAAGACACTCGAAAGAATTATCCGAAAAATGGCCACCCGTGGTCGTGACTGGCCCAAAAAGCTGCATCTGGCACTTTGGGGCTACAGAACGTCTGTCAGAACAGCCACGGGAGAAACCCCTTTCGCCCTGACCTACGGGATGGAAGCGGTGCTGCCAGTAGAGTTGGAAATCCCGTCATTGAGGGTCCTTCTAGAAAATAGTGTCAATGAAGTAGAATGGCTATACAGCCGACATAATGAATTGGCCCTTCTTGATGAAAGGAGGCTAAAAGCCATGGAACACACCCGAGCCTACCAGAGGCGAATGTCCAGGGCATTCGACAAAAAGGTCAAGGCCAGAGACATCAAAGAGGGTGACTTAGTACTGAAAGTAAAGCCCCCTACCAGAGACAACCCTCTGGGGAAGTGGGAACCCATGTGGATCGGCCCGTATGTGGTGCAGAAGATACTATCAGGAGGAGCAATGAAGCTTGCGGACTTGGACGACAATCCCTTTGTTCATCCAGTCAACGGCGACAAGCTCCACCGGTATTATGTCTAAAAAAAAGTGCAAAAAGAGTAATACCCAGCTAGGCTGAAATCCCTAAAAAATGGCGATCTAGGCAGAAAACAGGGTTGCACATAAAAAAGAAAAGAAAAAATATATAGTGCAAAAAGAGTAATACCTAGCTAGGCTGAAAACCCTAAAAAGGGCGATCTAGGCAGAAAACAGGGTTGCACATAAAAAAAAAACAAAAATCCCAATAGTTCACCAGAATGAATTACGAAGACCTGAGCCCCTTAGTCTTTCTTGTAAAAGGGGAACATAGGCAGCCAGAAATGGTTCGGTCTAAACAATAAATAAGACATTCAGAATTTCCATGAAATGTGTCTTGAATAAATTCTAAGATAAATATCTTTGTTAATTACAAATTAAAAACTCCTTGATGAGTTCAAGCACGGTCTACTCTTGACTCTGCTAATCTGCTACAAAGATTAAAATACAAAAAAAAGACCTAACAAACTATTGTGTTTGCAAATGGCAATAAGTGGATCCTAGGAATAGATCTCTAAGTTGTCATTCAACCGAGTCTTCCTTGTTCTTCTTCCCTTTACCTCGACCCCTTCGAGTGTTCTTCCTCTTCTTGTCGATGATGTCGGTCTCCCTCATCCCAATTTCAGGAATCCACACTAGAGCCTCCACCAAACCCGTGTCAATAAGTGCCTTCTCCACCCTGGCACGAGCCCGTACCTCCTCCCTCTGAGCCTCAGTAAGAGGAGAGACCTCTGATAGCCTCTCATATCGGGCTTCCATATCTTTAATAAGGTCGCCCGATTGGTTATGGTGGCTAGCCTTGGCTTCAGCTTCCCTCAGAGTCTTGCTCGAGTCGCAGTCATCCCCCAATAAAGCCTGACGTCTCTCCCCCAAAATGACCTGAGTCGTCCCCATCTCTTTCTCATACCAGTCCAAGTAGGCTGTGGTCAATATGGTACTCTTCCTGCTCTTGAGAATAGCCCTGGGTGGAAAAGCAGCGTATGTCCATGCCCTCGAGAAAAATGAGAAGCTGGTTGGATCCCTCATGTCAAAAGGTGCTACCTCCATGGTACTGATGTCCTCCCAATCGTCCAATGGCTCCTGTAAGACCCTAAACTGCCTGGACATTAAGAAAGGGATGTATAAAGATGACAGAGAAAGCTTCGGAACCCTCACTACGTAGGACTCCTTAAATGTCCTACGAGTCTGCAACCTCCAGTGAGGCACCCACCAGTGAATGTTAGAGGTGGACAACCTAGACATCATCAACTCCTAGCTACCCTGATCCTGCTGCCTAGGTGGACCCCTCCGGGAAATCACCCAAGGGCACTGAGTAGGCGAAGCCCCAGGCAAAGCCCTAAGCCTCTCCTATAACCATAAGGTCAACACCGTCGGGCTCCCATACCTCATGAAATGGTCTCCCCTAGCCATCCTATCAATGTCATGCAGTGTCTCCCCCAGAATCAGTGGGACAATATCCTTCCCAGCCCTGCAATCCCTGACCATGTCCAAAAGGCCACTATGGCAGACCCCGAAAGACTCGGCAGTGAACAGAAAAGAGAATACGCAGAGGATAAATGCATCCATAGCCACTGTGGTCGCAGCTGTATCTGGATACCCAAACATGCTCGGGATATCAGAGATGTCGATCCTGTCAGGGGCTATCATCATCCCCTCGGCTTCTTCCGGAGAAATTTGCAAAAAAGATGCCAACTTTATGGTCACTGGTACGTCCCCGGTCAGAGGGATCGAAATGGCTTCAATTTCTGGACCCCCAATCAATGCCCGAAAGTCTTCAAAGGTCGGGACAAGTTCATTGTAAGAAAAGCAGTAAACGTGTCTCCGGATGTCCCAAAACCTTGCTGCTGCTCTCAAAAGGTCCCAATAGGTCGGGAGATCCTTCAAATGCCATAAAGACTTGATTTTGAAGGCATTGTCAAAAAGTCCCTTATGAGATTGAAATTTGTCCCTAATCCAAGATTGAAGATCGGACAGAAAATGGTCTCTTTTCCCCTTTTGCAATCTGATTGGTTTTTCCATGGCAAGTGATCGAAATAGATGATTTTTGGTCAAAAATGTGCTCTGGGATCAGTTGGGACAAGTTTAGGGTGAAAATGAAATGAAAAGGCTCTTCCTTGATTTTATTTGAAAAAAACCAGTTCAGGCAAGGTTTCCAGCCGCACGGCTTCTTTTTCCCAGGACCTGGCCGGACGGCTTTTTTCGCTTCTGCAGAAAAAAAATCTGTAGCAGCCAAAGCTGCTGCCCAAGTGGAGTTCTCACCCCACTTTCTCAACAAAACCTGCATAAAAACATACCCAAACAACATTCATGCAATCACATATCATTATAAACCATTTTGGCCCCATTTTCGCCCCATTTCCAAGCAAAAAAGCTGCCCCGAGGCTCAAGTAATATGCAAAACCATAAATCATTGATAAGAAAAGCAAATAAAAGATAATTACATTGTTTTTGCCTCCTTGACGCCCAAATAAAACAAAAAAATAAAAAATGTGCATAATTGTTCACTGTTTTTCTCTCTTCCTCTCCTAGCTCAAACCTAAGGAATCCTAAGCTTCTGACTCATCGTCATCGCTGCTTAGGTCATAGAATTCAGGATCCCTCATCAAATCCTCGTCATCACTCACATCAGACAGGTTGACAGTCACGTGCTCATACTCCGCCAGCTGCTCCAAAATATCTGTGTTAGGCCCTTGCCCCCGAGGCACGACACTGGTTGATGAGGTCTGATACCCTGAGGCTAATGAGGTAGAGACCGTACTCCCAACGTGCCTTCTCTTGCGCACGAGCTCTTGTGCATTCGCCGCAGCCCTGGAAGCGCAGGCCAACTTCCTCAGAAGGGACCGAGCCACCTCCTTCTAGCCCCTGTTCTACCGTACCAAGCCATCATAGGTACGAACAGGAACCTGCCAGAAAAGAAAAGAAAAGGCTTAGAATATCTCAGAAAAGTTCAAAATCGCAGAAAGCGAAGAAAGCCGAAAAGAGAAGGGAACCTAGAGTTACTCACAGTACCATCAGCAGGAAGAGTATACTCGACCTCCCTCATGTCTGGGATAGGCACCATGAACCTCCTCGGTACCCCGTTCACCATATAGGATAGATGAGCTGGAGGCATAGGCGGATCTGTCGACTTTGCTTCCCCGTACCTCTGAGCGGCGGCTATTTTCACTAATTTCTGCGGCGTCCTCAGCTGCGCCTCCACAAAGGTGTCATACGGGGTAGCAAAGTCAAAATACTCCTCAGCCGCCACACCAGCCTGATATCTCTCTATCTCATCCGCCGACCAATGCCTGGGCTGTAGCATGAGCGAAGGAGGGTCACGAGGGGTAATAGCGCCCAACGGAGGGACGTGACCGTGCTGCCTGGAGAAGCGATCCCCCAAATAAATAATATCATAGGTCAAACTTGTCAGCCATCTCCTCTGCCTGGTCACCACCAAGGCATCCCCCATCAAAGCCTCTGGGTACCTCCCCCAGGGATAGAAGTCCACTCCCTCATGACCATCCCTGTTGATGACGGGTCTCACCATTTTATAATCAAAAGTAATTCGGGTCTTCCCGGTAAACTTATCCCTAGCCTCTCCCCTCCAGCGAATTATGGCCGGGAAGATCGCCGGATCACTCTATTGGTTCCAAGGAAAGAACCCGATCACTTCACAGAACCATACCTGCATGTTCAAAATAAAAAGGGCATTTCTCTCATAAAATCTCAGCCAATCCGGCCTCACCCCAAGAGACCTCCCTAACCTCGTCCAGGTCCTCCAAAGATTCAAGCAAGCAAAGCATCGCCAATGTCCCAGAGTTGGCAAAAATGGTGACTAACAACAGAAACCACAGAAAAGCTCTCGCGAGCTGGTGGGTAGTCACCTCATTGGCAGCAAACTCATCCATACTACTCAAAACCTCCACCTCAATAAACCTCATCTCCATCCCAATCCCCTTAGGACGGAAGTCAAATCCTTTCAAAGCTCTAAACTCAGCTGCATAAATGTGATCCCTCCAGGTCAGGCCTACCTGTGAACCTCAGGCCAATAATAGTAGTGAAGTCGGCGGGAGTCACCATAATCTATCCCCAGCTAAGATGAAAGCTGTGAGTGGTGTTCCACCAGAACTCCGAAAGGGCCTGGACCAGCCCCTTGCTCTTAGAGGTCACGTGAATACCTCTACTGATAGCCTCAATGAAAGAATCAAGGCCAGTCGCTACCACTAGCTGCTTAGGGTTCACCCCATCCTTCTCGAAGTTGGGCATCCTATCCCACAACTTCAGTGCCACCTCCGCGGGTCCCCTCGACTTGCTCTCTTGTAGGAAAACACAACAAAAAATGTGCCAGTCCTTCAATTCATCTAAAAAACATGCAGATATTCACAAAAAATGCACATATTGACAAGAAAAGCATTCGTAAAAGACTTCTAGCATCATTTGTCTAGAATGAGTGTCTTTCATCATTTGAAACACGTCATCCCGAGCACATTGCTCTCCCAAACACGAAAATTCCAATTTTCACAAAATTCTTTGCACATAAGCTTTAATTTTTTAAAATGGCATGCATGAATCCTTTTCATCGTCCAAAACCTTGCTTTCTCATCCATGATCAGAAATTGACCTAGTTCTAGCATATGCAAGAACTCCGTCACATTTTACACATTATTTTCTTACTTTATTTTCAAAAAATGAGTCATTCTCATATTTTTTCAAATAAATTGCACATGTATGTTTATTTATGTCCATAGCCTCATAGGTTAATTATCAAACTCCCAAAATCATCAACAAAATCGCAAGGAAAATTCAAAAAATTCCCAAAAATCGGGTCAAGCCCTAAATCAATCAAAATTCAAACAAAATTGACAAAATCAAGAAAATCAAGAATGTTTACCCCAATCGATTAAGGTTTCATCGATTTTTGCTCCCTCTTGCCGGGATAGAGCTCGGAAGGAGGTGTAGTGAAGTCGTATTTTCGCTCGGTTTGAACGAATTCCCTCCACCTCCTCCTCGCGGCTTCCGACAAAGTTCTACGCACTTTTCGAGGCACAATGTTCCCCTCTTGATTCATCTCGGACAATAGAAGCTAGAGAATTGAAAATTTTGAAGAGTTCCTCTCTTTTCTCTCCTCTCCCCTCAACAAAAAATGAAGCAACAAATGACTGTTGCTCATTTCAATTCTGTTTAAATGAAACTGGTGAAATTAGGTTTAAAGATGGACGGTTTCTTTTTCCCCTCCTCATGCCGGACGGCTTCATTTGGTCTGAGCTGAATTTCCACTTTTGCCCCTGGACTTTCCACTTAGGCAAATGATTCATGTTATCTCCTAACAGAGTAACGTTGCTTTCCAAAGAATATCCATTATTTCTAAGACAAAATAATGATTTCTCTCAAGACGCCTCCGTTACTTCCGTTATAACGGAATAACGTCAGGTGACAACCTCCATTAATTGTCAAGTCAGGTGACAGCCTTCGAATTGTCAAAATTCAACTTTAGCCACCTCTATCTCTTAGATAACGAAGTACGCTTTAGTTTCCTCAACTTTAGCCACCTCTATCTCTTAGATAGCGAAGTACGCTTTAGTTTCCCAACTTTAGCTACCTCTACCTCCAAGATAGCGAAGTACGCTTTAGTCTTTCCAACTTTAGCTACCTCTATCTCCTCGATAGCGACATAAGCTTTAGTTTCTTCAGGTGACTCCTCCATTAATCGTCAAAATTTCAAGGATCCTAGACATGTTCCTAACTATCTAGTGATACTTGAACTACGACCAAGACTTGATTCCTCCAGGATACGTAGGTAGCCTTTCATAATGGTCCAGCCATTCGACCACATCGGTCACCCTTTTCATTCATCATTCCTCAGTGGTGAGCCTTTCATAAAGGTCCAGCCATCCGACCACATTGGTCACCCTTGTCATTCATCACTCCTCAGTGGTGTATGAGCCTTTCATAAAGGTCCAGCTATCCGACCACATTGGTCAATCCCTTCATCTGGCATATCCCCAGTAGGATCAGCCACTTGACCTCCTAGGTCATTTTCTTTCCATCTCCCCAGCAAGAGACCCATTTCTCTTCGCCTTTCCCCAGTGGATCTTTTCCGAACTACGATCATGGCTTGAGTCCTCCGGGATACGTAGGTAGCCTACTTTAGGTTCAGCCACTCGACCTCTTTGGTCACCCAATCTCAATCCGTCTCGGCAGTTTGCCAGATTGGATCCTTTTTTATCGACAACCCCACTCGCCCTGCAAGTGACGTTGCCGAGGGGCTTCTGTAAGTACCCAAATCTGGCTCATGCCTTCCGGTTAAGTTTCCCGGCAATTCCCCGAACTTTCCTAAAGTTCAGGGGAAATTCTGGAACTTTCCCAAACCTTCCAAGGGGCAAAGGACTTGCTAGGAATTAAAATTCCAAGCAGTCCCTCGTTGGAAGGGAGCTTCTAGGCGCCACCTTGTATGGATCTAGAAGCAGGCTGAGTCATCCAAGGATAATGCCGCACGGCTTCATTAGCCAGAACTTAATGCCGCAAGGCTTCATTAGGAAGCACAAATGTGCCTTTAAATAGAGGCCTCCTCTACCCATTTTGGGATATAATTTTGAGTACTGTTACTCTGCCCAACTGAAACCACGAATTTCCAGAATATAATACTTACCAAAAATCACCTCCCTCCTCTCCAAAATCCATCCAAAGTCACTCCTTCCTTAGAAAAATCTCAAGGGAGATAGAGGAACACCACCATTGGTAACCTCACCTTCATTTATCTTTGAAATATACTTGTTATCTTGTTATATTGCTTATTTGCTATTTATCTTGCAATTTCTTGCCTTTATATGTGATTTATTGTCATAAAAATCAAGTCTTTACCATGTAGACATAATATCCCCCTTTCCCCTTATCACATATGATTCATGGAGAATCCATCCCAAGGATGAACAAGGGTCCACAAGTGGCTTGTTCTAGGGATGATTCACCACATGATGATGTGAAAGATCTCACCATTATTGCATAAAAATATCATCTTTACATAAAAATGTCATCTTTACTTCTCATTATGTCATTCCCATTCCCTTGACCTTGCTTCCAAGGATTGTCGACCTAAAAGGTTCTCAAAGGACATAGGAAAGCCTCAAAGGTCTTCCCTTTATATCCATAGTCTTAGTTTCATAGTGTTCATTAAACTTAGTTTCATAAAGATGCAATCTTTACTTTCAAATGCAACTCCCCATGTCCCTCATGGTTGGATCACTCTCCAAGGATTGTCTAGTGACCTTCCTAAGGCATGAAAGACATAGGATGAGTATAAAGATCCAATCTATACCCCTCCCCTTAGTCCCTTTGGTATTTGAAGTATCCCGTGGGGCGGATCGGTGTAAAGGTCTCATCTTTACATCGTTTCCTCCACTAAAGATGCCATAGTTGGAGTCCCTTTAGAAATGGATGAATCTTGGTCCCTATATCTCCGATCATCACTTGAGACGAGCATCAATGCCCCTATTAAGCTCAAATCTTCTCAAGATGTAGGATTGATGGGCAAAGGTCCTTCCTTTCTAAAGAGTCTCATTCTTGGACTATAAAAAGGTGTCCCTCTGTTCCGATCACATATGACTTTGTCCCAAAGAACGTTGGTTTAAAACACACCAAGGCTTCCAAGCCTAACATGGTTGATTATCCCAACGGGAGGGCGAAAAAGGTCACTTAATGATGATCATAAGTCCAAGATGAGCACGAGATCAAAGTCCTGAACACATTAAAATCCAAGGAATCCCGAGCGATAACCAACTCAATGGTTTATACGTCCGGAAGACCACTTGGCACATTACCTCCCTTTTCAAAATCACACACACACACGAAAGCACAAAACAAGCACGAAAATTGGATTTAGAAAGACTTGCTTTGGCACGGCTTCTTGGGTGAACGCCAAACGTTCTTCCCAAGGAGTAACTTAACCTCCGGACCCTATTTCTTTTTTTTCAAAGTTTTGAGGTAATCAAAATGGCATGGTGACTCCATTTTTCAATTAAACCGGATGTCTTCAAACTGATGTGAAGCGGTGACCCCTTTACACGAGAAAGTGGTTCAAAAAAAAAAACCCGCGATCTTGGGCACACATTCACAGCTATGTATTCGGTCTCAGTAGTAGAATCGGCAATGGTACTCTGCTTGGAACTTTTCCAACATATCGCACCTCCGTTAAGCATAAACACAAATTTCGACTGCGATCGGAAATCATCTTTGTCGGTTTGGAAGCTAGCATCTGTGTAACCTCTTACAACAAGATCTCTTCCATCCCACCTCCAAATACCAAGAACGCATCCTTAGTCCTTTGTAAGTACTTTAGGATCGTCTTGATTGCCATCCAATGGTTCTCACCCGGATCAGATTGGTAACGACTTGTCATTCTCAAAGCATACGAGACATCGGGTCTAGTACAAATCATAGCGTACATGATAGAACCAATAGCCGAAGCGTATGGAATATCATTCATCCTCTTTCTTTCATCAGTTTTCTTAGGACACTAAGTCTTACTAAGAGTAACACCATGACCCATTGGCAAGTTTTCTCTCTTAGAATTTTCCATCTTGAATCTTCTAAGAACCTTGTCAATGTAGGTACTTTGACTCAAACCAATGATCCTATTAGATCTATCTCTATAGATCTTGATACCAAGGATGCAAGCGGCTTCGCCCATATCTTTCATTGAGAATCACTTCCCTAACCAAGACTTGACGATATCAAGTGCATGAATGTCATTTTCAATGAGTAAGATATCATCGACATACAACAAGAGAAATAGCACAATGCTCCCACTGAATTTCATGTATACACAAGGTTCATCTTCGTTCTTTATAAAACCAAACTCTTTGATTTTCTCATCGAACCGAAGATTCCAACTCCTAGAAGCTTGCTTCAATCTATAAATGGATCTTTGCAACTTGCACACTTAACTAGAATTTCGTGGATCTACAAAACTTCGGGTTGTGTCATATACACATCCTCAAGAAGTTTTCCGTTAAGGAAAGCAGTTTTGACATCCATTTGCCATATCTCATAGTCATAATATGCGGCTATGGCAATCGAAATTCTAACAGACTTAATTATGGCAACAGGAGAGAAGGTTTCATCATAGTCTACACCATGAGTTTGCCTATATCCCTTTACTACAAGCCTAGCCTTATATGTATGCACCTTCCCATCCATGTCAGTCTTCTTCTTGAAGACCCACTTGCACCCTATGTTTTTACACCTTCGGGTGGCTCAATCAAGTTCCAAACTTGATTATCCGACATGGATTGCAATTCGGACTTCATGGCTTCTAACCATTTATCCGAATCGGGATCGGACATCGCCTCTTGATAGGAAGTAGGTTCATCATTCTCAATGACTTCCACTTCATTACTTTCCGACACGAGAAATCTATATCTCTCGTGTGCGGATCGTAACATATCCGATCTATGATGGACTTGTGGATCTTGAACTGGTTTCAAAACTTCTTATGGAGTTGGTTCAGTCTCTACTATCGGTTTCATGTTATTTTTGAGTTCTTGAACTTCTTCAAGATCAATTTTACTCCCACTAGATGCTTTATTGAGAAACTGTTTCTCAAGAAAAGTACCATATTGAGCAACAAACACTTTGTTCTCAATGCGGTTGTAAAAGTAATACCCTTTGGTTTCCTTAGGGTAACCAACGAAAATATCCTTGTCAGATTTAGGTGCTAACTTATCAGAGACAAGTCTCTTCACATAAGCTTCGCAACCCCAGATCATCATGAAAGACAAATTAGGTTTTCTTCCATGCCACATCTCATGTGGGGTCTTAGGAGCCGATTTAGTAGGGACTCTGTTCAGTGTGAACACATCAGTCTCTAATGCATGTCCCAAAAGGATATAGGAAGGTCTACTTGACTCATCATCGAACAAACCATATCTAATAAGGTTCTATTCCTCCTCTCGGAAACACCATTCCATTGTGGTGTTCCGAGTGGAGTCAACTCTGAAACAATTCAACAGTTTTTTAGATGATTGTCAAACTCTTGGCTCAAATACTCACCACCACGATTGGATCAAAGTGCTTTAATTGTTTCGCCAAGTTGATTTTGTACTTCATTTTAAAATGTTCTAAACATCTCAAATGATTCACTCTTTGACTTCATTAGATAGACATAGCCATATCTAGATAAGTCATCGGTGAATGTAATGAAATACCGAAATCCTCGTAAGTCATCGGTGAATGTAATGAAATACCGAAATCCTCCCCTAGCAATGCTGCTCATTGGTCCGCATACATCAGTATGTATTAGGCCCAATAAGTCACTAGCCCTTTCACTACTCTTAGTGTAGGGTGGTTTGGTCATTTTACCCAATAAACAAGATTCGCATATCTCATATGATTCATAATCATGTGAGTCTAACATTCCATATTTGTGTAGTTTAGAAATGTGTTTCTCGTTTATATAACCAAGCCAGCAATGCCACATGAACGAGTTGTTCACGTCATTCGGTTTTGATTTCTTATCCACATGATAAACATTTTCAACACTATTTTGTTTCTCATCAACATCAAGAACATAAAGGCCATTAAATGAATTTGCAATACCATAAAGCATATCATTTAAATAAATATAAAACTTCTTATTCGCAATAAGAAAATTATATCCCTCATTATCCAAACAAGAAAAATAAATAATATTCCTACTCAAATCTGGAACATAGTAACAATTGTTCAAAACAAGTACTAAGCCACTAGGTAAAGTTACATCATATGTCCCTACAGCTAATGCATTGCTCCATTCCCAACAAGCAGGTCAACTTCACCTTGTTTGAGTAGCTTCCTATTTCTCAGTCCCTGCACATTTAAACAAATGTGAGATCCACATCCGGTATCTAATACCCATGAACTAGAAACAGAAAGGAAAATATCTATCATATAGATACCTGAAGTAGTGGCAATCGTATTGCTCTTCTTCGCCTTTAGGCCTTCCTTGTAAGCCTTGCAGTTGCGCTTCCAATGACCAACCTCTTGGCAATGGTAGCAAACCACATCCTTTTGAGATGCCTTGGGAGCCTCTTTGGCATCGGTAACTTTTGCCTTAGGCTTAGCAACACTTGATTTACCTTTGCCATCCTTCTTGAACCCTTTACCTTTGTTAACCATTAACACAATATCGGTTTTAGGATTCTTGATATTCATCTTTGCGGTCTTAAGCATCGCATGAAATTCCGAGAGATTCTTATCCATGCTAGTCATGTGATAGTGCATAATAAAATGACTATAACTTTCAGGCAATGAATTTAATATCAAATCCGTGGCGAGTTCCAAACTCAACGGATTTCCAAGCCTATCAAGACGCTCAATGTAACCCTTCATCTTAAGGACATGAGCTCCCACCGATTGCCCCTCTTGCATCTTGCATGCAGTTAGGGCCTTAACCACATCATACCTCTCGTTTCTTGCTTGCACTTGGAACATTTTCTTTAAGCGCTCAGCAAGATCAAATGCTGCATCTATGTGCTCAAGGTCCTTCTGAAGAGCCTTAGACATAGTGGCTTGCATAAGGCATGCGAAATCCATAGAATCATCATTATGTTTCTTAAGTGCATCCCTATCAGCCCTAGAAGCATTTGGAGCAGGTTGAGGTGGAATGGGTTCATTGAGAACGTACAGTTTCTTCTCTTGCTTTAGAACAATTCTAAGGCTTCTGATCCAATCGGAATAGTTTGTACCATTCTCCTCAAGCTTGTCCTTCTCAAGGACATATCGCAGTGATAGGGGTTGATTATTGTGTGTAGCCATTCTACAATAAAATATGAAAACAATATAAACATATATCAATATCAACACATTTATCATCTAAGAGCAAATAATGTATTTCATAAATACTCCCACTAAATTATACACCTTCAAATACAAACATGTATCATATAATCATAGTAGGCTAAGATCCATATTTCACTTGATTTTGGTTTAACTGAGTCAATGCCCGAAATCAAGCTATTTAGGTAGAAACATCAATCATATCACTATATGACTCTTAGATCTTTTATGAGATTTCAATAGACATCTTATGTCAAAACATGTTTTAAATCTCATCTATGCCTTGGGTCAAATCTCATTTGAAAGCACCAATTAAATCAAAACCTTTTTCAAACATGTGAGACATGGAACGATGCACCTAACTGAGTCAAAACTACATCAACCATTATCTCACCTTGATCACAAATTAAGATATAAGATGCACCCAACTGAGTCAAAACTACATCAAATACCCTAAAATATCACAAGTGTTCTAATCAAGGAATGACATAAGACTTAGATATTTAGAAGGTTTTCAACATGTAACAAATATCACATGGTTGTAACATAGATCTCATGTGAACATAATCATGAACATAGGGCTTCACAAAATTTCATACAAACAATTTGATTCAATTTTGAGAAATTACAAATCTAATTTAATCATATTAAAAGATTAATAACCTATGTGATAAACTAATCTAATTAATTTATCATGAATCATGAATCATGGCATATCACATATACTTGTTTTTCATAGAAACAAAACACATGGAATCTAGATCTATTTCATATCACATGATAGCAAATAATCATATTAAATCTATCATGCAATTTCAATCCTAATCATGGCAAGACATGGCTCTGATACCACTGTTGGGTTTTAGTGTTACAAACGCAGCGGAAGATTTAACAATAACATCAAAACCCTAGCCCTAAGATCCGTCTAGCATGAAGAGATTAGAAATTTATATGAGATAGAATTTACATACCTTGAATGCGATGAGGTTTAACAAATTAGATCACAAAATATCAAGCCTTGAGATTTTGATGTCGAAACGGATCTTCTTCTACCTTGTTAAAAAAAAAACTTGTGATGAATCAACGAACGGATGCTTCAAGATCTTGGTGATTAACCTATCACCCTCTATCGGTAATCCACACGCGAACAAATCCAAGAACATCTTCTTGATGGATTGCTAGATGATCCTCTTGATTATTGAAACAGTTTTCAATAATCTATGGCTTATTATGGAATTGAATCTAGGGTGTTTTGATCTTTGATTCTCAATCAAAATCAAGGAATTTTTGTTTCCAAAGGCCCTAAATTCGTATGTCATGACTGGGGCAAAAGGACATATTTATACTTTATAAATAACCCTAACTATTAGGGAGAAAAATCCTTTTCTGAAGCCAAAACGGATTGCTGAAAAGGGGCATGGGCGGTCGCCCACCAAGGGTTGGGCGGTCGCCCAGTTGTACAGCGCTTATATCCTTATTCGAAAATCCCACATGGGCGGTCGCCCACATGGGGCTGGGCGGTCGCCCACCTGTACAGTCTCTAATGCACTATTTTCGAATTACTCTTGAGCGGTCGCCCTTATCCACCTGAGCGGTTGCCCAAGTCAACAGTTGACTTGTGGGCGGTCGCCCATAGTGCACCTCAGCGGTCGCCCATGAGCCCAGATTCCATAATTTCTGCCTGAATCAAAATTCGTTCTTTTGTGTGTGACCCTTTAGAAATTATATTTTATGTTGGTAGTGAGTTGAAACATCAACCTCACAAGACATAAGTGACTTCTAGCAAATCATTATGTCCACCCAATTAAATATAACATCAAAGCTTGATTCCTTAATAGATCCAATGTCATAATCCCTTTGTCCACGATGTCCAATTGAACATGAGTCATTGTCTATGTCAACTCATTCCGTTCAATGTTTTCTCGATTCTGAATATGTTGATAATCCAAATGCATTTGATATCTATCAAATCACTTGAGTGCGGCCACACATTTCAACAATATCATTCATCGAGGGGCCCAAGCAAACATCTCTCTTTATAAGAGGGACAAATCCCATCTTGACTTATCATTCTTCCCTACATGATTCCAATCGTGCTAATATAGCCCTTATTGCTATCTGATTAAAGACAGGGTTAGACTATATCAAACACGATCTTCGTCATGTGGAAGACGATGATAATCTCAAGTACAAGGATTCAATAACACGACTATCGTGAGATTTATTCATGACACATATGACTATTGACCATGTCATAAATCTCATCGATAGGTCATGTCCAATACTTGTTCTCTAGCAAGTATCCATAAGTGCAATGCGCATCACATGCATATAATCCTATCCATGATTTTCCATTACCAACTTATATTAGTTGTTCTCAACAACTAGGGACGCAGTTCAATATAATAAACATGCAAAACATATAATGAACCAAATAATACTTTCTCTAAAATAAATGATAAAGTGATTACATAGTGATTTAGATAATAAGTCAAACATAACTAAACGCCTAGGGCACTACACCAACAATATTCATAAGGTGGTGTTGACATATCAAAAAACTTTAATTGAGGTTTTATCAAATTTACCAAACAAAGTTTCAATTTGTGCCGATGGTTGGAGTGATCATTGGCAAAGAAATAGTTATTTAGGTGTTACTTGCCATTGGATAGATTATTCTTGGACTATCCAAAAAAAAATTAATTGCATATGAAAATTTTGATCCCCCCCCATACCGCCGAAGCAATTTGTTCAAAGTTGCGTGGAATTTTTTTAAAATATAAGATTACGAATAAAATATTTAGTATTTCTTTTGATAATGCTAGTGCTAATATCGCTAGTTTATCGGATTTGATTAGAGTTTGTCAACCGTCATTTGGTGATAAGTTTTTTCATATTAGATGTTTATGTCATATTATTAATTTATGTGTTAAAGATGGTTTGCATGCATTAGAAGAACATATTTCCCCAATTAGAGGGGCTCTTGAATATATTTCTAGAAGAAATAGTGTTACAAAAAAATGAATTAAGTTTTTAAGAAATTAAAATCTTGGTGACAAATATTTTACTTCCGATGTTCCAACTAGGTGAAATTCCACCTATAAAATGTTAAATGATGGTTTTGAATATAAAGAGCTTCTTATGGATTTTTTTTGCTACACTTGGTAATAATCAACCTTTATTTGCTTATCAATGGAATGCATGCACTAATTTGTGTAAATTGCTAAAAATATTTAGCACCGCTACTTTAGCATTATCGGGAGTTTATTATCAAACTTCCATTTTGGTTCTTGAGCAATGTGTTGCAATTGTTACTAGTTTTAATAATTTAAAAGATTGCTATGTTTTAAAAGATTGCATTTTTTCCATGAGACAAAAGTGGATTAAATATTTTGCCATTATTTCGTCTTTATTTTTGGTTGCAAAAGTATTAGATCCCCGTGTTAAATTAGAGGAGTTGGAAGAAATTTTAGCTTTTTATTATTTGAATTTATACCCCGAATTTGACAGTGATAATGAAACTCCGTCGAATATTGTTGCTACTACAAAAAATTAGTTAGTGTCTCTTTTTAACAAATATAATGCAATTCATGGAAATCCTTCTCAAAATGTTGACTCTACTTCTTCTCAAGATGTTGGTGATGATTTAGTTGAGGCAGATCGGTATCATTTTTTTGCTAATTTGTATAGCAAAAAGAAACGTCCTCGAGTAGGGACTTCTTCTTCCTCTAACAATCCCTTGAATTTAGAAACATATTTCAACACTACTTTTGAATGGGATCAAAGTAGTGATAATCCAAATGATTTTGATGTTTTAAAGTGGTGGTGATCAAGAAGGAACGAAAGTTATCCTATACTCTCTATAATTGCAAAAGAAGTCTTAGCTTCTCCCGCGTCAACGGTGGCGGTCGAATCCGCATTTAGCATTGGAGGAAATGTTTTGGATGAAAGACGTTCCCAACTAACGGTTGAAAACTTGGAAAATAAACTATTACTTGGGGATTGGGTTAGATCGGAAAAGAGAGAACAAGATATGCCTTATGAAGAGGATACACTTGACCCAAAATATCAATACGATGTGGATGACTCTACGGGAAGTGACTAGTGAGGATTAGATTAGTTTTTAATTTTAATTTTTTAGATTAGGTTTATTTTTATTGAATTGTAATAGTTTGGTTGAGGTAAAGGCTCCTAAATGTCCCCTCTTAATTATAAAAGGGTAAGGTTGGTTGTCCCCCTCTTTGTAATTTTCTTTAATTAATAAAATTTAAGGCTACCGTCCCTTTTTCTTTTATATACTTTCGTTTATTTTAAAAAAAAGTTAAGTTTTATTTCTTTCAAAATTCATAACTTTTTGCAAAAAATGTATGTAGTAAACAAAAGTCTAAAATGGTCTTCTTTATCCAATTTTTTTTTTTAAAAAAAAGTTAACTTTTTTTTTAAAAAAAGTTAACTTTTTTTATAGAACTAGTTAAAAATCTGTTAAAAAGTTAACTGTTTTCTTCAAAAAAATGTTAAAAACTGTTTTTAAAAGAAATATTTCTCAAATAGCTTTGCTTAACCAAAAAAAAAAAAGTAAAAATAAAAAAAAAAACTGTTAAAAAAATTTGTTAAACACATTTTCCGTTAAAATTTCATTTATTTAAAAATTATTAACTTTTTTTATATATCTTTTTCCAAAAAAAAAATCACTAATAACTAACATCTCAAATAGTATTCTTTATTCAAAAAAAAAAAAAAGAAGGGATATACAGTACAAAAGTTAACAGAAACGGTTAACTATTCCGTTAAAAGGACTAATCTGAAAAAAAGTCAATTTTTAACCGTGTTAACCGTGATAACCGGATAAAACCGTTAACCGTATAGCCGTAACCGTTAGTACACGATTAACAGTTAGTTACGGTTAGGACTTAACAGAATTTTTAACCGGCGGTTATAACCGTTAACCGCCGGTTTTAACCGGATGGACACGTCTACGCTTAACTCCTCGAGCTCGGGTGGTGACATTTGATACGCTGCCTTAGCGGGCGGATTAGCTCCTGGTTCCAACTCAATTTTGTGGTCCACCTCCCTCCTAGGTGGAAGCTTGTTTGGTAGCATCGCGGGCATTACATCCTTGCTCTCCTTTAGCATAGCTTGGATGATTAGTGGCACATCAAGATTCTTAGGTTGGACTTCTTCCTCCTTGAGAACTGCTAAGTATGCTGGCTCACCTTTCTTCACTCCCTTAGCGAACTGCATTGCCGACAGTTGCTTTCCTTTGTCAATATTTCCTCCCTCCACAGTCGGTATCATACACGGAGACCCTTTCTCCAAAATGCACATTGTGCTATATGAAGGCATGGGAATAGCAGTCAATTGTCTCAAGAAGTCCATACCTAGCACCACTTTGAAGTCATCCATTGGTGCAACGGAAAAGTCCACTCGGCCCTTCCAAGTCCCCAACTTTAGCTCCACTCCTCTTGCTACTCCATTAAGTGGTTGAGCTTTAGCATTCACGGTCTTGAGCCATCCTTCTCCCTTTGACATTTGCGAACCCAACTTCTCAGCCTCATCCTTGGTAACAAAGTTATGTGTTGCTCCTGTGACAACCAATGCTTTGGTTAGTTTTCCATTGACCACTTCCTTGACATACATTAGCCCCTTGCTATTCTTCGTAGACGTTGACTTGACCTCGAGTGCATTGAACAATTGTAGCGATCCCATGTGGGTAGATTCCTCATCATGAGTTTTCGTCTCATGTTGCTCCACAATAGTGGACAAGGATCCCAACTTGGCACAATCCTTCATTGCATGCGGCCCCTTGCACACATAACATCCTCCTTTAAGCACAAATAACTTCTTCTTCTCGTCGTACTCCTTTCGAGATGACCCCTTGTCATCTCTCTTGGGTGGTGGCGTTCTTCGGTCCCACTCCTTGTTGTCTCGCTTATATTCCCCACTTTTAGCTTGGTACTTTTCCTTTCCCTTCGACTGATCCACCGGGTTAGCACGTTGGAACTCCGTGAGGGACTTGGCCGCAGCAATGGCCTTATCCACCGACCTTATCTCCCTTCTATGTAGTTCTTGCTTAGCCCAATTCTGTAGCCCATCCAAAAAGAAGAACCTCAAGTCTTCGTCGAAAAGGTTGGGGATTTGAAGCATTAGAGTGGTGAATTCCTTGACATAGTCTTGGATGCCACCTGTTTGCTTCAACTCCCTAAGTTTCTTCCTCGCCTCATAAACTACATTCTATGGGTAAAAGTGTCATTTGAGTTCCCTCTTGAAATCTTCCCAAGTGTCAATTTGTCAAGCACCCCTTTCAATATCATCATGCTTCCTACGCCACTATAGAATAGCGATATCTGTGAGATAACGAGAAGCGAACTTCACCTTAGTTGCCTCATCCACCACAGTAAGACTCTCAAAGTATTGCTACATGTTCCAAAGGAAGTTCTTAACCTCCTTAGCATCCCTCTTCCCGTTGAAGCTATCGGGTTTGGGACATTCCATCCTTGGAACATAGGTAGCAGGGTTAATCCCTCCCGGAACGACAGCGCGTTTGCATAAAGTCAAGTCTTCTTGCATCGCCTCGACGCTAATACGAAGAGCTTGTATGGCTTCATTCACTTGAATCTCGAGCCTATTGAAGCGCTCCTCCAATAGTTCATACACATTGACATAAGCTTTGAGATCCTCCTTGATCTTGTCAAGTTGCTTAAGGACATACTCCTCGAGCGTCCCCATGTTGTGCTCAAGAATTGCTACCCTTTCGTCAAGCTCCCCCATGGCCCTCTCCAATGTCGGAGCCCTACTTTGGTCTCGCTTCTTTTTTCCTTGTCCCGTGGGGATAGTTGTTTCCCTTCCCCCTTCCTTCTCGGTCATGTTAGACAACACCTCGTTGTTTCCGGCCATTCCTTTAGGATCACAACCAAGAACAACTTAACCGGGCTCTGATACCAACTGTCACAGACTTGTTCTATTAACAACGAACCGTGCGTCCTTAGCTCCTTTTCTGCCACTCTCACTAGCTAAGTCAGCCTATTCGACCCCTTGTCGTGCGCTAAAAGTTTGGCTAGAAAGACAAGTAAGAAAGTAAGAGAGAGTTTGAGAGAATTGTTTTGTATTATTTAAGAATGTTTACAAGTTATTGGATGGGGATTGGCCAAATGGGGCCTCCCCTTTATATAGGCATCCACTTGCTAAATGGACGACTAGGATATATTTAAATGAATGGCCTATATCTACTTATCTAGAATATTCCATAATAAATATCTAGGTATTTACAAGTATAGTAAAAGGTGGAGGATTCTAAAATAATCTCCCATATACTTACATAATTCTAATGCATTATTGGGGTAGTGTGGAACCTTCTAGAAATCTTATCTTCCTTAGCATGTCCACTTTGTCAAAAGGGTTGACGAGATGCCATATTTTTATGAAAATGTTTGGCGAAATGTCATGTTTGAAAGGGAATGTTGGCGGAATGCCACAGTTTGAAAGATTAAAACCAGGTGAAATGCCTTGTTTTCTAATGGAAACTTGGCGAGATGCCCTCCCAACTCGCATATTGAGACAAATAAACAAGGAAAATGTTTTAAGGAAAATATTTTAGTACATTTACAATTTTCTAGCAAGGCTGCCTAAAGACAAGCCTTACTCTTTCAAGGGGGGAATAAGGGGTACCCACCCTCATAAAGGTTTTACAGATTGGCTAACATTTTTAGCACTCGCTGAAACAAATTTGCCAAAGAGGAAATTTTATAAACCATGACAAGGACAAAGTTAATAAACTAGGAAAATAGAAAGGAAAAAATGTTTTAAAACAACACGCAGGCTGTAGGTCGCAAACCGCGACATCCCCAAATAATGAATAAAAGAAAATTGTTTTAAACTTGGCACGCAGGCCCCAAATGATTGTAATGTATAAGATAAAGCTCTCTCCCTAGCAACCTGAGCATTCTTGTTAGCAACCTGCTGATCCACTTCAAACCCTTCGTCAAGATAAGCGTCAAAAGCATTACCCGCTTCAATTGGCGGCGCTTCCCAAGCTGGGTTCCCCATCTCGTCATCAAATTGAGCCAGCTCCTTCAGCTCTCTCTCATCAAAGGGAAACTTTGGGTGCCCAAGTTTTTCCAAGTCACCATACATGGGCTCTGAAAGCCACTTCACTACCCTTTCTTGGGGGGCCCCATCACCTAACGCATTTCGCACAGTTACAAAGGAGAAGCGTTGAAGGAGATCAAAGGTCTTCTCTTTGGCATCACTTTGAAACTTGGGTGACGCCTTGTAATCTTCAACAGCATTGACAGCAGCCCGCTCAAGCTCCTTAATCTGAGCAACTTGAAAAGTATTATGTTCATCGAGATGAGAGATGTTGAGATCAGTTTCAGCCTTAGCAATTTCAAGGGCTTTCTTGGCCTCCACTGCAGCGTGGCGATCCTGCTCGAAGCTGATGATCCGTTGGCGGAGCGCCTCATTCTCCTGCTCAGTATTTGCCTTATCTGAAAGAAACTTATCCCACTGCTTCTTCAAGGCAGCAACTCCTTTCTGAGCATCAGAATTTTTTTTGGCGACTTCAGCTTTGGCAGCTTAAGAGGATATCAGGTCTTGTTTACACTTGTTTTTTTTTCGCTTTCTCTCTCTCAGCAGTCCGCTCCCAAGAAACTTTATCGGTTGAGGCCTTTCCCAACTCCTCATCAAACTTATCAAAAGCTTTCTCAATCGAAACAACTAATATGGTCTAATCAAACTACTCCACTTAAACTAGACCCAATCAAATGTCTTCAGCAAAACGACACTAAAGCCATAGCAAGAGTCATCTTGAAACTGGTGTCAAATCACAAACACCTGAGCAGGGATGGCCAAAACCGGTTTCGGGCCCGGTTCCGGTTCGGAATCGTCGGTTCCGATTTGGCAAAAGGGTGAAGCTTAACCGGCCCTTGCTTACCCCGGATCCGGTTCCGGTTAACACAATCCGGTTCCGGTACGGTTCTGATTCCGGTGTGGTTCCGGTCCGGTTTCGGTCAATAATGAATAAAGAAGCTAAAAATTATTGAAAAACAAGGAATTTTCGGTCCGATTCCGGTTTCGGTTCCGGTCCGGTTCACCATTTATGTGAACCTTAACCGGCCCTTATCCAAAACGGTTTCGGTTACCCTGATTCCAATTTTCGTGGCGATTCATGGCGGTTTCGGACTTTTCCGGTTCGGTTCCGGTCCGATTTTTCGGTTCCGGTCCGGTTTGGCCATCCCTACACCTGAGCCATAAAAACTAGGTATGACCAAAACCGGTTCCGGGCCCGATTCCGGTTCGGAACCGCCGGTTCCGGTTCGGAAAATGTATGACCCTTAACCGACCCGGTTTGCTCACGGTTCCGGTTAATCCGGTTCCGGTTTTCTCCCCGATTCGTCCGGTTCCGGGCTTTTTTCGGTCCGATTCTATTGAAAAACAATGAATTTTCGTTCGGTTCCGGGCTTTTTCCGTTCCGGTTCACCATTTTGGTGACCCTTAACCGGCCCGGCTCCAAACCGGTTCTGGTTACCCCGGTTCCGGTTTTCGTGACGGTTCATGGCGGTTCCGGGCTTTTCCGGTCCGGTTCCGATCCGATTTTCCGATTTCGATTCGGTTCCGGTCCGGTTTGGCCATCCCTAATAAAAACCCAACAGCAATTCAAGCACAATCACTAACCAACTAGTAGAAATCAATAGTAGATCTATCAGACGTTTAATTGCTGCCATGAGAGGGAATTTAACACCGCTGGCGGCTCGTCGTCGACTTGGTGAATAAAGAGACCCAATTTGGGGGAGAAGGTGTATATACCACTAAGTTCATCTCCGTTGCCTGGCAAAGTAATAACGCATATAAAGAGAGAAACAAGAATGCACATTGTTTTGGTCAAATTTCGACAAGTGATTGTAAATAACCAAATATTTCAAGGAAAGAATTGGGTGCAATGGAATATAGATTTGTGTATGTGATAATCAACAAACAAAGGAATTTTTACGAGGAAAGCCCTTGAACAACTTGTTCGCCGGCATAAAACCTCGGGAGGATTTGAGACCTACCTTGACCAAAGTTTTACTATGATCAGTGAGTTACAAGCTCAGAAGTATGGAGAGAGATTACAGGAGCGTCAGTGTGTGAGAATACATGTGTTTTTCATAATCTCCATACCCTATTTATAATAAAGGTAAAATAAAAAGATAATAATCAAATCCCTAAAAACTCGGCATGATGGAGTTGCTGAGGAGAAGATTTCGGGCATGACTGTTGATGGTGGTTGGTGAAGAGTCGTGGTTGAACTGGTATTCGCATATGGCTCCTAAAAAATAGCAACCGCAAAACTGCTCCCAAGTTGGTCCGGTTTCAAGATGTTGATGAAGACGTCGAGCCAAGATGTCGGTCCAAGATGTGAAATCAACATGTAAAGTCAACTTGTAAAAAGTCAACTTGTGGAGGTCAAGTTGTAGAGGCGTCTTGACATGTTGACCTGCTTAAGGTGCCAATCATATACATATAGTGAAAAATCCGTCCCCAACAATTGCCCCCAAAATTTATTGAATCGGAGAAAACTTGGAGATTCAAGGAATTTTAAAACTGCTACTCCCCTCATCGGCATTAAGGAAGCGGTTGATTACGCCAAAGAGTTGTCCAACGCATTGAGAACTCATAAACGAAGCTTGATAGAAACCAAGATAAATCTTTAAGTAACTTTAGTTAAGGTGTTTGAAATTTGGTATGTTAGATGAGGGTTGGTCCTCAAAATTTTTATATTTGATTTGGCATGTCTTTGCTTTGGATCGCGTGAGTCATGTTTGTGTTGTCATGACTTACTTTTGTGTGTTGAACTTGATTTTCGGTGAAGATGTTAATCTTCACTCCTTAGTTGATTGGAAGATGATTTCATCTTTTTCGGGTGTTCATATTGGTAACATGTTAATGTTACAACCAATGGTCACAACTTGAATAAGTGTGAAATCGTGCGCCCAGGCGAAGGTGTCAAAACCTTAATTCGTTTGAAAAGATGTATAATCTTTTAACCATATGTAAATTGTACCTTTGATCAGAGGTAACCGTTTGAAGAGATAGAACAAGTATCAGCCGTCCTGGCGTGTCAACAAGTTCTATCCCTCTCCAGCTAGAGTTTCAACATGTATCAGCCGTACTGGCGTGTCAACATGTTGAAATTCTTCTTCCTAGGTCCAAACATGTTGGAGCTGTACTGGAGTGTTAACATGCTTAGACCTACTCCGACTTTAGGTCCCAACAAGTATCAGCCGTACTGGCATGTCAACATGTTGAGCCTACTCCGACTTTAGGTCCCAACAAGTATCAGCCGTACTGGCGTGTCAACATGTTGAGCCTACTCCGTTTGTTCAAGTTGTATACCTTGCAAAACAAATTCATGTTAGGATTGGGTGTTAGCTTAGCTAACACCCCTCCGATGCTTAAGTCAGTGAGAATTTTTAGCATAACATAAGAATTGACAAACATAAATAAATGACTTGACAAAATTTAAATCATACCTGTTTTTGGAATTTGCTTTTATGAAAAAATGACAACTTACATGAAATACAACTTGAGGTACTTTTTTTTTTTTTGCTAACATTTTGACATGTTGAAGATAGGCGGTCATCTTTTCTTATTTTGTCAGCCTCAGTGTGGTTATTTTAGGACTATGAGCTTATCTTCTTCCAGTCTGATGAATTTAACAGCTCTCGTCCTGACATCTTCAAGTCTCTTGCATGGAGTCATGACCAATTCGTCATAATAAGGTGATCCCTTCTTCAAGCCCAATCTGAATGCCTCGGTGGCTGTGGACATGTTCAAGTTGGGGATGGTCACTGCCTCTTTGTTGAACCTGTTCAAATAGTCTTTCAAGCTTTCGTCAGGTTGTTGCACCACCCTGTAGAGGTCACTAGTTAGTTTCTCAAAAGCTCTATTACATGAAAATTGATTCACAAACATATTGACTAATTGAGAATAAGATGATATAGAGTTTAGAGATAGGCCGGTTAGCCATTTCAAAGCTGGTCCAGACAAGGTGGAACCAAAGCCCCTACAAAGACATGCCTCTTTGAAGATTGAAGGAATGCTGATAATGTCCATTAATTCTTGGTATAGCAACACATGCTCTACTGGATCTGTGCTCCCATCGTACTTCTTCATGTGGGGCACTGCAAATCTCTTCGGGATCTCCATGTTGGCTATTGCTGGAACAAAGCGAGACTCATTATAACAAGTTGGAGAAGCTTGATGATAAGGCAAGGTAACTCCAGGCACATTCCTAATCATCTCTTTGATCTGCTGCAACTCTCTAGCAACTTGACTTTCTGCAAAAGTGTTAGCATAAAATTGAGAAGCAGAATGACCGAATGCATTATAAAAACTCCCTGTTTGTCCTGAAGACGGAGTGGCATAAGTATAGCAAGATGATGGCACAGGTTGGCTGAATGGGAAGGTGTGACCATGTTGGGCAACTTGACTAGTTATCACAGTTGTACTATCAGTCTGTACTGCACTCGTCATGGGGATGTCTCCAAGATTGCCCCGGTACTGCACACCAAAAAGAGTTCTAGGAAATAAAGGTGATAATGGAGTTACAACTTGAGGCTCAACTTGATTCCCTTTTCGCAGATTCTCAATTGCATTGAAAATCATAGTATTGGTATCCCGCTGAGCATCCATTCGCTTATTCAGTTCATTCAACATGGTTGCCATATTAGTCACGAAACCAAGATTGATTTCAGACGCGGCCATCTCTCGAGGTGCATCTAGCTGCCCCCCAGTCGCCCTGCCCCCAGCCGCGGAGGTTACTGAGGTTACCTGACCGAAAGTTGGATTGATCATTTTGATGTTCTAAACAAATCTAAAAAACCAAAGTTCCCACAGACGGCGCCAAATTGTTTTGGTCAAATTTCGACAAGTGATTGTAAATAACCAAATATTTCAAGGAAAGAATTGGGTGCAATGGAATATAGATTTGTGTATGTGATAATCAACGAACAAAGGAATTTTTACGAGGAAAGCCCTTGAACAACTTGTTCTCCGGCATAAAACCTCGGGAGGATTTGGGACCTACCTTGACCAAAGTTTTACTATGATCAGTGAGTTACAAGCTCGGAAGTATGGAGAGAGATTACAGGAGCGTCAGTGTGTGAGAATACATGTGTTTTTCATAATCTCCATACCCCTATTTATAATAAAGGTAAAATAAAAAGATAATAATCAAATCCCTAAAAACTCGGCATGATGGAGTTGCTGAGGAGAAGATTTCGGGCATGACTGTTGATGGTGGTTGGTGAAGAGTCGTGGTTGAACTGGTATGCGCATATGACTCCTAAAAAATAGCAACCGCAAAACTGCTCCCAAGTTGGTCCGATTTCAAGATGTTGATGAAGACGTCGAGCCAAGATGTCGGTCCAAGATGTGAAATCAACATGTAAAGTCAACTTGTAAAAAGTCAACTTGTGGAGGTCAAGTTGTAGAGGCGTCTTGACATGTTGACCTGCTTAAGGTGCCAATCATATACATATAGTGAAAAATCCGTCCCCAACACACATATGGAGAGAGAGAGAGAGAGAGATAAAGATCAGGGGATGGACAATTTGGCAATTTAGAATTATTAGAGAGATATAAAGATCAGAAATTCTAAGATATAAATTAAAACTAGTATAACACCTGTGCGTTAAACGCACGACAAAAAACTTTGATAAAACTGGAGTGACTGATAATACTTGTTCTAGACTTTCATCATGGTACCATGATACATTTCCTTGTAACGGATATTTGATGAAACTGGAGTGACTGATAATACTTGCGGAGAGTGAAATTCTTCAGCTTCTAAATTCCCCCAGGTGTTGGGAAAGATAGCAACACCTAGCATGTGGTGGCATGGAAGACGCTCTAAACACAAAAACAAACACCAAAACCATTGTACGAGATTAGTTGTACCGTACAACTCTCATATGTGCATGCCAACACTCAAGTTACCATCAGTATCATATGTGAATGCCAATTCTCAAGTTACCATCTTATACTGAAGTAAATCAAGAAGGGGATGCAAAAACTATAAGAAACAGCTAAAGAGTGCAGCATGTATAATTTAGAATTAAAGAAAGTTTCTAACTTAAATAAGATAAAAAACAGACTTGCAACAAGCTCTTGCCTGTTTCATTTTTCGCATTTCATACTCTGATTTGAATTTACTTGACTCTTCAGTTTGCTGGAAGTATTCGTCATCAAGCCGGCTGTCTAATTATTAAAAAAAGTAAGATTTGATAATTATTTAAGCAACAAGGACAGCAATATACGAGCAGAATGAGCACCAATTACGAGCTTAATGAATCCAATCAATCACCTGAATCAAATTTTATTTGTGTGCGAGAAGCTGAAGTTGCCCAACCCCCAGTTTGTTTGGGTGCAGCTGCACTTCCATCAGGTATGGCTTGAATTCTATCGGCCAATGCAAGGGGCAAATCATTACGGGCTGCGAACTCTTCATGAGAAAGTCCTTTGACCTGTAAAATAGAGTATAAAAAAACCTGAGTCCAGCTCATATTCTTCACATTCATGGGGATAAATCGTGATAGCTATCAAAACGGTAAGACAAGACACATCCACTTTAAGCAAACTGACGTCCATTTTTTTTTGTGTGTGTGTGTGATAAGAAAAGATCAAGATTGTATTTGAAGAAGATCAATTTACATACTGACGTCCATCTTAAAATAGTTCTCGCAGGAACTTCAGTTTTTGAGTGTCTTATGTGACCTCATCGGGGCAGGAAGGTTTCTTCAGCTCCAATAATACAATAATATGGAACAAATTTACTGAGAATCTGGATAAAGAGAATGAATCTTAATTTACTGGTCAGCTTATGGTCTGGCTTTTCAAGTCTTAAGTTACTAAACATTGGCCACTTAATTTCATTTGATCCTGACTTGGTAGAATAGAAGGCCGAGAAATGATGTGTAGTTGTGTGACTAAGCATTGCTGTACGCAAGAGCAACTGGTTTACCAATATTGGCTGCCATGCCAATATTTCTGTTGGACATGTAGACGGAAAACTAATAGATTTATCACAATGGAAATTAATAAATCTCTCAAGTAAAAAAAAAGGGATAGCTTTTTTTTATTAAATGAAAAGGCAAGTTATTTGCCACCTTCAATTAAAAAAAAGGGCAAAAGTATATAACTATTGATAGTAATCATAGCACTGCTGAGTGCCTCATTCATATCTTGTGCCAGGTGTTTCAAAATATCCAAACCTTCCCCTATCATTTCCAAGCCTTCATCCTGTGTAAACAATGAAGTAAATCAAGAAGGGGATGCAAAAACTATAAGAAACAGCTAGCTCTTCTCCCGGTGCAGCTCGTCTGGAGATTTCCACAAAGTTGGCTTAGAAATAAAAATAAAAGCAAAGACCATGAGTTGTATAGAAATACTTAATTGATACATACACTTGGCTTTGCTTCTCGTACTCGTGACGGACTTCGTGAACATTCTACACAACTTCTAGCTCATGATCAAGCCAACGTTGCAACGACTTTTCATTGGTCTGAATAAGCAACTTAGGTTAATAAAAATATAACCAACAAATGAGAAGTTCAAAATGCAAAAATCAGATGGAGATAGATGATTACCTGTCCATTTGTACCATTTCCATTGCTATTCACTGTAAGAAGAAACCACATATTAGTAAATAACAATATCAGAAAACAGTTGATGACTATATGTTCAAATAAGGTCGGCATCTATGAGCATTAGCTGCTAACAAAAAGTTGATGACTATATTTCTCTCCTAATTACTTGGATATGGAAGCTAAGCTCTAGATTGAGTGAACAACTACAACAGCAGCAGCGGTGCAATAGCAACAACTGGAATGTACAACCTTAACACATTAATCTTGAGAAATCGGTCTTTTGCTTTCCAGTATATCACCAATATATATACACCCAAAGCATAGTCAACATCAGGGAGGACCTACAAAAGGATGTAAACATACTGAAAGTGTGCTTCTTTGCTCAAAAAGACCATTTCGGTCATTTTAGCATTTAAATAAATGAGTAGTAAAATTGCAAATTTATTTACACATGCACGTATTAATATGCAGAAGTCAGTGTAATATAAACATGAAAAATAAGAACTAATCACAACAGAATAATCACAACAAATTAATCACAACAATCAAACAAATTATGTGCACACAAAGGCTATCTAACCATACTTGCACCACAAAATCGGTCAATTACAATTAAAACAACAGCTGGAGCACGGATCGTAATGAAGGAACCCTTACCTTTTGTGAGATAATTGAGATTTCACTCGAATGCTAGTCTTCCAATTCTTTGTTTTGGAACATGTATGTCCCTTCCATTCGCTAAGTGCCTATTTTTCTGTCCCACAATACCCACATTTGCATACAACTCTGCAGCAAAAGGAGAAACCCGAAACATGACCATGATCAAAATAGATATTCCAGGAGATATAGGAATTAAAAGACACAAATTCAGAAGACAAGAGCACAAGAGATTATAGTCTGAAACAACAATACACCTAAAATATCATCATAACAGTATTATTTTTGGCCATACTTTCCATCATGTAAATGTTAGAATTTATCATGATACTTGCTTCAGGTAAGAGTGGAATTGAAGGGGGAAAACACACAGAAAATATATGACAAGGCTTTGGCAGATTTAGCTCGATCTGCACCACCAGTTCCAGGCTTCCGGAAACAAAAAGGAGGTAACATATTTTTTCTTCTTCTTGCACTTGTATCTTGAATGAAACAGAGAAAATAGTGCTCTAATTTTCACTACTCTGACGAACATAAGCCTGGGACCATGCTAATTCATTGAAGTTCACTACTCCCTCCGTCCCTAAATGAATGTCCAAATTTTGAGGGACATTTGCATAAATGTTGAACTTAAGCCTTTTTAGTAACACAAGTACATAAAAACCCTCAATGGTCTCACTATTTATCATCACAAATCTAAGTGTGAATTAGAACTTGTAGTATGATGATGTGGGAGGATTTAGTAACTTCCCCAAATTTTGGACATTCATTTTGGGACAAATTTTTTTGCAAATTTGGACATTCATTTAGGGACCAAGGGAGTATAATTTTTCATAATTTCAACAGAGGAATGCGATTCTGACTTCCAATTATATACAGTATTCTCTTAAGTTGCCAGCAATTTCTTTCAGCTACACTTGAATCTTTTTGTTATTGTAATGCTAACCTTCATTCATTTGCATGTGAATGGTCGCATACCAGGAAAACCATCAAAGGTAACTTTCTCTTTAGTCTCTTCTTTGATCTTGTAATATGTACTCCCTCCATCCCAAAATGAATGTCCAAAAAAATTTCAATTCGCTCTTGATCAAGAGTTTGAAGTATTTTAAACATTCATTTTGGAACGGAGGGAGTATTTGTTTATAATTTATTTGGTTACTGTTTTAAGACCATGACAAATTATATTCAAACCAATAAATCCCAACTTCCCCTACGAAATACTTACAAGAATAGCAACATAACACACAATTCAAAGGACTATCTACTACAGGAGAGAGTGAAAAGCCATCATCTACCTGAAGAAACAAATTAGTGTGAGTTACTCATCCACAATAGACTAATTTAGCAAACTGTTCTTTAAGTAATCAATATGGATACTCCCTCTAGTCCGATAAGATAGTCCCACTTTGTTTTTTGTGCTTAACTTAATTGTACTTTGACAAAGAATATATGAAAATGTAATAATCCTAATGAAATTCTAACAATAATTATTTGTAGAATTATTAATGGTGCGTCAAGATTATTTCCCCTTCTGTTCTTAAGCTAATTTTCCGATAATTTTTTTCCTCAAAATAGTCTAAGTGAAGCACAACTTACCTTCTGTCGCAGATCCTACAGCCGTATCCTTTCATCTGCGACATGCTGTCAAAACACATCATTTCAGTTGTTAATCCAAGGAGACAATGGAAGCAGGCTCAGGAAACTCTTAGTCCTACTTGGTATGAATATATGTATTTGTTACCAAGAAGCCAATTTATAATGAGCAACGCGTTGAACCTTATGGGTGCCAATGCATGCATATGCTTCCAATAGCAACAATCGGAATGGATTTCCTATCGACCTTTGAAGAATTAATGAATCACCAGATGGATGCAAGATTCCATACGAGTTGTTGAGTATATAATCTTCACAAAGGAAAAGACACTTGACTTTTTTTTATATTTTGTTAATGAATAAAAAATATTAATCAACAAATCATACCTAGCCAATAACAAATCAATATTCATCCGGAAGAGAACTGAAACAAATGATTGTCTTCCTCCAAAGCCCTCAAATAATATAAACTGAAACAGCATGATGACGCCAAGCTTTTCAGGGTCAGGAGCGGTTCAAGGATATCTGGCTTGATATATTTGATGGTTGGTTGTACCTAGGACACAACACAGAAAAGCACCGTTAAGGTCAAAGTTGGATGTTACTCCAACTCAGGCCCTCGGGTGTGAGAGTAAGAATACTGAGATAATAAGGCTTGGAATACCTTGGAGTGTGTGTGTGTGTTTAGGGTTTAGAGTAATATGGCTTACTCAATATCTTTGGAACTTACCTTGCCCAAGGGGACAAAGGTCTTCTATTTATAGGCAATGGAGAAGTGCTAGTTGATGTAAGCAATGAGATCAGCCCTAGAGGGCACTTTGGTATTTGACCACCTACACGTGTCCGCAACTAATTGGTCCTTGTAAGTGCTCCAATTTGAATTGTTAGTATTTTCGTTAGAAAACTAACAAAAGCCTTCACATCCTTAACCTAAACCTTAACTTTTCTAACAAAACCTAACTTTACTAACAAAGCAAGGGTAAGTTGGGGATTGCTATTTGAAGTTAAACAAGGTAAGGAATCTCACAAAGGGTAAAAATCCGAAAATAACAATCTGTAAATAACAGCTGGTTGAGTATTTGAAAATTTTATTCCTTTTGTCCAAAGCTTGCAGCAGCATTAAATGAACAGTGCACGCTGGCATTTGGATCCGCGCGGACAGGAATGTAATCCGCGCGGACGGGATTGTCACCCCCAGTGGCCTATAAATAGAGCCCCTCAGCCTCATTTTAAACAAGAACATTTTCACTCACAACAGCATCCTGGCGAAAATATTATAGAAAACAGTGGGAATTCCTTAAATTGCCACCTTTTTCTTAATCATTTTCCCAAATCTCACTCACTAAACACTCTCAAATTCAAGTCTCAAACACAAATCCAAGGAAGATAGGATACCACCATTGGTAAACCCTCCTTCTCCTTACCTTAAACCTCCCTCATCCATGCATGCATCTCATACTTTAAAGATGTAACTTGTTCTTCCACTTGTTGTTCAAGAGGATCTCCATGGAAGTTCATCTCCATGGATGATCTTCTATAAGGATCAACATTCCTTCTAAATTGTTGTCTTTTATCTTACATAAAATAGTTGTTACTTGACCTAAGGTGTGGTCACCTTGGAGTTCATCTCCATGGATGATCACACTAAATGGTCCACATTCTCATTTCATGTCATTGGTCTTTACTTGACCTAAAATGAAGTCACCTTGAAATAAATTTCCATGGATGACCATTTTAAAAGGTCTAAAATGTTTTTTACTTCCTTGAAAGTGTTTTCCTAACCTAAGATCTTCACCTTGGAACAATTTTCATGGATGAAGATCATTAAGGTTCTTAAGTTACAAAAAGGGTGAAGTTGATACATTGAGTTCAAATATCTCAAGGATGGTCATCCTAATGACCACCTTAGAAATCCACTCTAGAGATGATACATCCTTGACTTAAAATAATTTTCATACATTAATCTTTATTTCATGTTAAATCTCCCCATCCCAAGCAAATGAAGTGCTTCAAGTCCTAATGTACCCTAAGGATGGCTTGATATAGTAGATCACCACTAAATATGTTTAGTGATCACTAATCAAAGCCTAAGGAAATGGGGACAAGCATGGATGCAAAACCCTTAAAATCACATTTTCCTTCAAGAATATGTTGCTGTCCAGTAGCATTTTTCTGTGACCTCAGTCCATTTTCCTATTTTTTGAACACAGTAAAACTTGGAATTTGGTGTTGACTACAAAATACTTTTTGTAGCCAACATCCATAGGATTCCATAAATATTTTTAGTTTATTTTTTACATGAGTCTAACTGTCTTTTACAAATTATTTCCCAAAGGTCAGTTTAGCAGTCTCTGGAAATCCAGATTTCACATCTGTGATTTCCAGAGGGTTTTGGTCCATCAAATCATCTCCAATTATAAAAATATTTTGCAGTAACCTTATTTAAGATGTTTTGAACAACTTTCATTCTCTAAATTTCCCCAGATTCTGAATTTTTCAAACTCTTAAATCCATTTTTAAATCAAGTGTCCACTGTCTTTTTCATTCTGACAGAATTGACTTTCAACTTCAAGGAGTCTTTTGAGTACCAAAACTCAACCCTAAAATCATACCAAAAATCATGGGACTTGTTTAATGTCTTACAAAGAGTTCTCAATTTTTAGTTTTCTCAGTTAGCATTTATTTTAAACAAAGAAACACACACACACACACAAAAATGGTTTTAAGCTAGGAAGACTCGTTTTACGAGGCATTCCGGGTGAACCCTAACGTTCTTCCCGGAGTGTAAAGTGACCTCCGAACCCAAATCTCTCATTTTGGGAATTTTTCAAAGTTTTGGCCCTTAAAATAAAAATGGCGTGGCGACTCCGTTTTCGATTTTCAAAAAAAGAAAAATCCGGTGGACATCATCACAGTGGCGACTCCGCTGGGGACAAAAAAATGAGCTTTATCTTTTTTTCAAAAAAAATAATAAAAAAATGGTATTTGGTATATAGGTGGAAACCATTAAACTTCCCGCTAACGCCTCCTAACACGAGTTGGGGATAAATTGTGGTTTAACAATCCCACGTACCGGTATCATTCTTTTCAAAAAAAAAAGCTTTTGTGGGTCAAACTTCCGTCCCGGCATTTGAAACCATCTGTACTCTGTGTGTGTGTTGGTTTTGCACATTTCGTGTTGTTTTGACCGTCCCGGAAGAATCGATATCTTTGACTGTTGGACCCGTTTCCTTAAAGTTTTTGAATTATGTGCTTATGTGCTTGTGTGTTCATTTGCTTTCAAAAAAAAAATTTCAAAAAAAAAAATCAAAAAAAAAGTTTTCAAAAAAAAATTTTTCAAAAAAATTTCTCAATGGTTGTCAGCAAGCGACGATGAAGGACCACCAGAAAATGCGGGTCAGATACCGATGGGGACGGGCCCCCACGAAGTACTCCTCGTAAGATGCACTTTTGGCCAATGCCCGGATACTCCAGAGGATGAAGAACAGCAAAGCCCACTTGCAGATCCATACATATCCAAGGTCCTAGAGCACAATGTCTCCTATAAGGACCTAGCGGGCGAATGGAGAAGGTTCATTGAAGCACTGGTCGAAAAGGGAGGTTTTCAGCGACCGGAAGACGATGAATTCGTAAACGTCATCGGATCTTTTTCTTCCTTCCCTAGAACAGACGGTATCACAACTGTAAGGGTCACGGCCGAGCCGCTCGAACACCTCGAATGCATGGAGTCACTGAAAAGGGTTATTGATCTAAATGTCTCCCCAGTCGCCTTCATACCCATGGACCCACATGACGCTTTCTTAATTGCTCCTGTACCCGACAGTGGACCCCGGGTACTCCTCATTTGGACCCAGATCTACCGAGCTGTTACGTCAAACTACGGAAGTGAGCATTGTCTATCCTTCACTTGTGGTTGCCCCGTTTGCAAGGGTGAAAGAAAGAAGTTGTATGATGAAATGGAGGCTGACAGTCATAAGATCGAAGAAACTTCGGAGGACGATTATGAAACCGAGGACATGAAAGCTATGAATTTTCCTGGGGCTGAACACGTGGACGTCATAGAATTCAACACTGCCTACCATGCTTTAGGGAAAGGGTTTTCAGACACCCGATCCAAGCAGATAGTTGAAGATCTGTTAGAGAGAGGGAAACTGACTCCCATCCTCCCCAATGAGAAAGTAACCATGGTCAGATCAAATCCGCCCCGAAGCAAAGTAACAATCCTTGTCAGGGTTACCCAAGAAGAGGTCACCTTCCCCGAATGTATTTCAGTTCTCAGAGAAGTCCTAAAAAATGGCATGATACCTGATGCGCCTCCCACACAGAATGCTATAATCATCTCTAGCGCTGAGTATTACAGAAAGGAACCAAAGTGGCTGCACTATACCGGAGACGTAAAGCCGCCGAGCCCTGAGAATAGCAATTCCTGTTGTATGATAACTATGAGCAAGGCAGGCTATGAGAACGAATCGGAGGACGCCCTAGCTTTGTGGGCCATCCAGGGGACAGTGACACAACCCCAGGTTCAAAAGCCTGTAACTTGGGAAGCAGTTCTAAAAGCTGCCCAGGAAGGAACCGGTACAGCTCAAGCTCAGCCCCTCACCATTGCCAAGCTCCGTCAGAACCAGTGGCCAGTAGCCAAAAAGGCTCCTCCGTTGACCCTGGCAGCACTGAAGAATCTAGTCAAGAAGCAATAGATAAGGAGGTTAACCTATTGACCCGATCCGGGCAGATTTACCAAGGGAATCCCAAAGCAGACAAAAAGGCCGCAGAACAAGCACTTGGGGAGAACCGTAACCCCTATGCCAAGACAACCGAAGCTCAGGACCCCGAAAAGGAAGATCCCGTGCTCACCCAGTTGAATCAGACACAGGCCAATATCTCTCTATGGTCCCTACTCACCTCGTCTTATCCCCACAAGCTAAAGCTGGAAGAAAGCCTGGCCCGCACTTTGGTCCCTATTGATGCTACTATCGATGACGTGGTGCAATTGATTGGGAGCATCCACTACGGGAACATAATTACTTTCATGGATCTTGATCTCCCTCAGTTCGGGGCCGATCATAATGAACCTCTCTTCATCATAGTCCAGTTGGATGAACGACGCCTCCCTCGGGTTTTGGTTGACAATGGGTCCGGAATGAATATCCTCCCGACAAAGATCATGAGTCTGCTCGACATCAAGTCTACAGATCTAAAGCCTTCCTCCCTCACAGTCAAGGCTTATGACTCGACGTCTCGCACAGTACTCGAGATTGCTACTTTGGACCTCTGGTTTGGCAAGAAAATGATACCTGTGGAATTCCAGGTTATTGATATCCCGATCACCTTTAATGCCCTGTTGGGAAGACCTTGGCTGCATCAGGTCAAGGGGGTCACCTTGAGCCTCCATCAATGTGTAAAGTTTGTCTCGGACGGGGATCTAACAACCATTTACGGGGATCTAGTCACTTTGGAAGGCACGGATACAGGTGGAATACCTATTCTGGAAATCAAACATGATGAGGACGGCCTCATGCTGACAGGCTTCACAGTAGAGCCTCCTAAAGCCCAAGTTTGCAACGTAGATCTGACAATCACTCGGGACAAAATCCCTCCGGTCTTGAAAATGATGAGAAAGATGAACTATCTGCCTGGCCTTGGTCTGGGGAAGCATCAACAAGGAACTCACAAAGTCATCGAGGTGAAAGAGCAGAAAACTCGCCATGGCCTGGGGTATGAACCAATTTCGGGGAAAATTGCAAAGGAAAAGGAAATTGCTCTGCAGAAGAAAGAAGCTACCACAGGAAGGGTCCCGGTCAACGGCCCTAAATCTCTCCCTTTCAGTCCTAATCTGGCCGACTACTTCGTGAAAGGTCCTACACAGCATGGCAATGCCACAGTCAAAGAACCTACAGAAGGATGGCTGAAGCTACAAGATGACCTCAGAAAGTCCAGGGGAAACAAAGCCAACCCAGTCCGTAGGATGTTTGCGGATCTACCCAAGATACCTGGGGCTACCACCACCATGGAGAGTGAGTATACTTTCAAAGGCGTGCCAAGCCTAGTAGAGCAGTTCGAGAAGCTTACTACCACGATTCCGATTGTCCAGGAAGGCCCAAAGCCTGAGTTTGAACTGACAATGCCAAAAGCTAAAGCCGCAGAAGTCTTTTCAGATGATTGGGATGGTCCGATTATGCAGCAGTTATTCGGAGAAGAGGTTCAGGTGCCAGACCTGATTGATTTCGGTTCAGTCAAAGAGATGATAGCAATGATTGAGAAAGGAGAACAGAAACAGCGCAATTCCCGAGTCATGAGGCCACTGACAGCAATGCCATTGAAGAATTGGGAAACTCTCTCAGGCCCGTCCGCGACCAAGGAGGAAATGATCACAAAGCTTGGATTGGTCCCCCGTCCCCTTGTGTCAACCTATGTAAAAGTCCTCCAAGTCTCTCATTATTGAGTTCGAGTCTCTCGAGTCGTCCGATGGCCTTACGCCTGAAGACTACGAGGTTGTAGCAAATGCTGTATTCCCTTTCGTTCTCAATGAAATGATGAACCTTTCTGAGTATCCCTTGATTGCCACTCTTACTAATGATAAATTAACTAATAACCTAAAAACAGTTAATAATGATTCACTAGATAAAAAAGCAGACACATTAAATAAACAATATATTAAAAAAAATCTTTATGCAGGTTGTTCGGAAAGAAGAAAATCGAGCCCAAGCTGCCGAAGAGGTTTTGACAAGTGTGAATCTGGGAACTGCGGAAGAGCCTAAAGAGACGCAGATTGGTAGTTTCTTCGAAGGAACTGAAAAGGATGCCCTGGTTGATCTGCTAAGAGAATTAGTGGATGTGTTTGCACAGTCCTATCAAGACATGCCTGGCCTCGACCCTCCCATAGTTGAACACCAGATACCGCTCGATCCGGAAGCCAAGTCCTACAAAGTCCTCAACTCAAAGAAGGTAGCCATTTTCATCAAAGAGAACACCATATACAGATACGGGTTGCCAGCCGAAATCATCTCAGATAATGGATCCCACTTTGAAGGGGAATGCGATAGGCTGCTAGCAGAATTCAGAATAACTCGTCACAAGTCATCTCCCTACAAGCCCCAAACCAACGGAGCCGTTGAAGCAGCAAACAAGACTTTGGAAAACATCATTCGAAAAATGGCTGTCTGAGGCAGAGATTGGCCTGATAAGCTTCACCTTGCTCTCTGGGGATACAGAACATCCGTCAGAACGGCAACCGGGGAAACACCATTTGCTCTCACCTACGAAATGGAAGCAGTACTCTCAATCGAGCTAGAAATCCCCTCACTTCGTGTGCTGTTGGAAAGTCAGATCAACGAGGTCGAATGGCTCCAGAGTCGCCATGATGAATTGGCCCTGCTAGATGAACGCCGATTGAAAGCCATGGAACATATCTGAGCTTACCAAGGAAGGATGGACAGAGCCTTCGATAAGAAAGTAAAACACCGGGAGATCAGGGAAGGTGATCTCGTTTTGAAAGAAGCCCCGGTCCGCATCAACCCGCTTGGCAAATGGGAGCCTGTCTGGGTCGGGCCATATGTCGTCCAGAAAATCTTCTCCGGAGGAGCCATGCAACTTGCAGACCTCGACGGAAATCCTTTTGTATACCCAGTGAATGGCGACAAGCTGCGCAGATACTATGCGTAAAACACTGAGTCATTTCAAAAAAAAAACAAAAAAAATATATCAAAAAAAAAGAGTGCTAAAAGAGTAATACCCAACTAGGTTGAAAACCCGAAAGGGCGGCCTAGGTAAAAGACAGGGTTGCACCAAAAAGAAAACAAAAAAAAAAAAAAAAACAAACAAAAACAAACAAAAAAAAACAATAAAAAAAGAGTGCTAAAAGAGTAGTACCCAACTAGGTTGAAAACCCGAAGGGGCGGCCTAGGTAAAAGACAGGGTTGTACCAAAAAAAAAACAACACAAATTAACTGAGTCGAACTACGGAGACCTGAGCCCTTTGGTCCAAGGGAACGTAGGCAGCCGGAAACGGTTCGGTCTAAAACACAAATAAAAGTCATACTTTGTTATCAATACTTTGTTCAAGCCATGAAGGCGTCTTGAAAAACTCTAAAGCAATTCACATATTCATTACAGTTAAAAACTTTTTGATGAGTCTAAGCTCGGTTCACTCCTACGACTTACAACCTGCTAAAAGAAACTAAGATACATAACAACTAATGTGTCTGCTACGACAAGAAAGGGATACTCAGAAACCTCAAGGTCCAAGCCACTCGTACTGGCTTCTCCCCTCTTCCTTCCTCCTCTTCGGGTCTTCTTCCTCTGCACAGGAAAAATGTCAGTCTTCCTCCTACCAAGCTCTGGTGTAAGGACAGGATCCATCAAACCCGCATCTGTCAGGGCCTTAGTAGCCCTAGCCTCCTCTCTCATCTCCTGTAGCCGAGCTGGCAACATAGGAATCCTCCCCTCCTGTCTCTTGACATAAGACTCGTAGTCAGTCACGCCATCTCCGCTCCTATCATAAGGATTGGCCCTCGCCTCAGCCCTCCTCCTCTCCGAAACCGTCATATCTTCCGCACTAACAATGGCCTCACATCGTCTCAAAATAGCCACCTGAGTCTCCCCCAAATGCCTCTCGTACCAATCCAAGTACCAAGTGGTCAGAAACACGTGTCCTGGACACCTGAGGATAACCCTAGGAGGAAAGACGTCATACCTCCATGCTCGGGAAAGAAATGGGAACACTGAAGGATCATCCATCGAAGCAGAAGCCACCACCCTGGTGGCTATGTCCTCAAAGCCCTCCAAAGGAGTCTGCTCCAAGCCAAACTGCCTTCGAATCAGAGCCGGAATATAAAAACTGGACTGAGAAAGCCCCGGAAGCATAATCACATGAGAACCATCCTGAAGCACTCTCCGAGTCTCTACCCGCCAATGAGGCACCGACCACCTAATATCCGCAGTCTGGCGAAAAGCCATCCAGTACTCCCATGAGCCCTGATCATCAAGATCCACAGTAACCCCTCTCCTGGCAAAAGTCCAAGGTTTGACCGCATCAGAAGTTTCGCGAAGGACCCCCAGGCGCTCCATCAGCCACATAGTCAAAATAAACGGGCTGCCCCCGTGCATATACCGCCTCCCGGTAGCCAGCCTGTCAAGAGCATGAAGGGTCTCTCCCAGGATCAAGGGCACAACATCCCGGCCCGAACGGCAGTGTACAACCACATCCAGCAAAGCCCGATGACAAATCCCGAAAGAGTAAACCATAAACAAGGTCCCAAACATGCAGAGTGCAAAAGCATCCCAATAGGCATCATCAATCAAGCCTAAACCCCTAAACCTATCAGGAAGATTGGAAATGTCAAAATGATCAGGACCACGGATCATACCTTGTGCTTCCTCCGGGGAAAGATGAAGAAGGTTGCACAACCTATCAACAAAAGAAGCTCCTCCGAGCAAAGGAATCGCAATCTCCTCCACCTCGGGACCACCAAGCAAAGCCCGGAATTCTTCAACGGTCGGAACCACTTCATTGTAAGAAAAGCAAAAGACATGCCTTCTATATCCCAAAAAGAAGTGGAGGCCCTCAAGAGATCATAATCCGGAACCAATTCTTTGAGAAACCACAAGCATTTTATCTTGTACATTTCCTCAAAAAATGACCTCCTCTCGTGCATAACCTCCCTACACCACTCCTTGAACTTTTCAAAGAACAACATTTGCCTTTCTTTGGACAATTTTGGAGAATTTTTGATCATTTCCATGGCTTTTCTTTCTTCTCTCCCGAAATTCCAGTAAGTTTGAACTGAAGAAGATGGAGTTTCAATGACATTTATGGCCTAAACCAGATCCAACAACCAAAATAAATGAAACCTGTCAGGAGTTGGTCCAATCCGCGCGGACAGGAATGCCTCCAAGTCCAATCCGCGCGGATCATATTGATCCCCAGCACAATTCTTTTTTACAGCTCAAAACCTGCACAAAACCTGTCCAAAACAGCTCATATACCAAACATTCACACTCTTGCCACAACAAGGGCTCATGCAACATCACATGCATAATAAAAAAAGTAGGTAACAGTAACCCTAGATCATTACATTCCCAGAAAAAAAAGAGAAAGTGTGCATGAAAAAATAAACTGTATCCGTCAAAATAGGTACAATCCCAGAATCGATCAAAGATCATCAATCAGAATCCTCAGTGGCTAGCGCCTTCCCCCGGTCCCTCTTGCGACTCGGGCCCGCCTCCTCAGTAGTCGTGAACATCTCGAGCTCGGGATCGTCATTCTCATCTCCAGAAGGAGGCTCGTCTGGATCAACCGGTACGCCACGATAGGGCAAGCCGAGATCCGCGAAAAAGTCATATCCGAACGTGAACGCGTCGGATCCCTGACCATGCGAAGATGATCCACCGTGGCGCCAAACATGTCCCTGTCCATGCAAATCCCCGAGGATGACGTGGTCTGGAGGAAGCTCCATGCTGGGATCTATGAGAGGAGAAAGAGGAGTCTCAGTAGAATGCTCGGAAGGAATAGGGGAAGTCTCCCGCTCTACAGGCGCCGGCTGTGCTCGTCTCGCTCTGCCCTGAGCAGCCCCACAGGCAACCATCCTCCTAAGGAACCTCTTGGCCCCAATCATCTGCTTCGTCAGCTTCTCCACAACCACAGCCGGGATCTGCACGGAAACAAAAGCGTTAGACATGATTGATGCAAAAGAAAAGAAGAAGAGACAGAAGTAGTAAAAAGTTGTACCTTCATATCCGGACGAGGCCGAACAGCTCGTGGGACCCGCTCAGGGATAGGGATCTGCACTCTCAATCTGACCCCATCCTGGACATATGAAAAGTCCGATCAAGGGTACCGCACAACCTGCTCCCCCTCTCTCTCAAGCACCTGGGGCGTCCTCAGCCTCCTCAAGATAAATCGCGAATACTCCTCGCTTGCCACAAACCTCGAGAAGTGCTGGCCACCTCGATAATCACCCCAGGTCTCCGAACTCTCAGTCGGATGCATCATGTCAGCAGGAGGCTCCATCGGTGCCATCAAAGGCGCACCTTCGCCATGTTGGCGTGTCACCCTCTCCCCCAAGTAATACACGTCACAGGATAGCCCTCTCAAAATCTTCCGCTCCACAGTCCACCTCTCTGCACCCTTCAGCTGCTCCACGTCGAAGCGGCCCCAGGGGTAGAACCTCATCCCCTCATCCGTCTCAGCTCTCACCAAAGGCAGGAACTCCTTGTACTTGAGGGTCGTGCGTCCCCTAGAACCTATCTTCTCCCGAGCATGCTTGGTCCAGGAGAGCATAGCCGGATATGCCCCGATGTGCTCCGCCGGCTGCCGCCACATCGTAACATGAAAGAACTCCAGAGCCCATACCTGCGAAAGATAAAGATTACATCAATTAAGTGCGGAAAGGAACAACGCGTGTATAAGGAAAAGAAAAAGCAGAAGCTTATACCTCCAGAGGGAACTCAAAGCACGTAAGGGAGCTGACAGCCTTCCGGCTATACCGATCCAGAGCAAAATATAGCTCTGCCAGCCCGGCCTCCCCCCAAGCTACCTCTCCAGCCATCTCCACATCAGTCAACGTCTTCAGCAGAGCAAATACAGCCGTCCCCTCGGCATGTCCAAACAACGTACTCAAAAAAGCGAACCACAGAAAAGCCCTAGCAATCTGCTCAGCAGCTACTCTCTCATCACCAGGCTCGTAACTCTCAATGCTCTCCACGATCTTCCCGTGGACCACAGCATACTCCATCCCCATCCCCTTTTTGGGAATAGGTTTAAAGCCTAGAAGGTCCTGCAACTCCCGGTCACTGTAACCATCTCTCCACTCAATGCTACGTCCCTTAAAGGACAGGCCTGTGATCGCAGCATAATCAGAAGGTGTGACCGTAGCCTCGCCCCAGAAGAAATGGAAGGTGTGGCTCACGTCCCACCAGTGCTCCGCCAAAGCAAAAATCAAGCCCTTACACTTGGGGAACTTGATCAACCCCCTCAAACACTCAACAAACTCATATAAACCGGTCCCGATGACAATCCGCCTCGGACTCATCAAATCTCCTCTACCCAAGACTGGAAGTCGGTCGCACAGGCTGATCACAGACTCCACTGATCCCCGGGTCTTCAGCTTATTCAGCTGATCCGTCACGAACCGATCACCACCCTGCAAGTCAAAAAAAATTGCATTTGCATTCAAAAGCATACACATGCATCATAGACATAAAGTTTTGAAGAAAATTTGGCAGCATAACGGCATATAATGGACTCAGCCCCATTTTTCTCGCACAAAAGAAAAGATTTTTCAGCAATCACCATTCATCATTCATTCATGCATAAAGAAACATGTCAATAACAAGGAGTCAACAGAAGCAAAATTCCGTCTCGTTTTTTATGACATACAATTTTTTCACAATTCATTCATTCAATCAACGGAAGCGAAAATTCGTCCCAAAAAATCCTATTTTTTATAAAATAGCATGCATGCATACATTCATAAAAACATCATCTCATTGCAAAAATCCTACATGCAACAAAAAAAGAGAGTCCGTCCCGGATTCGGGAAAATTTTCGTCATCTCATATTTCAAAAACGACGAAATGCCCATTCTTTTTTCAAAATGCATATTCAAGTTACCCATATACACAATACAACATGCAAATCATCAAAGTCGAAATTCAAGGCCAAGAACCATAATTTTCGAATTCAAAAAAAAAAAAAATCAACCAAAAAAAATCAATTTCAAACGAAAATCGACAAAGGAAATAAAGAAATTCGAAGTATACCGTGCGAAGACTCGGATCAGTGGACCAATGTTGCCACATATCGGGATAGGGCTCCTCCGCAATCGATTGCGAAAGTGAGTAATGCCTCCTCATCCTCACAAGCTCTAGCCGCCTCTCCGCGATCGGGCCGCGTCCTTGGCCTTGAATAGCAACTCCTCCGTGTTCCATTGCTCGAAAAATCAAAGAAAACGGAAGGATTTCGAAGTTTTTTTGCCAAAAATGGCGAAATTTCTCTCTCTCTCTCGTGAACTGCGTTCAAAACTGTAAAGAAGAAGAAGAGAAAAGGCCACGACCTTTTAAAACATGTCTGGGATACTTTCCTGTCCGCGCGGACAGGAATGAGGTGCCAAAAAGACTATTTTGCCCTTTTAAATTCCAGGACTCTGCAGTTTAGTCCTAAACTTAACAGAGGATAACCGAAGTCTACCTAGGTTAGTCCCCTTCCAAAAGAACCCAACGACAGTAAAACGTAAGTCCGATTTCTCCAACGAAAGTTAACGGAATCCCGTTTCTTTCCTCATTTTCATCAACGACAGTAAAACGTAAGTCCGATTTCTCCAACGAAAGTTAACGGAATCCCGTTTCTTTCCCCATTATCATCAACGGCAGTAAAAATTAAGTCCGATTTCTCCAACGAAAGTTAACGGAATCTCGTTTCTTTCCTCATTTCCATCAACGGCAGTAAAACGTAAGTCCGATTTCTCCGACGAAAGTTAACGGAATTCCGTTTCTTTCCTCAATTTCATCAACGGCAGTAAAACGTAAGTCCGATTTCTCCAACGAAAGTTAACGGAATCCCGCTTCTTTCCTCGATTCCACCCCCAGCAGCTTTCGAACTACGTAAGGGCTTGATTCCCCAATCGGAATACGTAGCTAGCCTACCATAGGTCCAGCCACTCGACCAATACAGTCATCCTTTCCCTCGGCAGCAGACGTAAGACCGATCCCTTCAAATGAAGTCCACCAAAGGACCATCTTTCCCAAACCATCAAGGGAAAACATTTCAAATCAAGGTTCGAGGCACCTAAAACGCCATCTTCAAGGTTTGAGGCACCTAAAATGCCATCTTCAAGGTCCGAGGCACCTAAAACGCAATCTTCATGGTCCGAGGCACCTAAAACGCCATCATCAAGGTCTGAGGCACCTAAAACGCCATCATCCAGGTTCGAGGCACCTAAAACGCCATCATCAAGGTCCGAGGCACCTAAAATGCCATCATCACCAGGTTGACGCCTCAAAATAGTCACTCTAGGGTCGACGTCTGAAGATAGTCGAAAGACCCGAACTACGACTGGCTTGATTCCCATTTCGGGATACATAGGTAGCCTACCATTAGGTTCAGCTATCAGACCAAAACGGTCATTCCTTTCCCCAGCAGTGCGGATATACAACTCTAGCCATCAGACCAAAATGGCCATGTCCTATCCCCAGCAGAATTTCTTTCAGCAAACGACTGCAGAACTCGCTCACCAGGTTGACGCCTCAAAATAGTCACTCTAGGGTCGACGAAAGACCCGAACTACGACTCGCTTGATTCCTCTTAAGGATACGTAGGTAGCCTATCACCAGGTCCAGCCACTCGACCACTTTGGTCACCCCTTGTCCCATCTTGTCAAATATGGAGCCTTACTCTTATCGACGACCCCGCTTCCTTCGAAAGCACCGTCGCCGAGGGGCTACTGTAAGTGCTCCAATTTGAATTGTTAGTATTTTCGTTAGAAAACTAACAAAAGCCTTCACATCCTTAACCTAAACCTTAACTTTTCTAACAAAATCTAACTTTACTAACAAAGCAAGGGTAAGTTGGGGATTGCTATTTGAAGTTAAACAAGGTAAGGAATCTCACAAAGGGTAAAAATCCGAAAATAACAATCTGTAAATAACAGCTGGTTGAGTATTTGAAAATTTATTCCTTTTGTCCAAAGCCTGCAGCAGCATTAAACGAACAGTGCACGCTGGCATTTGGATCCGCGCGAACAGGAATGTAATCCGCGCGGACGGGATTGTCACCCCCAGTGGCCTATAAATAGAGCCCCTCAGCCTCATTTTAAACAAGAACATTTTCACTCACAACAGCATCCTGGCGAAAATATTATAGAAAACAGTGGGAATTCCTTAAATTGCCACCTTTTTCTTAATCATTTTCCCAAATCCCACTCACTAAACACTCTCAAATTCAAGTCTCAAACACAAATCCAAGGAAGATAGGATACCACCATTGATAAACTCTCCTTCTCCTTACCTTAAACCTCCCTCATCCATGCATGCATCTCATACTTTAAAGATGTAACTTGTTCTTCCACTTGTTGTTCAAGAGGATCTCCATGGAAGTTCATCTCCATGGATGATCTTCTATAAGGATCAACATTCCTTCTAAATTGTTGTCTTTTATCTTACATAAAATAGTTGTTACTTGACCTAAGGTGTGATCACCTTGGAGTTCATCTCCATGGATGATCACACTAAATGGTCCACATTCTCATTTCATGTCATTGGTCTTTACTTGACCTAAAATGAAGTCACCTTGGAATAAATTTCCATGGATGACCATTTTAAAAGGTCTAAAATGTTTTTTACTTCCTTGAAAGTGTTTTCCTAACCTAAGATCTTCACCTTGGAACAATTTCCATGGATGAAGATCATTAAGGTTCTTAAGTTACAAAAAGGGTGAAGTTGATACATTGAGTTCAAAGATCTCAAGAATGGTCATCCTAATAACCACCTTAGAAATCCACTCTAGAGTTGATACATCCTTGACTTAAAATCATTTTCATACATTAATCTTTATTTCATGTTAAATCTCCCCATCCCAAGCAAATGAAGTGCTTCAAGTCCTAATGTACCCTAAGGATGGCTTGATATAGTAGATCACCACTAAACATGTTTAGTGATCACTAATCAAAGCCTAAGGAAATGGGGACAAGCATGGATGCAAAACCCTTAAAATCACATTTTCCTTCAAGAATATGTTGCTGTCCAGTAGCATTTTTCTGTGACCTCAGTCCATTTTCCTATTTTTTGGACACAATAAAACTTGGAATTTGGTGTTGACTACAAAATACTTTTTGTAGCCAACATCCATAGGATTCCTTAAATATTTTTACTTTATTTTTTACATGAGTCTAACTGTCTTTTCCAAATTATTTCCCAAAGGTCAGTTTAGCAGTCTCTGGAAATCCAGATTTCACATCTGTGATTTCCAGAGGGTTTTGGTCCATCAAATCATCTCCAATTATAAAAATATTTTTTAGTAACCTTATTTAAGATGTTTTGAACAACTTTCATTCTCTGAATTTCCCCAGATTCTGAATTTTTCAAACTCTTAAATCCATTTTTAAATCAAGTGTCCACTGTCTTTTTCATTCTGACATAATTGACTTTCAACTTCAAGGAGTCTTTTGAGTACCAAAACTCAACCCTAAAATCATACCAAAAATCATGGGACTTGTTTAATGTCTTACAAAGAGTTCTCAATTTTTAGTTTTCTCAGTTTGCATTTATTTTAAACAAAGAAACACACACACACACGCACACAAATGGTTTTAAGCTAGGAAGACTCGTTTTACGAGGCATTTCGGGTGAACCCTAACGTTCTTCCCGGAGTGTAAAGTGACCTACGAACCCAAATCTCTCATTTTGGGCATTTTTCAAAGTTTTGGCCCTTAAAATAAAAATGGCGTGGCGACTCCGTTTTCGATTTTCAAAAAAGGAAAAATCCGGTGGACATCATCACAGTCCTGTCAGGGAGGGAACATTGACTGCAGAGAGGACATGGCTGAAAGGGACATGAGCCATGTATATGGCTTGGTGCATTAAATGAAATAGTAGGCGCCTGACTGAGCCGCATTAAATGCGTGATGGGAGAGCCGGCAACTTGCATGTCTGAGCCAGTAAGCTAACTTGCTCAGTAAGGCATGACATTAACCGGGAGGCTGGTGAGATAACCTGGAGGCAGGCATGAGCCCGCGGTCAACATCTTGGTCACGGTCAAACGTACTTGACGTGGGCACGGATGGAGCGGTCATACATCATGCGGGCACCAATCCAGCGATCAGGATCCCTCCGGTCTTTGATGGGGATAATGCGGGGAGGGACGCGATCTTGACCTCAAGGGCCTATCTGTCCGCGGTCTTCCCCCCCCAGCGGTCTAGGAACTGCCACATCACTGGTTCCTTGGACCAGACCGAGCGTGGGCCCGGTCCAGCAGATCCGGGCTCATCAATGGCCCCTAGCTCCAAGTGTGATTATTTATGGTCTGAGCGAGGAGGTACTAGAAGCTCGGTTGGATTAGACCGCTGCTTGGGCGAGCACCAGTGTTAGCATTTTTTGTTGGTTGTTGCTTTGCCTCATGGGCTTATAGGCACGTTCGGGAGGCACCAGTGGGAGACACGTGGCCCCTTGCATGCTCTGCCTCCCGGTTTGCAAGTGGGCCCCTTGATATATGAAAAGACAGCGCGTGTCAGGCACGGAATACACATGTCAGTCATCCAAGGGGTACCATAAATGCAAAAGGGGGAATTTTTTTAATTTTCAAACATTTGGAGACGGTTCGTGGTTCGAGGAGCGGTTTATGGGCTAATTAATACGGGTTAAACGGGTTAACCCGTATAGGTAGGCCTTATAAATACCAAACCCTTAAACCTCAAACCCTTTTTACCGTCTTCAAACCTTCAAAGAGCTTAGAGAGAGAATTTTGCTGCGAATTTGCGTTTGCGTTCTTTGAATCCAACCCTCAAGCTTTTTCTTTCGTAAGTGATTTTGGTGTTTCTTCTTCATCTCTTTCTATTTCTTTCTCTGGGATTTAAATGGCAACCCGTGAATTTGGACCCCGCCGTCCCATAGAGTTAGGAGATGGAACCACCCCTGATACCTTCGCCGTTTGTAAACGGACGGGGGGAATTTTCCGGAAGGTAGGTCTGGGGTGGCTAAGGCTATCCCTTAGCTGTTTTTTGTATTTTTGTGAGAAATCCCAATGGGAGCCGTTCGTCCCACCCCGGTTGTGGGAGGCCAAGAGGAAGTACGTATTTAACTGTGATGTATTGGTGTTGGGGGATACCAGTAGGCTAAGAAACTTTGTTATGGGGGTTTTGTGCAGGTTTCCCCGCGAGAGAGAGTCGGCTCTGAACGCCGTTGAACTTGTGAGGAGAGCGATCCGTGTCCCCGACCAAATAATTGACTGGGAGAAGTGTGAACTGATGGACCCTAATCAAACAAGTGACATGCGGGCACCGAGCACCGGGGACCTGAGTGACCCTTTAGATGTTCTGCCCCTGAGTACCATATTTCCCAATGTTGTGCCTGTGGCCCCTAGTGCTAACCCAATTGAGCTGAGTAGCAGTGAGGAGCTGGAGCCTTTGAACTTTGAGGTGACCGGAGGCGGGGAAAATGAACCTGAGGTGGCCCACTCTTGGGGTTCCTCCACTGGTCTCTTTGGCTCCGTGAGCTCGGAGACCGAGGAAGATAACCGCGAGTAGGCAGATCGAATGGCTGCGGGCACCGCTCAGAGGGCCACGGAAATTGTAGATGCCTTTGAGGACTCTGACTCCTAGGAGGAGGTGGTTGTGGCCCCTGCCCGTGCCCGAGGTAGAGGCAATAGACCTGCGGTGGAGGCCAATCCTGGCCGAGGTCGCAGTAAGAAAGCCAAAGAGGTGGCTACCATTGACTGGGAGGAGGAGATTTATGAGACTTATAATGTTGACCGCAATGCCTTCCGCGTCCGCACCCTGGGCCATGTTCAGATAAAGGGGAAGGAGAAGTTGCGGCAAGAAACCATAGCTGATGTCCGCGAGGACAAAAGGGCCTGTGTTTTTTACGGTGCCCAATTTGAGAATGGCCTGAGGCTGCCCCTGGACCCCTTCTTTTACTTTTTCCTGGAGTTCAATAGTTGCCTGCCCATGCACCTGACTCCTAATGCTATCAGGGCTATTGTCTCCTTCATAGTGGTTTGCAGATTCATGGGCTACGAACCTACCCTTGCCGGGCTTTATGCTTATTACCAGAACCAGATCAGCCATGGTAATCTGAGCTTGAAGGCTAAGAATTACTCTGTCCGGACCTTCTCTCCTCCCTCGAATAAATTTGACCAGTGGAACCAGAGGGACATCCTGGTCATAGAGTCTAGGTTTGGATGACCTTTCTCAAAACCTTCGAATCTAGTCCCGATGAAGGTGTCTATCAAAAATTAACCTAACCCAGTTCCCTATGAAAACATGTGCATTGCCTTGGAGAGTCACCTGGCCACTTATCTAGACAGTGGGGAGGAGCCCGTATACGACGTGGGTGCCATTGTTGAATCTGAGCCCCTATTAATCTACTCGGGGGTGGCTCCTCGCAGGGAGGGTGCCCCACATGCCCCCAGAGTAGAAATAGAGCCCATGCCTCGTGACCCTGATTGGAGGGTGCACGAGCATTATCAGTTTGAGGCCGATTGTAAGACCTGCATGCTGGGCACTGAATGCGAGCCTCCAGAACTAATTGGTCTCTGACTCCTTATAAAACTGTTGCAAATTTATCTTGTCTTTGATTTTTCGAGCTGTCTTTGACCAATTTCTGTTTTCTTTCAGAGTAGACCCCGAAGAGTATAACTTCTGATGGCCCCACTAAATGCTGCTCAGATGAAGGCCAAGAACCTGAAGGCCAATAAGGAAGCTGCCGCGAGGAGGCAGGCTGAGATGGGAGGGATCCCGGGCAAGGATAAAACTGTGCCCATAGTAAGCAGGAAAATTGGTGAGCCTCTGACCAGCTCAAAAACTATCCCCACAACCGGGGAACTGCCTCCACCCCTAAGGGGTCCTCCTCCTGCCCATGCTATCCGGGCATCCTCTCCTGGCCACACCATTCCTTCCGGTCATAGCAAAGAGAGCAGGAAGAGGAATGAAAAAGACGGGGAGTTGGGGCATGGACAAAGAGGGTCCAAGCTTCAGAAAATTGGGGATGCTCCCCTCGGGCTACCACTGCCTCTGCTGCGGTCTCATCCACTGCTCCCCCCGTTGGGGGTTCGATCTGCTCGATTTCTTATCCGGTGGCCCCCTTGGTTACCCGCGAGGAGACTCTGGCCCTCAGGAAAAAGTTGTCTGTTGTACCTGCTATGACCGGGGTTGACATGTATGCCCGGAATGCCAACAACTCCTCCGTGGGGATTGGCCTTGTCAACCGGCTCTACTCTCCGGACTTCTACCAGAATGTAGTTGTCAAGGAGAATGCCTCTGCCCTGGTTGGGGATATAGGCCTTGCCCTTACTAAGGTTTGCAATCTCATCACTTTTTCTTTTAACCATTGTGAGCTTCTGAATTTTTCTAACTCTCGACCTCTCTCCTCGCAGGCGGGCAACAAGGCAATGAGGTTGCGGGAGTGCTGCGACGATTTGACCGTCGAGGTGGATGAGAAAGTCAAAATCCTGGCGGTCAAACTCCGTGAGCAGGGAGAGCTGGAGGAGAAGGTCCAGACTCTGAACTCCCTTCTTGAAGACCAGGAGAAAACCCTCTCCATAAAGGAGGCTGACTTGAAAGGTTTTCAGGAGCGGTTAACGGAGGTGGAGGATAGCTTGAGAAAAGCTAAAGGGGAGAGGGATGAGCTTTGGGGAAAGAGGGCCGAGTGGGAGCCTCGGAATGCTGAGCTGGCCAAAAGGTTGGAGGCATCCAATGCTAATGTCTCCACCCTGGAGGCTAAAGTTGATGAACTCTCCGAGCAGCTGCTCCCACTTAGACAGTTTCAGTTGGAGAGGGAGGCCATGCTGCTCGCTACTAGGAAGGAAGCGGTGGAGGAGTATAAGAACTCTGAGGAGTTCAAAACCTGGCTGAATGATGAGAATCTGGCTCAGTACGAGGCCGGTGTCCGAACACAGATCCGGAACTTCGCGGCCACGGGCAAGTTCTCCGTGCAGCAGTTGGCCGTGATCGGCTCACTGGTTGCTACTGACGCGGAGTGCCTGCCCGGGCATGCGTTAGTTCCTTTGTCCGAGGACGAGGTCAAGGGCTGGAGCTGGCCGTAGCGGCCTCCTTGCCTCCTGTGACCGAAGTAACTGCCCTTCGCCTGATCGCTGAGGTGGACGCCCTGAGGTTCGGGGACGAGGCGCTACCTTTGGGGGATGCCCTTGCTCGCGTTCTTCCAAATGGGCCAGCCATAGGTGATCTTTTTCCTCCGCGGGCAGCCCCAACTTCGGTCTCCGCTGAGCCCTCCTCCGATCCTATTACAGATAATCTTGTGACCCGCCTTCCTTCCCCTACCCCGACTTCAGAAGCGGGCACAGGGGGTGCGGCCACCGATATGGTCACCGAAGACCCCAAGGACCAAGCTCCTTTAGTTTAGGATTTTTGCTTTTTCTTTTTATGTAATAGGTGGATAGGATATCTGTAATTTATTTTTCATCATCAATAGAAGTATTTTTCGTAACTATTCTCTTAATTGCTTGTCTTGTAGGCTGTTTTGAGTATTTGCAATTTTTGAGTACCTTGATACTTGCATTCTTGCTCTTACTTTTTTCCAGCGTTTTTGACTTCCAATTAAACTTTATACTCTCCTTCCGCGGTCAAAAGCTTAGTAGGCCCTTTGCCCGCATTTTTTGAGTTTTCCTAACTCTTTATTCAAAACCACTTGGGCTTTTTGTGAGAGTCAACCCTATTTTTCTGTGACCGCGTTTGTTTAGCCTTGTGGCAAACTTTGAGGCCTTAACCCCGTTTGTCTGTTTGGCTTTGTTAAACTTGTTTGATCACTCTCATCCATTTACACTTATTCCCAGCCTTGCGAGCTGTGGTGTAAGTCAAAAGCGACAGGCAAGCTACTTTCATAGGGCATGTAGAATGTGGCCGTGAGGCTATTGTCTACGCAACAGTAGGTAGGAGCATATTTAGCATAGAGGCCCTTTAACCCACTGGCATCTGTATCCCCTTATTGGAGGTTCACGCTTTTTGACCCTTTATTCAAAACCCCTTAGAGTTTTTTGTGAGGGTCTTATGGCGATCAAGTAAACGGGCTTATATGTAGGCCTTTGTTACATACAGGCATGCGAGTAACGGCCCTAACGAGGTCCTTCGCGCAATTAGTGGGTCCGGACTTCAGGTCTTTGTCCCCACTAGAATCCGTAGGTACGGGCATCATGGCCTTTGTACCCACGTTCATCTATATCCACTTTTTCTTGGTGGTGTCACGCGGGCAGGACAGAGTATCCTCCCCGCGATCGAGTACGGGCTTAATGGCCTTTGTACCCATATAGGCTTGCGGATCTTAATGGATCTTTGCGCATCAGTAGGTAGGAGCTCATATGTTGGCTCTTGAACCTACTGGCATCCGCTTGCGGGCATCCACTCTAGCTTTTGAGGCTGGTGGGAATAAAGTTATAATAGTTTTGCACAAAAATTTGATGGCAACTTCATACTAATATGTAGGGGCCTATACTCCCTCAAAAAATTACAACGATTTCAAAAGAAGTACTTTCTAAGATGATCACTACTCCAAGTGTTCTTGAGGTCTTTTCCTTCCTTTGTTCGCAATATGTAGGTGCCCTCCTTAATTATCTTGGTGACCTCATATGGACCCTCCCATTTCGGGGACAGTTTGTTGAAGCCAGGTTGGGTCCCTTGGACCTCCACATTTCTGAGTACCCAATCTCCAACTGAGAAACTCCTCCTATTTACTCTTTTTTCGTGGTGCTTCTTCGCCTTCTGCTTGTAGTTCACCATTTTTTCATTTGCCCGCATTTTCTTTCCTTCGAGATCGTCCAGGTCACACCTTCTAGTTGCCTCGTTTTGAGACTCATCGAAGTATGTGACTCTGTACGAGGGTAGGGCTACCTCAACTGGAGCCATTGCATCTGACCCATATGTGAGCGAGAAAGGAGTTTCCCCTGTAGAATTTCTTATTGTGGTTCGGACAACCCATAATGCGGTCTGGAGCTCGTCCAACCATCCTCCTCCTCGTCCCTCCAAGTTTTTCTTTAGGGCGGTCAGGACTAGTTTGTTCACGGCCTCAGCTTGGCCGTTTCCCTGAGGATAAGCAACTGCGGACTGACGGTGTTGCACCTTCATTCTCACACATTCAGCAGTGAATTTCGCAGAGAATTGGGTGCCATTGTCTGAAATTATTGCTCGGGGAGCTCTAAATCGGCAATAGAAGTGATCGTGGACAAAATTGATGGTATTCTCCTCGGAGATAGTGGCTAAGCCCTTGGCTTCTGTCCACTTGGTAAAATAATCCACGGCCACCACGGCATACTTAATGTTTCCTCGAGCAGTTGGGAATGGTCCAATGAGATCGATCCCCCATGTATTAAACGGCCACGATGGTACAACCAAAGTTTGCTCTGTTGATGGTAGTCTATGGATGTCCGCAAATCTCTGGCACTTATCACACTTTCTCACATAATCCTGCGTATCCCTTCTCATTGTGGGCCAAAAGAATCCCTGGAATTTGATCTTGTCTGAGAGGGTGCGAGCACCTGGATGTCCGCCACAAACTCCCTCATGAACCTCATAAAGTAAGTTGGTGACCATGTGAGCTTTGACACACCTTAGCAAAGGCTTGGTGAATGATCGCCGAAAAAGTACCCCATCGAGGACGAGGTATTTCGCGGACACCGTTCTAATGGTTCTAGCCTTTGCTGGATCCTCGGGGAGGGTTTGCTTCTCGATGTAATCCTTGATTTCATCTACCCAATCCCTTACTTGATCCTCAATATTGTTTATCTGAATTCGATCTATAGCAGGTCTTTCCGTGAATTCAATCTGGCAATCCATTTCTAAGTCGACAATCTCCTGATCGGTTATTCTGGAGAGGAGGTCTGCTTCCACATTATCCTCTCTCATGACTTGGTTCAGCTCATAGTAGGTGAAATTTTTGATGAGAGTTTTTGCAAGACCGCAGTACTGAGTTAGCACTGGGTTGATAGTATCATACTCCCCCTTAATTTGATTAACTATGAGCTGAGAGTCACTGTTGATTTCAATATTCTGAACTCCCAAGTCTCTTGCCAGCTCCATGCCCGCTATAATCGCTTCATACTCGGCCTGATTGTTTGATGCTTCGAACTTGAACCTCAAGGCTCTCTTGAATTTCTCCCCGCAGGGTGCGATCAGGAGTATGCCCGCTCCACTAATTAGCCTGCTCGCAGATCCGTCCACAAATAAGGTCCATACTTCTTCTGGGCGTTCCTTTGGCTTTATAATCTCAGTGTTCGAGCTATCTGGGGCTTCTTCTGATTCTGCCCGCTTTCTTTTTCCAAGGTCGTTGTCCTCTAATTTGAATGATGATTCTACCACAAAATCAACTAAAGCCTGCGCTTTGATTGTCTTTCTCGGGGAGTAGGTGATCTGGAACTCAGTGAGCTCGATATACCAAGCTAGCATTCTCCCCGATGACTCTGGTTTGTGTAAAACCTTTCTAAGCGGGGCCTCAGTAAGTACAGTAATAGGATGTGCAGAAAAGTAAGCTCTTAATTTTCGAGCAGATACAAGCAAGGCGTAAGCTACTTCTCTATATTAAGATAACGCCCTTCTACGGCGGACAGTGCCTTAGATACATAATAAACTGGTTTTTTGGAGTTATTCTCCTCCCTTACAGAACGGCCGGCTCTTTGCAAGATCGATGCTTGCTAAAAACAGAAAAAGCTCTTCCCCGGGCACCGGGCTGCTGAGAAGAGGTGGCTGCCCGAGGTATGTCTTGACTTCTTCAAAAGCTTGATGGCACTCTTGACTCCATGCAAATTCATCAGCTCTCTTCCCCCCTTTTAGAGTTTTGAAGAAGGGGAGGCATCTCTCTACTGACCGTGAGATGAAGCGGCCAAGTGCGGTGATGCGACCATTGAGTTTTTGTACATCTTTCACGCAAGCAGGAGGTTTCATGTCCAACAGCGCTTGGATTTTTTTTGGGGTTAGCCTCTATTCCTCGCTGGTTGACCATTAATCCAAGGAACTTTCCCGCCTTTACCCCAAAGGCACATTTTAGGGGATTTAGTTTCATGTTATTGCGGCGCAAGTTTTTGAAGGTTTCCTCCACGTCGAGCTCGTGGGAGTTTTCCTTAGTTTTTATAACCATGTCATCAATGTAGGCCTCAAGGTTTCTGCCTAGTTGGTTTTTGAAGACCAGATTGACCATTCTTTGATAGGTGGCTCCTGCATTTTTTAGCCCGAAGGGCATCATTGTGTAGCAATAAGTCTTGCCCGCAGCGATGAAAGCTACGGAGCGGACATCTTCAGGAGCCATCTGGAACTGATGGTAGCCGGAGTATGCGTCAATGAAGCTCAATACTCTGTGGCCGGCTATTGAATCCACCAATCTGTCTATGCGAGGAAGAGGGAAGCAGTCTTTGGGGCATGCCTTGTTGAGATCCGTGAAATCAACACACATTCTCCACTTGTCGTTGGATTTTTTGACCATTACCACATTTGCCAGCCATTTGGGGTAGGTAATTTCTTGTATTATCCCCGCTTTGAGCAATTTTTCCACCTCTTCCTTGATCGCGATCTCTTTCTTCGGGGAGAAATATCTTGACTTTTGATGAATGTTCTTGAAGGATGGGTCATCATTGATTTTTTGGAGGATCACATCCTCGCTGATTCCTTGCATATCTTCCACCCTCCAAGCGAACACATCACAATTTGCTCTAAGGAACCCGATGAGGATCCTTCTCTCCTCGCAGTGAATTTCCAACCCAACCTTAACAGTTTGCTCGGGGAAGTGGGAGTTGATTACCACCTCCTCGAGCTCGTTGTTAGGTTGAAGGTCGCTGATCTCACGATTGTGCAAGGAGTCAATGATAATGGTTGGGGGGTTGACCTGGGCTCCGGTCAGTGTTGCCATGGAATATATGGTCTCACGGTCAATTGTCCCTTCAACTCCTCGATCAATGTAACCTCCCTCAACTGGGGCCAACTGTTTTGATTTTCTGCTGGTCTTGAGCTCCACCTTAGTGGTATGGAAAGAAAGCATGCCAATTGGAATGGGTGGTGGCACAAGTGCTAGGGCCTTTCCCTTTTTCAATTTGTCCTCGCCCTCTATCTGCGGGCAGAATGTCTGGCCTTTATTAGCTTTTCTCTTTTCCTCAAGTGCTCGGAGGAATCTTCCGGGCTGGTTCTTGATGGTAGCAACCCGGCCCGGGGTGTTAAATTTCACCCTTTGGTGGGGGACAGAAGCAACTATTCCCAATTCGGCCTGAGCAGTTACGCCGAGAATGGCATTGTATTGGGAAGGAAGATCGACCACCATGCATGTAATTTTGGTCGTCTTCTGCATGGGCTTTTCCCCAATAGTTACTTCAAACACAATCATCCCCTTTACCCCCACGGCGTGGTTTGTGAACCCCTCAAGCATGCCCGCATAAGGAGTTAGGTTAGCCTCGGTCATTCTCATGCTCACCAACGTGTGGTAGTAGAGAATATCCTTGGCCGCGCCTGTATCAACCAAAACTCGGTGTATGTTGGCCCGGTTGATTTTCATATGGATAGTTAGGGGCTGAGTAGAGTGAAATAGGGAGGAGGCAAGTTCACTCTTTTTGAACCCTATTTCTTGCTCTTCCTCCGGAGCCATTGCGGAGATTGAGAAGACTTTCTCCAACGTTCGAATCTGAAGGGAGAGCTGTTTGTTGGAGGGAGGTTCCTCGCCAATGAAATTAATGTCATAATCCCCCAAATCATCATCATAATGGTCTCTTTCATTCCTCTCCGGGCCACGCGTGCCTCGTGCCCGCTGCTGATTATTATATTTGGGGGCATTTTTGTTTCCTTTAACCCACTTGGTTAGCTCCCCATCATTGATTTTTTGCTGGATTATTCGCTTCAGCTGGAAGCAGTCCTCAGTTCCGTGCCCGTGGTCGTTGTGATACTCACAGAACTTAGCCCTACTCCTCTCGTTTGGTTTTCAGAGCATTGGGGGAGGAGGAGGAAAGTCTGAGGCTCTCATGATTACCACTCTTGGCTCGGTGAGCTCGGTGTAAACTGTTTCATCTATTATCCTTCAGAGTTTATCCGACCCACGGCCTCTATTTTTGCCCTGGTTGTTGGTGCGGGCAGGCTCTGGGGTGGTTTCCTGAACTTGGCTTATTCTCTCTTTTGCTGAAGCTCGGGGAGCGGGCACACTGGGCTCCTCAGCGGATGCAATGGCCGAGGCCCTCTCATACATCTCTTCCACGATTTTAGGCCGGCTGGAGGCAAAATTCATTTTGAGGAAGGAGGAGCTGTGGCCGCCCTCAAAGCAGAGTCTGATGTCTCCTTCCTCTAGGTTCACAATCTCCTCGCTCACCTTCCTGAATCGAGATATGTAATCCTTTGTAGGCTCGTTTGGGGCCTGCTTGACACGGACAAGATCTGTCTTTGGTCTAGCGGGCACCCCTGCCCCAGCAAAGGCATTAAGGAAGATGCTTCTAAACTGAATGAATGAATGGATGGTCCGGGGCTTGAGGGCTAACATCCAAGATAAGGCCTTGCCCATGAAAGTTGCAGCCAATGCCTTGCACATCACGGACTCATCCGAGGAGAATAAAGCCATTTGTCCCTCGAATCGTCCCATATGGCTCTTGGCATTCTTGGAGCCATCATAGGTGTCCATCTGGGGGGGCTTGCCCTTCTGAATAGGTGCCCGGGCGATCTTATCATTGAAGGCATCCATGGTGCGGCCACACCTCTGGGCGGCCTTTTGGTGGGTCTCCCACATCTCGTTCATAAACTTGATAAATTCCGGGCTCTGATTATCAACTTTCTGTTTTTTGGCACGTGGAATCACGGCTTTCTCCTTGGCCGGGGCCAAGGGTCTGGCGTGGGATTTCACATGGAAATTTGATTGGGCTTCTTCTCCCACCTCCTCGCTGTCTTCCACATGCACCACACTGCGTTTGGCTGGCTGTCCGCGTTCAAGGGTTGGTTCAACCCGGTTTGCCCCCTAGCTTGACTAGCAAGCGATTTGGCGGGAGCTAGTTGGGTGAACCTTTGTGACCCTTGGGGGAATTGCAGTCCTCCGTTGGCCTCTATTTCGAACATCTCCATTTGAGCATCAGCGACGGCCATGGCCTCAGCGATCAGCTTGGATTTGGAGGCCAGAATTTCTTGCCTCCTCAGGATTTGCTCCGGGGAGAGTGGGGTGGTCAAGGTGGTGTTTTTTATAGGAGCTTGGGGAGTTTTTGGGCTGTTGTTTAGTAGGGCTTGGGCTTTCTCAGCTCGCGCCTCCTCGGTTAGCCGGTGTATAACTCGTTGAGCTGGGGATTTTTGGGGCTGAGAATGGGCCCCCATTCTGTTGAAAACAGAGTTGGTTTGCTTATTTTTATTAATAGTGGAGGGTGAGGCCTGGTTATCCTCATCTAGGGTCAAATGACCGGCGTTTTCCAAAATTCTAGACATATTCTGTAAAGAAGATGATGGGAAAAAGAAGAGCCTTTCGGCACTTGATTTGTTTAGGACACGAGAGGTGTCTTGAAAACAAAGATTTTTTAACGAGAAAACAAATGAAAGTCAGTTTCCCGGCAATGGAACCACTGATGATGCCAAGCTTTTCAGGGTCAGGAGCGGTTCAAGGATATCTGGCTTGATATATTTGATGGTTGGTTGTACCTAGAACACAACACAGAAAAGCACCGTTAAGGTCAAAGTTGGATGTTACTCCAACTCAGGCCCTCGGGTGTGAGAGTAAGAATACTGAGATAATAAGGCTTGGAATACCTTGGAGTGTGTGTTTGTGTTTAGGGTTTAGAGTAATATGGCTTACTCAATATCTTTAGAACTTACCTTGCCCAAGGGGACAAAGGTCTTCTATTTATAGGCAATGGAGAAGTGCTTGTTGATGTAAGCAATGAGATCAGCCCTAGAGGGCACTTTGGTATTTGACCACCTACACGTGTCCGCAGCTAATTGGTCCTGTCAGGGAGGGAACATTGACTGCAGAGGGGACATGGCTGAAAGGGAAATGAGCCATGTATATGGCTTGGCGCATTAAATGAAATAGTAGGCGCCTGACCGAGCCGCATTAAATGCGTGATGGGGGAGCCGGCAACTTGCATGTCAGAGCTAGTAAGCTAACTTGCTCAGTAAGGCTTGACATTAACCGGGAGGCTGGTGAGATAACCGGGAGGCAGGCATGAGCCCGCGGTCAACATCTTGGTCGCGGTCAAAGGTACTTGACGCGGGCACGGATGGAGCGGTCATACATCATGCGGGCACCAATCCAGCGATCAGGATCCCTCCGGTCTTTGATGGGGATAATGCGGGGAGGAACGCGGTCTTGACCTCAAGGGCCTATCTGTCTGCGGTCTTCCCCCCAGCGGTCTAGGAACTGCCACGTCACTGGTTCCTTGGACCAGACCAAGCGTGGACCCGGTCCAGCAGATCCGGGCTCATCACAGCACAAAGAAAACAGGAATAAAATGAATTAATTAGATCCATATTATCCATTTATAATCAATTCCATATGTGGGTAAATAAAGAAAAGAAGTTTATCAAATGGGTATCTCCTTCAACGACCCATTTTCAGATACAACTGAAGCCGAGGAAGAGGAAGGTGGGGTGAGGGGTGTTGGCTTTGAGAAAGGAGACGGAGGAGGTAAAACGGAAGAGGGAGAGAAGCCATTGTTGTTGTCGGAGAGATGGAATCCGCCGAAGATGGAGGAGGTGACGGAGGGAGAGAAGCCAGTGGATGACGGAGGGAGGGCGAGTGAAGAGAGATCAGCGGATCTCTCAAATCATCGCCAGAAAATATGGCCAAAAACGATGAGGAGAGATGAAGTTCGCCATGGATTTGGGGAAAAGCCATTGTAGAGAGAAAAAGATAAAGAGAAAAAGAGAGAGAGAATGAACCTGAGCATAGACATTCGATGACCCGTAGGTCGATTGAGCTTCCTGAATTTCGTCATGGTGGAGGTGACTGCTTCTCCGGTAAAGAAAGAACTTAGAAGAAAAGTGGAGGGGCTGAGAGAGAGAGGGGGTTGTGTGTGTGTGAGAGAGAGAGAGAGAGAGAGAGAGAGAGAAGAGAGAGAGAGGAGAGAAGAGAGAAGAAAGAGGGTGTTTTGGGGAGGGAGGGAGGGTTGAAATGACGATGAAATACGGAATATCAAACGGCTGTTGCTTATCTCTTTTAAGCTGTACCAAATCAACGCAACTCTAGAATATTCTATTGCTGAGCGGGAAACTCGTGTGCTAAAATCACTTCAGCCATTATATTATAATAATAGATAGATGTAATATTTTTATTGGTAAATCTCACCTTAGAGAGCTTATTGGTAAAAAGTTCAAAAAATAATGATTGCTCCCCAGCCCTGTTCAAATAAATAGGATTTTGGTAAACTTGATAATATTTCGACCAAATAATTTAAATAAAAAATAATCATTATAATAAAAATTTAATTATTTTTTGTATACCAATTAATAATAATCTCAATAACATTTTTCAATTTTTTTTATGTCAAAATCTTGTGAAAAACTAATTTTTCACATAACATAAGAAAAAACTATGAAACAGTGCTAAAACTAGTTTTTTCTTAACAACAAGTTGAAAAAACTAGTTTTTCACAAAACCTACTTTTTTTATTTAAATTATTTATTCAAAATGTCATCAATTTAAACAAAATTGTATTTTGTTTCTCCCTCATACATTATTTCACACAGAAGGACTAAGTAATTATAAAGAATATGAAAATGTTATTTCGATAGATATGTCCATGTCCCGTGCATATTTTCAAAGTGTTATAGCTCTATTTATTTAAACTTCCTTATTTATTTCTGATGTATTTCAAACTTCAAAAATAAAAATAAAAATTCATTTTTGTATTGAGCGACGTAGATTATTTTGGTAGGTAATGACTAATGAACTATAGCATACTTTTTTTTTTGTACGTAATGACTAATAAAAATTCATCTATAACTATATAAAAGCTGAAGTGCAAAGCACTTCAGCACACCCCCTATTTTCCCGTTCAAACAAGAACCTAGACTAAATAGAGATCAGATTCATTACCTCTAATGCCATTTACTAAACACCCACACACACACACCCACCCACAACCCCCCCCCCCCTATAATAACTCAAAAATATCCATTAAAACCAAAACTATTTACTCCCAAATCTGACAGACGCCTCTTCCTATTCCCCACTTTCATTTTCTCTTTCTCTTCCTCTTGCTCTTCCTCTTCCTCTTCCTCTCTCTCTCTACAATCGCTCTTCCAAGTCCGATCTAAGCATGATTGGGCTTCCGTTTCCTTTTTCTCATCAACTTCAAATCTCTCTTCTTCCGGGTACCTCAGGTTCACCTCCTTCTTCTATCTTTTATCATCTAATTAGGGTTTAGTTTTTCAAAATGGGCACAGAAACACAGAGCAAGAACAATCTTCTTCGATGGGAACAACCCTTCACAGTTTTTCCCTTCAGGTCTGTACCTCTCTTTATCTCTATCCATTGACAATATTTGGGAGTCTCTATCTCCATTGATTACGCTTTCATGGTGTATTTCTAGATATTATAGGTTGGTGTGTAGGCTCAAAGATATGGTGATAATGAAAGGTGACAAGGAGTTTGTTAGTATTCCACTAAGAATGGCAGCGTATTAAGAGATAATGAGTGCTGCGGTAATGCCCTTATTTTGCTGAAAGGGGCAAGGTTATTATAGAGGAAGAGAATTGTGTTAACATCAGGATTCGGTTCTAATAGGTTCAATCCTATGATATACTGCAATTGTTCTCCTCCAGCACATGAAGAAGAAATGACACTTCCTTTAAGCATGCCTTACTATATTACATCATTAAAATGGATTCGTATTGACTCTAAGTTGGTGATTCAAATTAATTTTCTGATCACTTTCTTAAAGTTGACTAGTGATTTCAGTTTCCAGAATAATTCGTGGCAAATGTGTGATTATCAGTTAAAACAAAATCGGTTCTAGACCATCCATTCGAAAATGGAAGTTTTCGGTGAATTTAATGGTGTTACTTTGCTCTTATACTGTTAAAATTCGTCAATCGTTCCATATTTCCATGTCTATGTAAATATTTTTCATGGCCCTATGGTTGACAATACTGCTGATGAAGTTTCTGGTCTGGTGGATATTGGAGCTAATGCAATTCATTTTCGTTGAACAGATAAGCCGGTATTTCTCTGATCCCCAATACTATTTCCAAGTCAATGACCATTATGTGAGAAACAAAATGAAGGTTGTTCTTTTTCCATTCCTGCACAGGGTAAGCCATACTCCACTACAAGATTCTATTTAATTATTTAACCCTTTATTCTGGCCGGTTATGTCCGTTCTCAGCGGTTCTATATTTGGTGCTTCCTCTTCCCTGCAGGGTCATTGGACAAGGATTACAGAACCAGTCGGGGGTAGGCTATCATACAAGCCCCCAATCTATGATATTAATGCTCCCGATTTGTATATTCCTTTCATGGCATTTGGCACCTACGTTGTTTTGGCTGGGTTTGCTTTGGGCCTTCATGGAAAGTAAGTATCAGAATGAACATACTTTAAAATTCCCCCCCCCCAATTACAAAGTAGTTACTCCCTAATTATTTTCAGGCCTTGGGTTGGGTTGACCACCGGATATCTCTGTTAGGGGACGTGACAATTTTTCTTTGTATTAAGGCACTGGCGGAGCCACGTGCATCCCCTTTAGTTTTAAAAATTGCCAATTTTCCCCTTGTAAATTTAAAAAGTTTCATATATTTACCACTGAAGCCATGATTTTTATCACTTTTACCCCCGTTTCTGTTGGAATTATTTTTTGCAGTACACAACATTTTCCCCCCATTTGTGTCTATGTAATTTGTCCCCCTTTCTCTAAAATCCTAGCTCCGCCTCTGTATTAAGAGATGAACAAACTTCATTTTGTTTTTGTGGAAGCCTTGGATATCGCATTAGCTTTATTTGATTCTTCACCTCATGATCAGGATGAACAAACTTCAAAGTTCCACTCCCCCCCCCCCCAAATTACCCAAGTAGTTACTCCATAAGTAGACTTCTCCCTCTCTCTCTCTCTCTGTTCTGGCTTAGCGTGCTATAGTTGATATCTCTCTCTCTCTCTCTCTCTCTCTCCATTCTTTGGTTTTTAGTGTACCATAGTTAGATTTCTCTCTCTCACACACACATCCATGTGTCTTTGTATAACATGTTGTATATGTTTAACAGGTTTAGCCCAGAAGCTCTGAACTGGTTATTTGGCAAGAGACTGGTTGGTTGGTTTTTACAAGTTTCATTGTTGAAGATTTCATTATTTTCTTTGGGTAGTGGAGAAGCACCATTACTGGACATAGTAGCATATTTCGGATACACTTTTACGGGTCTTTGCCTTGCTGTTCTTGGGAAGATATTGTGGAGCTACTCTTACTACTTTTTGTTGCCGTCCACGTGCTTATGCATGGGAATCTTCTTGGTGAAAACAATGAAGAGAGTTTTGTTTGCGGAAGTGAGGACTTATGACTCAAGCAGGCATCGTTATCTCTTGCTCTTCATTGCTTTAGCTCAGTTTCCCCTCTTCATTTGGCTTGGCAATATCAGTGTCAATTGGCTTTTTTAAACCGCTTATCAAGCCATTTTATGCTCTAGCTTGAGGCAGTTTTTATGTAGATTGCAGTTGCAGAAAGTATTATGGGATTTTTTTTTGTTTTGTTGATTTAATTGTGTGCTAATTTGTTTTATACTGTATTATTTATATGGTCAAATATTTTAGTAGATCAGACTTTTTGATACAGAGTGCATTATTTATGAAATTGTGAATTTTTGTGTTCCTTTTTCGTTAGAGATTGGGAACTAAAAACGGTGTCTTTAGTTGCTCAACCTAAAATTGTGCAAAAATGGGTGGAAATGGTGTTCACATTACTCCCTCTGAATTGGAAGACAGTCATACTTTAATTTTAATGGTCTTGATTAATTTAGTGAGATATTTAATTTACAACATGTGACTTGGATTCTCATTTTTTTTTCATAAAAAATATTTCTTTAAAAGAAATTAATTTAGTTATTTTTTTTTCAAAATAGTAATATTAATTTAGTAAATTATTATATTAGTAAAAATTTATTTTAGTCCATTAAAATTTAAAATATTCATTTACTCCTTAGTAGCATTAATTTCAATTAAATCCACATTCACATGCTGATTTAACTGGAAAGTCTATCTTTTCCGTCAAAAGCTTCTTATTTGCTGGTCTTTCCTACATTCAAGCCCTTATTTACGAGTTTTAAAACGGAAAGAAAAAAGAAACAAACCATTTCTTACGGACCCAAACTTTAGGCTTCGTAGATCACAGTTTTATGTTTATGATTTCTTGACTTCATTGAACTTTCTTCTACATCTGTACTTAACATTAGATATTTCAATATTTCTTTTAAGTTACAATTGCATGCAGTTGCTTCTTTTCAGTTACAATTGCTTCTTTCCTCTAAGAATATGTAATCTACAAATGATAATATTGAGATCATTGAAGAGTCAATTTAATATTTATCCTTATATTTATATTGACTCTTTAATTTATGGCTCTGTTTTTGTCAAAGTGTTAAGGCCGTGCGTTTCACGCACGGGTGTTACACTAGTTTTTTATTAAACTTTTTAATTGTTCTAAGATTAATATATTTTGAAGCTATTTATAATTCACAACATAACATAGGTAAGTTGGTTTCGTTAAAATCAGTTTCTCGATTATTAAGATGTTTCCTAATAATGAATTTAATTTTTTTATTTAATTATGTCATTTAAATTGTGTAAATATTGATTAAAAAATAAAATGAGATGTTAATTAAGAAACTAAAAAATAATAAAGTTTAAAATAAACCGTTAATCTAGTTACATACAAACACCCCCCCCCTCAAAAAAAAAAAAAAAAAGAAAAAAAAAAAAAAAAGAAAAAGAGAGAGAGAGAGAGAGAGAGAGAGAGAGAGAAGGGCCCGAGGGTATCTTATCGATCAAGAAATTCTGGACAATTCTTCCCGAGAAAGAAAAGGAAAAGTCGCATAAATATATAAATCGTCAGCTCGTTTAACAATGCTGTGCTCTAATAATCTCAAAGAATCAGCAAAATTTCACCATCAGCAGTTAAAGGGAAAGGATTTAATCGCCCAAATTCAACGCTGCATCAATTCGTGATCGGAAAAAATTCTCAAGGTATGTCTCTACAATTTAGGAATTTTGATTCGCTTCCTGTCAAATTTTAATTTTAAATTCCTTTGTTCAATCGGTTTCTATTATTAATCAAACCTAATTTTATACTTATATTTCATATGCAGGAACATAATTACATAATTGCTGTTCTATAGACATATATTGATTTCGAAGCGGCGTGTTCGATGGTAATCTCAATCCCTGTTAATGTTACATCTGTTGATTTGTTTAATTTCTCTATCTGTAGTAATTGCATGTACAATCAAAACCCTAGAATTTATGATGTTTCCGTAATTTAAGTTGATAAATTCTGCTTGCAAGAAACTTGTTTTATCATGTTGTTTCTTTTATGAATTTGATTCCACAAGTTGAGTCCAGAATTTCAGTTAGACTATGTTTGGCTACTCGATTTGGAGCCTGGAGTTCTTAATCCTAATTCAAGGTCTTGGAATTGAGTCCAGAATTTCACTCTTACTATGTTCTACTCCCTCCGTCCCGGTCCAAATGTTTCAAAATGGTCCATGCACGAGAATTAAGGAAAGTGATGTAGGAAAGAGAAAAAATTTAAATGTTGTGAGTATGAAAAGTGATGTAGGAAAGAGAAAGTGGGGTAGGGAATAGTTAGTGAATATTTATTGTGAGTATGACAAGTGGGTCCCACAAATAAAAAAGTAATAAAAAACTTTCCTTTTTTGGGTTAGGACATTTTAAATAGGACACCCAAAAAGGAAAGTTAGGACACTTCGGCCGGGACGGAGGGAGCATTTGGCTACTCAATTTCACTATATGCTACTTGCAGTAGCGCTATACATGGTTTTTTTGGGAATATAAAAAGTACTTTACAAAATGAGTCAATTGTTAGGTCGACAAGGAAACAGGGGTGGGGTGTTTGAAGAAATGAAAGATAGTAAATAACTTTAGGCAGAGAAAGATAAGAGGTTCAATCATCTATTGTTGCTCCGTCCCTCTAAATGAATGTCCAAAAGTTCCAAATGTTTGTCCCAAAATGAATGTCCAGTTTTTGGAGAAGTTACTAAATCTTCCCTCATCATTCAACAAGTTCTAACTCACACTTAGACTTGCAATGCAATAAGGTGAGATAATTAAGAGGTTTTTATGTACTTATGTTACTAAGTTCTTAAGTTTAACATTTTTGCAACTGTCCCTTAATGTGAAGTTCGTACATTCATTTTCATTTAGGGTCGGATAGAGTAGATAATTGTGTCTTTGTTAAAGCGAAATTAGGAAAATGGTTCTGAGAGACCATATACTAAGATATTTTTGAACTACTAATTTTGGTATTTCTTATTCTGAAAGCTGTAATCGAGTAAAGATGTAGAAGATCAAATATATTTTGATTCAAGTTCATCTCAGACAATTATCTAAAATTTAGTTACAAGATTGCTGAGTGGAGCGGCAAATAGTTTACCAAATGGTGGTTGTATTGATGATTTTCTGGAGGAGATATGTATTTGACTTGTTTATTAGTGCATGTATGAGTATTTGACTTCACATAAAGTCAATGTGGCATTGAATATAATCCATTCACGGTGCTTAATTTCTGCATCTGGTATATTTGGGCTACCCTTTTTGGATATTGTAGGCTTATTTACCTTGATATCATTTGAGCCAACTGACCAGTATGGGGACTTGCTGTTTGTTTCTTTCCTGTTTTGCAGGAGTATCCGGTAGTAGCTGGTGCTGCAGTTGCAACTGCTGCCTTGGGAACTAGATACTTAATAGGAGCTTGGCAAGCATTTAAAGCTCGCCCCCCAATTCCTCGCATGCGAAGATTTTATCTCGGTGGGTTTGAACGTGCCATGACAAGACGAGAAGCTGCATTAATTCTTGGAGTAAGGTACTGCTTGTTCTTTTTGAGAACTTAAAACTGTTATCCTTTATGTTCAAGTTTTTGGTTTGGGGAGCTTCTTGTTAAATAATCTCATTGAATACGGGTTACTTCCTTTGACCAGAAATGAATGTCCATTTGTATTTGTAAGGAAGTCTCCCTTTGTCCCGAAATATCTTTCTACTTTTTTGGTTGTTGATACGAATATTTTGAGTAATAAATTAGGTTGATTTAGTTATTCTAATTAAAATTTAAAATTTGTTATTGCTACACCATTATAAATATAAATATTATCAATAACAATTTTTTAGATGTTCATTAGGATAGTTAAATCAACCTAAATTTATTGCTCAAAGTACCTTCGCATCGACAACAAAATAAGTAGGAAGATTATTTCGGGACATAGGGAGTATTAAATTCACCTTTAACAAACATCATGTTGTAATTTATATTTACAGTACTACATAACCATAACATGGATTCATAACATGGATGGTATGCTGTGGCAGACTTAGGGCAAATTATAATTGGGTGCTCACAACTTATGTTATAAAATGCTAATATAACTCTAAAATGAATTTTCAATACAACAACAGAAATATCTCCATAACATCAATAGTAATAGCGCTAAATAGCCCAAGAAGTGGATATGTTAACTATCAAGTGGGTGCACACTAAACAAATTGAACTAGATGGGGAAAAACTCATGGGTGCACGTGTACCCATGGGATACACCTTGTGTCCCCTGATTTTAGGGGAACTTGTTAAATATGGGCACTCGGATGGGAAGGGATAAGAATCTATAGTATAAATGAGGGTGGTCCTTCTACTGTTCAATGAACAGTTCCAACGGTGGAAATTCCCATTTTGCCCTCACTATTTTGTCCCTTTCCCATTTTGCCCTTAAATTTTTTTTTTAATTAAAAAATTTAAAAAAAAAAAAATTAAAAAAAACGTTGCCTTGGACACGGGCATGTGCTAGTTATTGATATGTTCGAGAAAATGAAAAGAAAAAAAAACTAAACCGAGAAAACACAAGTTTCCTACAAAGAGCATATCCTCTTGTAGATGAATAAATGATGGAGAACCTCTAAAGTAGTTGCTATTTTGCTATTTATCAGCCACAAATGGTCAAATTACGAATTCTTAATTTGTATCAGTTGCAGAGATGAGGATTTATTTTCCATTGATGGACAAGAGTTCATTTTTCATTTTGCAGAGAGAATGTAGTTCTTGAGAAGATCAAGGAGGCGCATAGGAGAGTTATGGTGGCAAACCATCCCGATAGTGGGGGTAGTCATTATCTTGCTTCCAAGATTAATGAAGCTAAGGATGTGCTGCTGAGAAAAACCAAGCCTGCTGGTTCTGTTTTCTAAATATCGACACGGAGAAAATGCTGATGTTTTTTATTGCATAGCTAAAGGTGATATAAATTGTAGTTATCAAACTCATACATAAGCGGCTTTCAGTCATGGAGGGAGGGACAAGCGGATTAGCACATCTCTATTTTGTTACTTGTTCATAAATGAATGATATTTTTGATGTTTAAGAAAGTTAGAAAAAGTTGTCTTTCACCAACAGATTTTCAAATGTACTTTCAGTAGTACATTAATATTATTATCATCCATTTTATTTTCAAGTATTAACTGGAATGAGGTACTATTAAAAGTAAATTAAGTACTTTCTTTGAAATATGGGTTTAACTACATACTTATATTTTAATTGAAATATGGGTTTAATTATATATATTATACTCCTTCCGTCCCGGCCGACTTAGGATTTTTTGAAATGACACGGGAATTAAGGAAAAGGTAAATGTTGTGAGTGTAATTTAAAAATAGGAGAGAGAATGAGTGGAGGGAATAGTAAATTATAATGGTGTTGTGAGTATTAAAATAATGTAGGAGAGAGAATGAGTGGAGAGAATAGTGATTTAAGGTTTCCATTTTGGGCCGTCCTAAGTCGAGTGGGACGCCCAAAATGGCAATAAGTCCTAAGTCGGCCGGGTCGGAGGGAGTATATATTATATATGGGTTTAACTATATACTTATATTTTAATTGAAATATGGGTTTTTTATTTGACTTGTTTATTAGTGCATGTATGAGTATATGAATGCTTCTCACTCTTTTCAAGTATTAGCACATCTCTATTTTGTTACTTGCTCGTCTCGTGTAAGTATACACGAGATGTAATCTATAATCTCGTGTATATGTACACTTGATGACTCGTGTACGCACACGAGATGTCTCGTATACATATACACGAGATTATAGATTACATCTTGTGTATATGTATACGTGATGACTCGTGTACGCACACGAGATGTCTCGTGTACATATACACGAGATTATAGATGATATCTCGTGTATACTTACACGAAATAGTGTCTGAACCTGCATTTTCACAACAGCAAAAGCAACAAGAAACAGAACTAGAACTGAAATTTGATTCTTAATATGATAGCACATCTCCACAAAACAGTGGGAGGGACCAATAGACCATTACTCATATACTATAGCCAAATTGTATACGAAATAAAAGTGTTAACAAGGCTTATGCATATAATTCAAACATCAAAACATCCAAACATTCATACAAACTTGATAATTCAAAAACCATTACACATATACTATCTCCTACGTATTCTTTCTCTTCTTGCATCGTTATCCTGATCATAGAGATCATTGAATGCTGCTATCCTATCTCGGTATTGGAGGATCAGTTGACTTGCGCTTGGATCACAGTGTTCCCTCCAAGTGCTCGGTGGTGGTGGTATTGGGTAATCATTGCCTGACATGTGTAGTTGCAAAAATAATAACAGTTAAATACAACGAATTTAAGTAAGACAATTAAATATAACTAATATAAATGAGACAGTTAAGTATGATGAATTTAAATAATATTGTTAAATTTAACGAATTAAAGTATCATACCAATATAAAATGGTTTGTCACTTGTCCCACCACAACTGTGTTTATCGGTGGTCCTACTCCTGCTGGTACAGCCACTGGAAGGCATAAGTTGCCACCGCTAGCCGAGTACGAAATGAACGCCACATTATACCTCGTGGCAATGATGTGCCCAAGATCTGGGAGGTCCATTCAATAAGTATTGTCCGGCGTCGGTCGGACATAAATAGCAATCCTACGTAAGAGTTCCTTTACATTTATCCAAGTTAGAACTCTTTGATAAAGGTCTTGGCGAGCATGCACCTCATTGTAACATTCTATGCGCACTCGAGCCCACATCTCCTCATTTTCGTATATCTGTGCTGCTACGGCTCTATAGCCACAATGTCCATCAGATGCCACATTTGTGATGCCTCCAATACATGGGATAATGAAAGGCGGAAAAGACGTCATATACAGAGAGCTATATATACTAGTGTGATTGGGCTGTCCATTTCCCTCTCCACAACCCTGACCCTGATCCCGTCCTCGTCCTCGACCTCGCCCTCGACCCCGTCCTCTCCCACGACCGGAAGCAGCTAGTGGTGGATGAGACGTGAGGAGTATAGCGAGGGTAGATGGTGTGGGTTCTGAAGCTGGTTTGCGTTTGTGCGTGGACTCCGAACTCGCTTGGGTTGATGCAATGAATGCAGATCTAGACCTGAAATAGGGCAAAGAAAAGAGTGAGAAGCATTCATACTATCAACATGCAAATCAAATACATCAAGAACGTAAAGTGTGAGCTAAAAATGAATGAAGATCTATACCCTTTGCTAGTAGAGGATGGTGTAGCGGGGACTCGAAAAAATTTGTTAGTATGCTCCCAATCTGACGGTTCTATGGAACTTTCGGTCCGGAGTTTATTCGCCTTTGAAATATGATTTGGCTCGTAAGCATCTCTCGTATGGTGATTAAGCCCTTCTTCCATCTTTTTGAATAACTTTCTCCTTACCGAGTCCCAAACATGATCTTGGTCACCATACTCCTTCTGGTACCCCTTCTGACCCTTTGACAAAATGCATCTCGTAGGAGCCACGGGGGGCTGTCTGGGGATCCTCTGCTGGTACCCGAACTGCCTAGTAACACGATCAGGCATGTACGCCTCAGTGATGTCACAAAAGCGTATAACCCCCCTGAAGTATGAAATTGGCAGAATCGCGTCCGCTCCGGTACCATAAGGAGTCCAAATAACCTGTGAGTAGACTTTGTTAGCCAAAGTCTACATAATAACGAAGGGAGTATAACAATTTGAAACAGTTTTAATATGAATAACTCACCCTGTCAACATGCATCGTGTCAAGAGTGCGGCGATACTGCACTAGATGCTCTAATACCCTCCCAGCTGTATTAGTACGTGACCATCTATGGGCTCTACGCCCGCCGCCAATGGTCAAACTCGCCGGAAATCCGGAAAGTACTCGTATATCCAGCCCTGAGATGTATGTAAAAAGTATTAAATACTAATCAAATGCAACATGTAATTAAAGAGGGGGGGAGTCGACAGAGTCGACAGAGTAAAAAGAAAGTGAATAGAGTAAGATGTACCTCTAGCAGAGTCGCACAACCACCCATCTGCTTGCATCCGGATCTGGACGCCTTTCCCAACTCTCGGTATAAGTATGCCAACGTAGCTGATCCCCAGGAGAGAGTGGGGAGTCTCTCAAGATCCATGCACAGGGAAAGGTAGGCTGCGGGCACCTTATCCTGACTCTTGTCCACGAACATCGTGGAACCCAAGAGGTGCAGGATATACGCAGAAGCACACTGGGCATCTGTCATGCGCCCTATACGGTAAGAAAAGAGACGCCGGACGCTCATAGTAGCCATTATGTTCTGGAGTATGTGGTGGTTTTGTTAAATGAGAGATGCCATGAGAGGCCAAGAAGGGTCGAAGCCCAATATACTCACCACCATTGTCACTGTAAACAGTGAGTATGGGTCGATTAAAAAAAAATTCCACTAAAGATTTGAAGTGTGTAAAGACAGAGAGAGCGTTGTTTTTATTTTTCAGAGGATAGAACCACATGTATTTAGAGTAATGATCAACAAAGATAATATAGTATTTATAGCCATCGAAAGAAAATAAAGGTGAGGTCCAAACATCACTGTAAATGAGATCAAGAGGGCCATTGGAAGAAATTGAATTATCATTGAAAGGAAGTTTGTGACTTTTATTACAGTCACAAGAATTGCAATTAAACAAAATAGACGACGGAATGTTTAAATTAAACGACTTGTTAAGAAAACTTAAAATAGTAGACGACGGATGGCCTAATCTATGATGCCAATTTAAAAAAGAAACTGAAGCAGACTGGATAGTTGGTGATGAGGAGGACCACTCATAGACACCGGATTTAGTTGGACCTTGGAGAAGGATTGCCCCCGTGCGAAGATCCTTCACGACAAAAGAGGAAGGTAAGAAAGTAATAGACGAATTATTATCGCGACAAAATTGAGAGATAGATATGATATTTCGAGAGAGAGAGATGGGACATGCAAAACATTATTAAGAGAGAAAGTATGTGTAGATGTAGAGAGAGAGGTGGAACCCGTATTGTTTATGTTGAGGCCGGATCCATCTACAATCAAAAGTTCCTCTGTGCCATCGTATGAATGCATGGCAAGTGTATCTAGGTCATGAGTAGCATGATGAGTAGCCCCGCTATCAAGGAGCCAATAGGGTGGATTCGTTGTAGCACAGGAGGTGTTGTACGCAGCTGAGGTGTAGGAGCGGGGGTTGGGCCGAGGGGTAGGGTTGGGCGATGGTGGTGTGGTGCCAGGAAATTGGCCACGAAAAACCCTACATTGAGATACATAGTGTCCTTGGGCTCGACACCATTGGCACCAGCCCTTCAAGGGTACTGAAATTACCCAGATCGCGCGGACTGCGCGGTGAGCGGTTGCCTTTCGCGGATGTTTGGGACCTCGCTTTCGGGAAGGAGAGGAGTCGCCACGCGATTTTATATTTTGAGCCCAAACGTTGAAAAATGGATTTGAGAAACGTGTCATTTTGTATTTTGAGCCCAAACTTTGGAAATGGCTTTGAAAAAGTGTTGTTTTGTATTTTGAGCCCAAACTTTGGAAATGGCTTTTAGTACCAGAGATTGTTAGGTTCGGAGGTCACGTTACGTTTCGGGAAGAGTATTTTGAGATCACCCAAAATGCCTCGTATGACGAGTCTTTCTACCTTTCTCGAAATTGTGTGTGTGCATGTGTGTGTGTGTGTTTGCATTTTTAAAAAAGGGGGGCTTGAATGACAAGCTTAATCTTGGTTTGAATGTCAAACGTTGATTTTATGATTTTTGGAAAAGGCGAGCGTTTGAATGACAAACGTCGGTTTTGGAGTTGTTTAGGAAAAAAGGTGCGAGTGACGAGTTTGAATTTTAGCTTAAGTGTCAAATGTTGACTTTTAAGAAAAGAGCGTTTGAATGTCAAACGTCGGGTTTTGAGTTAAAAATGATCGTTTGGATGCCAAACGTCACTTTTGCGCGTTTTGAAAGAGAGTTCGAATGACGAACTCCGGTTTTGAACCAGGCATTACATTGTTAGCGATTTTACGAGAAAAAAACATTAAATGAGATGCGATCAACGAATCGTTTTGCAACTCGGACTTTGATAAGTAAATAATATCACGAGCCAAACGACTCGAACTTGTAAATGACAGTATTTAAAGTGCGGTATCAAAGGAATCAAACGATCCGGACATTGAAAGTGCGATCGACGAGCCAAACGGCCCGGACTTGTAAAGTTGCGTAATTTAAATGACAATCGACGGATCAAACGATCCGGACTTGTAAATGACCTTCACGAACCAAACGGTTCAGACTATGAAATTGCGAATCAACAGATCAAACGATCTGGACCGTAAATGACAGAAACGTAAAAAATGGGGTCGGAACGCCGTTTTAACCCGAGATTACTTCTCTTACGGGAGAGAAGATGATCTTGGACTAAAACGTATCGGACCCCGTAGATGGTGTTACGTCTACATTTCAACGATTTCGACCGAAGCGGTTATAGCGATTGACGAGTAAACCGAGATGGAACGAGTGTTTAGGGAGAGAGAGTGTTACCTATGGCTAGGGGTTGACTCTTTTGGCTCGGTTGACGTATACGGGATACGGTTTAGTGTTTGAAAGGGTGTTTTGAGGTTGTTTGGTTCGTGTTTGATTGAAAAACGAGGTTTTCATGCAAATCGAGACAAAACGGGGCTTGGGAGGGGGTAGGATGTGTTTATGCCGTGGGCTTTGTGAAAAGAGATTAATATTTTTTCTTTCTTTAAATGTTTTGACAGCCCTTGTATTTATAGGATGAATTTGTAAAACAGTCCGGACGGACTTATCCTCAATTTGGGGAGGTTTTGTGGTATTTTGGAAAATGGAAGGACTTGTTGGCAATTCTGGATTGCCTGTAAAACAGTCCAGACGGACTGTGACTCAATCTCAGGGGCATTTTGGTCTTTTCACGTTGAAATCTAATTGATGTTGAGTTGAGGGCCTTGGCATGCATGCCACGTGCCCCTGTGACTCACCTAGGCTAGGATTTTCGTTCTGTTATTCCCGGTTTTATCCGTTTTTTAAATAACTATTCGGAAAATGTCCGAAATGCCTACGAAAAGTGCCGGAAAGTGCATATTTCAGGAAAAGTTGTACTTTTACGTGTGATAACGTGTGTTGAGTATGCTTTGACGTTGGGATGCACGGGGCAGTCCCGAGATGTCTTGTTGGCTTGAGAACGGGGAGCTTAACCGGTTCCGGTTAACCTGGGAAGGGCCAGTTAACGGATTCCGGTTAACTTTTAACGGATTCCGGTTAACTTTTAACGGATTCCGGTTAACTTTTAACGGATTTTGACGATCCGGATTTGGGTACTTACAGGTACAGAAGGACGTGGGTTATTGTTGTTGGCGGTAGGAGTGGGAGAAGAAGGAGTAGGCAGTAGGCCTTGTTGCGGGTTGAAAGGAGTGCGAGATGGATAAGGTGTGCGAGTAGGTGGTTTGGCAGCATAATTGACAGCGGCGGGGAAGGTGGCCTGTGATTTGGTTTGTTGTTTGATGGTTAATTCACGGGTAATAAGTTTCTAATGCAATTCATCAAACGAGATAGGGTTTTCATGGCTTTGAACTGCATGTATTATGTTGTCAAAATCAGGGTCATTTAGTTGTTCGAGAATTCGATCAACCAAGTCATCTACATCTAAAGGGCGGCCAAGGGAGGCCAATTGGTCGGCACAGGTTTTCATATCTTGCATGTAGTCGGTAATTGATCTAGGACCCTTGGTGATGCTACGTAAACGATCATTGATTTGTTTAAGATGGCCCTTAGAAGGATTGACGTAGGTTTTTGCTAAGGTTTTTCACGCATCATATGTGGTGGAGCATTGAGAGATAAGGGGGACGAGAGTGGCTGTGAGAGTACCGGCTAGGGCACCGAGAATTAGTTTATCTTGACGGAACCAAGTTGTGTAAGCGGGGTTGGGAGTTTGGGCAGAAGTAGTGGCGGCTTTGGCAGTTTTGTCTGTGGTGGGAGTAGCAGGTTCCTTTGGTGGCAGAAATTGAAGAGGAGCTAGGAGGGTTCCATCAATATATTGATAGAGATCATAACATAGTAGGGTGACTTCTATTTGAATTTTCCAGGCTATGTAATTGGTGGGGGTAAGTTTCAGAATGTGAGAGAGAGAGAAACCACGATGAGTGGCTTGGTTGGTTCGGCGGCATTGGGGAGGAAGAGAGGTGATGATTCGGCAGCCATGAGATTGGGTAGAGAAAGAGAGGCCGGAAAAAGAACCTAGAATGGATCTCTAGGCTCTGATACCATATAAGACAAACCAATATTGGAAGAACTTAATTTTATTATTCATACCACAACTGTATATATACAAGAGATTACTTGATGACCAAGACACGAACAATCCTAGTATAAGGTAATTAGAAGATAACCATAAATACCTAATGTGATAAGGAAACAATATATTAGGGGTGGACATGGTTCGGTTCAAACCGCGGTTTGAGACCGAACCAAACCAAACCACGCAGTTTGGTTTGGTTTTTTTCTATAAATGGTTTAGCTTGGTTTGAAAATTTAATAAACCGTGTGGTTCGGTTCAGCTCGCAGTCTGGAACCTCAAAACCGAACCAAACCGAACCGAACCAAACCGATTCAGACCGAACCGCGGTTTGGAACCGTGAAACCGAACCGTGAAACCGAACCACGGAACCGAACCATGAAATTCTTGAACCGAATTCCTAGCCGTTCATTAAAAATTAAAGATGAATCACAACCACTGATTTGAAAACCCTATATTGAAACTCCTTAACTCAAACTGCCTCCTCATTTTTCATATCTTCTTTCTCAGTTTGTTTCTCTCTTGGAAAGAGCAATGTGAAGAATTTTGCAGTTGGATTGTACTTGAATTTATTGGGTTTGGTACTTTGGTATAATCTATTTGGTTTGATACTTTTATCTTGCTACTAAGACATTTGACTTTTATTTAATGGTTGAATCTTGAATTTGTAATTTTGTATCTTTATTTTAGACAATGTCTTGTAATTTGTTTTGAGATGGTTTCTTTTGTTGTACTTGTTAGAACAATGAACTTTCAGTTTACTAAAACTCATTCCTATTTGGATAGTAGTATTTGTGTTTTATGTTTAATATATATGATTGCTAGTTTGATAAAAAAATATGTAAAGAGCAACGCTTTTAGTTGGACAGGTTTGTAGTTCGGATAGCGGTCTAGACCGCAGTTCGGACCACGGTTTGAACCGTTTATGAAACCGTGGTTTGAGACCGAACCGAACCAAACCGAGGTGGTTTGGTTTGGTTTGGTTTGAAATTTTCTATGGTTCGATTTGGTTTGGGATTTTCCCAAACCGAGTACTAGCGGTTTGGTCTCCAAATTCCTTCCAAATCGAACCAAACCGAACCATGTCCACCCCTACAATATATACAGAACAATCCTATTCTAAGATAATTACAACATAACCATAAATACCTAATGTGATAATGAAACAATATATACAAAAAATAAAGTCTATTTAGTATCTCTATCATTCTCCGTCCATAAAGTTTCTCACGGTCATGCAACTCGACATCAAAAGATCTGTTTAACTGATCAAGATAAGCATAATTCTTAATTTTGATTTTGAAGAAGTCATATTGAATGTAACAGTACCAAAAAGTTCAATCTATCCGAATATCTTTTCAGGTGGCATGGTCATATTCAAACTTTACGTATGAACTCACACTACCAGAAACAGGTCATTTAGCGACGGAAAAAACAGCGACGGACAGATTCCGTCGCTATTTAGCGACGGAATATAGTATTTAGCGTCGGAATTATTTTGGCGTCAAATTTAGCGACGGAATTTAATTCCGCCGCTAAATTCCGCCGCTAAAAAGAATATTCCTCGAATATTCGTTTATTTCCGCCGCTAATTTGGCGGTTGATTTACCGACGGAATATTCCGCCGCTAAATCTTTAACAGCGACGGAATTATTCCGCCGGTGAAAATATATGTCCGGATCTCAGCACTTTATGACCAGTAAGTAACTCTTCATTAATTTGATATAAGTTGGTTCCTTTTTGCTTTATATATAATTCATTATTTAAGTTAAAATGTTATTGTATAAATATACTTGGCAGGTGGGTAGGTGGATACCCCACCACTGGCACTAAGATCGGGCAATACTGGCGGTCTCGGAAAATGACCGATTTTTGGCCCAACTGGAAAAAATTGCCACAGAGGCAGAAGGAGGATGCGTGGGATGAGTTTAGGGTAATGTGTTAATGGTTTTTATTTAAAACTTAAATGTTAGTTTGTTATTAAAATGTTATAATTAATAATGATTATACTCTTTTAGTTTTGTAATGTTATCATTATATGTTGTAGGCTAAATATTATTGGGATCCGCACATCGCCGAGGCGACGGCTAGATATGTTTTCTTTGAAAGGTGCTCACAAGTCGTTGAAGGATTTTATTTGTAAATACTTTTATCTATCCTTAATTAGTTTAATTAACAATGATTATACTCTTTTAATTTTATAATGTCATCATTATATGTTTACAAGATATTCATATTTTTTATAGGTACCACGAAGAGAAATTATTATCTTGCTCGGCTCGCGGCGGGACAGGCCCTTGTGTCCTACTTTTATGACCGTTGAGGTGTTTGCTCAATTTTGCGAATATTGGGGGTCGCTGCGGCGAAGGCCGTATCCGAACAGCCAAGGCCAATAGAGCAGCTCCTGGGTCGGCGGCGTTGCATACCGGGGACGCTCACGGCCGCCGAGCATCACGACCGCACGGTATGTATGTTAATTTAAATGTAGTAGTGTATGGATGCTTTTAAATAGGTTTATGTACGTATGTTAGCCGGGAGCCAATGTTGATGCTATGAAATCCATAGTTTTAGTGTAAATGTAGTGTATGCATGCTTTTAAATCGCTTTAAATGTTGCATTTATATATACAATTTCAAAGTAATAATCTCGCTTATTTTATTTATAGGAAAGGGAGTATGGTCCGAATATCACTTTTGTGGATGTTTACGCTAGCACCCATATTCGGAATTCTACGCCCGATCAACCTCCGCAATGGGTTGACGATCGATCTGCACGCCTTTGTAAGTAAACTACCATTAAATGACTTGATTTTGAATATGTAAATTTATTTATGTACCTTACATTGTGTATATGATTATAATTGTTTGTTTTATTTTTCAGCCGCATATCAAGCCACCGTTGTTCCCGATGGAACGCCTCCCGCGAGCCCGTCCCCTTCGTGCTCGATGTTTGGCGGGAGGTCACCTCTCGTGGACATCCAAGGAGAGGAGCCCGAGTGTTAGGGATGGGGATTACGGGCGGCAATGCCCGTCGACGCCGACCCGGCCGTCGGAGAAATGTTGACCAGCCCCATGTTTCATGATCCGAGGGTCGACACTGAGGCCGCGTTGGAGGAGGAGAGACGCGAGCGGGCAAAGCTTGCGGATGCTTTGGCGGTTCGACGCAGATGCAGGAGGAGAACGATCGACGCCATGCAGACTCGAGAGACAATTGGCGCCGTTGATGGCTCGTCTCGGCCCGGACTCCCGTGATAATTCCCGGCGTCCCCGTGTTGATTGCGGACTTTTTTAGACATTGTTGTATTAATTTATACTTGTTTGTAAACATTTGAGACATTTGGTACCCGCGGAGCCCCTCCCCGCCTCTCCCCCTCCCCCGCTCCACCCCTCTCCCCCTCCCCCGCTCCACCCCTCTCCCCCTCTCCCCCTTCCCCCTTCCCCCTCTCCCCCTATCCCCCTATCCCCCTCCCCCTCTCCCCTCCCGAATTGGTACGGTGGTATTTAGTTTTTATTTGGTACGCCGGTATTTGAATTTTAGTTTTTATAGTTTTAGTTTTAGAAATTGAAATGTTATATCGTGTACAAAAAATTTTGGTTTTTTGATATTTTAAAATATTTTTTTAATTTATTTCAATCGCCGACGGAATTTTCCGTCGCCGAAATTAATGCCGAAAGAAAAATTAATTAAATAAATTAATTTCGGCGGAAATTTCCGTCGCCGTAATAAAATTAATTTAATTAAATTAATTTCACGACGGAATTTCCGACGCTATAATCATTTAATTTTTATTTAATTTTTGATTTCAATGAAAATTCCGTCGTCGTAATAAAATTTAAATAAAAATTAAATAATTTCAATGACGGTATTTTCCGCCGAAATAATTTAATTTCAATTTAAATTTTATTACGACGGAAATTTCCGTGAAATTAATTTAATTAAATTAATTTTTATTACAGCGACGGAAATTTCCGCCGCTGAAATGAATATTTAATTAAATTAAATTAATATAGCGGCGGAAATTTCCGTCGCTGTAACCATTAATTCACCGGCGGAATGAAATTCCGTCGGTAAAAGAAAAAAATAGCGGCGGAAATTGACCCGCCGGAGCACTGCGACGGGCTGGTAGCGGCGGACCACCGACGAAATTTTTCCGTCGCTGATTATTTTTAGCGACGGAATTTTAATTTTAGCGACGGAAATTTCCGTCGCTAAACGACCTTTTTCTGGTAGTGTCAAGGACAAGTGTTTTTTTCAAACAAGTGTGACTAATTTATGACAAAGATGTGATAAACAAAGATTTAATATTGATTATTTTTATTTTATATGTTTTTTTCGGATTTCATATTATAGGTAGACAATATTTTTACATTTTAGAGTATATTTTAATGTTTGAGTTCGAATAGGTTAGTAAATGGGTTCGACTTATTTTTAGGGGGATTATGCTTGTTTTCCATTTTTAAGGAGCCCCAATAAAATGGGATTGAACGGAATAAAAGTGACGGGTTAGGCTCAACCTATAAAGCCTAATTATTCAGACATTATTATAGTAACATCATCAAGTGGACCGACCCAGTTATTACAAGGCTCATGGCCTAGCAACAAAGATCAGTCGACCTAGCTCACTATTCGACCAACATTGATCCCGATCTAGCTTTGTCCGACATACGATCATCTCCTTACACGAATTCTATCCGGCTATAATATAAGTCAGGTCGACCTTGATCTATTCAGGTGATCTCGACCTACAGAGACGTACGTCGACCTAAGACTTTCTATAACTGCCTCCTACAATCTCGGAGTACGTTATGTCGATATTTTCTCCCCAATTTCCGAGATTCGATACAATCCTACTATAACTCTATCTCTTATCAAGGCTATAAATACCTCACAACATCCAACGTAAAAAGGTAATGCCTTATTTGCCGTTCAATTGATTTCTATAAAGTTTATAAGCTAAATACGTGAAATCTCATCATCACACCAGAGGGTCTTAGCCGGAAACCATCCCGGATAGTCCTGTGTTCTTTGGTTTCAAGTCAAGATCCAGGAGATCAACCTAACTGCTGGACTAAGGCTGATCAACAAGTTTCTTGCAGCATCAGTTTGGTTTCATTGCCGGGAACGAAGCTTATATGACTTTGAAACTCTAATCAAACAAAAAACGTGGTTACTGACGTATGCACCGCATCTTCCTCCAGCGATCCAACGCTCAGTAGGACAGTAAGGAATATCGAAGCAAGCGCTGGGAATAGGACTGCTAACTTGACTCCACCTCCTCCAAGCAATCCCCCAAGGAGAGCTACCCGCTCTAATAGCGTCGCTGATGGCACGGGCTTGCAGGATAATAGAAGGCAAAAAAGACTTATGCCCGAGCAAGTAGAAGGTTAGTAACCAAAGTGAGTCCAAGTGGGTCGAATAGTTGCAGGCGACAATGCCGGTCCCTCAACCTCACTAGAAAGGATTTCCTGCTTGAGCGAGCTAGATTGTTGCAAAGCTTGCTCGAAGTACATGAAGAGTTGCTCGACATGCCAGAATCTCCTAAAGATGATAGAAGATCGCATCTACCTGCTCATTCGGTCACCTCCCACAGACAAACTAACGAAGGTACTAGACAGAATGGGGAGCAAATGAGGATCGAAATGCCCCTACGCACTCACATCTCCGTAGATCCCAGTATCGACCTAAGGGATAGGCTCGACCAGCGAAGAGAACAAGAAGCCGAGTCAGCCTTGAGGAGACAGCAAGAGGCATAAAGGAACAGGCGTAGGTTGCCAGTAAGAACGAAAAAGGTCATGGTCCCATAAAGAAAAGAGAGGGAGAGAAGCAACCCCACCTAGGAGCGAAAGGCAGAGGGTCCACTCTAGAAGGGAACCTCACCAAGATGAGAGGCAAAAGTCCAATTCTGTCTCCCACCAAAGAAGCGACCTGGATGCTAGGGAGCTTCTCAATTTGAAAAAGAGGTTGGATAGTATGGAGACTGATAGAAAGGAAGCCAATGGGAAGGTCGAGCAGAACGACTGTACTCTTCGTCCTCTATCCAAGGTCATGCTCGACGAAGGACCATCATATATATATATATATATATATATATATATATATATATATATATATATATATATATATATATATATATATATATATATATACATACATATATATATATATATATATATATATATATATATATATATATATATATATATATATATATATATATATATATGCAAACAACAATTCTTGATATCGTATGAGCATTTTATTTACTATATTGTCATTGCTTTGTTTTTCTATTTATGTTGTGTGTTATGTTATTATTTTTCTTTATTTAACATTTTATACCAGAATTGACGTTTATTCGTGAGTGTGCAATTTATAAAAGATAGGAATCATAATACGATAATGCAATAAAGTAAAAAGTAATAATTTCAACAAAAGTGGACTAATTAATTAAAAAATAATATTAATAATATTATGATTCACCTGTGTTGCAATATCAATTAAACAACCTAATGTTGTTAGTTCACAAAAACTAAATTACCGAAATATTATCACTACTTTCAGGGAAAATGTGTGTATATCTAAAGTACATGTGTAAAAACTGCTAAAATATAACAACAGTAGTTAAAACAAATTTTAAGCAAAATACAAGGGTTCAAAATGTCGATAGGCCTATACGAAATAAACAGTTTATCAACAAATAGAATCACCAATTTCTCAAATTAATTTCTTTTATTTTCCATGACAAATAATGTCATCAATGACAACCACACAACTTAGTATATTAATTGAAAATACCCCTAAAGAGTACAAGTTTCCTAGTATGATAAGTAACAACCGAGTGTAAGTGTATTTTAAGAATTTCATTGTTGTTCAACATTTTTTTTCAAAACCCAATCTTCAGGGTTGTAGTTTTATTCGCATCGTCGAGACGAGAAAAACCGTATTCTCAAATTTTTTTCGATTTATAGATATTGAGATATTTAATTTAGAAATTTGAGTGAAATTTGGATGATGACATGACAAGTTTTGATTTTGCAAGATCAAATGACATTCTATAGCTTGGCCCTCGTCTAACAAATTAATTGCAAAAATGTCACCGCCTCTATCCAAGTAATTTTTAATATGAACATTGATTTGTCACTTATCCGATGGTTGTAGTTGGTTCTCATGATTCACATTTTAATTGGTTCTCATTGCAGTAATACCATATATATATATATATATATATATATATATATATATATATATATATATATATATATATATATATATATATATATATATATATATATATATATATATATATATATATATATATATATATATATGCAAACAACAATTCTTGATATCGTATGTAGAATTTTATTTACTATATTGTCATTGCTTTGTTTTTCTATTTATGTTGTGTGTTATGTTATTATTTTTTTTATTTAACATTTTATATCACAATTGCGTTTATTCATGAGTGTGCAATTTATAACAGATATGAATCATAATACGATAATGCAATAAAGTAAAAAGTAATGATTTTAACATAAGTGGACTAATTAATTAAAAAATAATTTGAATAATAATATGATTCACCTGTGTTGCAATATCAATTAAACAACCTAATGTTGTTAGTTCACAAAAACTAAATTACCGAAATATTATCACCCTCATCATGTTACAAGTTGCAATATCAATTAAACAACCTAATGTTGTTAGTTCACAAAAACTACTGCAGTATCAACTAAATAACATATGATTCACCGGTGTTCGTAAAAGATTAGTGCCTAAATGAAATTAAAAGATATAAAAGGAGATTTAAGGTTAAGAACGGGACTTACAAACTCAGATATTGCAGAAAAAAGGGTTTCCTTCAAATCGACCGTGGGGAACAGGAAAAAAGAGATAGCTTAGAGAGGGACGAATGTGATGTTGAAACGACGCTGATTTGCTGTCCTCCGTTTGGCTCGGTTCATGCCTTCAATGGAGAATTCATCGCTGTCTGACGGAGATGTTTCTGTCGTCCGATGGAGTCTCTGACGGAGATGTTTCTGTCGTTCGATGGAGACTCTGGTGTCTTCGATATGTAAAAGAGACAAGAAAGAGAGAGAGTTAGGTTTTGGCTGAGTAGCTTATTTGCATAGTAGTTTCTAACCTAGCAGGCTAAACAGGTACCTGAGTTTTACGTGATCTGAAGGTTACCAGTTTGAACTCGTTTATTTTAACGAGCCGAGTTTAGTCAGGTAATTAGTGGGTCGGGTTCAGCGGGAATGAGTTGAGTTTGACATGCCTAAAGATGTGACATTATGATTAATCTTCTTATCATCATCACCAATTCTATTTCTAGTTAAAAAATATTTATAAAAAATTACACTATTTTTGAAGTGCAGACGCAGATAAGATTAGTTAATTTTGACCTTTGATGTTGACATATCAGTTGGTAAGTTGTTAGAGTTTATCACTAATGAACAGGGTTAAAATCCTATTAGATACAAAAAAATTCAAATTATTTTTAACCTTTAGTATGAAAATTTAACTCTTTTTCAAAATTTTACTTAAATACTTTTATCATCAATTCATAAATAGTTTTTATTTATTATTCAAGTTAATTTTTTTTGCCTCTATTACGATAAATGTTTTTATTTTAAAAAAATATTCTTATATTTGGATTCTTTTGCTCATTACTTTAACTAATATAAATGAATTATATTTATTGTCTTTTTGTTTTTTTCATCATTTAATATTTAAAAAAAATAAGTTTGAAACATATAAGAAATAAGTTACAAGATTAATTTCAAGAACATTTTACTAAAATGATGTCATTATTAATACAAAAATGATATAAATATCGTATTTTTTTATTTCTTCATAACATAAGCTTACTATTTCCAAGTAAACAATAAAAAAAATGGTGGGTTAAAAATTGGCGGATGTTTATAATTAACTTATATTTTAAATTATGTATTATTATCTAGTCTCATTTGAAAAAAAATAGTTTGAACTTTTATAGTGTAAATTGTACGTCGCCGTTAAAACATCATAGATCCGCCACCGGCTGCCTTCCACAAAAACAATACATAGTCTCTTGTTTCACGCACTCCTTCCATGAATGTTGTCGGTAGTAAATGGATATACAAAGTTAAAAGGCATGTTGATAGATCAGTTGAGCGACACAATGCTCGCTTTGTGGCTCAAGGATACACACAACAAGAAGGGGTTGACTACAACGAAACCTTCGGTTCCTTAGTCAAACCACAGACTATTCAAACTCTTTTTGCAATTGCTCACTCTCGTTCTTGGCCATTACAACAATTGGATCTCCTAAAGCATTCTTAAACGGCCATCTCCAAGAAGAAGTGTCTAAGGTGTTGATAAGTTACGGTTACTTACGAAAATGCCACTACATGATTTTAAACATAAGCTTTTGAGTCTATTTTTAAATTTCGGATATGGTAGATAGTTTGGGGACTAAGTTTATTTTGGCCTAATTTATTTACAAGGTTTTTTATTTAGCTTTTCAATGTGGTGTTGGCAAAATTACAATTACAGAATGAAATGAAATTACAGAAACTGAAATACTATTAAAACAGTAAAGTAAATGAATCTGTTGTAACAATTTGTTGTTGTGCACGAGCCCTGATGAATCAGTCTCCTTAAAACTTATTCTTCCCCTAACCGATAGTGCTTGAAACTTTCGTCGACGAGAGTCTCACAAGATAGAATGTGCGAATCGGGGGCACTTTGCACCTAAAGTTCCCAACGAATTGAAAGTGTGCCTGGACAGTATCACCAAGATGCAAAAATGCAAGGAGTCCAAGGAAGAGATTAAACAATATGCAACAAGAGAGAGATCAGAGGTTGCTGGAAAACTTGGGGTTGTCTTCAAATGGTTTGTGGCTCCATCTTATAACCATAACTGGCCAAACTGAACAGTCATCATCAATTACGAAATTTACACTATTTTAATTTCTTTATGATTCAAAGTGTAGGAGTATTTAAACTTGCTAGATTTTACATTCCTATTCAATGTGGGATAACCACATTTTCAACTTTCAATCCACTAACTTTGAGACTTAATATCTCATTCATTCATTAACCATTTTCGACAAATATATATTTGATTTAAATATTCTCATGGAGTAGAATACAAACCCACAGTCAATTTGATCATTTAACAAATAGCCCATTTAAGAAAAATTCTCAAATTTCCTTCACACCCACATATATTTTCCAACATGTGGAACATTAAACATGTCTATCAAAATCTTAAATACAATCATCAATTATCAAATATATGAAAGGCCAATAGATATTTTGAACTCTCGTACTTTGTATAAACTTCAATTTTAACCATTGTTGTTTACTTTTATCATTTTTAATCATTGTACTTTAGATACATATTTATTTTCTCCAAAAAGTCTAAATTACGATGGTTAAAATTGAAAAAAATTGCCTTCATTTTCACTAGTTTTGAAAAAAATGAGTACAAATCTAAAGTAAAAGGGTTAAAGCTGCTAAAAAAATAGCAATGATGGTTAGAACCGAAGTTTAAGAAAAGCACAAGGGTTCAAAATGTCGACAAACCTATATAGAAATAAACAATTTATCAGCAACTAGATTCCCCAATTTCTCAAATTAATTTCTTTTATTTTCCAATGACAAATAATATCATAAATGACATATAACCACACATATTAGTACATTAATTGAAAATACCCCTAAAGAGTACAAGTTTCCTAATATGATTCCACGGTTGAACATTAACAATTACAAGATAATATTGAGGATGATTTCCCTCTACCTCAATATGCAACCGATAGTTCATGCCCTTAACGACTTGTGTTTCGCCACTTAAAACTTTTACAAACTTCAAATCAGTCTTAGCTTGCCTGTTGTGCTCATCCACTGCATATTTTGCAATCCCTACGATGGCAGGGTTGTTTACATTAGGAATTGGCTTCCAAGCGCCGCCCAATTCCACACCCATAACTGTGAAAGAACTGAAAATGAACAATGTGAGGAAGAGATATATTATCACAAAAGAATGTGGTTGAGAAATCAAAGCCATTTTCAAAAGGTTGTTTGAGAGAGTGCAAACAAATTTGAAGGATGTAATTATTTACTGACTTTCGTAGGTATATATAATGTGGAGGGTTAAGATTTGTTACAGATATACACAAAACAAATCAAGAAGGTAAATTATTAGCCAAAAAAAATGTATTATTTTCATCAAAAGTAAATTTAAAGAGTAAGTTTTGGGAGAGATCAGTTTTTCCATAAATTATAAAAAGTTCAATTTTTTTCAACTTGCAAATATTTGACGAATATAAGAGCAGTTTAAAAAAACAGGACTTTTTATAACTTAGGGAGAAACTAGTTTCCCCCAAAATATTGTGAAATTTAAAATCGTTTTAAGACGGATATATGACTTTTCTTTTAAAGAATTATTAAATAGTTTGTATTTTAAGTATTTTTCGGTCAACCATCCATTATTGCATTAAGAATATTTTATTAAAAATATACTATATGTATCAAGTCAAAGAATAATATGGTATTACTCAACTAAATTTTTTCTTTTCTAATTCTCCTTATCTTCTACTCCGTATTAAGGATAACTAAGCAGGGGAGGCATATTTCTACTAAATAAATTGCTTATCCATTACGCTCATTAATGTGTTTTAAATTTAATTAGGGGCCGTTTGGTAGCCCTTCTTAGGCTGGATATGATTATTAATCCAATAAGTTTGGTGTTTGATACATTAAATGCAACCACTGTATTATTTCTAACAACCTGGATAGTAATTAACCTCTTATCCCCTTCTTATATTAATCCCAAAAAAAAAGGTGGTATTATTAATCCCCTGATTAATAATCCCCTCACTATTAATACAGGCTAATCATATCGGCCTACCAAACGAGCCCTTAATGTTTTAACAAAATTACCCTTTGTAACTATTCTAACTATTCGCTTTTTTTTTTTTTTATTGTTGTTGTTATAGTTCTCTCTTCTTCTTTTTTCACTCTCTTTCAATTCCTTTTAATCATAATAATTAATTAGTTAATACCAATTAATTGTAGTTTTTCTTTCCCTTAATGAATATTCCATCTGGTATAAGAATTGTCACTTTCGAATAACATGTTTGATCCAAATAGTTGTTGCTTTTTGTGGTAAAAAGCATTAAAATTCCTAAATGCTTATTTTTGTGGTAATGATTATCTTTATTAAAATATGTGAAAAGTCTAAAAGTTACAGTTATTTTGGACCAAAGATAGTATTTCAAAACATGTTGACCCTAAATGCTTATTTTTGCAGTATGTTTTCCACATTCCATTATTATGTAATTGCAAAATTAAAAGTGGATAAAGTTGATAGCAAAATTATTTTATATACACATATGTATAACAGATTGGAAACATTAAATTTATTTTTAAAAATTATGATATTTAAAAGTAGCTATTTGTGTAACAAACTAAGTGTGAATAATCTTTAAAAAATTATAAATTTTTAAAATTGCCAACACATATTTAACATATTAAATTTATGGTAAATATATTTATTTGAGATATTCATTTGCACCATCATCCAATACCATTGTACTATATCAATATCTCATATTGTTTGTCTAATCTTCTTTTCTTGTAAAGTATTATTTTTCTTTCAATATTTCCATTCAATTATTAATCAATAGCAATATCTACTCCCTCCGTCCCGGCCCAAAAGGCAAAGTTTGTGCCTCGCACGCAAATTAAGGAAAGTGATGTAGGAAAGAGAAAAAGTGTAAATGTTGTGAGTATGAAAAATTAAATAGGAGAGAGAATGAGTGGGAGGAATAGTTAGGAGAGAGAATATTGTGAGTGTAAAAGTAAAGTAGAAGAGAGAATGAGTGGATGAAATAGTAATCAAAACTTTCCTTTTTGGGAAAGTGCCTTTTTAAATGGGACACCCAAAATGGAAATTTGTGGCTTTTCGGCCGGGACGGAGGGAGTATATTCTATATAATATACTCTCTCCGTCCCATAACAAGCGACGCAGTTACTGTTCCGCACGGGAATTAAGAAAAAGGTGAAAAGGTTGATGTGTTGTGAGTGTAGATAGTTGAGTAGGAGAGAGAATGAGTGGAGAGAATAATAAATTATAATGGTGTTGTGAGTATTATAATAATATAGGAGAGAGAATGAGTGGAGAAAATAGTAAAGATTTTTTTCCATTTTAGGAAGTGTGACTTATCAGTGGGACACCCAAAATGACAAAGTATGTCGCTTGTTATGGGACGGAGGGAGTATAACATATAAAAGCAGAGTCTAATACAATTCATACAGCACGCCACATGGCTTTATGACATGGAATTAGATGTGGCGCCGTCTTATTTGCTTATGCCAAATATATTTTAATCATAATGATTGATTCATCATAATTCAAAATTTTAAAATTCTTAAAACATAACATCAAATATTAATATTTCCTAAATTAAAACATCAAAATTTTAAATTCTCCAAAAAGAGCATTAAAGTTTTAAACTTCCCAAAAATTACTTGATCTTTAAACATGTATTGATTAATTTTTAATAAGAAAAATTTTAAAATGTGAAATATTATACAAAATTTTGAGTAATAAATTAATATATATTTGATTTATACCGACCTACAAGAAATTAATATATATATGGGCTGTTCGCACAACCACCCGGGGGCCAACCGGGGAAACCCCATTCGCACTAACCTTTGGTTTCGAGGCTATGACACCAGCAGAGATGGCCATCCCTACTACTATGAGGAATTCCCATTATGATGAGCAAGTCAACAAGGTCAATAGGCTCCTAGACCTGGACCTGATAGATGAGAAACGACTAGCTGCACAGATGAGGATGGTAAATTACAAGTAAAGGACCAAAGCATATCACGACAAGAGGGTCATCAGAAGAGTATTCCAAGTAGGCGATTGGGTACTTAGAAAAATTGAAGCTACCGGTCGGAAGGCAGAACAGAACAAGCTCTCCCCAAATTGGGAAGGTCCTTATATCATCACTCAAGTCATTCGAGAAGGGACCTACAGATTGAAGACCAAAGAGGGGAAGGACCTCAAGCATCCGTGGCACTCCGACAACCTTAGGAAATATTATCACTAGTCTAGTTTATTTTACAGTAGATTAGTTTCTTATTTTCTGTCTTTTATTTTTTGTTAGTTGATAGGATTGCAGTTCGATGTAATCGCATTTCAGTTTTACGAAAGCAGTTTCTGCCAACACGCAAAGCAACTATCAACTCTTCACACAGACATCAGGAGACGAGGACTTTATCCCCGACTCTTCTAAACACACATCCTGTCAAGGGTCCACCTTGATTCAGGATACCAACAGCCAAGACCAAGGGTCCTCCTTGGCCTGATGGCTTAACACATCCTGTCAAGGGTCCACCTTGATTCAGGACACCAACAGCCAAGACCAAGGGTCCTCCTTGGCCTGATGGCTTAACACATCCTGTCAAGGGTCCACCTTGATTCAGGATACCAACAGCCAAGACCAAGGGTCCTCCTTGGCCTGATGGCTTAACACGTCTTGTCAAGGGTCCACCTTGATTCAGGACACCAACAGCCAAGACCAAGGGTCCTCCTTGGCACGATGGCTTAACACATCCTGTCAAGGGTCCACCTTGATTCGGGACACCAGCAGACCAAGGGTCCTCCTTGGCACGATGGCTTAACACATCCTGTCAAGAGGTCCACATTCGAGGACACCAACAGCCAAGACCAAGGGTCCTCCTTGGCCTGATGGCTTAACACATCCTGTCAAGGGTCCACCTTGATTCAGGATACCAACAGCCAAGACCGAGGATCCTCCTCGGCCTGATGGCTTAACATACATCCTAACGAGGGTCCGCCTTGACTCAGCATCATAACACATTCAAAGCCAAGAAAATCTTCCTCGGCCTAGATAACTTAGAGTACAGTTAAAGCCGAGGAGTCTTTCCCCGGCATATCCACTTGCTCAACAATTAGGGAGCGAGGAACCCCCCTCGGATCCCACCTTCCTAATTCTAGTGCCCCTGCCTAGCATACAAAAATATAAGCAAGTCATTAAAATAACAAATCAAGACAAAAGGATTTTTCATTGATATTCAAAGAGAATTACAAATCCTACCGTCTATTACAAAAAGCATAGAAAGGAAAATCTATCCTAAGTTTGCTGCTCGTCATCAAAAGACTTCTCAAGCCACTCCTCAGTAATGGAGCCAGGGGGAGGAAGGACCGTTTGTTCAGTAAGGGCATTAGTTTGCTCGGCCTCTCCTTCCACCTCATCTTCCATGGCCTCAGGCTCTTCCGCATCCTGGATCGCCTCCACCAAGTCTTTTATATTACCGGGGACAACAGAGGCCGGCCTCCACACTTCCCTGCATGCTTGAGCATCCTTGACAGCCATTATTTCCAAGTTGCTTTCAGAAAAAGGGACCAGGTGGTGGAGAGCCCTGACTTCCTCGGCATATTGGTCCCGGCAAATCAGCTGAGCAACCTTGTTGATGTCCAAGCCGGTGGAGGGGTCAGCCTAGATGCTTCAGGCCAAGTGAAGATAACCATCTTCAAACATGGTGGCCATCTGCTCGTCCACGGCATCCTTAAAGGCCGAGCTGGCCATCATCAAATCCTTGAAGGCCGAGCTCTCCTTGAACCGAGCAACGGCCTCTTCCTCCCTAGCCGGGAGGGTAGCTTCCAACCCTCTGCACCGGGCTTCAGCTTCCTCGGCCCTAGTTTGGACCTCAGCTTTTTCTTTCCTTGCCGTAGCAAGCTCTTCTTCCTTAAGCCGGAGATGTTCCTCGGCCTTGGCCTTTTCTTCCTCGGCCCTCTTCGCTTCGGCCTCTACTTTGGCCTTGGCTGCCACGAGCTCAGCATCCTTGGCCTTCAAAAGTTTAACCAAGGAAGCCTTATCAGTATCACTCTTCGCTTGGGCGGCCTTGGCCTCATTCAGGCGCCTGGCTTTTTTCTTGGCCAAAACATTCTCATACGCCGTGACGGAAGCCAACTGAAAGAAAAATCAATATTAGAAATGTAAACAAATCTCAAGATCAATGACCAAGAAAAGGAAACATTTACCTCGGCGATTAAGAGCCCCTTGTGACAGAGCAAGGTATCTTCGCTGGGAGCCTCTCTAACAAGAGCATCGTAGGCATCCTCGTCCATAGCTCTCTGAACGGGAGCTCGGCCCAATCTTACTAAGGGTCCCTCCCTAGCTAACAGAGGAAGTCCCCTAAGACGGGGAACGTTGAGGGCCATGCTCTTAGCTAGCTCGTCGGCCTCCTCAACGGTCTTGACATTCTGGATGGTTAAGGGAGGAGGAGCCTCAACATTGGGAACCCTACTAACACTTGCTCGCTTAGCTGCAGGCTCCTCGGCACTAACAGCTTGGGCTCTTTTGGAGCCAGATCTCCTTTGGACGAGGTCGGTTTCCTCGGCTCCCACCTCCTCGGCCTCAACATGAGGGTTAAGCCCATCTCCAGTTGTTGGCTCAACCCGTTCCTCGGATGCTGCACCCTCGGCATTAGCATCATCGTGCAGTTTGAGGGGAAGGGGTTTATCACCTTGTACGTTCAGCACCAGGTTACGAGCATTGGTTTCTTCTCTCCTCTCCACCAAAGCAGACTTCTTGCTTTGCTTCCTCTTCCTCTTTACCAGCTCCTGGGGACTAAGTCTCTCCATGGCTATGGCTGCTTCTTCCTCGGCGGTTAAATCTGTAAGGACAAGGAAGAAATGGTCAAGTACGAGCAGAGGGAACTAGCATGCAAAAATTACGAGTAACAAAGATAAATGTTTACATCCAACAATGTCAATTGCTTTCAAACATTGATCACGGGGACGCTCGGTCTTGCACCTAGTACAATCTTCATGGAATACTAAGCCGGGGTGTATCGTCCAATCATTGAAACGCCGTCCTCTTTTGACAGTGACGAGGGGAGCCACCCCGTCCTTTGGCCCCTGCATCAATCCCGCTTGGATATAGTAATGATCCGAGGATTCAACTGCCTTCCAGTCGAGTAGCCTTACCTCGGCAAACTCCTCTAAATGCTTGATTAAAGCCTGGGTCCACTCATATTGTTGGACAGCAAAGGAGGAAGTGGGATCCTTGCAAGGAGACTGGAACTCCCAACCTTGACGACTTTCAACCCGGATAACGTGATTATCCCAGCCTGCAACTTTGCTAGACATGGGGAGAAGCAACTTTGGTTTTTTGGAGGCGCTCCTAATAACTACGAGCCAACTTTCCTTGATAACTTGGACTACGTAGAAATGACGGAAAGCACCCATGGTCGGCTCAAAACCTAGGCTACGGCAGAGGACAATGAAGCTCACTAGAACCCTAGTGCCATTGGCTCCTAGCATGGCCGGCACTGCCCTAACGTCATCCAAAAATTCATTGATGAATGGGTCCAAGGGAAGACGAAGCCCCTGCTGAAACTGTTTGAAATAAAGATGGATATAATCTTGGTTGTAGTAGAAGTTCTGCTCTTCCTTGTCAGTCTTGAGGTCAAGCTTGCCCATATAAGTTAACTTGTACTCGGTTCTATCCACCCCGTACTTGGAATATAGCTTCTCGATCATGGGATCCCCTGGCTTTGGAGCCCTCTCCCTTTGTTTACCTCGGCTTTCCCTTCTTCGTACCAATCGGCCGTCAGCTTGGGCACCTTCCACGAAGGCGTCAACTATTTGAGTAGACGAGGAGGGTACTCCTTCTCTTCCCGTCATATCTGCATAAAGACGAGGGGACAAAGTTAGTTACCTCGTCAATGGCTGATTTTAGGACGGGGAAGGGAGTTTCCCCTCCTCGTCATGTCATAAGGCCGAGGAGGGAGCCGTACCTCTCAGACGCTCGCGCATTTCGCGATTGGAGACCGGGTAGAACAGTTCGATGTGCTCCATCATCTCAGCCCTATCCTCAAAAACTATAACGTTGGGTGAACCGGACTCAATCCTATCTATTCTTGTGGAATCTGGGTATTGAAGGAATAACCGAGTCCGGCCATAACCTTTTAATTGCTTTCTTATTTCATCCAAGGTCAGCATCATCCAAGGTCCTCTCTCTCTCCGATATACCCTTAGATTGCCAGTGTGATATCCATAACGGAATCGGGGGGAATGATCCCAAGAACGAGCCATCTAAGGGGAATCAAAGATTAACGGGGGAGTTCGTTCAATATTCAAAAGTGTTCAACAAGACCCAAAAAGAAAATCAAAGATTGAAAGTTTTGAAAGTTTAAAACTTGAATTCATGAAGAAAAGCTCTATTCTTCAACAATGACGGTTCGTTTTTCTTGGCACATTCAAAATTCTTTCCAAAACATCCTAGAAAACTTGAAATCAAAAGCGAAATGCAGAAAGGGGAAAGAATTTCATACCTGAGTGTGAAGGAATGAATGGAATCGCAACAGAAAGCAACGTCGCCGGAAGAATCGAGTTCGCCGGAAACTGGGTTCAAACAAATAGAGATCGCCGGAATGTTTCGTCGCCTGAACCTTGCCTTTTCTCTCGAATAAATGGGGTTTGTAAAGATTGGAATGAAAGGGGTTTAGCCTTTTATAACCCCTTAATCGGGTCAAACCCATGGGTAAAGGGGAAAAACGGGTGAGGCGCCCCAAGAATTAAATGCATATAACAGTTTTCGAGGCGTGACAAGGCGGGGGCCCAGGGTAATCATCGAGAATAGCAACCGTCGATTACAGAAACAACACCGAGGACACGTGGTAAACCTGTTCGTATCCCATAGCCGAGGACGAGGAGACTTTCTACTCGTCCTAAGCCGAGCTAGAAAGTCGGGGGCCACTGAACGGTATAAACTGAGATACGAACATGGGCTTGCTCGAGCTGAGCCTAATTGGATTGGGCCATGAATATTATCTAAATAACCAAATATCGATGCCGAGTAAGGTCTTCCTCGTATGCCGAGGAACGTTTACCTCGGCCTTATGACATCATGCTTGGGCCGTCATGTCGCAAGTGATGAGGAGAGAAAAGTTCTTACCTCGGCATTTCATCATTGTGACGAGGAAACAAAATCATTTACCCCGGCATATATACATGCCGGCCAATCTCCAAATGACGAGGAAGCAGAATCATTAACCTCGGTTTATTTGCCAAGGCCGAGGTAAAACAGTTATGTTCCTCGGCGTTTCGGCTAGCAGTAATACAGTCCTTATTCAACAAGGGTTATACATACAAGAATGATCCCATCAGGATTATAATTACCAACACCACTTCAAGTCAAACAAGGACTTCTTAACAGATATAATTCTCTTAGGATTATATCTTATCTCTTTACAAGTTTACTTCAACATGGATTCTATCAATCCATCCCTATAAATACAAGCCCCATGACACATTATTGGGTACGTTACTTTTTACCTTGGGAAAACTCTGTCCATTTGTTTTCTCATATACAAACCGTGAACTTACTCTCACGCCGGAGGGCTTTTAGCCGGATCCGCCCCGGCTTAGTTTACGTGTTTTCTCTTATTTTCAGGCCTTGCAGTCACCGGAGCAGTCATCGCTTGGATTTGGGGCTGATTTGATGATTTTGGCATCATCACTAAGTGTGAATAATCTTTAAAAAATTATAAATTTTTAAAATTGCCAACACATATTTAACATATTAAATTTATGGTAAATATATTTATTTGAGATATTCATTTGCGCCATCATCCAATACCATTGTACTATATCAATATCTCATATTGTTTGTCTAATCTTCTTTTCTTGTAAAGTATTATTTTTCTTTCAATATTTCCATTCAATTATTAATCAATAGCAATATCTATATTCTATATAATATATAACATATAAAAGCAGAGTCTAATATAATTCATACAGCACGCCACATGGCTTTATAACATGGAATTAGATGTGGCGCCGTCTTATTTGCTTATGCCAAATATATTTTAATCATAATGATTGATTCATCATAATTCAAAATTTTAAAATTCTTAAAACATAACATCAAATATTAATATTTCCTAAATTAAAACATCAAAATTTTAAATTCTCCAAAAATAGCATTAAAGTTTTAAACTTCCCAAAAATTACTTGATCTTTAAACATGTATTGATTAATTTTTAATAAGAAAAATTTTAAAATGTGAAATATTATACAAAATTTTGAGTAATAAATTAATATATATTTGATTTATACCGACCTACAAGAAATTATGTAAAACATTAAGACGCAATATGTGTTCTATGAAATTTGTAAACTTTTAATGATTATTTTACTTTTAAGTCATATAATTGTTTCATTTACTCCCCCCGTCACAAAATGACCACTTATATTTAATTAAAATTACCTGAATATTGTTGTTAAATTTAATATAATATTATTTGAAAAAATGACATAAATTTTATAAAATTTTGAATGTGTACTTTATTTTTAAGACATAATCCCTCTGTCTTATTATTATAGTTACTAAATCTGAATGCGTGGAGATTAACGTAAAAGTAAATGTTATTAGTATAAAAAAATAGGAAAGAGAAAGTGGGATAGGAGATTTTTTTGTAAATATAACAAGTGTATCTCATTAATTATTTTTGGTTAGTAACCATAACATTGTGACACACAAAAGAAAATAAGTTACCAAAACATTGAAATGGAGGGAGTATTGTTTCTTTCATGTACTCTATACCTCTCAATTCAAACTATACACTTTGGATTGTGCACCATAATTAAGGGAAAATGTTAGTGAAATAAATATTGAAAGTATGAAAAGTGGGATATGAGAGAGAAAGTATGATAAGTAATAGAAGTGCAAGTTTGTTGTGAGTATGAAAGTGGGTTTCATTAAATAAAGATTATTCTAACTTTTTTACTCAGAAAGTGTGTAATTTAAATTTAGACACTCTTTTAAATAAAATGTGTAGTTCCAATTCAAACAGAGAGTAATTAAGAAACATACCTTTTTCTCTAATACACAGGTTAGTTAATTGTTCTATAAAGAAAATATTAGCAAAAGATCATATTCATTAGGGGTACGTAATAGTAAGTGAAAAGTTATTGTTAGCGTGAAAGTGAGGCCATTGATTAAAATGTAATATAAATTTTCCAAAAATGAAAAGCATAGTTTCAAATAAAACAACATTTAAAATAAAAAGTGTGATTTCAAATGGGGCCATAGGGAATAGTATTTAGCTTAAAAAATTGCCCAAATTCCTTAACTCCCGAACTATACACCGAGTCCCATTTTGCGTTTTTGTGTAGGAAAAAATAGTGGTTTGAAGGAAATTAATGGATTCATTTTTAAAGGGTAAATTTGTCAAATAACTTAAGATGTTTAGTGTTTGTGAAATAAAATATTTATGTGTCCAAAATGGGTTTTGGATGAATTAAATATAAATGCTCAAAGGATTTGGACCACTTGTTGCTAATAAATTTTGATTTTATAAATAAAAAATGGCTTTGAATTTTACTGAGGTGCTCGGCCGAGCTGAGTGTTGACTCGGCCGAGCAGAGCATGACAGAAAGTCCAAAGTTTCTAGAAAGCCATGCTCGGCCGAGGCATATGCCTTGCTCGGCCGAGCATATCTGGGCAAAGCCTTGCTCGGCCGAACAAGGTATAAGACTCGGCCGAGCAGGTCCTGAGCAGACATTTAACAACCAAATATTAAATGTGGAAGGTCCTGAGCAGACATTTAACAACCAAATATTAAATGTGGAAAACTGAAACGGAAAATCATTATGGCTAATATTTTCTGATTAATGATTGTTTAATTTCGTAATAATGTGGTTTATTGCATAATTAACACAATATTTTCAGTTTTAATCTTGATTTTGAAATTGTTTAAATTGTGGTTTGTCAACAACAATTAGAAAACACTTGGTAGAACACTTGAGAAAAACCACAACAGAAAACAAACACTTGCTCCTGCAATCCTCTTCCATTTTCTCTTGTTGCATCTTGTTGCTTCACCCTTTGGCCTCCTAGTTTGCATTATAGAAGAAGAGGTGATCTAGTCCAAGCACGATTCAACTCGCCGGAAACTTTAGATGCAAAGTGCCCCCGGTCCGCACGTTCTATCCTGGGAGATAAGCGATCCAAGCAAACTCAAGCACACTCGGTGAGAGATCGAATATGTCTTAAGGAGACAGTCGTTTCATTGGGCTCATGCTTCAAAATTCAACAACTTATTATTTGTATTTTCAGTTTTTGTTAATTGTTTTTTATTTACATTTTCTGTAATTGTGGCACCCTTGTAACAATCTTATGACATATCCCTAATCGAGGGAGTCGATTACAGATTTTTTAAAACATAAAATACTAACTAAGTTGTTGTGTTTCAGATGGCGACTAACAACAACAACGTGGAGACCCAAATTGGATCCCAAACTGGACCCCAAACTAATCCCCAAACTGGAAACGGAAGTGCCTCGACTATTGTGACAAATCCTCCTACAATCCATATCCCGACCCCCCATGCGAAAAAACCCGAGAAGTTTGTTGGCCACAATTTTAAACGTTGGCAACAAAAGATGCATTTCTACCTCACTACCTTGAATTTGGCAAAATATCTGAAAGAGGATATGCCAAAGGTGAGTGAAGGAGAAACCGATGTTACAACCTTGACTGCGATTGAAACATGGAAGCATGGGGAATATTTGTGCAGAAACTATGTCCTAAATTCGCTTTCAGATTCTCTTTACAACGTATTCAATGAGAAGAAATCTGCAAAGGAATTATGGGGTTCTTTGGAACACAAATATAAGATTGAGGATGCGGGAACAAAGAAGTTCATTGTTGCCCGTTTCTTTGATTTTATAATGGTGGACATCAAGAGTGTGAAATCTCAAGTTGATGAGTTTCAAACTATTTTGCATGAGATTCCTGCCGAAGGTATGGTGACAAGTGAAAGCTTCCAAGTGGCTGCAATCATTGAGAAATTGCCCCCATCTTGAAATGATTTCAAGAACTACCTTAAGCATAAGCGAAAGGAAATGGATGTGGAAGGAATCATCCTTCGTTTGAGTATTGAAGAGAACAATAGAGTCGCTGAGAACAAGTTTGTTTCTAGTGTGGCTAAGGCCAATGTGGTGGAGCATGGTCAAAGCTCCAAAGGATGGCGAGAAGCTATTCATGGGGAATTCAGCCACTTCAGAAATCAAAGGTGAAGGAAAAGTGTTTTTGAAGATGTCATCTGGGAAGGAGTTGACTCTCAACAACGTGCTTTATGTGCCCGACATCCGGAAGAACTTAGTGTCCGGATCGCTTTTGATAAAGCAAGGTTTTCGTATTGTCTTTGAGTCTAATGTAGTCACTTTGTCTAAGAGTGGAATGTTTGTAGGTAAAGGCTATGTCAATGATAGACTGTTTAAGCTAAGTGTAATGGTGGTTAAGCCAAAGGCTAATGATATGAATATCTCTTCCGTTTACTTGCTTGAGTCATCTAATTTGTGGCATGGTAGACTTGGTCATGTTAATTTTGATTCTATACGTCGTTTGACAAAAGAAAATTCTATTCCAAAGTTTATAGTTGATTGTAAACAAAAATGTGAAATTTGTGTAGAAGCAAAATTAATAAGAAAGTCATTTCATTCAGTTGAAAAGACATAGTGAACCACTTGAATTGGTTCACACGGACTTATGTGACTTTAAATCAACACAATCACGAGGTGGCAATAAGTACTTCATGACTTTTGTAGATGATGGCACAAAGTATTGCTATGTGTATCTTCTAAAAAGTAAAGATGAAGCTATATAGAAGTTTACTCTCTATAAAAACGAAGTTGAGAATAAATTAAATCAGAAAATTAAGATGCTAAAAAGTGATAAAGGGGGTGAATATGAATCTCCGTTTGAAGCAATATGTGCTCAAAGTGGAATTAAACATATAACCTCGGCACCTTATACACCCCAACAAAACGGTGTTGCCAAAAGGAAAAATCGGACATTAAAAGAAATGATGAACGCCATGTTATTGAGTTCGGGATTACCCGATAACATGTGGAGGGAAGCCATGTTGTCGGCTAACTATGTGCTAAATAAAATACCCCAGAAGAAACAAGACAAAACTCCTTATGAACTATGGCATGGAAGAGTGCCAAGTTATAAACACTTGAAAGTGTGGGGGTGTCTTGCAAAGGTAGCCATACCTCCTCCTAAGAAGATGAAGAATGGACCTAAAACTGTTGATTGAATATTTATTGGATATGCACATAACAGTAGTGCTTATAGATTTCTTGTGTATGAGTCGAAAATTGAAGCTATACACAAAAAATACTATAATGGAATCTGTAAACGTGTCGTTCTTTGAGAATATATTCCCGTGTAAGTCAAGAATTGATGCAAGCTCATCGACTAGGGTAATAGATTCAATATAAGAAGAACACGTTCAAGATAAAAGTAAAGAAGAAGAGGTAGAACCTCGACGGAGCAAAAGAGCTAGGATTGAAAAATCCTATGGTCCGGAATTTCTAACCTATATGGTAGAAAGTGAACCACAAAGTTACAAAGAAGCCGTTAGCTCTTCGGAAGGACCTTTGTGGAAGGAAGCAATTAAAAGTGAAATTGATTCCATTTTGCAAAATCACACATGGGAACTAGTGGACCTTCTTCCGGGAAGTAAACCACTAGGATATAGGTGGATTTTCAAAAAGAAAATGAAAGCGGATGGAACAATTGATAAGTACAAGGCCCAACTGGTAATTAAAAGTTACAGACAAAAAGAAGACCTCGATTATTTTGACACGTATTCTCCAGTCACGAGAATAACATCAATAAGAGTTGTACTTGCAATTGCCGCATTGAGAAATCTTGAAATACATCAAATGGATGTAAAAATAGCCTTTCTAAATGGAGATTTAGAAGAGGAGATTTACATGGAACAACCCGAGGGGTTTGTTGCGCGTGGACAAGAAAAGAAGTTGTGCAAGTTAGTAAAGTCATTATATGGCTTGAAACAAGCACCAAAACAGTGGCATCAAAAATTTGATAATGCTATAATGCAAAGTGGATTTAAAATAAATGAGTGTGACAAATGTGTCTATACTAAAACCACGGAAAATGGCTATGTCATTTTGTGTCTTTATGTAGACGACATACTTATCATAGGGAGTTGTGATAAGATGATCAAATCCACGAAAGACATGTTGAATTCGAAGTTTGACATGAAAGATATGGGACTTGCGGACGTAATCCTTGGAGTTAAAATTTCTAGAATATCCAATGGACTTGTACTAAGTCAATCTCATTATGTAGATAAAATTCTTGAGAAATTTAGCAAGGATGACAATGGAATAGCAAGTAATCCAATCGACCAAAATCTTCATCTTTCAAAGAATAGAGATGAACCGGTGTCTCAATTAGAGTATTCGAGAATCATCGGAAGTCTAACGTACTTGATGAGTTGTACTAGGCCGGATATTGCTTATACCGTTAGCAAGTTAAGCTGGTATACAAGTAATCCTGGAACAAATCATTGGAAGGGTATAGTAAGAGTACTAAGGTACTTAAGATATACTCGTGATTTTGGATTACATTACACTAGACATCCAGCGGTGATAGAAGGATATAGTGATGCTAATTGGATATCAGATATCAAAGACTCAAGTTCTACAAGTAGATATTTATTCACATTAGCAGGTGCAGCTATATTATGGAAATCTTCTAAGCAAACTGTTATAGAATCTGAGTTTATAGCATTAGATAAATGTGGTGAAGAAGCCGAATGGCTACGCCACTTTCTAGAAGATATTCCAAGATGGGAAAAGCCCGAGCCCGCAATTAGTATACATTGCGATAGCCAATCTGCGATTGGTAGGGCATAAAGTTAGATGTATAATGGTAAGTCTAGACATATACGTCGAAGACATAATTGAAATTACCCGGATTCGGCTCGCGTGCGGAGCCCCGACATCTCGCACTATGTCGCTTTTTTGGAAATTGCTCGGATTTGAGAGGCAGCGCAATCGCGCCCCGACATCTGGCTATTCCGTTTGCATTGCGTTGTGTCGGTGGAGGTGTCTCGCTGTGTTTTGCTTGTAGAGTCGCCACGCCGTTTTGATTAAGCCCAAAACATTGAGAAAAGGCATCAGTTTAAAAAATAAACTATTTTTGTGTGATGAGATTTTGAGTTCGGAGGTCAGGTTACTCCTCGGGAAGAGAATATTAGAATATTAGAGCTCACCCGAGTAGCCTCGTAAAAACGAGTCTTTCGATACCCCTTCTTTCTTTAAAATGTTGTGTGTGTGTGTGTGTGTGTGTGTGTGTGTGTGTGTGTGTGTGTGTGTGTGTGTGTGTGTGTGCTTTTAAAAATGCATGCTGTGTCGAATGTCTACATTGTACACTACGTATTGAAATGTAATGAAATAGTGTAGGAAGGAAGCCTTACCAATGTTGTTTCGTGTCTGTCTTCCGCTGGGAAATAGTGTTTGAGGATGGAATAGTGTTTCAGGACGGACCGGGATTGCTTTGGGATGTGCCGGTTGTCTGCGGACAGAGCTTCGGCGTGCCTCGGAATTGTCAAGTGTGCACTCGGGCAGAGTTTCGGCGTGCGTTGGGATCGCAGGGATCTTTGAATGGATTCGGGCAGAGGTTCGGCGTGCGTCAGAATCTTCGGTTGGATTCGGGCAGAGGTTCGCCGTGGGTTGAAATCGTCGGTTGGATTCAGGCAGATGTTCGGCGTGCGTTGTAATCGTCGGTTGGATTCGGGCAGAGGTTCGGCGTGCCTCGGAATCGTCGCTTTGGCTCGAAAAGGGCCGGGACGCCTCGGAAAAGACCAGGCAAGGCCTCAGAGTACCACGAGGGGCCTCAGAGTACCTCGAGAGTGCCTCGGATCAGCGCGGGAGCGTCTCGGGAGCGCTCGGTAGGGCTTCGGAGCACCGCGAGGGAGCTCGAAAGGCCCCGGAGGGAACCAAAAGGGACCGGGAATGCCCCGAGGGGTCTTAGAGGGGGAGCCTGAAGGCTTAGGGGGAGAAGAGAAGAGGGAGGTGTGAAAATGGAGGGAAGGAAAGCCCTCTATTTATAGTAGAGGAAAAACTGCAAGAAGGTCCGTACGGACCTTCTAGGAAAACCAAAATTTTAGTTTTCCGGGATTTGAGGGAATAATGTGGACTTTAAGAGGATTTTGTCATGATTACGTCTGGATACAAAGAGGTCCGTACGGACCAATTAGCATGCAAAGAGGTCCGTATGGACCTTCCATGCTTTTTTGATTTTGATGGCAAGGTAGTTCTTGTCGAGAGCTTTCCAACCATATATGACACGTCTCAATCGGAGTTCGTATGAAGGAATTATGGCCTCCGGAAGTATGCCCTTGGTTTTGTCGTATGCTTGGATGGAGAGCGATCCAGATTGGGGTACTTACAATAATACCATTAAACAACTACTTGCAACTGACACCATATCTATTGACTATGTATGGTCAAAAGATAATTTGACGGATCCGCTAACCAAAGGGTTAAGTAAAGAGATAGTTGCAAGGTTGACATTGAGAATGGGATTAAAGCCTTTTGAGAAGTTAAACACAGCGGAAAACCCAACCTAGCTGACTGGAGATCCCAAGATCTAGGTTCAAAGGGACAACCTAACTGTTAAAAGACTTGTAGCGTCACTGTGGGGGTCAACCTTACACTCATTCCTTAAAGTGACATCCCGAGATGAATGAGGTTAAGCCTATGACTTCTAATGATTCTTTTGTTAAGTAAAATGGGTTACTTAAAAGAATCACCTATGTGAGAAAGAAGTAGAGGCCGCTTCGAGGAGAATTGTGTGAGGCTCAATTCTTAGACCTTCTCACAGAAGGCATTGTGATCCAGGGCCATTAATGGACACAACTATGAGAGCTGAATTGTGTTAGGGAGATACCTGTGTAAAGTATATGATCGGCTACACAAAAAGCTAGCAGTTCAAGGACATCGCGTCTAGTGATTAGCGAGTAGAGTAAATATGCTTTTATAAGGGAAGGTTCAAAGGGCAAACCCCTACCTATCCTATGAAGGTTTTCTACTGCCGGACTTTATCACCTATCCTCATGAATTTCCTTCATGTGGGGGATTGTCGGAAAAAATAGTGGTGTGAAGGAAATTAATTGATTAATTTCTAAAGGGTAATTTTGTCAAATTACTTAAGTGGTTTAGTGTTTGTGAAATAAAATATTTATGTGTCCAAAATGGGTTTTGGATGAATTAAATATAAATACTCAAAGGATTTGGCCCACTTTTTTTTTTTTTTTGAGGCTTGCCCATCTCGAGTCAAGTCCCTTTTTTGTGTAAGTCAATTTTTTACTAACAAGTCCCTCAATTCTCTGAAATTCCCTAAAAATCTCCCCATAGGCACCTAATATTAACTAGGGAGGGATAATCATCCACTCTAACCACTGGGAGGAATCGAACCCAGGACCTCCGTGTTGATGTCCCAGTGCTCTGGCCATCAGGTCAAGTCCTGATGGTTAGGGATTTGGCCCACTTGTTGCTAATAAATTTTGATTTTGTAAATCAAAAATGGCTTTGAATTTTACTGAGGTGCTCGGCCGAGCAGAGTGTTGACTCGGCCGAGCAGAGCATGACAGAAAGTCCAAAGTTTCTGGAAAGCCACGCTCGACCGAGGCATATGCCTTGCTCGGCCGAGCATATCTGGGCAAAGCCTTGCTCGGCCGAGCAAGGTATAAGACTCGGCCGAGCAGGTCCTGAGCAGACATTTAACAGCCAAGTATTAAATGTGGAAAACTGAAACGGAAAATCATTATGGCTAATATTTTCTGATTAATGATTGTTTAATTTCGTAATATTGTGGTTTATTACATAATTAACACAATATTTTCAGTTTTAATCTTGGTTTTGAAATTGTTTAAATTGTGGTTTGTCAACAACAATTAGAAAACACTTGGTAGAACACTTGAGAAAAACCACAACAGAAAACAAACACTTGCTCCTGCAATCCTCTTCCATTTTCTCTTGTTGCAACTTGTTGCTTCATCCTTTGGCCTCCTAGTTTGCATTATAGAAGAAGAGGTGATCTAGTCCAAGTACGATTCAACTCGTCGAAAACTTTAGGTGCAAAGTGCCCCCGGTTCGCACGTTCTATCCTGAGAGACAGGCAATCCAAGCAAACTCAAGCACACTCGGTGAGGGATCGAATATGTCTTAAGGAGACAGTGGTTTCATTGGGCTCGTGCTTCAAAATTCAACAACTTATCCTTTGTATTTTCAATTTTTGTTAATTGTATTTTATTTACATTTTCAGTAATTGTGGCACCCTTGTAACATTTTGTGCTAAATTATTCTCACTTTGATACAAGTAGGTTTTATGAAGAACTAGTTTTTCTAAAACATAGGAAAAACTAGTTTTAAAAATGTGCGGTGACATTTTCGTAATTAACTGAATCTTTATTTAAAACGTACAGTGTCATATTTGTAATTAACTAGCACTTTTTAAAAAACAGTAATGGTGTTTTTTAGTGCCACTATTAGTGTTATAGAATGCCAGTTTGGTGTTTGTTTTATATCAGTGTTAGTGTTAAAAAATATCAGAACTGTTAGTGTTAAAAAGTGACATGTATATTGATAAAAAGTGTCAGTTTGGTTATAAAGAGTGTCAGACGTAAGCGTTGATAAGTACGGTTATCAACGAAAATGACACCGCGTGATTTTAAAAAAAGTTTCAATTAATTATAAAAATGCCACCTCCCGTTTTAAAAAAAGTTCCTATAAAAACAAAAATGTCACCACACGTTTTGTAAAACTATTTCTTTCAAATCGCTAGGCAAAACTTTGTTTTCCTAAAATTTTGGCCTTTAATACTCATATTTAATAAATAGTTTCTATTTTAAATATTAATAACTCTTATTTTGTATTTAACAATAAATATAATCTAATATATATAATTTCTTGAAATTATTGTACATGAGAATGGTCAGGATAGCCGTCGATGCACATAAATTTGCATTAGTTTTGTGTAATATCCATTGGATAAATGATGATAAGTGAGATTATTTTAACATAAGTTTTTAAGTTCAGATGATTTTATATTTGGATAAGGTAAGTACACTACTAGAAAAAGGCTTTTTATCGACGGAAATTTCCGTCGGTAATTTCTCATTTCCGTCGGTAAAAGGTCATTATCGACGGATTTTGTCCGTCGAATTCCGTCGATAATAATTGGTTGGTAATACCGACGGACCAATTCCGTCGGTATTACTGGCGGATTGTCCGTCGATAAACCCAAAATTTCGCCGGAAACCGTCCGTCGGCAATGAGGTACGCCGGTCGGTTTGCCGGAGCCATTGCCGGAGGGTACCGACGGAAATTTCCGTCGGTAAATATTAAAAAAATAAAAAAATAAAATCCATTACCGACGGAAACGTCCGTCGGTAACTAGTTTATTATTTTATTTTTTTAATTAATTACCGACGGAAACTTCCGTCGGTAATCTGTCCAGATTTTAAAAAAAAATTCTGTTTTATTATTAAACCACCTGTAAACCTGTCAAACCTGTTTTAAACAAATCCCAACATACAAAGAAACACAAACAACCTGTTTCGCTTGAAACAACCATCCAAATCAAGGGAAAGAGGAAAGGGGTAAGGGGTAATGGGAAAGGGAAAGGGAAGGGGAAATGGGGAAAGGGGAGGGAGAGAGGGGGGGGGGGAGATCTTTGTTTCCTGCAACTCTCCCTATCCTTGCTTGCCATCTTCCATGTTGGTGATGCCTACAGATACTCTGACATTAATTAAATGAGCAAGCGAGCGAGAAAGATGTAGAGGCATATATATAGATACACACACACACACACACACACACACATAGAGGTAGAGAGGGAGGGAGGGAGAGAGGGGGGGGGAGATGATGTTTTGGTACCTTGTAACGCCGCGATACATGGATGCACCTCTAGAAAATCCACTACTCTTCCTGTAAATTCGTCACGTGACACATTTCAATATGTTTTACCGCAGAAAGAGTATGGTGCAAATGATTAAATTATAACAAAGTTTTATTTTTAGGCTTCTCTTCCCCTCAAGTATTTGGGATATAATTATGTATTCATTGCCTGAACTCATTCTGATTTCGGCAGATTTGAACATAAACAACTAATTACCACGACACATTTCAATATGTATTTATTTAAATTTAATATAAACATGTTCCTTAATACCTTCAAGTTCAATACAAGGCAATTACCACGACATAATATAAGTTTGTTACTGAGGCCACCTCTGACTCAACAGTGCCAACGAACTCCTTTAGTGTCTATATATATCCAAAACAAGCCATCTTAGTTGGGAGTAAGAATAAAAAATGCAGTAACTCTCTTGATAGACATCTAAATTGAGGAAAATACAATTATATTGACCAGTCTCAAAGTTACAGATAAAAATCAAACCTTTGTAGAAGCTTCTAGGCTAACAAGATCCTCATGGAAGTCTAATAGGGCTGGCGATTTTGCTGCGAGAACCTGGAATGGAAGGGGGGGGGGAAGAAAAAAACAAAGCCTAGTTATTGAACATAATTCAGTTGTAGAGATGAGAATATTTACCCAAAGTTGACAAAAATTACAATGTTGAACCCTAAATCCATGAACTTAGAACATTGGAACCCATGGTGGCACAGACCCTCAAACATTAGACCCCAGCTTGTCATTTACCCTATTCTTTATATTTACTTGTCACTTATTTATTATTGATTTATTGTAGAAAGGATATGTAGTATCTCATGGCAGTAACAATAGGCACTCGTACCTTGCAAAGGTAATGCATTAGTGTCATCTTGCTGTTGGAAGCGCGTGTATCAGTGAGTTTCATATTCTAACCAAATAACATATTCTTGTGTGTTTTATATAACCAAGTTGTACATACATATCACACAAAACTCAGAAGGAATACGAAATAATATATACCGCATAAGAAACTTTCTATCATAACAAAATTCAAACATGAACAATACATGTTATGGTGAAGACAATACAACCAACAATTTCGAGACGATAAGAGCAGTCAATCTCTAATTGACAGAGGGATAACTCAAAAAATCAAACCCTAACACTACACAGTTCAGAAATCTAATTGACAGAGGGATAAACTCAAAAAACCAAACCCTAACACTACACAGTTCAGAAAGTACCTGCACAAATTAGGAAGGAATCGGCGGCGAACGGCGACTGATATCACGGCTGTGACCAATGAGAGAGAGAGAAAGTGAGAGAGAAATCGAGTGAGAGAGAGAAAGCGAGCTTACCGGCGACGGCGAATGGAAAGCAGGTTCGGCGGCGACGGCGTTGTTCTGAATGGCTGTGACTAATGAGAGAGAGAGAGAGAAAGTGAGAGAGAGAAATCGAGTGAGAGAGAGAGAAAGCGATTGAGAGAGAGAAAGCGAGCTTACCGGCGACGGCGAACGGCGAATGGAAAGGCCTCGACGGCGACGGCGTGTTCAGACTAGGGTTCGTGGTTTGCGTATTATATTTGAGAGACTGAGGAAGGCGTAATTAAAATGGGGAGGTTTTCAATTTATATAGGACTTTGTTACCGACGGACGGGGTCCGTCGGTATTACCGACGGACCTTGTCCGTCGGCACTACCGACGGAATTTTATCAATTACCGACGGACTAAACGAAATTTAAAAAAAAAAAATTCCCGGTAAAATAAAATTAATTTCCGCCGGTAAACAATTATTTTCCGTCGGTATTACCGACGGACGGCGTCCGTCGGTAAAATTTCGTCGATAAATGCCCTGTTTCTAATAGTGGTAGATGGGGGGATAATTTATTTTTACCCAATTTTTTCCAGTGCTATTTATTTAGCTTTTCAAAGTGGAACATGAATACACTAACCGTGGTTAAAACTATTAAAACTGAAGCTTAAGCAAATCAACAAATAAATTCTCCATAAGCCTAAAGTACGATGGTTTTGCTTCAAAAGTGCCTTAAATTTCACTACTTTAAGGGAAAATGTGTGTATATCTAAAGTACAAGGCTAAAAACTGCTAAATAATAATAACAGTGGTTAAAACAAATTTTAAGCAAAATACAAGAGTTCAAAATGTCGATAGGCCTATACAAAATAAACAGTTTATCAACAAATAGATTCACCGATTTCTCAAATTAATTTCTTTTATTTTCCATGACAAATAATGTCATCAATGACATATAACCACACATCTTAGTATATTAATTGAAAATACCCCTAAAGAGTACAAGTTTCCTAGTATGATAAGTAACAACCGAATGTAAGTGTTTAAAAATTTCATTGTTGTTCAACATTTTTTTTCAAAACCCAATCTTCAGGGTTGTAGGTTTATTCGCCTCGTCGAGACGAGAAAAACCATATTCTCGATTTTTTTTGGATTTATAGATATTGAGATATTTAATTTAGAAATTTGAGGGAAATTTGGATGATGACATGCATGTTTTCATTTTGCAAGATCAAATGACATTCTATAGCTTGGTCCTCGTTTATCATATTAATTGCAAAAATGTCACCGCCTCTATCCAAGTAATTTTTAATATGAACCATTGATTTGTCTCTTATCCAATGGTTGTAGTTGGTTCTCATGGTTCTCATTTTAATTGGTTCTCATTGGAGTAAGATCATATATATATATATATATATATATATATATATATATATATATATATATATATATATATATATATATATATATATATATATATATATATATATATATATATATGCATGCAAACAACAATTCTTGATATCGTATGTAGCATTTTTTTTTTACTATATTGTCATTGCTTTGTTTTTCTATTTATGTTGTGTGTTATGTTATTATTTTTCTTTATTTAACATTTTATATAACAATCAACATTTATTCGTGAGTGTGCAATTTATAAAAGATATAAATCATAATACGACAATGAAATAAAGTAAAAAGTAATAATTTTAACATAAGTGGACTAATTAATTAAAAAATAATTTTAATAATAATATGATTCACCTGGTTGCAATATCAATTAAACAACCTAATGTAAATTAAACAACCTAATGTTGTTAGTTCACAAAAACTAAATTGCCAAAATATTATCACCCTCATCAAGTTGCAAGTTGCAATATCAATTAAACATCTTAATGTTGTTAGTTCACAAAAACTACTACGTACAGTATCAACTAAATAATATGATTCACCTGTGTTCGTAAAAGATTAGTGCCTAAATGAAATTAAAAGATATAAAAGGAGATTTAGGGTTAAGAAAGGGACTTACAAACTCTGATATTGCAGAAAAAAGGGTTTCCTTCAAATTGATCGTGGGGAACAGGAAAAAAGAGATAGGTTAGAGAGGGACAAATGTGGTGTTGAAACGACGCTGATTTGTTATCCTCCATTTGTTTCGGTTCGTGCCTTCAATGGAGAATTCATCGCCATCCGACGGAGATGTTTCTGTCGTCCGATGGAGACTCTGGTGTCTTTGATATGTAGAAGAGACGAGAAAGAGAGAGACTTGGGTTTTGGTTGAGTTGCTTATTTGCGTAGTAATTTCTAACCTAGCGGGTTAAACAGGTACCGGAGGTTTGAACTCGTTTATTTTAAAGAGCCGAGTTGAGTCAGGTAATTAGTGGTTCGGGTTGAACGGGAATGAGTTGAGTTTGACATGCCTAAAGATGTGACATTATGATTAATCTTCTTATCATCATCACCAATTCTATTTCTAGTTAAAAAAATATTTATAAAAAATTACATTATTTATCAAGTGCAGCCGCGGATAAGATTAGTTAATTTCGACCTTTGATGTTGACATATCAGTTGTTAAGTTGTTAGTGTTTATCAGTAAGGAACAAGGTTAAAATCCTATTATATAAAAAAAATTCAAATTATTTTTAGCCTTTAGTATGAAAAATTAACTCTTTTTCAAAATTTTACTTAAATGCTTTTATCATCATTTCATAAATAGTTTTTATTTATTATTCAAGTTAATTTTTTTGCCTCTATTATGATAAATGTTTTTCTTTTAAAAAATATTCTTATATTTGGATTCTTTTGCTCGTTATTTTAACTAATATAAATGAATTTTGTTTATTATCTTTTCGTTTTTTAGTCATTTATTATTTTTAAAAGAAAACAAGTTCGAAACATATAAGAAATAAGTTACAAGATTAATTTCAAGAACATTTTCCTAAAATGATGTCATTATTAATACCCACCACGTCCACACAAATCTCACTCAGGACACCACCACGTCCTTACAAATCTCACCCAGGACACCACCACGTCCTCACAATTTCATCTCAGGACACCACCACGTCCACACAAATCTCACTAAGGACACAATCACGTCCATACAAATCTCACTCAGGACACCACCACATCCACACAAATCTCACTCAGGACACCAACACGTCCACAACCATCTGACCTAAGCGGTCACCCTAGGACACCAACACGTCCACAACCATCCGACCTAAGCAGTCACCCTAGGACACCAACACGTCCACAACCATCCGACCTAAGTGGTCACCCTAGGACACCAACACGTCCACAACCATCCGAACTAAGCGGTCACCCTAGGACCCCAACACGTCCACAACCATCCGACCTAAGCGGTCACCTCAGGACACCACCACATCCTCACAATTTCACCTCAGGACACCACCACGTCCTCACAAAATCTTAGTCATGGGACACCACCACGTCCTCATACACGACAAATTCGTTCACACACGAACTACGATCAGGCTTGATTCCCATTTGGGATATGTAGGAATCCTACCAAAAGGGTCCAGCCATCCGACCTAAGCTGTCACCTTAGGATACCACCACGTCCTCACAAAATCTCAGTCAGAGGACACCACCACGTCCTCATACACGACAAATTCACCTCACACACGAACTACGATAAGCCTTGACTCCCATTCGGGATACGTAGGAATCCTACCAAAGGGTCCAGCCATCCGACCTAAGCGGTCACCTCAGGATACCACCACATCCTCACATCCGACCTAACTGGTCACCTTCGGACAGCACCACGTCGTCACATCCGACCTAAGTAGTCACCTCAGGACACAACCCCATCTGCAGCCAATGACCAACATGGTCATCTTCTCTCTCCCAAACAAGCGGTCCAGATCGGGACCTTTATCTTTATCGATGACCCCACTTCCTCCATAAGTGACGTCGCCGAGGGGCTTCTGTAAGCACCCCAATCGAACCTCTCTCCATCCGAGCATACGAAAAACACCGGGGACTCATGCATACGTGATCACGAAGAGCCATAACGTCCAAAAGGCCGAAAACCACCAACCAAACAAAGGGAAGACCTTTAAGGGATAAAATGGAACAAAAGAGCTTTGTAGGAATTGTAACGACCCTAAAACAAAGCACTATTTTGATCACATGTTGAGCACGTGTATGTGGCGTTTGTTGTATATTAATTCATGCATTGCATTATGTTTGTGATTATTTTGTGTTAGTTTTAATATTTTTAATAACTTATTTGGCATTTTTAGGTATGTTAATAAATTAAATTGAATTATTTAATGACTAATTGGAACTATTAGGAGTTGTGTAGTTGAATTAGTAATTGTTGAAATTTAACTAGAAACTTATAAAATATATTGAGGTGCTAAAGTGTAAAAGTTAAAACTTAAGAAGTTTAATTGTAACAACTCAATTCTTGGAGGAGCTTAGGTGAAACTTTATTCAATGTATATCTTCCTTGTTGTGAAGCTTCATGAACAAAACCAAAAACATCAGCAATATTGGTTCTCCTCTGTTCCTCTTCATATTCCAAATAGGTTTTCATTCAAAAATCCACCATAAATTCCATACCTGTCCATTCTTCAATCCGACTTCATCAAAATGTTTAGGAAGCAGAGTAGATCATTTCTATCCGATTAGATTTTGAAATCTTTCGTTTTACTTTGGGAGGTAAGTTATTATTTTCCTTCCTTTAATCTTGCTCATATGATGTTTAAGTTAATATTTATGATGTATAAATGTTGCATGTAGTATTTAAACATTTTCCTTGAGTTTCGAATGGATTGAAATGGTCTTGTATGAATTATAATGAAGAGGGTATGGTGGTGCTAACTTGAGGTGAAAGGGTAGGGGTAAAATGAAGGTTTTCAAGCATTGCTGATGTTTCAAACATCAGATGTGAAATTCTGCTGAGGGCACGACTCATGTTTGAGGTCACGAGTCATTTCCATCCTCAACCAGTTGTGATACAAGTCGTGCACAAAGTTGCACTCGTGCTGAACTGGGGCACGAGTCGTGCTGGCTGGCACGAGTCGTGCCCTGCCCTGTTTTCTGCTATGTTGAATTGACCTTTTAGAGAAATTATTCCTAACTACCTAATACATCTTTTAACAAATTGAAAACCATAATCCAAGTACCATATATGGACTACCAAATGATGTTTTAACATCTCAATTATGATGTTGGGAAGTTTGTTTAATAATCGGTTAAAAAGGGGTGGGACATTGGATAGTCATGAAACCCAAATTGCTCTAACACTTATATGGTTGATAGAAGACCCTTGAAATGTTGTATTGAGTGTGTAAATCTTATGTGTTACACAGTATTGACTTGTTTGACATCTTTAATGGTGTGTTTGATATGGTTCCCTACTTTGGAATTCTAAGCTAAATTGAAGGATTTTCGGATTCATAACCATTGTGCTATTTATGAGTAACACATGTTTATCATCTTATTCTGATGTATTTGGTATGGTTCCCTACTTTGGAATCATATATTGTTTGTTTAAGCAAGTATTTATTACTGTGCTTTTATTCAAAGTCTAGCTGGTACTTGATTGTTACATCGGCCAGTGGTATGAGATTATAATGGCACCCGAGCCTACCATTCAATGGTTTCCCATTTTTACCCCCTTTCATTGGCCATGGTTGGGTTTTGCTAGCTCCCTTGAGTGAGTATTCTAGCTATACGGTTGGGATATGACTTAGTGTCATTTTTCCCTTGTTGTTGATGTTGTTGTTTGGTTTTGGAACCTCTTCTTCAGCTGTTGATGATGCTTAGACTATTATATCCTTTTAGATTGAACCTTGGCTCAGTATCCTTCTAAGTGTTACGTTATCGCACTTATGTGTTTATCTTATGCACCCTTCTATATGGTTGCAAGATTGTGGTGTATAATATGATTAAGTTGAGAGATGTTTATATGTTGCAATTTGCATATCATAATGTTGCATTCATATAGCTTACTGAGATTTATCTCACCCCTTTCTTTATTATTTTCTTTAGATAAGGGCGAGCCAGGGGATAGGTCACGTTGAGCACGTGGAGGACGTCAAGTTGGGTATGTTATTTTGGGAAGACATTTTGTATTGGTTTGCATTATGTAAATGTATTACCAATGGGTTAGTATACCCAAGACCTAAATATTATGTCTCTATTTTTGTACACTTTTAGTGATTGTAAATATTGTAAGTAAAGAGTGCATTTTTTTGGAACTATGTTACTTGAGTTGTAATTAGTTTGTAAGTGTGATGTTTTAGTTTTAAGTAAAATGTTGTTACTTCAAATGGTCTATAGGTAAGTTTTTAAGTTTAAACATGCTTTGGTATATTAAAAATTTAAGAAATGACATTTCGAAAGTAAAAAGAAAATTATGACGTCTTCCGAGCGTGTCCCGGACGTGGGGCCAATTAGGACTATGGATCGGGGTGCGTCAGCTGGTATCAGAGCCCGATTATAGTTAGTCTAGAGTGACTATGTGACCTAGGAGGGTAATTATGTATTGAGTGAGTGACGTTAAGTGTTTTATGCAGGTACTCAGAGTCAGGGAGGAGAACAGGCCATAGAAATGCAAGGGATGAGACTCGGACTATGTTCCAAGATATTTTTGAGGCATTAATGAACACTATGAATGATCAGAGGTAGGGAGAAGAACAGGTACCTCCAAGGTATGGACTTGAACAATTTTTGAAGATGAAACTAATCGAGTATGATGGTGAACCAGATGTGACAAAGGCTGAAAGATGGATAGAAGCAATGGAGAAGATATTTGATGTATTAAGATGTACTGATGAGGATCGAGTTTGATTTGCTGCTTATAAGTTTTCTGGGGCTGCAGAACATTGGTGGAGAATGTTAAAAGCTAGTTGGGATGATGCTCTCGTGCCTTATACTTGGGAGAATTTTGTGAGGAAGTTCAAGGAGCACTTAATTTCTAGGGTGGATCAAGATAGAAAAGAGGTAGAATTTCTTCATTTGGAGCAGAATTTCTTGACAGTGGCACAATATGTGGCTAAGTTTACTGAGCTATCCAGGAATTGTACTCATTTAATTGCAACAGAAGAGAGGAAATCAATGAGATTTGTCAAGGGAATGAAGACAGCGATTCGAACTCAGTTAGTATCTCATAAGTTTCAAGATTTCCAGGATGCGGTAGATCGTGCTTATCACATGGAGCATGACATTACGGAGCATAAGAGGAAGACTGAAGTGTTAAGTGCCAAAAGACATGGAGGGCAAGGAAGACCACAACAACAAGGCACGGATAGTAGTGGAGGACAGGGAACATCATCAAAATTTAGAGGACAACATCAAAAATTTAGAGGATAACCACAGGGTCAATCAAATGTTAGAAGTCGAGGTAATACTCTAGGGAATCAACATAAGAGGGTATATACTTATTGTCAGAAGTAAGGGCATACAGAAGAGCGATGTTGGAAGAAGCAAGGGAAGTGTATGAATTGTGAACAGTTGGGGCATTTCCAAAAAGATTGCCCTAAAGCAAAGAATCATCCATCGAGGAGTGGGACTGGGACTTCACAAGCTCAGAAAAGGGATGCTTCGAGGTGGCTTAAGGTTCAAGGCCGTGTCTCTGCCGTGAATCTGCAAAAGGCGGCGGTTCCTCAACAGTAATAGGAGGTATCATTTTTATATCGAGTCTAAGAGCACGTGCACTTATAGACCCTGGCTCATCGCATTCATATATTTCCATGCATTTTGTATTGCAAATGCATTCTTCTGCTGAGTCCTTACCTTATGTGTTAGAAGTATCGACTCCTATGGGAGAATGTTTGGTAGCTGATGAAGTGTTATGTGTTTTTGATGTGTGTATATTTGATCATGTGTTACATGCTTATTTAATAGTGCTACCAATATATGATTTTGATGTCATTTTGGGCATGGATTGGCCAAGAAAGTATCATGCTTTAGTTGATTTTCGTAAGAAAAGTGTTACATTTTTAGCCCCTGATATGCCTGAGTTTGTCTTTGAATCCATCCCATCGGTTGGGAATATACGTGTTATTTCTTATGTGAAAGCTAGGAAATTGTTACTTCATGGTTGCGCCGGATATTTGGCTAGTGTATTAGATACTACGAAAGAGTTGCCTAAATTTGGGGATGTACAGGTAGTTAAAGAGTTCCCTGATGTGTTCTCTACAGAGTATGTTATGCCTCCAGATAGGGAGATCGAGTTTTGTATTTATTTACTTCCCGGTACAGCTCCGATATCAAAGGCACCTTATAGAATGGCTCCGGCAGAATTGAAAGAATTGAAAGTTCAGTTACAAGAATTGCTTGATAGGGGATTCATCCAACCTAGTGTTTCACCGTGGGGAGCTCCAATTTTGTTTGTTAAGAAGAAAGGTGGATCCTTGCGATTGTGTATCGACTATCGGCAATTGAATCAAGTGACTTTGAAGAATAAATATATATTGCCTCATATTGATGATTTGTTTGATCAACTTCAAGGCTCGACAGTATTTTCAAAACTCGATTTGAGGAGTGGATATCATCAGTTCAAGGTCCGTTCAGAAAATATTTCTAAAACTGCCTTTCGTACCAGGTATGGCCATTTTGAGTTTCTTGTCATGCTGTTTATGTTAACAAATGCGCCGGTAGTTTTTATGGATTTGATGAATTGGGTTTTCAAGCCTTATCTTGACACGTTTATAGTTGTATTCATTGATGATATTCTTGTTTATTCTAAATCTCGGGAGGAACATGAACAACATTTGTGAATGGTTTTGGTTGTGCTTCGAGATAAGCAATTATTTGCAAAGTTTAGTAAGTGTGCTTTTTGGCTTGAGGAGGTTTCTTTTCTGGGGCATGTTGTGTCGAAAAAGGGGATTTTTGTTAATCCTTTTAAAATTGAAGCCATTGTTAGTTGGAGGAGGCCAAAAACTGTAACTGAGATTCAAAGTTTTCTGGGTTTAACTACGTATTACCGAAGATTCATTGAAGGGTTTTCGAGGATTGCTACACCGTTAACTCAGTTGACCCAAAAAAATGTACCATTTCTGTGGAATGCGAAATGTCAAGTTAGTTTTGAAGAATTAAAGAAGAGATTAACCACTATCTGTTAGCGTTGTGAGAAAGAATTTTATCTTTTAGAGTCGCCACCTATATTATTCATTTGGAAACATAGGAAAACCATTTTGAAAAGAGATTTGAGTTCGGGGCTTAGGTTATGAAATGGGTAGGTCAAGGAGCATCCATTTCACCCAATCCGGAGATCGGTCTTGCTAAAGAAAAGAGAGGTTTTCTGTCTTTACAATATATAGAATTAAATAAAACAAGTAAACCCTAATCAATTTCTTGATTAGGAATGTCGGATTGTATGCTTCGAGATCGCCTTCATCGATTGAAGGGACTCTAGGCCAATCCTTTTGATGGGATTACACCACTTTAAAAGTCAATAGAGAGATTGAGAAGAAGAAGAGAGTAAAAGTATAGGAATTTACCTAGCGTTTGGGGAGTGTTTGATTTAGAACGTGGTTCTAAGATGTCTTCTCGATCGAGAAGTGATTTGGGCAGAGTTTCGACTCAAGTTGAGAGTCAAATCTTGATGCGGACAGAGCTTCACCTTGATGCTAGGCTTAAGCCTTGATGTTCGTCGATCAACGTGGTTGAAGGACGAATTTAGGAGTTATTTGTGAGTGATTTGAAGGAGTCTTTCGTGGAAAGAAACCAACGAATTGTGTGTGTTGTGTGAAAATCTGGACCTTTGAAACAGTGGAAGTCACCAAGTATTTATAGAGGTAGAGGTGGAGAGATAAAACACTCCTAGGAAGCTTCCAGAACTCAATTCTGATTGGAGAACCGAATTAGATGAGGTTTATCAAGAAAGGAGGTTGAAACGGAGAAGGAGAGTGATTTCTGCACATCCTGTCGAGGGGATATCTCGCGCGAGATATGATATCTCATGCGAGATAACTAGTCTGATGACTATTTTGTCCTCTTCATTTGTTCCGTTAGTCAGTTAGGTCCAAAACTAACGAGGTTAGTTAGAAACGTAACGAAACATGACGAAACTGATATGCTTTCATCAAAACATAAAAGAGAGACGAAGAGTAGTGTAATCATGAATTATTGGTTCAGAATGGGGTGTCTACACTATCCCTATTCTTGTGTTGCCTAATGGGAATGATAACATGGTTATCTACTATGATGCTTCGAAGGAAGGTTTGGGGTGTGTCCTTCTACAAAATGGGAAGGTAATTGCATATGCTTTAAGGAAGTTAACTCCATGTGAACAGAATTATCCGACCCATGACATGGAACTTGCTGCGATTGTTTTTACGTTACACAAGTGGAAGCATTATCTTTATGGGGCAAAGTTTGAAATTTTCACAGATCACAAGAGTTTGAAATATCATTTCTCCCAGAAAGAATTGAACAATAGACAGCGTAGATGGATGGAGCTTCTGAAGGATTATGATTGCACTATTTCATATCATTCGAGCAAGGCAAATGTGCTTGCTGATGCTATTAGCCGGAAATCATATGTAGCTTCAATGATGGTCCGAGAATGGAAGATGTTAGAAGATGCAAGATATTGGTGTCCTCGTGAGTTGAGACATGGAGCTATATTTGCAAATATTAGTTCATGGCCAACCTTAATTCAGCGGATAAAGGATGTTCAGAAGGATGATTCCGAGTTGAAGAAAATAAATAATGGATAAAATTAAGGATGGAAAATTTAAGGATTTCACTCTTAATCCCGATAGAGTATTGACTTATAGGGGTCGGTTATGTGTACCTAGCATTGATGAAGTTAAACGCCAAGTTCTTGATGAAGGCCACAAGTATAAGTATACCATTCGTCCCGGGAGTACGAAGATGTTTCAGAATTTGAAGCAACATTTTTGGTGGAACAATATGAAGTGAGAACTAGCAGATTATGTATCAAAGTGCCTAACTTTTCAACAAGCTAAAGCTGAACACCAAAGACCCGCAGAATTGCTTCAGCCTTTAGAGATTCCGGAGTGAAATGGGAACATATCACGATGGATTTTGTAACAGGATTGCCTCGTACCGATATGAAGCATGATGAAGTTTGGGTAATCGTGCATAGATTAACAAAGTTCGCTCACTTCTTACCTATTGATATTGTCTATTCGATGGAGAAGCTTGCAAACTTCTATATTCACGAGATTGCATGGGGATCCTGTTAGTATTGTGTCAGACGTGATCCCAGATTCACTTCTAGATTTTGGCAGACGTTACAAAAAGCTTTAAGTACAGATTTGAGATTTAGCACGACATTTCATCCTCAAACTGACGGCCAATCCGAAAGAACAATTCAAATTCTTGAAGATATGTTACGAGCTTGTTCAGTTGACTTCTCGAATTCTTGGGATATTCATTTACCACTTGTTGAGTTTGCTTACAATAACAGTTATCAGTCGAATATTGAGATGGCTCCTTATAAAGCTTTGTATGGGAGGAAGTGTAGATCTCCTATTTGTTGGGATGAAATCGGGGAAGCCAAACTTTGGGGTATTGATATGGTTCAGGATTCAGTTGAAAAAGTCAAGCTTATTCGAAATCGATTGATTACGGCCCAAAGTAGACAAAAGAGCTATGTCGATCATAGGAGGCGAGACCTTGAGTTCCAGATAGGAGACTTAGTATTTTTGAGAGTTTGGCAAAAAGTGGGAATTAGAAGGTACGGCAAAAAGAGTAAACTCGCACCAAGGTATGTTGGACCTTTTGAAATTCTGGAAAGAGTCGGAAATCTTGCTTACCGTCTTGCGTTACCATCTTCTCTTGGTAAGATGCATAATGTGTTTCATGTCTCCATGTTGTGCAAATATTTATACGACCCATTGTAAGTGCCCCAATCTGGGTCGTTAATGTTCCGTCAGCCCAAATTAATGATTTATAATCATTTAGGGGCATTTTGGATATTATTTTGACAATTTGAATGAGGAATGACCTCTTATGAATAAAATAATGGCAAAGGACCTCGCTGGAAATATGTCATTCCCAATAAAAAAAGAATATTGACCATATTTGCAAACAGCCAAAACTGCTTTCTGAAAAAACTAGGCACGCTGTTGATCCCCTTCGCGCGGATGAGATTGTGCCTACAATCTCATCCACACGGATAAGATTGTATCCCAGCCAACCTATGAATATAACCCTTCTCCCTCAGTTTAACAAGACAAAAAAAATTCGAAAACCTACTATTACTCTATCAAAATCCACCTTCAAATAGCCATTTACACCCTCATAACTCAAATTCCACACCAAATCAAACCTCAAATCCCTCCAAAACCACTTCTAAGCCTTGAAATCCCTCAATCCCTAAACACAAACCTAAGAAAATTGGTAAACACTCACTCCCTCTACTCATATCTCTCTCATTCATGCTCATATTTCATGTGTAAATGATGTAGTCTTACTTACTACTTGTTGTTTGACTCTCCTTTCCCTTTTGTCCCAAGGATCCAAGAGGATCTCCGTGGAATCCATTTCCATGGTTGATATTCTAATGGAATCCACATTTTCTTTACTTTCATGTTATTCCCCATTTCCCTTTTACATTCCTTGGTACTTGCTTTTTTGACCTAAAGTATGGTCATCTTGGAGTCCACCAGGTTTCCTTCTCTCAATATTCCCAGAATTCACCAGGTTTCCCCCACATAACTTTTTTGACCCATTACTTCGGACAGCCTGCATTAGTTCCAGCTGCTTCATGGCCTTAAGTCCCTCAATTTCCACAGTATTCACTAAATTATACTCCGTTCTCTCAAAACATGTTTGTCCCACCCCATATCAGGGTTCCCTCTGTGACTGGACCTTTGGTCACAGGTTCTAGCAGTCCAGAGGTTTCTATTGACCCGCATGTGGTTATGCCCCAGAACAGAAGGCAGACGAAACTACGGAAAAACTTTGCAAGGAACAGAGCCAGAAGCTTTCTGAAATCATGAAGTCATTGCCCGAGGATGAACAAATGAAAATCTTCTAGTCAGGTTTGAAGCTATCAGTAAGAGCATCAGTCAGCCATCGCTTCTGCCTTGATCTTCGAGCCATAGTCGATACGAGTTCCAAGTTCGAGAATGACCTGAAGGAAAAGCAGGCCCGGAGCACAGAGCCACCTTATCAATACAGAGCAGCAACTGCATTTAACCCTGCACCGGTCCCCAGCAAAGAAAAAGATACTTCTGTCAACTACATCCATCAGGGACATCAGTCAAGCAATGGTAGCACAGCCCAGTAAAGCAACGACTCTTTCGGGAGACAGCCTTTCCATCGCTTCGACAAGCTAGACATGCCTCTAAGCCAAATGTTAGAGGAACTGATCAAAGAAGACCTGTTCAAACCTATGGAGAACTACAAGCCAAAGAATCCCACAACTAACATGGACAGAAGCAAGTACTGCGCCTTTTACCAGTATCACGGTCATACAACTGACAACTTGAAATTACCCGAATCCGGCTCGCGCGCGGGCCCCAGCATCTCGCATTCGTCGCTTTTCGGGAAGTCGCCTGGATCCGAGAGGCAGTGCGTTCGCGCCCCGGCATCTGGCTTTATTCCGCTTTAGCGATGGTTGGAGGTGTCTCGCCGTTGTTTTCGCAATTGTAGAGTCGCCACGCCGTTTTTTATTAAGCCCAAAACATTGAAAAAGGGCATCAGTTTAGAAATAAACTGTTTTTGTGTGATGAGATTTTGAGTTCGGAGGTCAGATGACTCCTCGGGAAGAGAATATTAGAATCTTAGAGCTCACCCGAGTCGCCTCGTAAAAACGAGTCTTTCGGATACCCCTAATATTCTTTAACTGTTGTGTGTGTGTGTGTGCTTTTTAAAAATGCATGCTGTATCGGATGTATACATTGTACACTACGTATTGAAATGTATTGAAATAGTAATGGAAGGAAGCCTTACCAATGTTGGTTCGTGTCTGTCTTCCGCAGGGGAATAGTGTTTGAGGTCGGAATAGTGTTCCGGTACGGACCGGGATTGCTTCTGAAAAGGGGCAAATGTCCGCGGACAGAGTTTCGGCGTGCGTTGGGATCGTTGGTTGGATTCGGGCAGAGGTTCGGCGTGCGTTGGAATCGTTGGTTGGATTCGGGTAGAGGTTCGGCCTGGTTTGGGATCGCCGGTTTGATTCGGGCAGAGGTTCGGCGTGGTTTGGGATCGCCGGTTTGATTCGGGCAGAGGTTCGGCGTGGTTTGGGATCGCCGGTTTGATTCGGAAAGAGCCGGGACGCCTCGGGAAAGACCAGGCAAGGCCTTGGAGTACCACGAGGGGCCTCAGAGTACCTCAAGAGTGCCTCGGGGCAGTGCGGGAGCGTCGCGGGAGCGCTCGGAGAGGCTTCGGAGCACCACAAGGGAGCTCGGAAGGCCTCGGAAGGATCCGAAAGGGGCCGGGATTGCCCTGAAGGGTCTTAGAGGGGAGCCTGAAGGCTGGGGGGAGAAAAGAGAAGAGGGAAATGTGTGAAAATGAGGGAGGGGGAACCCTCTATTTATAGTACCAGAAAACTGCAAGAAGGTCCGTACGGACCTTCTAGGTAATCTAGATTTTTGGTTTTCCTCGATTTCAGGGAATGATGAGGATTTTTGAGATGATTATGTCCCCTCTGCAAAGAGGTCCGTACGGACCATATAGGCATGCAAAGAGGTCCGTACGGACCAACCATGTAGGGGGGGTAATGATGTTCTCCGGGATTTGAGGGAATCTCGTGGACTTTAAGCGGATTTTGCAATTATGATGTCTAAGAGAAAAGAGGTCCGTATGGACTTCCATGCTTTTCCATATTTTGTTATTGTAATGGCAAGCTAGTTCTCGTCGAGATCTTTCCAACCATATATGGCACGTCTCAATCGGAGTTCGTATGAAGGAGTTATGACCTCCGGAAGTTTGCCCCTGGTTTTGTCGTATGCTTGGATGGAGAGCGATCCAGATTGGGGTACTTACACAACTATATAGCTTTGAGAAAGGAAATTTGGGGGTTAATTAAGGAGGGCAGGCTCGAGTGCCTCAGTGATCTCAACACTGCCAATGATCATTTCCCAAACCACACGAGTGTAAACATGATTGAGTTTTATGATTCAAGCTCTGTGAATTCAATAGACTTTGACATTTCCCTTAGCAAGCTAGATGATTTAGTCGCAAAAAATGTTGAGAATGGCTGGTTTGACTGCAACAAGCATGTGACCGCGGCAAAGTCAGATTTGGTGAAATGCTTTGAACTCCTGACCTCTGATAAGTTCATAACTGATGCCAAGGGGAAATGGGATGATGATAATCTAATGGCAGATAAGGCGGCTGTCAGGGCCGGTAAGCAAGGAATTCTTGAAGTCACCCAAGGCGAGGATAATCTGTCATAGCTTCATGAGGAATTTGCTTCTAATGCTGAAGGGTAGAGGCGTGGTCCAACAACAAAGAGTAGCTAGACTAGGGGCTACCCATCCTTAAATTAAATTAAAATGTTAAAATAGTCTTTTAGTCAACCTTAGTAGGTTCCAGTATTTTTCTCTCTCACCTAAGTCCTTCCTGGACATTTGTTGTTTTAGTCCATTTTGGACAGTAGTTAAATGTCTAACTTTTATATAAGTCTTTTTTCTTTTTCTCTTTTCTCGCTAGACTCGAGAAATTATTTGCACACCTATATTACATCTAATGAAATGGTTTAATTTTAAGTGATCACTCGCATTTCTCAACAAATAATCTCTTGAAATGATTAAGATTTTAATTAATCGGTGCAAGAAAGTCAACTAATGCCCTCCCTATATGCTTTCCTTACCTCACAAAGGCCTCCATCAAACCATACACTTTCCAAAACATCTCCCCACCATCACCTTGACCACGCCAACGACGGTGGAAACATCAAGGAACAACAAAAGTCACTCAGCATTGAAAGATTGACCCCCTCTCGACAACAACCTAGGGCCTTGCCTTCGCAGCCCTAGTGTGCATCAAGAAAGTCCAAGCAGGGGCTTGCCTTCATCCTTAAAGTGCTTCAAAAAAAAGGGGTTCAAGCAGGAGCTTCATAAAAAAAAAAGGGTTCAAGCAGGAGCTTCAAAAAAAAAAGGTTCTAGCAGGAGCTTCAAAGAATAAATAAATAAAAAAAATGAAGCCAAGGACCCTGCATTGCCAATCAGAAGCTTGACAGATGGGCAAAATTAAAGCCTGAAGAACGGAAGTTGTCGACAACAAGGGAGTAGTTAAAGCAAGGGCAAAAGCTTATCATAAGCCCTTAAACTGTATTCAAATTCTTTCTCCCCCGATGAAAGACGAAAATCAAGAAGCAATGGAATCATGGAAGTAGCCGTCAAAAAATGACTTGTCAAGGAATCATCTCAAGGCCTGTGCCTCATCATCCAACCTCCCTATCCGAGCCTTTTCACCAAAGGGACCACAAATATTCATACCCTTTCCCAAAGCTTAACACCGTTCATACCTGAACTACGATGACCTGAGCTCCTCAAAATGAGGGGAACGTAGGCAACCAGAAATGGTCCGGTCATAAACACGTTCAAATTCCATAAATTCAGTCTCATCAATGGCCTCTCCTATACACAATCTTTCTTCACAATTCGCCAACTTTGATTCTTTATATTAGTCGACTTTCTCCTCATGATTAATCAAAATGTTTGTTCATATCGAGATTAGGGATTGAATAACCCGAACACTAATAAAGGGTATTAAGCAATCTTGTGATCATTTTTTGAATAAAACATATTTTCAGATGTCTTGACAAGTCTTCTTTTTCTACATTATAGGAAAATAGAGCTAAACACTGATTTTCTGTCAGCAGGGGCTTCCATACACTTTTATGAACCTTTCTTCACTTATGCTCTCTCAAAATAGTCGAACCCAAAGCGAGTTCTTTTGTGCCTTCATCAAATGAGGCCATCAAATATTACAAATTGGGGATTCGTCCCCACTTTTTGAAAATATGCCCCTGCATGTATACATTTCTAAATTTTCTTTCATTTACATTTTCTTCCGGTTGACTAATTGACTAAAGAAAATAATCAAGTAAATATAGAAGGATGGGTTGCATCTTTTGCTATATGACAATTAAATTTACATTAGAGCTGCATTGGACTCTTTAAGGTGGGACTTTCGTCAAGTCATTTCTTTAGAGTGGGGCTTCTCTAGTCTTTTCGGGTCCATGTTGGTTCCTCTACTTTGCTACGAGATGGATTGAGTTTTTATCAGATTCATTTCAAGACCACTTTGCAATCAGGTTGAAGTTTTACTCATGTCAGATGTACAACCATGAGACTAAGGCTTTACCAAGTCACTTCTTCAAATTGAGACTTCGCCAAGACATTTCTTCAAACCAGGGCTTCGGTAAGCAAAGGGATATGAGATCGCTATATTGGTCATGGGCTTGTCAAGTGCAGTTCTTTGATGTCCAAGGTTGAGGATGGAATTTTAACCAGAACCAGGGATTCATCGTGATTTTATGGTTAACATTGGAATCCGAGTCCATAAAACTCTTTGTACCAATCAGAATGAGGTTTCGATGATCACTTAACGATTGCCCTCAACCCCGATGAGACTTTCACGATTGAAGAGGAAGAGGATCCCCATCCCTCTCTTGGTCAGATAAACTACCGCCGAATGCCACCACCTTCCTCATATGGAACCCCCACCGGGCCACACTCGTCTCAACCTATGAATCAGCCATCCTCTCAGCCTCAGTCTGGTATACATTCACAGTTCGGTCCGGGACAGTCGTTTGGGGAAACAAATTGACTTCAGTCCAATTTGGGCCAGTATGGTGTGCCTCAACGCAGTCGGGGTCAGCTCAGTATGTCACAGCGGTTTGGTATGCCTCAACAGTTTGGTACAGATCAGTCAGGGGCTTCTCAGTTACAACAGCTTGGTATGACTTTTCAGTTGGGTTTGGGACAGCAGTCAACTATGGATCAGTTTGGAACTTCTCCTCCCCAGCAATTTGGGATGCCTCAACAGCAATACAGTTCAAGACATCCAGCCCTTGGCACCGCACAAGTCTCATAAAATCCATTCATGACCGCCCCCACGGGACAACAAACCTCTATTCCCATCTCATTCGGCTCATCCTATCCACAGTACCCACCGGGTTTTTACTCTGCCACCCCGACCGAAAGTGCAATTCAGAATCAGGGGTCTTTACCCTCCTTTAAACTACACTTTGATCCTGTCCCTGGGTATTTGAGCTACCCGACCACCTTTGGTTTGCCTCCACCCTTCTTGCCGACAGGGAATCAGCAACACGCCTTCGGGCTCAATCCTTATGCTCAGGGTTCTACTTGTACCCCTCGGGGCAACTTAGGCCAACGACAAGTTTACACTTACACCCCGGGATCAGCCATCCCTTCCACCAGTGTGCCACCCATGGTGAGTCCTTTCTCCAGCTCTGCCACCGGCCCAGCCATCTTGGCTCCGCCATTAGACTCTCAACTTTCTTGGTTCATGGAACAGCTGAAGTAAATAAAAGCACAGGTTGCTGAGTTAGCAGGGAAGAAGGATGCTCTCTGACCCACATATCCCAACTCCATTGTGCCTCTACCTCACAAGTTCGTGATGCCTAATCTAGAGATGTTTGGCGAGACTGCATCTCCTAAGACCCACTTGGATACTTACACCCTAGCCATGAAAGTCAAAGGACGTACGAATCAACAGTTAGATGACTACTCCAGTCTCTCCTTAAAGATGGGCGCTCTAAAATGATTCTTCTGGTTGAAGCCTGAGGCTAGGGATACTCGGGAACAGATCACTAATGCTTTCACCGAGATGTACAATGCCAATTTGGAATGGGAAACAAACCGGGAAGACCTGCAGATGACTGTACAATGTCCTGATGAGACTATTGGGGACTTTTACATGCGTTGAAACCTCAAGGTGAGTGAGATGTCAATTCCCCCTTCTGATGAAGAACATTTAGATATTTTCCAAGCCTACTTAAAGCCTCATTTGAGAACATCCCTCAGTAACTTCCGCTATCCAAATCTGCGTGCAATGGTCAGTTCTGGGGCTAAAATTTGACCAATGGCTAGCCGCTGCTCATACTTATCGGTACCAAGCTTCTGCCTCTAATCCAGCTCCTGTCCTGCCCAAAAGGCAAGGAAGCAATTAACTATGCGGGCCAGGATTGCAACAATGCCACTCCTTTCTTGCCAAGGAAAGGTGATGTGCCCAAGCTGCGGAGTCTAAAGCTTGAAGATTTCGGAATGCCTCTGAGTTATGTCTTTCAGGGACTTGTGAAGGAAGGTCTGATCAGACCTTTGGACAACTATCAGCCCAGGGATCCCAATGTCCCTTTAGACACAACTAGGCAATGTGCTTTTCACTACTATCATGGGCACGTTACTAATAATTGCATGAAAAGGGTGATGTGAGAAAAGGGGTAAGTTTGAGATACCCGAAGGGCCCAACACAGCTAACAATCCATAAGAACAACCATAGGGTGAATGTGATTGAAGCTATGAACAAGCCAAGTGCCACTATGGCTAACAATTCCCATATGGAAGACAACCTTCGAAGGGTGGATTCTAGTTGCATAGTTGTTATCAAAGATGGGTTTCTACTTCATGACGTAATGCTGCAATGAATCTGGGGTTACATCAACTATACCTCGAGGTCTCTCACGTTGATCGATCGACTCGGTACTTCATTAATTTGTCAGTTTTACAGTCAAACCATTAATTGGACCTCTTCCATGACGCTTTGTCGAACCTGGGGCTTCATCAAGTCATTAAGAGAAAGCTTTTGTGGCTTTCGTCATGTCATTTCCTCGGAATGGGGCTTTTTCAAGTCACACCTATCTTTAGAAGAAAGGTCTAGTCATCTCAACAATTATCTTGGAGTTTCAGCTTTAGAACTTAGTATATGGAAACTCCCTGCATCATCAGGGGTTGAGAACTGGGAATCTCCTCATATCAGCATTTCGCCAAGTCATTCTCCAAATTCATGTCAAGTCACAACTAACCCAAGCGAAAGAGGGTTCATTCATATCAACGTACATTTGATTCTAGAGCCTGTCAGCATCAGCTTCAAATGTCCGAGACTGAAAAGAAATTTCAATCGAGACCCGGGGTTCAAATCCAACATCATCCCAAGATCAAAATTGAGGTCCGCATGATACTGCTGACCTACAACAAGACCTCAACAATGACATGCAATTCAGTCTGCGAGTAAAAGATATCACCCCACCTGCTTAAAGCTTGCCCCAAATAGTCCACAACACATACAAACCCTCTCACCACATGCATCCCCACAAAAATATCCCCAGGGCTCATGTAGCATGCAAAACATGAATCAATAGAAAAAACCCTAAGCGATTGCGAATCATTTTGGTTCTATGCATACATCCATATTGATTTGTCTCTACCCTAGCTAGTACAAGGATTCACTTGAAGAATATCATCGTCTCAGCCAACATGTTTGAAGATTTTGAAGATCCCTTCCGCACATCACGCTGTTGATATTGCCAACTCGACCAGAGTGCCTTTGAGCCCCTCTCTACCAAATTGACACCTTTACTTTGGTTTCCCTCTTACCAAGTTTTGGATGCCTTTTTAACAAGGACCCTCTCATTTCAAACCTGGTTCTTGCATTTTTCGAACCCAAAGCCTTCCACAGCTAGAAGTCCCAAGTTGAATACAAGTTCAACAACTTCTACAAGGTCGACGATCACCAGCAAGATGCACACTCAACCAAACTTCTCCTTCAGGTCAAAATACCTCCAGACTTGTCCCTATTAGGTTGATCACCCTTCGCACATTAGCACAACCCGAAGGACCTACTTTCATTTCGTGAGATAATTCTCCACGCCCACTGTTGTTTCGTGAGATAATTCTCCATGACTACTTTCATTTTGTGGGTTAATTCTTCATGTCTCCCTCTATGCGTACGCGAGATCGTCCGTCGTCCCTCAATCGGTTTTATCGCGACCGCCTCCACAGAGCCCCGTGTCTTTAGCTTGCCCTACTTGATTTGGATGACATCCGATTTCCCTTGCAGGTAAACACAGCGCAAGCATGTCAATAAAATGGCAAACATAACACTAACACAAACAGAAAAGAGAAAATAAACTCCGTCCCATTTTTGGACACATTTTTTCTTCATTTAGCTTGCATACAGTTTTCATCACAAAAATATCTTATGCAAGAGTCCGTCCCAAATTCGGCAAATTTGTACCCACTTTATTTTTACAAATCAAGTTTTCATCACAAAATCTCTTATTCAAGAGTCCGTCCCAAATTGGTAAATTTGTACCCACTTTATTTTTACAAATCAAGTTTCATCACAAAAATCTCTTATGCAAGAGTCCGTCCCAAATTTGGTAAATTTGTACCCACTTTATTCCCACTTTATGCAAACTACCCATGTTTTTCATGAACAAATTGCATACTCCTACTACCCATGCTTTCAATTAAACATATGCATCATCAAATCCATATTCCAAAGGCGGAATCAACGTAAGCCCGTCTCCTCCAACAAAACTTGGCGAGAGCCCGATTCCCTTCAATGACGAAGAACGTCCTCAGCAACCTAGCAAGTCTATGGTGTTGAAACACGATGAAGAACGTCATCAACAACCTAGCAAGTCCATAGTGCTAAAACACGATGAAGAACGTCCTCAGCAACCTAGCAAGTCCATGGTGCTGAAACATGATGAAGAACGTCCTCAGTAACCTAGCAAGTCTACGATGTTGAAACACGACAAAGTACGTCCTCAGCAACCTAGCAAGTCTACGGTGTTGAAACACGAAAAAGTAAGTCCTCAGCAAACTAGCAAGTCTACGATGTTGAAACACGACAAAGTATGTCCTCAGCAACCTAGCAAGTCTACGGTGTTGGAACACGGCAAAGTACACCTTCAGCAAAGAAGACCATCCCCAACAGTCTCCAAACTACGACCAGCTTAATTCCTCTTAAGGATACGTAGGTAGCCTACCAAAGGTCCAACCAATTGACCGACACGGTCACTCTTTTCCCCTGCAGTCATCATAAGACCGAATTTTTCCCCAGCTAAGCGACAAAGTATTTCCAACCAAGCAAGTCCATGGTGATGAAGTGCTACCTTAGGTATAGACATCTTCAAATAGTCTTCCTCAGGTTTGGACGCCTTCAAAAAGTCTCCACCAGGTATAGACGCCTTCAAATAGTCTCCACCAGGTATGGACACCTTCAAATAGTCTCCCACAGGTATGGATGCCTTCAAATAGTCTCCCTCAGGTATAGACACCTTCGTTAGTCGAGTTTACCTTTGGTAACGCCTCCGTTAGTCGAGTTATCTTCGGAAACGCCTCCGTTAGTCGAGTTATCCTCGACAATGCCTTCGTTAGTCGAGTTATCTATGGCAATTCCTCCGTTAGTCGAGTTATCTTCGGCGATACCTCCGTTAGTCGAGTCCGTCTTCAGTGATGCCTCCGTTAGTTGAGTCCGTCTTCGGAAACTCCTCCGTTAGTCGAGTGCGTCTTCGGCAATGCCTCCATTAGTCGAGTGCGTCTTCGGCAACGCCTCCATTAGTCGAGTGCGTCTTCGGCAATGCCTCCGTTAGTCGAGATCGTCTTCGGCAACGCCTCCGTTAGTCGAGTTCATCTTCGGCAATGCCTCCGTTAGTCGAGTTCGTCTTCGGCAACCCCTCCGTTAGTCAAGTCCATCTTCGGCAATGCCTCCGTTAGTTGAGTCCGCCTTCGGCAACGCCTCCGTTAGTCGTGTCCGCCTTCGACAATGCCTCCGTTAGTCGAGTTTGTTGCCTCCGTTAGTCGAGTCCGTCTTCGGCAATGCCTCCGTTAGTCGAGTCTGCCTTCGGCAATGCCTCCGTTAGTCGAGTCCACCTTCAGCAACGCCTCCGTTAGTCGAGTCTACCTTCGGCAACACATCCTTTAGTCGAGTCTGTCTTCGGCAACGCCTCTGTTAGTCGAGTCTGTCTTCGGCAACGCCTCCGTTAGTCGAGTCTGTCTTCGGCAACGCCCCCTCCGTTAGTCGAGTCTACCTTCGACAACATCTCCATTAGTCGAGTCTACCTTCGGCAATGCCTCCGTTAGTCAAGTCTACCTTCAGTAACGCCCACTCCGTTAGTCGAGTCTATCTTCAGCAATGCCTCCGTTAGTCGAGTCTACCTTCGGCAATGCCTCCGTTAGTTGAGTCTACCTTCGGCAATGCCCCCTCCGTTGGTCGAGTCTACCTTTGGTAACGCCTCCGTTAGTCGAGTCTGTCTTCGGCAACGCCTCCGTTAGTCGAGTCTGTCTTCGGCAATGCCTCCGTTAGTCGAGTCTACCTTCGACAACGAAAATGCAGTGGGAGGTCCATTCGTTTGACCACTCTTTTCCCCCGCAAGATTTTAACTATGACCGACTTGATTCTCACTTAGGATAAGTAGGAATCCTTTAAAAGGGTCCAGCCATCCGACCGCCTCAGTCACTTCCTTGCCTATCTAGTTAAAAGTTTGCCAGATTGGGATCCTCACTTTGTCGACGACCCCACTTCCCCTGGAAGTACCTTCGTCGAGGGGCTACTGTAAGTGCCCCAATCTGGGTCGTTAATGTTCCGTCAGCCCAAATTAATAATTTCTAATCATTTAGGGGCATTTTGAACATTATTTTGACAATTTGAATGAGGAAGGACCTCTTAGGAATAAAATAATGGCATAGGACCTCGCTGGAAATATGTCATTCCCAATAAAAAAAGAATATTGACCATTTGCAAACATCCAAAACTGCTTTCTACAAAAACCAGGCACGCTGTTGATCCCATCCGCGCGGATGAGATTGTGCCTATAATCTCATCCACGCGGATAAGATTGTACCCCATCCAACCTATAAATACAGTCATTCTCCCTCAGTTTAACAAAGACAAAAAATCCGAAAACCTACTGTTACTCTGTCAAAATCCACCTTCAAACAGCCATTTACACCCTCATAACTCAAATTCCACACCAAATCCAACCTCAAATCCACTCCAAAACCACTTCTAAGCCTTGAAATCCCTCAAACCCTAAACATAAACCCAAGAAAATTGGTAAACCCTCACTCCCTCTACTCATATCTCTCTCATTCATGCACATATTTCATGTGCAAATGATGTAGTCTTACTTACTACTTGTTGTTTGACTCCCCTTTCCCTTTTGTCCCAAGGATCCAAGAGGATCTCCATGGAATCCATTTTCATGGATGATCTTCTAATGGAATCCACATTTTCTTTACTTTCATGTTATTCCCCATTTCCCTTTTACATTCCTTGGTACTTGCTTTTTTGACCTAAAGTATGGTCATCTTGGAGTCCATCTCCATAGATGACCACTTTAAATGGTCCACATTCTTTACTTCCTTGTAAATCCCCCTCCCTATGTCTAAGATGCTCACCTTGAAACCCTTTCCTTGGATGAAAATCATCTAGACTCACAAAATAGGTCACACAAGATGTATAAGATACACTTGAGTATATGTCTCAAGGATGGTCTTCTTATGACCACCTTAGAGATCTTCCTCTAAAGTTGATACATCTTGACCTAACTTTCTTGTTAAATTACTTTTCATGTCAAAATCCCCCTTGCTCCTAGCAAATGACATGTTTTCAAAGTCCTAATGTACCCCCAGGATGGCTTAGTTAAGTGAATTCATCACTTATGACCACTAATCAAAGTCTAGGGAAAGAGAGGACAAAACATGGATGCCAAAAATCCAAGCAATTATTTCATTTTCTGCTTTCAGTTACATTTCCAGTCAAGTCCTGTAAATCCAATTAACTTTCTGGAAATTACAGTGACTAAATTGGAAACTGTAAAAAATATTGACATTGCAGGCCCATCCGTGCGGATAAGACTGCACTACAGTCTCATCCACGAGGATGACATTGTCTTCTGAAATAGTTTTCTGATATTCTGTTATTTTCAGTTTAATCAATCTTTTCAAACTATTTTTCAGTTCAGTCCCTAGAATTTCATTTATTTACAGAAAACCCCTTTTTTCAAAGCCCTTTTTTTAAAACATACACACACACACACAAAAGTTTCAAGTGAGGAAGACTCGTCATACGAAGCATTTTGGGTGCACGTCAAAACGTCCATCCTGGAGTGTAACGTGACCTCCGAACTCATTTTCTCTAATTTTAGGCATTTTTCAAAGTTTTGGCCCTTAAACTAAAAACAACGTGGCAACTCCGTTGATTTTCAAAAAAAAATCGGGTGACATCACACCCATCTCACGTGTTACCGAGAGTACCGGAAGATATTGAGCCGAATATGTCTTATGTGGAACAACCAATTCAAGTAATTGATACGAAAGTTCAAGTGTTAAGGAACAAGAGCATTCCACTTGTTAGGGTCGTATGGAGGAACCATAATGTCGAAGAGTCGACTTGGGAACTTCGCGAAGAGATGGAGTGGAAGTATCCATGGTTGTTTGATCTTCTTGGTAAGTAAATTTAAAATTCGGGACGAATTTTCTTTTAGGGGGAGTGATTGTAACGACCCTAAAACTAGGCACTATTTTGATCACATGTTGAGCACGTGTATGTGGCGTGTGTTGAATATTAATTCATACATTGCATTATGTTTGTGATTATGTTTGTGTTAGTTTTAATATTTTTAATAACTTATTTGACATTTTTAGGTATGTTAATAAATTAAATTTAATTATTTAATGACTAATTGGAGCTATTAGGAGTTGTGTAGTTGAATTAGTAATTGTTGAAATTTAACTAGAAACTTATAAAATAATGTAGGTGCTAAAGTGTAAAATTTAAAACTTAAGAAGTTTATTTGCAACAACTCAATTCTTGGAGGAGCTTATGTAAGGTTCTAAAAAGCGCTAGGCGGATTCTAGGCGGTGGAGCCGGGCCTAGCGCCTAGGCGGAACTAGTCGGGATTAGTCGCGATTAGTCGGGGCCTAGGCGGGTTTTAGAACTAGGCGTTGGAGAGGGGCCTAGCGCCTAGGCGGGGCCTAGGCGCCCTTAGGCGGGTTCTTTTAGAACACTTATCTTATGTGAAACTTTATTCAATGTATATCTTCCTTGTGCTGAAGCTTCATGAACAAAACCAAAAACATCAGCAATATTGGCTCTCCTCAGTTCCTCTTCATATTCCAATTAGGTTTTCATTCAAAAATCCACCATAAATTCCATACTTATCCGTTCTTCAATCCGACTTCGTCAAAATGTTCGGGAAGCAGAATAGATCATTTCTATCCGATTAGATTTTGAAATCTTTCATTTTACTTTGGGAGGTAAGTTATTATTTTCCTTCCTTTAATCTTGCGCATATGATGATTAAGTTAAATTTTATGATATATAAATGTTGCATGTAGTATTTGAATATTTTCCTTGAGTTTGGAATGGATTGAAATGGTCTTGGATGAATTATAATGAAGAGGGTATGGTGGTGCTAGCTTGAGGTGAAAAGGTAGAGGTAAAATGAAGGTTTTCAAGCATTGCTGATGTTTCAAACATCAAATGTGAAATTCTGCTGAGGTCACGAGTCATTCCCATCCTCAACCAGTCGTGATACAAGTCGTGCACAAAGTTGCACTCGTGCTGAACTGGGGCACGAGTCGTGCTGGCTGGCACGAGTCATGCCCTGCCTTGTTTTCTGCTATGTTGAATTGACTTTTTAGAGAAATTATTCCTAACTACCTAATACATCTTTTAACCAATTTAACACCATAATCCAAGTACCATATATGGACTACCAAATGATGTTTTAACATCTCAATTATGATGTTGGGAAGGTTGTTTAATAATCGGTTAAAAAGGGGTGGAACATTGGATAGTCATGAAACCCAAATTGCTCTAACACTTATATGGTTGATAGAAGACCCTTGAAATGTTGTATTTAGTGTATAAATCTTATGTGTTACACAATATTGACTTGTTTGACATCTTTAATGGTGTGTTTGATAGGGTTCCCTACTTTGGAATCCTAAGATAAATTGAAGGATTTTCGAATTCATAGTCGTTGTGCTATTTATGAGTAACACATGTTTATCATCTTATTATCATGTACTCCCTCCGTCCCATTAGTAAGAGGAAATTTACTGTAGACACGGGAATTAAGGAAAAGTGAATTATAGTGGAGAGAATAGTGAATTATAATGGTGTTGTGAGTATTAAAATAATGTAGGAGAGAGAATGAGTGGAGGGAATAGTAAAGATTCCTTTCCATTTTAGGAAGTTTGTGGTTTGTAATGGGACGACCAAAAAGGAAAGTTTGTGGTTTGTAATGGGACGGAGGGAGTATTTGGTATGGTTCCCTACTTTGGAATCATATATTGTTTGTTTAAGCAAGTATTTATTAATTTGCTTTTATTCAAAGTCCAGCTGGTACTTGATTGTTACATCGGGCAGTGGTATGAGATTATAATGGCACCCGAGCCAACTTCATTATATTACCATTCACTGGTTTCCCATTTTTACCCCCTTCCATTGGCCATTATTGGGTTTTGCTAGCTCCCTTGAATGAGTATTCTAGCAATACAGTTGGGATATGACTTAGTGTCATTTTCCCCTTGTTGTTGAGTTGTTATTTGGTTTCGGAGCCTCTTCATCAGCTGTTGATGCTACGCAGACTATTATATCCTTTTAGATTGAACCTTGGCTCAGTATCCTTCTAAGAGTTACGTTATCGCACATATGTGTTTATCTTATTCACCCTACTATATGGTTGCAAGATTATGGTGTATAATATGATTAAGTTGAGAGATGTTTATATGTTCCAATTTGTATATCATATTGTTGCATTCATAATAACTTACTGAGATTTATCTCACCCCTTCCATTATTATTTTCCTTAGATAAGGACAAGCCAGGGGATAGGTCACGTTGAGCACGGGGAGGACGTCGAGTTGGGTATGTTATTTTGGGAAGACATTGTGTATTGGTTTGCATTATGTAAATGTATTACCAATTGGTTAGTATACCCAAGACCTAAATATTATGTCTCTATTTTGGTACACTTTTAGTGATTGTAAATATTGTAAGTAAAGAGTGTAAGTTTTTGGAACTAAGTTCCTTGAGTTGTAATTAGTTTGTAAGTGTGATGTTTGAGTTTTAAGTAAAATGTTGTTACTTCAAATGGTCTTTAGGCAAGTTTTTAAGATTAAACAAGTTTTGGTATATTAAAAATTTAAGAAAGGACATTTCAAAAGTAAAAAGAAAATTATGACGTCTTTCGAGCGTGTCCCGGACGTGGGGCAAAGTAGGACCACAGATCGGGGCACGTCAGGAATAACAAAAAATGGCTACTTGATATAGTGGTCCGTACGGACCACTTTGCAAAGTGAATAGTGGTCCGTACGGACACTTCCTTCAACACGCCAATGTAGGACCACGGATCGGGGCACGTCAGGAATAACAAAAACTCCCCTTAGAGGGCTCCCCCTCTCATTTTCTTCACACCACCCTTCTCTCCTCTCTTCCCCAGCCTTATAGCACCCCTCTAAGCCTTCCTGGCCATTTTCGGTCCCTCCCAAGGCCTCCCGAGCCATCCCGAGGTGCTCCCGAGCCATCTCGAGGTGCTCCAGAGCCATCCCGAAGCCCTGCCGGTTCATCCTGAGGCATTCTGAAGCATCCTGAAGCCCTGCCGGTCCATCCCGAGGCATCCCAAAGCATCTTAAGGCCTCCCAAGACAACCAGAGGCACTCCCGAGCCAATCTGAGGTGCTCTTGAGTCATCCTAAGGCGCTCTCGAGCCATCCCGATGCGCTCCCGAGCCATCCCGAAGCCCTGCCGTTCCATCCCGAGGCATTCCGAAGCATCCCAAGCCTTCCTGAAGAATCCCGAAGCCCTGTCGGTCCATCTCGAGGCATCTCGAAGCCATGCCAGCCATCCCGAGGCATATCTTGAGGCATTCCGAAGCATCCCGAAGCTCTGCCGGTCCATCCCGAGCCAACCCGAAACATCCCGAAGCTTTGCCGGCACACACCGGTCCATCTCGAGGTATCCCGAAGTTCTGCCTGCATACATCGGTCCATCTCGAGGCATCCCAAAAATCTATGTGCATACACCGTCCATCCCGGTCCGTCCCGGTCCGTCCCGATCGACCCCCGACGTCTCAAGTCAAACACACTCCCCCGCGAAAGATAGACACAAACCAACATTGGTAAGGCCTCATTCCAATCTCATTTAATTACTTTCAATATTTAAACATTTCTTTTAAATACATAGTCTAAAATGTAGACATTATTTTCAAATTGCATTTTTAAAAGCACACACACACATACACAACTTTTAAAGAAAGAGAGGTATCGAAACACTCGTGTATATGAGGCGACTCGGGTGAGCTCAACTATCTAATCCCGAGGCGTAACCTGACCTCCGAACTCAAAATCTCATCACATAACAAAACAAAAAACAAAACAAAGCCTTTTTTCAATGTTTGGGCACAATCAAAACAGCATGGCGACTCTACGAAAAACAGCACGACCACACAGCGGGAGATGCCGTCCGAATTCCAGATCAGGTAATTTCAATGAGTTTGATGATTAGTTGACTTCATTTTCTAAAAGTACTCGTAGTGATGGGATCTCGAATTCTACGGGCAACATAGCTTCCATTCCGTGGTTAAAGAAAATGGGGTTTCTCCTGTGGCAGTGCTGACTGATGTTTGGTAGCCCCACAGTGCCAAGTGTAGCTTTTATGGCCAATCTCGCTGTAAGTACGCCAATCCAATTCGCGATCCCTTTTTAGGTGCATTTTAAATGATAAAATCGCACTAAGGGGCATTTTGGTAAATTCTCGGTCCGTTCCGAGACTTCCGGGAACTTTTTATAAGTTTCCCGCGAAGGAAGTGTATTTTAGTATTTTTCCCAGATAAAAGGACCTAAAAGGAATAAATCAGTTTGGACCTCTTGGGAATTAACCCAGAATGTTCCAGAATCTGGTTTTGGCGCCAGAATCGGTTATGGACGTGGCCCGTCGTGCGACATCTTGAAGCATGGAAATTGGAAGCGTTTGGCCGTGCGACAAAATAATCCCATTCCCAATTTACGTTTAAATACCAAATCAGCTCATTTGTCAAGGGGAGGGGCTCTCTCACAATAACACACACAACACACTCACTCAGCCTATCTCTCTCTATCCGCAATACTCCCCTCTCTCTCTCTCCTCTCTCCTCTCTCTCTCTATACGTAAACGAAGACTCCCGGCTCCCTTCATCCCTCAACCTAGCTTCTTCCCACCGGCGACCACACCGAACCTCAACCTTCTCCACCGGTCCTCTCCCTATACCCAAACAGCCACCAATTCCAATCAACGCCCACCAATTCCAATCTCTCCAACCATCCATCCATCGTCCCTAAACCCATCACCGATCTCAACCTCCTCCTCACAGGAAAATGAACCCAATTTCAACCTCTATCACCGGCGGCTTCAACCCCTACCAAAACCTCAATCTAATCCTTCTCAACCTCCGCACCATTTTTTCTCTCTACCCAAATTTACGTCTCCTTCCCCATTCTAGATCTCCTTCTCCGGCCAAGCTAACCCTTCTCTCTCTCTCTCTGGCCAAGTTTACCGTTCTTCCCTATACCAAAAACCGATCAATCGCCCTGGCCCTGTTTCAAATCCCTTGGCGTCTCTCTCTGTTTGATTTGCATCGAAGTGGAAACAAGCATTCAAGGTTCCCTCAATTCTCTCTGTTCGCGTACTGAAACGACAAAGCAATTCTGATCCGAGCTCGTTCCGTTCCAAAGCCGATTGAAGATCCTTCCACCTAACTTGGTTGAAGGAGCGTGGACTACGAGGGTAACGAATCTCTTCCCTCACCTTTGTCTCATTTTTGTTATTGTGTTTGCTCCGTTGCAATTTGTTCCCGGACTTGATAATTGGACTCCGTCTGTCCTCAATTATCAAGTCCCAACTGCCGATCTCTCTATTTAATTGGTTTGGTTGGATGTGATTGGTATTTGTGATGTGATTCCGTGGTATTTGTTGTTTATTGGCCAAGGGAGTGTGGATCTCTCTATATCCACGTCCCCTTGGTCAATCTATTATAAATTCGTTGGTTTCTGAGTTGTTTTGGTATTGTATTGGAATTTGAATTGTTCTCTGTTGTTTCTGTATTTCGAATTGTAAGGTCCCTGCAGATTGGCTTCGATGTGTCACGCGACACAATTGACCATCCAAGGTCCTGTGTCACGCGACACATGTAACCTATCTGCAGCTGGTTATTTTTCAATTGTAAGTTGTTTCATTCCTATGTAATCAGGTGGTGGTCTCCTGAATAAATGACTCACAAGTTGTAAATCCTTTTCTTGAGAAATAAAATAAAGCATTAATATGCATTTTATACATATTTTGTCATACACACTTTGCACACACATTTGAATGAATTGGATGTTGAACATTGAAAGACTCGTCTGCGGACGAGGCGTGTTGGGTGAACTCTCGGTTCTTCCCAACACGTAACCTGACCCCCGAACCCATTTCTCTTTCTAAAAGGTTTTCAATGTTTCCTCTTAAAAACGGCGTGGCGACTCCCTTTATTTTATTTTCGGCGAGCGCACATTCAGTGGCGACTCCGCTGGGGAACTTAAAACTTGTTTTCAAAAGTGGGTCAAACTTTCGTTATTGTTCAACGTTCATTACATTCATTTGTGTGTGCTTGGTTGTGTGACATTCTATGTGCCCAAAATGCATTTGGTGCTTTGCTTTATTCCCTCCCCTTCTTTGCTTCCTGTTATTGTTGTGCTATGCTGGGGCTTGGTGTTGATCTGTTGCTTGTGCTTGGAGGCTGGGGCTGGTTATGTTCTTTTGTTCAGGGGGGTTCTGGCAATGTGACTCCTTCTGTCACGCGACAAAGCGTACCCTCCATGTCCTGTGTCACGCGACAGAAGGTGTCATTCTGCAGGACTTTGAATTTTGATACAGGTTGTGATTGTGGGGTAGTCCCCCATGATCAAAATTACTGATCCTTGACTATTGTACTCTGTGGGAGTGTGTGTGTGTTATTTTCTTTTATCACCCCTTTTTCCAAATTCAAAAAAATCAAAAATAAAAAAAATAAAAACAATCATTTTTCGCAAAATAAAGGAAGATAGTCATCCCGCACACTACATCACGTAGATCTAGAACCCTCGGGTGCGATTGACGGCATCGCGGACGGTGATAATATTCGCATACGCTTGAGCGCCTAATGTCAAACCTATCCCCCTAGCGCATTATAAGTGGCACCACACATTTAAACCTTACCCAAAACGGTTGGTTTTTGACACGCCATTTTTCAAATACACTAAAATGAGTTGTTTCAAATTTTTTAATAGACTTACGTACCTTCCTCAAAACCTAGCACGTGTGGGCATGTTGCCAACGCAACATGATTTCATGAAAGGACATGTCGTTCACGCGGCATGTTCTAATGAGAGATCATGTCGCTTTGTCAACGTGCACCGACGAGAGGTCATGACGGATTTTTCCTTGAAATTCTTCAGGAATACCCGTTATGCTGCCCAAATTTTTCCAGAAATTGGGGCTGCTCGTCCGTCCCATAAATGCTTCGATTTTGATTAGGTATCATTGCTTATTATTAATTTTGACTCAACGCATTTGGTGTATTTTTGGATGATGTGTCGATAGGTTCCCCCGAGGTCTAGATTGCGTGAAATAAAGGGTTAGCCTTTCCCAACCGTTCCTAGGACTTAAAAGCTACCGATTTCTACTTGAACATTAATAAAGCGTTGCACGAGTCCGTCTCCTTTCCCTCTCTTCCCTCTCCCATACCTCCTCAAGATTCTCTACCCTCCGTCTACACACGCTCTCTCCTCTCCAGTTAAGATAAGTTGGGTGTGCGCTCTCGTTCCCGGCACTCATAGGTCCACATTCCCGAGGCAGAAGCAGTTCAAGTGCCCGAGTGTTCGTTCATCTGACTCGGAATCCAAAATACTCGGTGAAGAGAAGATTATGGCCCACCAGCCTGGAAGTTCATATCCCATGGGTCAGCAAAGTGCAAAGAGTGTGTCCATCAAAAAGTGGCGAGCTACCCTTGAAGCTATTTTTCCTCGCGAGTGGGAGGCCCAGTTACTTGCTCAGATTACGAAAGCTAAGGAGAGACGACTTGTGAAGGACAGAAAGATGGAGAAGGGTCCTCACCTCACCGATGGCAACGATACCCTTTCCTCCCGTCCGAAGTTGATGCAGTCGATCAGTTCTCGTAGGATCTAGAGTGTCCACTGTTGGACATGAGTCTGTCGAGTCCAAGTTGGACCAGTTTTTGCTTTGCAGTGATAAAAATCTTTGTTTCTATTCTTGCTAGACTCGAGACATTACTAGCACACCTACGTTACACTCGATTGAAATGGTCTTATTCCAAATGATCACTTGTGCTGCTCACCGACTAACGCTTTGAAATGGCTAATGTTTAAATCGATCAGAGTGAGAAAATCGACTGATATCCCCATCTTGCGTCCCATATGCTCACACCTCTCTCATAATCTCGTTGTTCGATGAATTTGCACGGATCTTTCTCAAGAAAGCTTAAAGCAAGCAATGAAGACTCAATATCGTTCGGAGTATCCGGTAGGGACTGCGGTTGAAACCTTTCACCCTTAGGAAAACCATTACCTTACCCTCACCAAATAATACCCCTTCAATTCAAGATCGGCATGTTTTGAAACCCATTTAGCCATCGCCAGAAGAAGAGGGACTATCCTTGAGACTCCCGTGATTCAAAAGAAGATTGACCGTCTCCAAGCTCAAGAATGGCAGAATGCAATGATCCATCCTGGGGACTAGCTGAAATTCTCCTCTCAAAGACAAAATTGAAAAAAAAGAGAGAGACAAAAAAAAAAGAATAAAAAAAAGAAAAAGAAAGAGAGCCTAGTCCCCAGCGATTCTCTCAGAAGCAAAAGTCCAAGGATCCGGTTGTTACTCAAGAGGAGTCTCAAAGTGAATAAAGAGACAACACGGATGTCCCCTCACCATTACCTCTAACCGATCCCAAGTCATCCTCTCGATTTTAGAGGACATTCCCATTACCATTACCCTTGCCCTTGACCAAAGCCAAAAGATCGACCTCTCACCCTTAGAGGCAACAAAGATGCAATCACAAGATATCCTTCCCTTAGAAATCCTAAACACATACCCAAGAGCCAACCTCTCATCTTTAGAGGTTCAGCCAGCAAAAGACCTAGCCGACCTCTCGTTTTAAGAGGTCATGATATCCTAAATCACCCGAAGACCGATCGAAATCCCGAGACCCAATCGCAGTTCCTACCGGATAGCAGTTTCAGTCCAATATCGTCGAGATCTAAAACAGATTGTTGCTTAAAGAGGAGCCAAGTCCATCCTGGCTCAAAAGACCGTCAAGCGAAGATTGTGCAAATTCCATCCGTTCATTCGACGTTTTATGTGAGCATATTTCTTTCCTCCTTCGCAAACACCTGCCGTGGACGTCCCACTGGGGCTTCACATCTGTGTCTCCCATCGACACTCCAAGAGGACATGTTTTGCAATTCTCAAAATCCTCAAAGGTCCTCAGATTCTCGAATTCCAATGTTCATTCTTTTCATTCGGGATAAACCTGAACTACGGCGACCTGAGCTCCTCCCAAGGAGGGGAACGTAGGCAACCATAACTGGTCCGGTCGAAATCACAAACAAATCTCAGAAAATCTGGTCTCAGCAAGGGCAGTTCCCATACACTTTCCATCCTTCGGAGTTTGATTCTCGATATCAGTGGGCTTTCTCCTCATGATTAATTGGAATATTTGCTCATATCAGCTTTGGTGGTTGAATAATCCGAACATCAATAAAGGGTTTTAAGCAGCTTTGTGATCATCACGAATAAGACAGATTTTCAAGTGTCTAGACAAGTCTTCCCTTTCTACATCATAGGAAGATAGAGCTAAACATTGTTCTGGTCAGCATGGGCTTCCATACACTTTCCACACCTTGTGATGCTTATACTCTCCCAAAAGAGTTAAACCCAAAAGAGAGAGTGTCATACACAGATTCGAGATCTATTCCCACCTTCGAAAGATGTGCCCCTGCACACATACATTTCCGAGTCTTGTCCAGTGACTGATTGACTGCGGTTTGAAATGATGGGTTGCCTCTTCAGCCACAAGATGACTCTGTCTGCGAGGAAGCTGCATGGAATTGCCTCAAGCTGGGGCTTTGGTTAAGGTATCCCTCCGGCTCTCCTTACCAGATTCCCCTCGGGTTTGCTTTATAATGTCAACTGGGGATACGCCAAGCCGGGATTGCTCTCTGCCCCCTCTGCTGCTTGCTGCCCCAGGCGCTCGATACACTTTGTCCTCACTAGCAACGGACCTGCTGCAATTTGTACTCCCAGAAGCGTCCCCGACTTGCCTAAGCTACACCATATCATCCGTCACTCATACATTTTTCCACCTCATGGGAGAGGGTCTGCCCCATTATAAACACTTTTGTCCTATACACAATCCCTCATAGAGCAACTGATACAGACATACCTGCTTGTCAAGCCATGCAAAACCCTCATTTCCCTTCCTATTCTCCCCAGCTGAGATGGACTTGTGCAACAAAAGATTAATAATGCTTAAGCAAAGAGTCGAATAAAGTGCAGAGTGCCTATAGTGTTGTGTTTCCCCCCGCAGGGTACAATAGTCAAGTGATCGTAATCTGATTGTGAGGATTGCCCCTCAAATCACAGTTCTGGACAAAGATTCCAAATCCTGCAGGTGGCAAACTCCCTGCCTTTATTATCTTCGTCAGGCTCGGACTCACCACCATAACCTGAAAGAGCCTTAGCTGCCTCAGCCCCCAAGCAGTGCTTGCCAAAGGAAAAGAGCCCCAGCTGCCCCAGAATTCAGGCGATAATGCTCACCAGCCTCAGCGACTTTAAAGCATGTTCCGCACAGCGAGTTTATATTCATTAAGAGCCCGTTCCCAGGGGCAGATCATTACCAAGAGCTTGTGGGTAGATTTTCATTAAGAGCCCATTCCCAGGGGCAGATAATTACCAAGAGCCCGTGGGCAGATTTCCAGTCAGAGCTCGTTCCCAAGGGCAGATTTTCAGTCAGAGCCCGTCCCGTGAATGACCACCCGGAAACCGTCAACAAGCAGTTATAGCCTAAGACCCTCCGGCAATCACATCTACCCCCGCAAGTCCGATGATCAACGGAGCTGCACCGAATCTCAAAGACTGTCCCTCAAAGCAAAGCCGAGACAAAGAATCCGTGTCTATTTTGAAACTCCCCAGCAGAACACACCAAGATCAATGGCTCCACCGTCAAACCGTCAATAAGGGTTCGCTGCCCAGCAAGCAAAGCCCCTGTCACAGCAAGTATGGTCCCAGGCCAACGCCAAGAGTCAACAAGAATTCGCTGCCCAGCAAGCAAAATTCTCGTCACCACAGAAAAGATCCCAGATCCTAAATCTAGCAATCAATGAAAGAGGGCCCCGCCGCCAAAGAATACCAATAAGAATCCGCTGCCCAGCAAGCAAAATTCCCGTCACCACAGAAAAGATCCCAGATCCTAAAGCTAGCAATCAATGAAAGAAAGTCCCACCGTCAACCGATAAGAATCACGCCGGAAGTGAATTCCCCGTCACAGCATGCAAAGTCCCAGGCCAGAGTCAACAGTCGGCAAAAGACCACCCCACAATCGTCAACCGTCAACAACAGTTAGTAGCATAAGACCCTCCGGCCACTACATCAATCCCTAGCAGCATATACCGTAGTGTCAATCCCTCCGGCAGCTACAGATAAGCACAGCACAGGTATGAAAACACGTCTCTGTCAACTACTTTTCTAAAAAGTCAAAAATCGCGGGTGACTCCCTAAGAAAAACGTCAAATCGCGGGTGACTCCCTAAGAAAAACGTCAATTCGCGGGTGACTCCCTAAGAAAAACGTCAAGTCGTGGGTGACTCCCTAAGAAAAACGTCGGGTCGCGGGTGACTCCCTAAGAAAAACGTTAATTTGCGGGTGACTCCCTAAGAAAAACGTCAAGTCGCGGGTGACTCCCTAAGAAAAACGTCAAGTCGCGGGTGACTCCCTAAGAAAAACGTCAATTCGCGGGTGACTCCCTAAGAAAAACGTCAAGTCGCGGGTGACTCCCTAAGAAAAACGTCAATTCGCGGGTGACTCCCTAAGAAAAACGTCAAGTCGCGGGTGACTCCCTAAGAAAAACGTCAAGTCGCGGGTGACTCCCTAAGAAAAACTTCAATTCGCGGGTGACTCCCTAAGAAAAACATTAGATCACGGGTGACTCCCTATGAAAAACGTCAGATCGCGGGTGACTCCCTAAGAAAAACGTCAAATCTTGGGTGACTCCTAAGAAAACGTCAAGTCGCGGGTGACTCCCTAAGAAAAACGTCAATTCGCGGGTGACTCCCTAAGAAAAACGAGGGTGACTCCCTAAGAAAAACGTTAGATGGGTGACGCCCCTAACAGTCATATCCTTGGGTGACGCCCCTTACAGTCGTGTCCTTGGGTGACGCCCCTAACAGTCGTGTCTTTCGGGTGGCGCCCCTAACAGACGTGTCCTTGGGTGATGCCCCTTACAGTCGTGTCCTTGGGTGATGCCCCTTACAGTCGTGTCCTTGGGTGACGCCCCTAACAGTCGTGTCCTTAGGTGACGCCCCTAATAGTCGTGTCCTTTGGTGTTTTCCCCCTCCAGTCATGTGTCCGAACTATGATTTGGCTTGATTCCCTCCTCGGGATACGTAGGAATCCTTTCTCCAAAGGTCCAGCCATCCGATGCCCCAGATCACCGTCTAGCCCTCCGCCTCATTCCTCAGCCGCTCATTGGGATTGGGTCTTTTTTTATCGACAACCTCACTTCTTCCATAAGTGACGTTGCCGAGGGGCTCTGTAATTACGCCAATCCAATTCGCGATCCCTTTTTAGGTGCATTTTAAATGATAAAATCGCACTAAGGGGCGTTTTGGTAAATTCCCGGTCCGTTCCGAGACTTCCGGGAACTTTTTATAAGTTTCCCGTGAAGGAAGTGTATTTTAGTATTTTTCCCGGATAAAAGGACCTAAAAGGAATAAATCAGTTTGGACCTCTTGGGAATTAACCCGAAATGTTCCAGAATCTGGTTTTGGCGCCAGAATCGGTTATGAACGTGGCCCGTCGTGCGACATCTTGAAGCATGGAAATTGGAAGCGTTTGGCCGTGCGACAAAATAATCCCATTCCCAATTTACGTTTAAATACCAAATCAGCTCATTTGTCAAGGGGGGGGGCTCTCTCACAATAACACACACAACACACATACTCAGCCTATCTCTCTCTATCCGCAATACTCCCCTCTCTCTCTCCTCTCTCTCTCTATACGTAAACGAAGACTCCATTGTCGGCTCCCTTCATCCCTCAACCTAGCTTCTTCCCACCGGCGACCACACCGAACCTCAACCTTCTCCATCGGTCCTCTCCCTCTACCCAAACAACCACTAATTCCAATCAACGCCCACCAATTCCAATCTCTCCGACCATCCATCCATCGTCCCTAAACCCATCACCGATCTCAACCTCCTCCTCACCGGAAAACGAACCCAATTTCAACCTCTATCACCGGCGGCTTCAACCCCTACCAAAACCTCAATCTAATCCTTCTCAACCTCCGCACCGTCTTCTCTCTCTACCCAAATTTACGTCTCCTTCCCCGTTCTAGATCTCCTTCTCCGGCCAAGCTAACCCTTCTCTCTCTCTCTGGCCAAGTTTACCGTTCTTCCCTATACCAAAAACCGATCAACCGCCCCGGCCCTGTTTCAAATCCCTTGGCGTCTCTCTCTGTTTGATTTGCATCGAAGTGGAAACAAGCATTCAAGGTTCCCTCAATTCTCTCTGTTCGCGTACTGAAACGACAAAGCAATTCTGATCCGAGCTCGTTCCGTTCCAAAGCCGATTGAAGATCCTTCCACCTAACTTGGTTGAAGGAGCGTGGACTACGAGGGTAACGAATCTCTTCCCTCACCTTTGTCTCATTTTTGTTATTGTGTTTGCTCCGTTGCAATTTGTTCCCGGACTTGATAATTGGACTCCGTCTGTCCTCAATTATCAAGTCCCAACTGCCGATCTCTCTGTTTAATTGGTTTGGTTGGATGTGATTGGTATTTGTGATGTGATTCCGTGGTATTTGTTGTTTATTGGCCAAGGGAGTGTGGATCTCTCTATATCCACGTCCCCTTGGTCAATCTATTATAAATTCGTTGGTTTCTGAATTGTTTTGGTATTGTATTGGAATTTGAATTGTTCTCTATTGTTTCTGTATTTCGAATTGTAAGGTCCCTGCAGATTGGCTTCGATGTGTCACGCGACACAATTGACCATCCAAGGTCCTGTGTCACGCGACACATGTAACCTATCTGCAGCTGGTTATTTTTCAATTGTAAGTTGTTTCATTCCTATGTAATCAGTTGGTGGTCTCCTGAATAAATGACTCACAAGTTGTAAATCCTTTTCTTGAGAAATAAAATAAAGCATTAATATGCATTTTATACATATTTTGTCATACACACTTTGCACACACATTTGAATGAATTAGATGTTGAACATTGAAAGACTCGTCTGCGGACGAGGCGTGTTGGATGAACTCTCGGTTCTTCCCAACACGTAACCTGACCCCCGAACCCATTTCTCTTTCTAAAGGTTTTCAATGTTTCCTCTTAAAAACTGCGTGGCGACTCCCTTTATTTTATTTTCGGCGAGCGCACATTCACTCGTCCCTGTACTTCCATCTTTCTAATGATCCTTTCGAGGGTCTTGATTGCTGCTTCCACATCGTCGTTGGTTTGCGACCTATATAGGGAGAAGACTTATGTTGGGTGATTTTGAACTCGACCAATAACCTGTCACAATCCCCCTCGAAATGAGACCCGTTATCTTATATGATTTCATTTGAAAATGAACTTGAACATTGTAACATTTAGAAGATAAAGGAAAATGCGAGGTTACATCAACATTGTAACCTTAATCCCTAAACCGCATCTTTAACATAAGTGATGAGTTCATCATTGGAGATTAGGGTTACTTGTAACATAGTAACTTCAAAAGTGTTATAGACCAAAAGATGATTTAAAAGATAAAGATATTTGAAAGTAAATAAGAAAAATTATATTTGAAATGAATATGTGAATAATAAAAAACTACCATCTCCATTAGACATCCATTCTTAAGCACATTGGTGGGCATGGAAAGCCTTTTAGGATCATTTAGGTAGTTTGGAACTACAATGGACAAGAACAAGTAAAGAACTACATTTTAAATAATAGATTTAAAACAAGAACTCTTAAATGGATTAAAGACTTTGAAATAAAGGACTAGAGTGTTATTAGGGTTTAGAATGATAGCTCACCAATGTTGGTTCTTTCTATCTTCCTAGGGTTTATTTGATTTGTTGAAGATTTTTTTTTAAGTGGTAAGAAGGAGAGAAATTTTGCCCCCACTCTAGCAGGATCTCCCCTAATGCTCTCAAATGCTGATCTAAACTTGTCCCAAATGCAGGAACAAGGGGATATATTTATACCCTCTAGAAATGCAAGGTGTTCTATATTGATTAGCCTTGCCTTTTTCAAGGAGATCCGTACGGATCACAGTGCGGACAACTCCTCAGATTCTGGAACCTTCTTGAAGTAAGCATGTCTTTGACCTTTGTTATTCCTGCGAGGTCCTTCTATGGTTTTTAATGTATAAAAGACCCTTTCTTGCCTCACTTGGTCAATTTAATGCTCGAAATGTCTCCGGACTTCATGATTTTGTATAAGTGCACCCTCAGTGTCTTTTCCGCGTGCTTGGATTGAGAGCGGTCCGGATTGGGGTACTTACAATTATGCATATAGAGAATGAAAATAAGTGGGAATTATTTTTTAATGATGCAGCCAATAAGAATGGATATGGTATTTGCATGCTTCTAATGGATCCAACTAACATATATACTCTACTTGCCATCCGTCCCGACTTTGGGGCTACAAACAACACCACTAAATATGAAGCTTGCATAGTGGGGCTTAAAGCAGCCTTAGAACGAAATGTGACCAAATTAGAATTGTTTGAGGATTCACAATTAATGATCAATCAGATACTGAAGAAGTGGAGGATCCAAGATTCGATACCACCAAAATACAATGCCAATCTCCAAGATTTGGTGCAACTATTCAAAGAAGTCACTTTTCACTATCTCACTAGAGATAAGAATCGCTTTGCAGAAGCTCTAGCCACGCTAGATTCCTTAGTCGAGATTCCTGAAAGAAAAGCAGTTAAGCCATTTAAAGTGACTCGACGAACGACTCTCGCTTACTGCTCAGTGATATATCTACATGATTACAGGGATATTGGTCTTTCAGATGTGCAGCGACATACTCCATTGATGACCAAGAAACAAAGCCATGCTATTATGACATTTTGCACTTTCTGGATGGAACATTTCAACCTAACACTGAGAAGAAAACCCAATTAACTCTCAAAGGGTTAGCAATAAAGTTTGTAATCATGGGGGATCGCCTCTATAAGAAACATCACAAGATAGAACTCATTTGTCCCGATGAAGAAGAAGCATGAGAGGCCATGGATCAAGTCCACCAAGGAATTTTTGGCACTCACATGAACGGCAACATGCTTGCCAAGAAAATAATTCGGTTAGGATACTTCTAGATGACAATGGAAGCCGATTGTGCAGATATGGTTAAGAGATGGCACAAATGCCAAATACATGTTAACTTACAACGCGCACCACCGTCCGTGTTATACCCCATGACCTCTTATTGGCCCTTCTCAACTTGTGAAATAGATGTCATTGGCATGGTTACACCACAGCACTAACGGGCACACCTTTGTCTTTGTAGCCATTGACTACTTTACCAAGTGGATTGAAGCAGTCTCTAACAAAGTGCTAAATGCAAGAAAGGTTGTCGAGTTCTTCAAACATAACATCATTTGTAGATATGGGATACCATACGAATTCATCTCTGATAATGGATCCCACTTTGAAAAGGAGGCTGACCAACTCCTGGAGGAATTCAAGATAGAAAGGTTACTGACCTCAAACCAATGGAGCAGTTTAGGCTGCCAACAAGACAATTGAGACCATTATCAAAAAAATGGTGGTCACTAGGAAGGATTGACCGGATAAACTACCTTTTGCACTTTGGGCCAACCTTCCAGGAAACTACATATACCTTATACTATGGGATGGAAGATGTGTTTCCAATTGAATTAGAGGTACCTTTACTAAAGGTTCTCCTTGAAAACGAAGTGAACGAAGTTGAGTGGTTGAGAAATAGATATAAGGATTTAGCTCTGCTAGACGAAAGAAGACTCAAATCCGCCGAGCATATTCAAGCATAACAATGGAGTATGGCTAGGTAATTCAACAAGAATGTAAAGCCCAAAAACATCAAAGTCGGGGATCTCATACTACGCAAACATCATTTGGGACCTTTCAATCATATGGGAAAATGGGGACATATATAGATTGGCCCTTACGTCATCAAGAAGGTTTTTTCTGTGGTTGCAGTTCAACTAGCAGACTTGGATGGAGATCAGCTGCCGAAGCCCGTTAACATGGACAAGCTCAAGAAATACAACGCGTGATTTCAGCCTTCTCCCTACAAAAATAAAATAAAGCACAAGAAAAGAAGGTCGCGTGATTGAAAACCAGAAAGGGCAGTCTAGGAAAAAAAGGGGTGTGCATAAAAAAATGGGATTACTCCGCTCTTGTGCGAGACAACATGTCTCATGCGAGACTTTCTCTTTTAATCAACATGAACAATGATGACCTTAGCAACTTATTTAACTTGTGTAAAAGAAGAACGTAGGTAGCCTTCGGGTTTGGTCTAATCAACAAATAAAATAAAATCTTGTTCTTATTATTTATTGAATGCATTTCTTGATAACAAAAGGAAAATTCTACTCATTACGACATACTTGCTAATGCAAAATTCTGGAAATAAAATGCATAAATAAATAAACCATTAATTTTCTAATAAAATACATTGATACTCCCTAAGATCTAGTCCTTCTTTAGCTTAGTAGGAGGGAGTTTGTCTTTGTCCTTGACTTATCTAAATCCTTTGCGTTGAGGACCCTTCGAACCGGAAGACTCACCAAGCCGGGTGAACACGGAATTGGAAGCCTCTTGAATACGGTCGGACTATCAAGAGTCTGCATGCCACCATTAAGGCTTCTCTTCCTCCTTTGGTACCAATCATTTTCGAGAAAATTTTGGGTTGGATCGGAACAAATACTTGCCGGATCAGCGGTAGCCTCCCTCTCCATAATAACACGGCTAGGCTTGAAGCTATTCCCCAACTAAGGACTCCTTACGTCATCGATCTTCACTGCATCTGGAGGACTATCCTTCAGGAACTGCTCCAAATACTTATTCGGAAGATAAATACTCCCATCATAACGAGGAAGGTTGCTCCAACAATCCTTATTGGTGCCTTCTCCCTATGCTTTTACCAAAGTGGTTGCAAATTCTGGGCCAATGTAGAAGACTTCACGAACGGCTCCACTGGTGATGAAAGTGTCTTGTTGTTGACCAAATTGATGAAGAATCCTCTTGGGGAAATAAAAAGAAGAATCCATTAAATTTGAAATCACAACCCGATCAAATCTGGTGGTACTAGCGATATACCTTTGTATCTTCCAAAAGGGCAGGCACAAAGCAATGTCCATAGTGAACGTCCCCACTAACATGCGAGCCAATTACTTGATGGAAAGATCTTTGACCAAGATATTTCGCCTATGAAAAGTATAGGGAGAATATTAAATGGGAGGATCCATGAACTTGAAGTGATCTCTAAGGGGAATTGTCAACAAAATTTGACTTCCTTGAGTCATGGAATCGTTCTGGTGCAATTCATCAAGGCCATGAAGAGTCTTGCCCATTATATGAGGGAAAATATTATGGGCACATCCTCTAGCTTGGAAAACAACCTCCACAGGTTGGGAATCAATGATGACTCTTATCTAAGTGAAGAATGCATCCGCAAAGAGGCAAAGAGCCAAGAGGTTTTCTTGAAAAGCATAGAAATCTTCATCCTTCGAATCCTTGTCAAATCTCCTTAACAAAGAAGAACTGTCCACCCAACGACAGTGCACCAAGGCATAGCCTTCATCAAGGGTGATACCAAACAATTCACAAAGAGCTTTTGCATGATTCTTATTGTACTTAGGAACCACTACCGGTTAAAGGCATGTCTAAAATAGCCGCAAACTCTTCAACATTTGGCACCATCTCATTGAGAAAGAAATTGAAGAGATGGATTCCAAAAGCTAGCCGCTCCACGCAAAAGGTTCGAATCCGATTTAAGATTCTTCATGGTGAATAGCATCTTAAATACATACCTCTTCACAAATCATTCTTGAGAACGCTCTCGAAAAAAATGAAAAATCCTGTCAAGTCATATTTGTAAGTGTATGTGATTTCCAAATCAAGAGAGAATTCATCAACAATCTTGGAAGAAGAAGTAACTTCTTGAGAAGCCATGGAAGGAATACCTCTTCACAAATCATTCTTGAGAACGCTCTCGAAAACAATGAACAAATCCTGTCAAGTCATATTTGTAAGTGTATGTGATTTCCAAATCAAGAGAGAATTCATCAACAATCTTGGAAGAAGAAGTAACTTCTTGAGAAGCCATGGAAGGAACATGGTGAGGAAAATCTCAAATTGGGTCTTATGAAGGTTCTCTAAAGACCTAGGATGCTGAATAAAGGTTTAAGATGAACTAGGTGTTCTTATATTGGCTCTACTTGCCAAATCCTACAAATAAAAGGAGAAAATGTGAAAGTCAAAGGACTTGTATTGTGCGAGACATGTTGTCTCGTACAAGATGTCTCCCCTAACTATAGCAAATTCTGTAGAAATCCTGTTCAGTCCTAACTTGTTAAAACAAGTTTCAAACCTACAAACACAAAATTGATACAGTTCATGTACTCATACAGACTCCATACACACATAATCCATACACAAATCATCATCCAAAAATTGACCAAACCTGCCATTTCCATAGAACGATGGACACTACCACATGAGTCAAAATAAAAGACTACAACTAGAGAAAAATTATCGTGGAGTCAATATGTGCTAACAGGTACCAAAACAAGAAAGCGGAAAAGAAGTTTGGGCCTACCCATGGCAATTAATTATAAGTCCTCAAAATATCCAAAGGGGAGTAGGGGGATCCTAACTATGGTGCCTCTCAAGCAACTCACACTGCCCTCGCCGTGCTCATCATAATCTCTAATGCTGCCTTGAGATCGGGTCCTTTTCGAGCCACAAGTGGGGATCACTAACGTTGTCATCGTAGCTGCTACAGAGGCCACTTGTTGAATAGTTGCTCCGAGAGATATCAGACAGAAGACATCAAACCCCTCAACCATATAGTACCCCAGCGGTAATCCTCAACCGACATAGACACCTGCAAATGAAACATGAAAAGATTCAGAAAAATCTCTACGAATATACAAGAACAAGCTATGAATTTAAAGTTGCATTCCATTGTACCATTAGGAGGAGGAAGGAGTCCCTGAGGCATGGCTATCTCTCACTTATGTAGTTCATCATCATGGTGCTACCCATCATATAAGTACAGCTCGGAGGACCATAATTTGAAGCGAATGAAATATGGCCCATAGACTAAGATAAAGAGGTTGAAGTAGAAGAACCAAAAGTAGAAGCTTGTTGGCGTGTCTGAAAAGCTTCCACCACAAGATGACCCATCAAGTGAGGTAGAAAGTCCTCATAACTGTCACCTGGACATTTGAACTCTGAAGCAAGGATACCCATGACAAGTTCTTCATAAGAATTGTCCAAAAGGCTAGTTATCGAATGTATGTTGCCCGGAGGATCATAAGTTACTACCCAAACAAGAGAGCCTTTATCATATTAAGGTAACACTCTCTCCCCCAAGTAAAAGGCATAGTTGGTCAAATAAACTAGAATGATCCTCTTGTTGGTCACCGACCACATACCGCCCACATGTTCTTCAATTGTCTTCCATAGATAGAGACCTTGATGGTTGAAGTAGAATTTATCAAGCATATCCCGAGTCTGCTCAATGGTGATAGTCCACTCGACTTCCTCATAGATAGTCCTGTTGGGACGAGCCCATCTCCGAATGTCTGGATATTGGACCTTGCGTTGATCAAGCTCAACATTGTAGAGCACAAAGATAGCGTACCACAACATCTAAAAAAGGCAACAAATGAAAAATATTAAGTTTAAAGCAATTAACAAATTCTACACAAGATGGAAATGGAGCAGTAATGAAATGAAAAGTTTACCTCCCATGCCAAGCTGTAACCCGACATGTTCTCCTTGGTATTGCGGCAGACTTCATCCAAAGCCTCGTAGCAACAGGCCAGCGGAACCCCAATCATACTCTGCCATTTTTTCAAGATCTCACAACAGGTCAAGCAGAGAAAAGCGGGCTATAGAAGAATGGTTGGCGAAGATGGTCTTGGATAGATTATTCCATATGAAATCCAGAACAACTATATTGGCATTTGCGGTATTATTCACATAGAGGTACTTTGTAGTCCTCTAGCTTGTACTGTAAAGGCTTAAGCTCTACACCATTACCTTTGAATGTTTTAGTATAACCAGCAAGTCGGTTCATCTCCACATCAGAAGGCTTGTAACTCGGATTCTCAAGCAAAGTTGTGCTAACACACTGCAACCCAGTGATGGCTAAAAGATCATTAGGGGTCATTGTAGCTTCCCAGAATGCCAAGTGGACAATGTGGGTAGTGTCCTACCACCTCTCTCTAATGGCCTGCAGAACTTGAGGTGACCGCGTCATCCTTCTCATATTATCAAAAAAAGTGTAGAGCCTCGGTTCCCTTACTCGGTCCCTAACCATCTTTTGTTTTTTAAGGTCGCCCCAAATCTTGGTCACCTCCTTGGAACTCCCAAGGCAGTTTTGGATCACCTTGTACAGGTGCAAAATGGAGGAGAGAAAAGAAGAAAATAATAATTCAAGAAAAAGAGGTAAAATGCATCATTTTAGGCATATATCACCAAATCATGTCAATAAGCATTTGTAACATGATAGCACATAGATTTTCATTTCATGTACTCAAATTATTGCATTAGAGAGCATTCATGAGATAATATTCAAGAAAAGTTTGAAAATTGTTCATTGGGGAATTTCATCAAACACCTAGCATGCATACTAAGAGTTCATGCACAAACTTACATTTGGACACCCAAATCATGCCTCCCTAAAATTCTAAACAACTAGGACGTAGGCATGTTGCATAAAATCATCATCAAAACCCATAAAAATCATAAAATCTAGTATGCATTGCATAAACACTAACATTGAGAAAAAGGTGGCAAATTTCAATTTTGATGGAATTGATGAATGCAAGAATGGAATTGATTAATCTAAAGCATGAAATTGAGTTCAAGAAGGAGTTTATTACCAATTCACGATGAATATGGTGAGAGATATGGGTCTCTCTCAAGACAACGAGGTCATCGGAGTCATATGTCATCCCCTTGAGAAAGTCGTTCATTTGGTGGGATCGCCTTTGATTTGCCATAGAATTGATATTTGGATAGGTTTAGAAATAATTTGGATGAAGAAATCAACAAGAAATTGATGAAATTTTGGGCAAAATATCGCCTAAGGTTCGGACTTGGAGAAAAAAGTTTGAATTAAATTGAGAAAATTAGATTGGGTGCTCAAATAAGTAACACAGAAGAAGTTTTCTCGTGCGAGAAAATGTGTTTCGTACGAGACAAGTCCCCAGATCAATTGGAATTTGGCTATTGACTAGAAAAGTCAAAACAGCCCCAAAAATCATAAAAAAAACATTTTTTTCCAAAGAAAATTGAACCCGGTTCTGAATAAGCTTGGGGTCAATCACACGAGTGAATCATTTCAATTCATAACCTAGACAGGTGAATCTTTATTTTCTATCACTTTTACAGGTTCAGAGCCTGAACAGGCGAATCATCAGAAAGGTATCTTCAAAATTGGCTTATGATTTGATTCCTCTGTATGAGTTTACATTTACTTATGAAATTATCAATTTTCAAATTACCTGAAATAGCCTTTTTCAAGTTATTTGGAGTCAAACTAAGTTTAGCTCTGATTCTCCGATAGAGATACATAAGCAGCCATGTGGCACGACCATCCCCGAGTTCTTAATGGATATCCTTACTATCGACGACATTACTTCTCTCATAAGTCATGTTCCAAGGGGCTTAGACCATTTTGAATACATTATCATGTGATTACACTACTCTAGACTCGCATTTTGATTTTAGAAATTAGGCCTACAGTTTCATCATATTTCGTCAAGTTTTTGACTAACTTTGTTATTTTAGACTTAACTGATTAACAAAATTACCAAAGAGGGGCAAAATAGTCAACTCTGGCTAGTTGTCTCGTAAGAGACTTCGTGTCTCGCATGAGACAACCCTCTAGGAAAAGGTTGATTTTCTGTCCTTTTTAATTTCAATCACTATCTTGTCAACAACTAATTCTGATATTTACATCATTTGTGAATATTCTGGAACCCTCTAGATCAGTGTCTCTCACATTAAAGTGATTGATTCCTTCCACACTTGTGTTTCCTCTTGGTAGTGTGAGAATGCGTGCTTAACATCCTCTTTTTATTCAAGTCACCACCTATTTTATTTAATGGAAATATAGAAAAACCATGTTTTGATTTAGATTCTCTGGTTCGGGGGTCAAGTTATAGGATTTTAAGGTCAAGGAGCACCAATCTTACAATTCTTATTATTGGTCTTGCTTCTAGGGTTTAATTTCATAATTCTTATCATTAAATTAAGCAAATAATAATGAAACGTGCAAATAACTAATTAGATTAGTAGTAGCCATGAAAGGACGCCCAAGAAGAATGGGTGCTTCACGACTATTACTAACATCATTCTTCATATCAAGCACAACAAAATCAACCGACACAATGAGCTTGTCCACTTGGACCAAAATATCCTCCACAATACCCAAAGGACGTTTGACCGATCGGTCGCAATTTGAAGGGTCATTGTGGTGGATTTAAACTCTCCCAATCCTAGCTTCTTATACACAGAATATGGCATCAAATTAATGCTTGCACCTAAATCCAACATCGCCTTCACCGATTTAGAATCCCCCAAAGTGATTTTAATATTAAATCTATCGGGATCCTTGAGTTTTAGTAGAAGGTGAGATTGGATTACGGCACTCACATTTTCAGAAATCATTGCTTGTTCACCTCTTCCATACCATTGTTTTCGGGTATTGAATTCTTTGAAAACCTTGACATAAGATGGGATATTTTAATGACATCCAATAATGGTAAATTGATGTTTTTTTAGAAAACGTGTCATAAATTTTAGAATATAGCTTTTCCATCTTTTGTCTCATCAATCTACCCGAAAAAGGTATGGGAGGTACATATGGTTTGGGAGGTAAAGGTTTTTCAATTTGTTTATCTCCCAACTCATTTGTAGGGTCCTAGCAGGTTTTTGTGGCTCTCCTTCCGCCATGTATTGGTTTAATGTCTCCTTGAGTTTCCTTAGTCTTTCGTGAAAGGTTCGTTCGGGTTCTGGATCAAAATTAGGCTTACACTACTTCTCACGATCAAGCAAGTAGTGTTGTACCCTTCACTAATTATGCCCTATCTCTTGAGATTCCCGTTTATGGTATTCCCGTTTGTCATGAACGGGCATTCCGGCTTATCTCTAGATGACCATAATTAGCAAGGATCCATTAAGTTCGCAAATCAACACACTTTCCATTCAAGGAACATCCCTAGGCCATTGAACTACTCTCGTGATCAATGAAACGTAGTTCCTTTATATGGTTTCCTCAATCAAGATTCTCCGCTAGGTACTTCTCTCGATTGACTGAATCATACAAATTGGACGTCTTCAAAATGTAAGTCATTTTGAGATTGATATAAAGAAATTGTTTAGATGAAGATAGATGACAAGACTTTTTATTTAAGATGATAAAAAAAATGCACTTTGAGTTTCCAACCCCAAGAATAAGGGGGATTACTCACTAGCCATTATAAACAAGCAAGCATAAGTAATAATAAAAGATAAAGGGAAGAAGGACTTATGATTGTAAAGGGATGATGGCTGGAAATAACTCTTGATATTTATTGCTTCCTTCCAAAAATACTTCAAGAACAATGAACACTTTTATCTTCAAATGTTGTTTGGAACTATAATGATAAAGAATTGTATATAATGTATTCTAAACTCAGGTATTCTATTCTCTGGTATGATCTGCCCATTTTAGACTGATTACAATGGCCTATATATAGATAAGGAGGAGACTCTTCAAAGTGGTGCCTTAAAAAGGTGCCTTTTAATTCTGCAGACACCATTTGCATAGCCGGGCTAAGAGATCTGCACGGCCGTGCCTCCTTGGCACCAAAAATGGTTTTGAACTAGTGGAAGGGCACGGCCGCTCCACCTTTAACTGCACGGCCGGTCTGGCCTGGATTGCTCGGCCACTCCTCTTTTCAAGACTCGGCCATTCCATGTTTTGGGGCCAAAATTGGCCTGGAAAAAGGTCACGTGCACGGCCGCTCTTGTGCCTAGAGCACGGCCGCTCTGGCTGGCTTTTGGCCTTTTTGCTTTATTTGGTGTTGTCCTTCCATAGCTTTGACACTTGATTATTTCAAAGGCCCCCACTTGCTCATAAATTGACTCTAAAACCTGTCTAAGAGTACAAAATATACCAAAAGCATAAAATCGAAGATATATGATAAAAGAAGCCAAAATAAACTAAAATGCAAACTAAATGATATTAAAACTAAGGGAAAGATTGATAAATGATGGGATAAATGACTATATAATAGTCACTTATCAATATTCCAATAGAAAAAGCAAACAAGCAGTAAAAGGAATCAAAGGTTGCAACCAGTTGATAGAGTTCAACCAGTTACAGGACAAGATAAATGAACAAGAAAACAAACAAAGAGACACGATTATTTGGAGAGGTTCACAGTATTAAATAAGTTCTACGTCCTCTACCAAGTTTGGTCAAAACTTGGATTTGTGAAAGGTGCACTATTAATGCCACTAATCTATTACAAGTTGCAAGCTTTATAATTGAAGGCTGCCTAAAAGAAAGTGATCACTAATGGATCGTGCTACAAGATTGATCAAGTGTTTTCAAGAGATGTGTTCAAAAATTGAACTGATTTCTCTTGGGTGTGTGGTGTGATCAATCAATGTGTTCCAGACACAGTCTTGTTGGGGAACACTTACTACAATTGATTGAGTGTGCACAGTGTATGTCCTAATAAATAATCAAGTGAATTTTTGGATTTGAATGCCTTGAAATTTAATGTTTGATTGCTCTTACAGTTTTTGACAATCTTACTCTCAAAGATCTTCAATGCACCAACCCTCTTCAATGCTCTGATGAAGGTATTTATATTGACTCCATGAAAGAGTTGTTGTATTTGAAGGGGTTGAAGAATGATTTTGATTCTGACAAGTATTTAATGATAATATCTTCTACATTAAATGCTTGAGATTTTGATGTACAATCATCTTTGAAATTTCCACTGGATAAAGGAGATGTTGTGAGTACCGGTAACTTTGTCATTCCTCAAAGCAGTTACTGACAAGGCGGTAGCAAAGTTTTCATAGCAACTGTTCTACCAACTTCAGCTAAGTTGTTGGCTGAGTAGGTGAGAATATTAAATGCTTCAACTGATGGAAAGCTTGTTGAGGAAGCTTGGTTGTAGGCAGTAACTGAGAAGCTAACCGGTTGACTGGCCAACCGGCTAAGAGATTGGCTAAGGCAAGGCACGACCGGTTAGAGCGGTCAACCGGTTGAGGATTCTTGTAAAACAAGCTACCAGTAACAACTTGGAAAATCTTCTAGGTATTAAAGTCTTCATTCTTTGAGAAAAATACATTAATGAAAACAATGGCACTAGCACTTAAAGGGAACCTAAGATACATAGAAAAATCTAATTGGTCTAGATAAAATTAGGGGTCCTCAATATTGCTTAGTATGATTGGGATTAAGCAATTCTAAAGCTATACATATATTTTACTAACATCTCCCACCATGGCCTAGAGAAGTGGTTAATAGTGCACACTTTCTACAATGGGCTCTCATTCAGAACAAGAGAGACAATTGATGCCGCCGCAGGAGGTGCACTAATGAACAAGGCAGTGGACGAAGCATATGACTTGATAGAGAACATTGCCTTGAACCATTATCAATGGTCAAGTGAGAGGGATCAACAGTAAGGGACTCCAGGTAAGTAAGGGACTCCAGGTAAGTACAATGTTGATGTGATTAGCATTTTGTCCTCTAAAGTTGATATGCTTCTTAAAAGCTGTGAAACTTTAAATGTAAATGCGGTGACCAATGTTAGTGTTCTTTGTAAACTATGTGATCAAACACACATCGTGTCGAAAGTTGTAACTTGCTTGACACTACTTCTAGTGAACATGTCAACTTTATTAAATCTTATGGGCAAAATGGTGGTATGTATTCAAACGCATACAACCCAAACAGGAGAAATCACCCTAATCTTTCCTATAAGAGTAAGAATGTTCTAAACCCACAACCTTCTTCACAAGAACAACCACTGGGGTTTGCACAAAAGAATTTCAATACTAATCCTAATGCTTTTCCTTCCCCTAAATCAAAATTAGATCTTCTTATAGACTTTGTTGTTGATACTAAAAATGCACAAGAGAAGACCAATAAAGAGTTTAGGGAATGCTTTAGTTTGTTGAATGTTTGGTTTGATAGTTTAGTCGCTCACAATAAAATGCTTGAAAATCAAAAAGTTCAACAGGCCAACACCTCGCATAGACCATAGGGGAGTTTTCCCGATCAGCCACGAATGCCCAACGAGCATGTCAATGCGGTAATAATTAGGAACAGAAAAGAGTTGGTAGATCCCCCTCCTAAGGAAAAAATCCAACAGAGTGAAGAGAAAGCTAGTCCAACCCCACAGATTGTTGAGACTAACAAAGATGTTGAGAAGGGGACGGAATCCCCTAAAACTTCTAGAATTTATGATCCGTTGATACCATACCCTCAAAGGTTGGTTAAGGCGAAGTTAGATAAAAAATTTGCAAAATTTCTAGAAGCTTTAAAATCAATTTATATCAATATTACTTCTACTGATGCATTACAACAAATTCCCTCTTATTCAAAATTTTGAAAAGATATTCTTTAAAACAAGAGGAAATTAGATGAAAATGAGACCGACATTTTGGCGGAAGATGTTAGTGCCATTTTACAAAGAAAAATTCCTCCCAAATTTGAGGATCCCGACACTTTCTCTTTAACTTATAGCATAGGTAAATTTAATGTTGATAATACAATTCTTGACATTGGGGCTAGTGTTAGCCTATTACCACTTTCTTTTAACGAGAGACTTAGTGTGGGGGAACTCAAACCCACCAACATTTCTCTTCAATTGGCGGATTGCTCCATCAAATACCCAATAGGTATTATGGAGGATGTGCCTTGCCATATAGGGAATTTAATCATCTCAGTCGACTTTCTAGTTCTTGAGATAAAGGAAGACCATCACATTCCTGTTATTCTAGGGAGACCATTCCTTGCTACCACTGGGGCAATTATCGATGTTAAAATGGTAATCTCTTTTTAAATGCCGGGGATGAGAATGTCGAATTAACTTTACAAAAATTATGAAAGATTCCCATCTCAAAAATCCTTGCTACGAAGATAATGATTTTGAAAAAAGTAGCAAGGAGGTTGAAAAATCATAATCTAAAGTCCCATTAGAAAAGTGTCTTATAAACAATGATTCTTTAGATGGTAACAACGATAATGATGTGCTCGATTATCCTATATGCCATAAAGCTAACCGAATAGCAAAGGATGAGAGCACCATGTTTGAAAAGTTGGATGTTAAAGCGGAGCCATCCAACAAAAAGGTGAAAAGTAAGGCATCGGAAAAGAGAAGTGCGTCGGGATGTGCATGTTCAAGGATCATAGACTTTCGATTCCGCCAACAACCAGTGCAGAATGGCGCATTGTAGAGACTTCAGACAATCAAATTACCGTCTCCCGCTCATTCCGGTCAAGGAAAAGGGGTCAAGCTAATGACCTTAAACAAGAATCATCGAAATGGTAAACCAATGGATTATACGTTTTATAATTTTTTACCATTTTTAGTATATATTATTATTATTATTATTATTATTATTATTATACTATTATTTATTTTGCAGCTATATATAATAAAAAAGGGTAAACAGTGCTCAAGGTTCGGTTTCTAAACAGCAACTGCACAAGCGTACTTGAACAACTACACGACCGTGCGGCACGGGCGAGCAGTTTGAAAGACCCGGTCGTGCAAAAGTTTTTGGACAAACACATCTCTTGCTAAAAACGGGTTTTTTTAACCATTCTCCCCAAATCCCTCTCGTCTTTTTCACTCTCTCTCTCTCTCCCTCTCTCTCTAAACACCCGAGCTCCGAAAAACAACTACCGCCTCAGTAAGTTTATTTCCCCAACCCCCATTTTAATTTTGTTGTTATATTTTTTTGGGAAATTGAGGTTAATGTTTGTTTCAATTGTGGGGGAAAAGAAAATATATGTATTGTTTTTTTTTAGTTTGCCTTTGTTTGCATTATAAATTAGTTGTATGATAATCTAGTTTCTCATATCTTCTTTATTTATATATTAGTTAGTTGCATGTTAAATTATTCTCATGTTTCATATTTGTTGTATACATGTTAAATTAGATCATTTTTTCAATCAAAAATAAATAAATAAATAATATACCCCTATGATGATTTCACTTATAATTCTTACTTACTAGTTTGCCTTAGTAACTCATCCTTTATCCTTTTATTCATATTTTATCATTTTAAAAATTTAGAAAAAAAGATCATTAACGATACATTGAAAAGTAGATAGAAAATCATAAAATAATATAAGATTAATAGAGTTTACTAAGCAAAGCATTCTTTTGATTAATGAATCTTTTGGATCATTGGGCACTTGATAGATTTATATACTTATGATTTTTTTTCCATTTGTGAAATGCTTTTCATGAAATGTACAACTCGGGACTTTAATTTTAAATTCCTTTTAAAGATACTCGTATTGTTGTGCATTTTTTGAATCACTACCTACCTTCACTCTTTTCATCTTATCATTTTCACAATCAAGGCTAATTGATGAGTAATTCACTACATACGTCTTGTTTAGGTTATCCACTCAAAAATCTAAATGAGTTAATCGTTAAAAGAGTATGATGAGCAAAAGCAAGGATAAATTGTTCTACTATTATCCTTAATGACTCATGTCATACATAATCATTAGCCTTGAATTTTTCCATAATCATCATGCGCTCCATTTTGTGATTCAAATTGTACATCAATCTTATGGGTATTTTTAAATTATGAATAAAGATTATTGTTCTTAATGGTACATTTCGAGCATAAAATACTTTTTTTCACAAGTCACTCAAGGAATGAAAATTTTGATAATCTGTTCTTATAATCCAAAAGTTCATTATTGATAAGCTTTGCTTTTGATTGGTAAAATCTCATTTATGCTATATTAACTTGTATTTTTTATATATTCTCCAATTTCTTCCTAGGATCTTTCTCTTAAATCTCTTGGGTTATTAAAGGCATGGAATAATGGATAGGAGGAAATTTTCTAAGGCAACAACTTATAACACTTTTATGAGGAGATCGACTCGTTTCTTTCTTTTCATATTCATCATATTGCATTTTTCCCCGTTTTCTATACTATGATTTTAAACATGCTTAGGGACAAGCAATGATTAAGTGCGGGGGGTTGATAAATGGTTGTTTTATAGTCATTTATAGTCTAATATTTACATCATTTAATTAGTTTTAATTACATTTAGTTTAATTTAGATTGTTTTATTACATTACGCGGATGCTTGGTTGGTAGTTTTGTGATTGAAACAGGATTTTAAGGAATTTTTGGTGTGAAGACAAGCTTGGGACACAACTTAGAAGGTAAAACAAATGAATGGGAGCAAGGGAGAACACTTTTGCAGAAGAAAATGTAAGACCCAGAGCAGTCCAGAGCTTGCACAATCGAGTATGAAGTGAAGCACGGCCGTGCCAGCCCAGGGGCGCACTGACTGTGCCATTTTTTATCTGGGAATGTTAGAACCAAAAATGGCCTACACCGTGCTTTGTACTTTGGCACGGCCGTGCCACAGCTGTTACAGTATTCTGTATACATATTTTAAAGGCACCTTTTTGAAGAAACTATGCGACCTTAGGCTCCAAGGCCTATATAAAGACAAGTATTCAGAATATTTAGACATCCAGAAACTATTGTAAACATACTCTAGTATCATTTATATTCCATAACATCAATTTTTTCCAGATTTTGAGAGATTCATAAGGTGTTCTTGAGCAAAATTCTGAGTTGGAAGAAATAAAGTTCTTGAGGTTTATTTTCCAGCCATTTTCGCTATCTTCATTATTTGAATATATTTCTCTTCTTCTCTATCATCTCATGACTTATTCATCTTTCATTATTGTAATGCCCTGTGAGTAATCCCCCTAGTTCTTGGGGTTGGAAACTCAACATCATGTGTTCTTCATATTTAATCATGCTTCTTTCTTCTTCTTCATTCTAAATCAATTTTCTTCATAGCATTCTTAAATGCCTACGAATATGAGGACGTCCATATTTGTATGAATCCTAGTTAATCAAGAGAAGTATTTAGTCATGAATCTTGATTAACGGAACCTTATGAATTAAACTATGCACTATTAATCACGAGAGTATATTAATTGCCTATGGATGATCCTTTAGTGGAAAATACTTGGATTTAATATAAATATAATGGGTTTTTACTAATGTACGAAACCATCAAAAGAAAGGTCGTGTTAGTCTTAAAAATACGTGTGATATACCTTGATCGTGAGAAGTTAGCACAACTAAGTGTATCATCCTTGATTATTGCTTGATCATTTTTATAAAAGCATGGTTGTTTAATGAATGCATGATTGTTTGAGTCCCAATCCCGAGAATAATTTCATCATATAGTATTTAAAAGTTAGAATAATTTTACACTTGTTTTAGATATTGATAAACAAAACAAATTCTCCCCAATCCATTTTGCATTCATAATTATTAATTAAAAGCAACTATTTGTTCATAGTAAACATTGTCCTCGTGGGATCGACCCATATTTGGTATTTCTATATTATAACCACACCGTGTACTTGCGGTATTAAAATAAGCTGTTACGTTTTGGCTTAACATCCCTTCAATTATGTAGGTCAATGACTGAGCAGTAGGAGGGAGTTGTTCGCTGAGTTACTTTGAGTGGCTTAATTGTTTCCATTCAGGGATCTCAACTAAGGAAACTAGCGTGGCTAGAGCTTCTGAAAGCGATTCTTGTCTCTTGGGAGATAGTGAAAAGAGACTTTTTTGAACTGTTGCACCAAGTCTTAGAGATGGACATTGGATTTCTGTAGTGTGGGGTCCTAGATCTTTTGCCTTTTCAGTGTTTGATTGATGAATAATTGTGAGTCCCCAAATGCTTCTAGTTCGGTCACAATTTTTCTAAGGTTCTTCAAGCCCATCCATACAAACTTCAAATTATGCGGTACTGTTTGTAGCTCCAAAGTCAAGACGGATGGCGAGTGGAGTGTATACATCAGTTGGATCCACTAACAGCATGCCAGTACCATAGTCTTTCTTGTTGGCTGCGCTAACGAAAAATAATTGCCACTAATTTTCATTATCTATATTCATGATGTCTTCAACAGGGAATCGCGGGTCTTTCCCCTTCTCTTTGTCACATGGAAATTTGACTAACTAATTTGTGAATACTCTATCCCTGACTGATTTATGTGTGACGTAAATGATTTCATACCCCGCGAGCATGAATTACCATTTAGCAACTCGTTAGTACATGTTGGACTTCTCAAAAATATACTTGATGGGGTCCATTCTTCCTATGAGTCGGATAGGGTAAGCCTCCAAGTTTGGCTTAAGACGTTGTACGACTCAAACTAATGATGTGCATGATTTTTTGAGTGCAGAGTAGTTGAGTTCACTCCCTTGGAACCTTCTACTGACAAAGTAGATGGAATTCTCCTTGCGTGTGTCAGCTTGTTCCTGAGCTAGCATAGCCCCTAATGCGTTGTCATTGACTATCAAGTAAAGAAGTACTAGTTTGGCCTTATGCGGTTGGATCAATATGGGTGGGGAAGTTAGGTATTGTTTAATTTCTTCGAAGGCTCTCAGACATTCTCATATCCATTCATGTGAAGCATTTTTCGTGAGTAGCTTGAAGATGGGCTCACACATTGTCGTGAGTTGATTGACGAAATGACTAATGTACTGTAACCATCCCATAAATCCTTTCACTTACTTCTGAGTTCTTGGTGGAGGCATATCAATGATGTCCTTGATCTTAGAGGGGTCAGCTTCTATGTCGCCCTCTATGACAAATATCCAAAAACTTTCCTTTTAACAACTCTGAATGCACATTTTGCTAGATTTGGCCTCATCTAGTATAGTCTTAGCCTCTTGAATTTTTTTTGGAAATCTATCATGTGTTGGCCATCGGATCATTTGGAATGATTATCATGTCATCCACATATACTTCAATCTCTTTGTGTATCATGTTATGGAATAGTGCAGTTACTGCTCTCTGGTAAGTGACTTCAGCATTTTTGAGTCTAAATGGCATAATTGTATAACACAATGTTCCCCAAGGTGTGGTGAATGTTATTTTATATTGGTCCTCTTCAGCCATAAGGATTTGGTTGTATCCGACGAATCCGTCCATAAATGAGCGAACTTCATATGTTGTCGTTGTGTCAACGAGCATATCTATATTAGGGAGAGGAAATCATCCTTTGGAGATGCTTTGTTGAGATCTCTCAAGTCTACGTAATCCATTATCTTGTCGTTTGCTTTGGTCACTTGGTCTGTATTGCCAACCATTCGGGATATTCTATTACTTTAATGAACCTGACACTAAGAAGTTTTATAATCTCTTCATTAACTTGCATTAACCATTTTGGCTTAATTTGACAGAGTTTCAATTTGACTGGATTTGTTTTTGAAAGCAGTGTTATCTTGTGCTCGACGATTAAAGGATTTAGCCCCATCATATCTTTGTAGGACCACGCGAACACGTCTAAAAATTATTTGAGAAGTGCTATGAGGGTCGTTCTGTTTTCCCCCCTTGAAAAGTTGTCGAATTTGGTTTCCTTTGGATCCTTATCTGTCCCCAAATTAATTGTTTGCATTTCCTCATCGTTAATAAGACTATTCTCCTCACGACAATGTACCTACTTTGTTAATTCTTTTAGGATTTGTTTATTTTCACGATCTTTCTCATCAAATAAATCATCATTAACTTGTTCATTAAGTTAATTATATTCTTAATTATTTGTTAATTCATCATTAATAATGTTGGCTTTCATTAACAAAGTAAGGGAACATGCATTCGGCCACGACTTATATGTCCTCTTGAGTGAGGTCATCGGAAGCGGACTCAGACTCTAGGCTAAAGGTTATGAAACCTAGCTTCCTATGTGGATGAGGTGTACAGCCTAGCTCTATGACGATGAACTCTTCATCAATAATGAGCCCTCCAGTAGTGTGTCCGTTCTTGGGCGGTTCATCACAAAGCTTGATTAGCCTTGTATAATCTCCGGTGGGAGCATCCCCTTGGTCTTGGGATGTATCTGACTGTCCTCTAGCTTGCATAGGTTCTCGAAGTTAGGATATATTTTGAAAACTTTCTAGTTTCACTTGTTTGACTTTGTATTTCATTACCTTCATTTGTAACCATGAACCTAGCCCGCGATTGTCGCAAACATTACAAGCCTATAAAGTCATACTTGATCCATAAATAGTAGTCGGGTTGACAGTTGTGGTTAAACATGCATATGAGTGTCCTTGTGCAGAATTTTCATCTTATTATCTTTGGTGTGCGGTCGCACCCCTCCTTATGGTGGGAACGCACCCTCTAGGGACCTGATAGGAATTTTGCAAAAGTTGAAGGACTTATTGGGAATTATTTCGAGAATTTATTCAATATTAAAGGAATTTTATGGAATTAAAAAAAGTTAAGGGACCTGTGGAGAATTTTCGGCTATCAATTCATATTTTCCTTTTTCAAGAATGAATCATATTGTTTTCCTAATTTTGGCACACTATTTCCCTATTATAAATACAACAACTTCAATATCTTTTTGGGCTATGTAAATATTATCTTTTTCTTTTTTTTGACATCTTTTCCTGCAGGATTCAAGTTTCAGGGTTTGGTGTTCTTTATTTTAGTTTCTGTTTTCTCTTTTATGGCCCTTAGTAGCTATTTTTTTTTAATTCATGGATGGATGGAATAACTATCAAATCTTTATGATAAATATGATTTAATCATCCAATCTATCTTGTTCCTATTCATCGGAATATTTATATCTTGTTTTTAGTTTTCAATTGTATGCTAAGATATCCTTGGTCTTTAAATTGTTTGGGTATAAATTGTTGCACTATCGTGGATGATTTATACATTGACCTCTATTTCGGTGATTAGATTTAATTGAGGATCTAGCGGAAGGCAAAAGGATCTAGGTTCAATTTTTTTTTAAGTGTAATGAATTTCTTGCATGTTTTATAGAACTAGCGAAAAATATAATATGAAGTAAATATTAGGGTTGCAATTTGCACACCAAACGTCGCAACCCTTAATTCAGTGAATGAATCTTGTAACGAGATAGATAATTTATTTATGAAAACATGGCATAAAGTGTAGATAGTTATGAAATCCAGTAACTGAATATCTCTTTTAATCTCATCAAACTCCTTGCTTTGAGTTGCTTACTTTAATTTAGTCTTTATTTTCTGTTGTAAGTAGTTTAATAATCATAACAACCAAAACTCTTTGTTTACTTTTTACTATTTAAATAAACTTATTTGTCATTCAAGTTTATGTGATTTGACATCCTATTCGTGAATACTATTGCAATAATTGTTGTTCTATGTGTTGCGGCTGCAATGAGGGGCGTGGGGGTTTAAATAGGAGCTGACAGAAGAAGAGATAATGAGAAGAAGATCAGATAGGATACGAAGCTTACCTGATCGACCAAATCAACCGCGAAGGAGGAGGAAACCCAGTAGCGACAACAAAGGGAGCGTAACAGGAGGAAGAGAACAAGAGTAAGTCAAACTCAGTAAGTCCACTCAACAGTGGTATCAGAGCCCGGTTGATTCGCGAACAGTGAACGTAAATAAGAAACCTAGTACAAGGTTTCTTGGCTAAGGAAATAAAAATGCATTTTTTCTTGAGTTTACTTTCTTAATTCTTTTTTTTTTCTTCGGTTGTGTTTTGGTGCTTTGATACTTGTTTTGTTTTAGATATTCTGTCTGCTTCTTGGGAATTGAAATTCATTGTTTTGTATGGCTGCTGATATGAATGCTTATATGATGGATCCATTCAATGGCAAAGGTGATTTTTCAATTTGGCAACAGAAAATGAAAGGCATTTTAATTAAAGAAATTTTTTTCTAAGTTGTTACTGAACAATATGTTGAATTGGATAAACAAGAATTAAGGATTGAAATTGATGAATGTGCATATTCTTCGATTATTTTGAACTTATCTGCCGCTGTTCTTAGAAAAGTTGGTAAACATGATAGTGTTAAAGCTCTTAGGGATAAACTAGAAGAAGTATATGTTGAAACATCATTACCTAGTAAGATGTTTTTGATTGAGAAGTTCTTTCAGTTTAAATTATATTTGAACAAAGACATGGATGATAACATTGATCAGTATACTAAACTTGTGCAAGATATTAAGCAAACCGGTGATAAAAATATTGATTAATACACTCCTATTGTGCTCTTGAATGCTATACCTGCCTCTTACGCTGATGTTAGATCTGCTATTAAGTATGCTAGAAATGATATTGTACTTGATACTGTGATTAATGGAATTAAAAGCAAAGAGTTGGAATTAAGAGTTAATAAGGGTAAATCAACTGTTGGTGAGGTTAGTATGGTGAGAGGACGATCGATTCAAAGGACTAATAATCAGAATAAGCAACATGATAAGGCTGAATCAAGCAAGAATAATGAGAGAAAAAGAAGCAAGTCTAAATCTGGTAAAAGTAATAGAAAATATTATAAATGTTGGGAAACAGGTCATTATTGAAAAAATTGTCCTAATCCTAAAAAAAAAGTCTGTGAATCATGATCTGCAAATTGACTATAATTTTTCTTCTAGTAAAGAGGATCCTGTTGTTTTTATGGTCACTGAAACTGTGGTGAATTATGTTCATTATGTGAAAAATGAATGGTTGTTAGATTTTGCATGCACGTTTCACATGACACCTGATAAAAATATGTTTCATACATATACTGATATGAAAAATGGACCTGTTTCTTTAGCTAATGATAAAAAGTGTCAAATTTCTGGTTTTGGAGACGTTTGTCTCAAATTTGATTCTGGGTTTTGCTTAACTCTGAAAGATGTTCGACATGTGCCTGATTTAGCTAACAATCTGATATCATGTGCATCGTTGAAAACGATGGGTTTCAGGGCAAAAGGGGTGTGGGTGTATGAAAAACTTAAAGGGGTCTTTATTAATTTTCAAAGATGAAAAGATTAGAAATTTGTATGTTTGTACTGCTGAACCTATGTTTGATTATGCTAATATGGCTAAGGAAGAAGAAATCTATTTAAGGCATAAATTACTAGGACACATGAGTATTAAAGGCTTAGAAATCTTAAACAAAAATGGTCTTTTTGGTAGAGATAAAGTGTCTTCTGTGCCTTTCTGTGACTCATGTGTGATGGGTAAACAACATAGAGTATCTTTTCTTAATCCCCCTAATCCCAATCATTCCACTAGTAAAGAAATTCTTGAGCATTCGCATGTTGATGTGTGGATTTTTGGTGTTATACCCTAAGCTTATAGTTATTTTGACTCATAACTAATACCGTTATGTAATCGTCTTTACCATTTATAATAGAGAATGTTTATCTTGACTATTATATGCTTTACATATTTATTATAATATTATGTGTCCCTAGTTATTGTGAATAACTAGTATAAGTTGGTAATGGATAATCATGGAGATGATTATATGCATGGGGATGCACATCGCACTTATGGGTACTTGTTAGGGAACAAGGTAATGGACTAACCCATCTATGAGATTTATGACATGGTCTATGGTCATATATGTCATGATTAAATCTCATGACAGTCGTGTCATTAGAATCCTTAGTACCTGAGATTATCATCGTCTTCCACATGATGAACGTTGTGTTTGATGTTGTCTAACACTATCTTTAATAGGATAGCAATGAGGGCTATGTTGGCATGACTGGATTCTTGTAAGGAAGAATGATAATTCAAGATGGTATTTGCCCCTCGTAAAGAGAGATGTCTGCTTGGGCCCCTTGATGGACAGTGTTGATGAAATGTGTGGCCACACTCAAGAGATTTGATGGAGACCAAATGCACTTGGATTATCAACATATTTGAAGTCAAGAAAGCATTGAACAATATAATTTGATGTGGACCATGACTTATGCTCAATATGACATCGCGAGACAAAGGGATTATGGCAATGATCTATCAAGGAATCAAGCTTTGTTGTTATTGAAATTGTCACGGCCAGAATCACAAGTGATATCCAAGGTGATAACAGCACCAACGATAGCACTTGGGATAGCACACACACACTTCGAAAATAAAAACAATTTTGTAAAAGAGATTGCAGCGGAATAATAACACAAAAATTGTTTTTCTCAAGTTATATAAATAATATAACTTGAGGATACCTCTTAGGCAAGACTTTATCACTTCATAAAAAGAATTACACAAAGCCGAAATTTGTTCACTAAGACTAATACAATATAAGCTCTATGGAACAAGAGATAAAGAACGGAATCCAATCCTAGCCTACACACAACTTGATACCAAGGTAATCAAGTGAGAAATAACAAGGGAGGATGGATGAAAAGAACCAAACAAAGAACTCTATCTCTCTATGCTTCGAAGGTGTGTAATAATTGGCAAATCTTGGCACATCTTCAAATGAAACCTTCCAAGCATATTTATAGTCTTCAATTACTTGAAGGCTACTCAAATAAACAGCCTTGGGTTGTCTTGGACATTGAGGGAGATTGGGGAAGTGGTTGATGTGTTCCTCAATTCAAGCGCCCACTTTCCTCAAAAATAGCAACCGTGTGCTTGATCTCTAAGTCCATGCTTCAACGTCTTGTACTCCCAAGCTTTCTCCCTGTTGTACTCTCTTTGAATCAGCAACAACTCCTTTGAATAAGTCTTCCCACGTTTTTAATGTTGGTGACACAAAGTAGCTCTTGGAACGGTTTTATGCATAACTCTTTCTTATCCAAATTCCTCCATGTTTCTAGATCATTCTCCAATCATATTGCAACCTGAAATATGGACATACAATATATACTATACATATTATATTAGCACATTAATACATAAATTAATAAACAAGAAATGTACAAATATATAAATTCCAGCACAGAAAATCATCTGAGATATCATCTGGAATCTGGGAAATCATTCAGAATATCACCTGCGTTTTACACTAACAATCTCCCCCTTAGTTGGATATTTTTTCTCAAACCTAATGTGCTGCTTACCTGCAATTTGTCAGTCCATTATCAGATACACAGAACATAGAAACAAATTATAACATCTTCACGAAAATTAACTCCCCCATAATCAAGGAGCTAATCTAAACAATAATTTATCAAAAGAAACTAATAATTGACTAGGATGTAGTTCAATTGACACTATGGGTGGATGACATAAAAATTTTGGTTGCAAAATTCCATGTCTAGATGCATTTTCCAAAATTAAAGTAGCTTTAATTCGGGACGGAGTAAATTTTCGAAAAATTCGAAAGAGATTTGAAAGTTCCGGATTCGACGGAGTTTTCGAAATGTTTTGAAAGTTCCGGATTCGACGGAGTTTTCGAAATGTTTTGAAAGTTCCGGATTCGACGGAGTTTTCGAAATGTTTTAAATATACGTAGGAAATGAATGAGAACCGTATCTGCATTGCATCCTTTTGACATGCGTTGGTGCATTTCTGTTGACGTTGCTTACGTCTTTGTTTGTGCGGGGACAGGGGAGGTTAATACCCATAACCAGAAGAGTCGGGGTGCCTTTGAGGCGGTGCGAGCATTGTGGGATATTATCCCGGATGTGGCTTGAGAGGGAGAGAGGAGTCCGCGGCAGCTGGTGCTTGACTCCGGGTTGGTGGGTTCATCGATCTTTGTGGGCTGCGGCAGTGATACGCCGAGGGCCAGGTCTATGTATGTTGCTCTGAGTGAGTATTGGTGGGATACGACCCACACTTTCCATTTCGGATGGGGGAGGCGACGGTGACTCCCACGGACTTTCTTTGCTATCACAGGTTGCCGACTTATGGCAACACGGCGGGTGTGGGTTGATGGTTATACCCGGAGCGGTTATGCAGGATCTTTGGGTTTTGATATTACCGATGCCAGGGGCTTAGGCATTCGGTACAGGCCGATGGAGAGGCATGCGGAGGCGGGTGTCACCGATTATCTAGCCGGGTCCTTGAGGATGACCGCGGGCGTCTGGCTCGAGGGTTCCTTTGGTTTGCGCGTCGGCGACTTTATTCTCGACTTCGACACGTCCCGTCACTTCCCTCTGCTCGGGTCGGCGATGTCTGGATGCTGTGAGGGGGTTCGCGTGGGGGGAGGCTGGACTGTCCGAGCTCTACCATTCCCTGGACAGGTTCTCGCGGGGAGAGGAGCACTCCTTTAGCTGCTTCACGCCTGTATTGGATGTAAGTTTACGTACTTTTTCTCTTCCTTGCCTCTTTTATGTACTCGTATGTATCTGCTTTGTAGCTGACATAACTTTCCATTCTCTTGGCGGTGCGGTGCTACGAGGTGTTCATTCCGCAGGATTGGGACATCAAGGAGCCGTACCGACCCCTGTTCCCTGCCATGCTGGTTTGGCAGAAGAAGGCGAAGAGGGCGGTCTCGTCGAGAGTTGGCACTCGAGTGTCATACGAGGAGATATCTCTGGCACTGAACCGGGAGTTCTCCGAGAGGATCCAGCTGACCTGGTGGAGTAGGTTCGATGCCGTAGCTGTTCAGATTGCTAGCGAGACTACACGGCGGCGGAAGCTCCTGGTGGGACTTCACTGCGACGCCATGTATCTCGAGGAGAGGGTGACTCGTCGGCATAGGCGGGGTCCCTTCCTTTGGTGCCGGTGGATCCTCCGATGTACATGCGGCACCAGGAGATGCCGATTGATGAAGCTGGAGGGGTACATACGGGCGTGTACTACACCGAGTACATCATAGCGGGGGCCGCCTATGATGTTTTCTTGAGGATGAGGCGAGGAGCCCGGAGTGCGGCATAGAGAGGCGAGGTCCACTGGAGGTCCTCGAGATTTTCCGGTCCTGCGAGCTAGGCTAGCGTACGAGGGCTGGGACGGTTCGCGTAGGCGACTTGTGATCCCGCTCCCGGGCGAGCCGAGACCACGATGCGGGGCGGACCCCAATGCTTCGGTGAGCACCCTTTTTGATTTTACGCATTTGATAGTAGCATTCTACAAATGTTGCATCCGTACTTTACGCTTGCTTTACGATGACTTTCTGGTTCGCAGGTATCGGCCATACGTACAATGACGCCATGAGGCCGGTGGACGGGTGGTCCGCCTACGCTAGGAGGCTCGTGGTGTTTATGCGGTGCGGTTCCGGAGGAGCGTGGACGTCCGTGATCGGGAGCCGTCTAGGCGAGAGATTCGCCTGCTCCCGCAGGCGGTGGGAGGACTTTACACGGGGTTCGGCCGGTTCGCGGGCGGAACGGCTGGATTTGGAGCTCCTTCTTACGCGCACTCGGGCGCGAGAGGGGAGTCCTCGAGTTCATGTACTCCGAGGAGGCCCTTCGCCTATTCCCATTTGGAGGAATTTGGCGAGTTCTGTTTGCGACGGATCAGGCGGCGGCGGAGCGATACGTCGAGTGCACGGATGACGAGCGGGACTCGAGTAGTCCTATTTTCTTGCTTTCTTTCTTTCTTGCTTTGTTTAGACAAAATGCATGTATTTGTCGGGAACAAATCTTGATTTGAAGCTTGTATTTGCAAAAAGGCGCCGTGGGCGGGAACACAGTACTTCGCATATTTATTACGTGATCACCTTACATTTATTTTTGGCAAATAAGGAAGTAGGTTAATCAAAAATAAATAAAATAAGAAATGCATTAAAAATTGAGCAGGTCAAAAATTAAGCATGTATGCACTAATTATTAATTATTTGCCTTTGTTGCACGAGCCGAGGCGGAAGGGATGCGATATTTGTTGCATGAAACCATGGGCGGCACGCAGATTTCTCAAAGGTGAACGAGGAGTGGCTTGGAAATGTTTCCAATTTAGGGCGGCGGCTGCGAGAGTTGACCAAGTCAAGCTGCGGAGGGAATCCGGCCGGACTTGGAATGAATTTCCAGATTCTTTAAATTGCGGTTTCGGCTTTGCAATTGTTTAAGCTGCGCATAGTTTTTTGTTCATTTGGCTGAATTCCTTGCCATTTCTTAAGGTTCCCTTCATTTTCTGACATGGCTCCCTTTCCCAGGTTATCGTCTCGGATGCAAGAGCGATATTTGGACAACTTTCGATCGTGGGTACGGAACCACACGAGACGGAACAAAAGGTTTTCGAAGGCACATTACGGTATTAAATCTGTTTGGGCTTTGAAGGAGCTCATGCCAGATTGGGATCTTTTGAGAGCCGCGTCTCGGTTGGGACGTACGGAGGAATGTGTACGGCTTTTCGTACAATGAAGTCACTCCTACGTTTGAAGATTTCCGGGCCATTACAGGAGGACTCCGAGACGGAACAACTAGTTCTTCCGTATCTTTGGTGGCATGGCCCTTTGTTGAGAAGCTAGTGTCTTTGTTTGGTATCTCATTTGGAGAAGCATACGGGATGCGTCTGAGGATACCGATTACGTTGACATTTCGGGGCTTGCCAGAAAGATTTGCCGGAGGCGAGGAGCATCTTTTCGTGGGGCGCGTTTGCTCTGTGCGCGATTGCTACTCTGTTCACATTCACGTCTGCAGGTGTGTGCCATCACAGTGTACTAGACCTGGTGAGGCGATGCCGGAGTGGGGAGACATCGTCTTGCATTGGTGCTTGGGCGAGACGTTCTGGCGCATAGGTCGGATGGCGGCCGGTAGCCGATACATGTGGGGAGGGAGTCCCGCTATGCTTACCATGTGGTTGAGGAGAGGCTGCGGATGATGCACGAGGTGCCAATGTCTGTGACGCTTGGTATTTCTCGCGACGTCCTCTGGTGATAGGGGCGATCGGGCGGCTGGAGCTACGGATGGCCGAGACTTTGCACGCATCATTTGCGATGGTGGGTTCCCATTGGAAATTACAGACTTGCGGGACCACTCGGGAGGGTGCATTTGATCGTCGAGTGCCGGGGCTGTCTCGAGAACGTCTTTCTATATTCCATCATTGGTTACGCGACGGTGCGGGTGGAGCGAGATGCCACCTTGGCCCGATACGAGTTATGCTTTGCTACCTTTGAGGTGGGATCTTTGCGGATGGAAGATCCTTCGACGCTATTGCGATCACCGGTGGTGGAAATACGCGTCCTTTCATGCCCGGGGTTCTCTTTCACCGGAGAGAGGGCATTGTTACGTTGACGCGATATACGGGCGAGTACGAAGAGTGTATAGGGAGACACGAGATGGCTATCTTGTGGAGACGGAGTGAGCTGGTGAGTGCGATCACACAGACGGCTCGACCTTGAGGAGGACGAGAAGCAAGGGCTAACCACAGGAATGCTTGGCGATGCCATGGCTGATTATGAGGCAAGTGCGTCGGGAGGCCAATCAAAGCACTGTTATGATGGCTTGAAGCGAGGCGGCTCGAGACAGAGCCAGAGAAAGGGCTGCGTTGACGGCCGCGAGCTTGACGGAGGCGTCGGGAAGAGTCCACGAGCCGGGTAGAAGGCCTACCGGAATATTTCCTGCGAAGGTGAAGAGCACTCACCGGGGAAAAGGGAAGGGGAAGAAGGATGAAGGACCTAGTACGGGAAACTAGGTTGACCTTCTTTGTCGCAGTATCCGCCCATTATCATTGCAGACACATTAATTGATTAATGTTTTATTGTAGTTTTGCTAGCGTGTAGCGAGTCAAGAGTTGACCGTGCTTGAACTCATCAAAGAATGTTTTAACCGTTATGAATTTGTAGGTTAAATGAAAAGAGTTTTTCGAAACACAAGCAATTGATGCTTATTGTATTTTTTTGTTTTTTTAGACCGAACCAATGATGGCTGCCTACGTTCCCCTTTTACAGTTGGACTAAGGGGCTCAGGTCACCGTAGTTCGACACTTTAGGTGAATTTGAGAAAACAAAGACAAAAGAAGTGCGACCCTGTTTTTTACCTGGATCATTAGCGGGAATGTATCCAGTTGGGTATTACTCTTTTAGCACTTTAATTTACTGAGGGGGATGGTGTATGGGGAAGGAGAGTTGACTCGTGCTATTCCTCAAACGAAGTCTCTGCGGAGCTTGCTTCCGTTCACGGGGTTAACGAAAGGGTTTCCGTCCAAGTCTGCTAGCTTCATGGCTCCTCCGGAGAAGATTCTTTGTACCACGAACGGTCCTATCCAGGTAGGCTCCCACTTTCCGAGGGGATTGGTCTGCGTAGGAGGCTTTTCCTTTAGCACCAAGTCGCCTTCTCTGATGTCTCGGATCTTGACTTTCTTGTCGAATGCTCGTGCCATTCTGCTCTGATAGGCTCGAGTGTGTTCCATGGCTTTCAATCTGCGCTCGTCGAGTAGAGCAAGTTCGTCGTGACGACTCTGTAGCCATTCGACTTCATTGATCCCGTTTTCCAAGAGGACTCGGAGGGATGGAATTTCCAATTCCACGGGCAACATCGCTTCCATTCCGTAGGTAAGTGCGAACGGAGTCTCCCCTGTGGCGGTTCGGCGATGTTCCGTGTCCCCGAGAGGGCTAGATATAGCTTTTCGGGCCGGTCCCGACCTCGGTTGTCATCTTTCGATTATCATGGCGAGAGTCTTGTTGGTGCCTCTCTTGCACCATTGGTTTGTGGTACGTAAGGAGAAGACTTGTGACGTGTGACTACGGAATTCGGTCAGTAGTTGGTCACAATCTCCTTCGAAGTGAGTCCCATTGTCGGAGATGATCTCGTTGGGCACTCCATATCGGCACATGATGTTCTCTCGAATGAACTCGGCCACCTTCTTAGAATTCAGTACCTTGTACGATCTGGCTTCTACCCATTTGGTGAAGTAGTTGACTGCGACTAAAATGAACTCGTGACCATTGCTCCCTGGAGGAGTGATCTTGCCGATGACGTCGATTCCCCATGTGGCGAAAGACCATGGCGTAGTCATGCAATAGAGCTCGTGAGGTGGGATGTGATTGAGGTTGGAGAACCGTTGACATTTGTCGCAGCTTCGGACGAACTGGATGCCGTCTGTTTCCATTGATATCCAATAGTACCCCATACGGAGAATGATCTGTGTCAATGCTCGAGCGTTCATGTGCGGACCGCAGGTTCCGTTGTGAACTTCGTTCATTAGCTCGCTGGCTTTTTCTTTGTTTACACACCGAAGGAGTGGCCCTTGGTGGCGCTTCTTGTACAACATACCCCCCAGAATGACGAAATGGGATGCCAGGCGTTTTAATGCCATCATGTTTTTGGCTTTGATCCCTTCTTTGTATTTTCCATCTTCATTTGTGAAGGAAGCTTCTCCGCTTTGGAGGTACTGGTAAATCTGATTGTACCAGGGTTCGTCGATCGTTTCTTTTTCTTTTTCGATCTCACAGTAATAGGCGGGTGTTTCCCGTCTGCCTATTCTGAGGGGTTTTACTGCTTTTCCATTGGGAATTTCGACAAGAGAGGCGAGGGTTGCCAGGGCATCTGCGAAGCGGTTCCTGTCTCTTGGCAAATAGTGAAAAGAGATGTCCTTGAACTGAGCAATGAGCTCTTCCATGTACGCGTGGTACTTCTGAAGGCCAGAATCTACCGTCTTCCATTTGTTGGACACTTGATTGATGATCAATGCTGAGTCTCCATATACATCCAGTTCTGGGATGTTGCGCTCGAGGGCGGCTTCCAAACCAGCTGCACAGGCTTCGTATTCTGCTGCATTGTTAGTCGCTTCGAAATTCAGCTTGATGGCTATGGGAGTATGTTCGTCCTTGGGATCGACAAGGAGCATTCCAATACCATTCCCCTTCTTGTTGGCTGCCCCATCGAAGAAGAGTTGCCAGCGGTTTGCGCTGTCAAGTGAAAAGATTCCGTCGTCCGGAAATTGCGGATCAGGACCCTTAGGTTCATTGCTTGGGAAGTCGGCCAGCTGATCTGCCATTACTCTGCCCTTTGTTGATTTTCTGACCATGTACTTGATGTCAAACTCAGCCAGGAAGAATGACCACTTGGCTAGCCGCATTGACAGAGATGGCTTGTCAAAGAGATATCGGACGGGGTCCACTTTGGAGACCAGGAGCACTGAATGCGACTGCATGTAGTGTTTCAGTTTCCCGACTACCCATACCAAGGCGGTACAAGTTTTCTTTGATGCTGAGTAGCTGAGTTCACTTCCTTGAAGCTTTCGGCTTACGAAGTAGATTGCATGCTCAACCTTGGAATCTTTCTGCTCTTGTGCCAGCATTGCTCCGATTGACGTGTCTGTTACTGTCAGATACAGGAGTAGTGGCTTGTCTTCATATGGCGGGCACAGAATTGGGGGATTCACCAAGTAGGTCTTGATTTTCTCAAAAGCTGTTTGGCACTCGGAGTCCCATTTGATGTCGGCATTCTTTTTCATCAGTTTGAACATGGGCTCGCAGAGAGATGTCAACTGGTTGATGAAAGCGACGATGTCTTGAAGTCTTCCCATGAAGCTCTTCACTTCGTCGGGGTTCGAGGCGGCTTCATGTCGATGATGGCCTTGATTTTCCTGGGATCGGCTTCGATACCTCTTTTACGTAACCATGTACCCCGGTACATTGCCGCGCTTGACGCCGAAGGTGCACTTTGCCGGGTTTAGCCTCATGGAGTGCTTTCTGTGTCTGTTGAAGAACTTCCTCGAGATCTGTCATGTGCTGCATGTCGATCCCACAGAGTGGATGATCATGTCATCGACGTATACTTCGATTTCCTTATGAATCATGTCATGGAAGAGGGTGTTGCGGCCCGCCGGTAAGTAGCCCCAGCGTTCTTCAGACCGAACGGCATGACCGTGTAACAGTATGTCCCCCATGGAGTGGTGAAGGCGATCTTGGCCTGATCCTCCTCGGACATCTTGATCTGGTTGTATCCAGTGAACCCGTCCACGAAGGACTTTACTTTGAAATTTGCCGTGGTGTCGACCAGCATGTCGATGTTAGGCAGTGGGAAATCATCTTTAGGGCTGGCCTTGTTGAGATCCCGGAAATCTACGCAGCATCTGACCTTTCCGTTGGCCTTGGTGACCGTCACGATGTTGGAGAGCCAAGTCGGGTACTCAATTACTCTGATGAAACCAACTCGGAGCATTTTCTCAATTTCTTCTTTAACTTGCAAGGACCATTCTCGCTTGATCTTGCACAGCTTACTGTTTGACAGGCTTGGATTCGGGATCCAGGGAATTCTGTGCTCCATGATTGAGGATCGAGTCTGGCATGTCCTGGTATGACCAGGCAAACACGTCAACATACTCCCGAGGAGGTTTATCAGGGCTTCCTTTTACGCATCGGCGAAGAAAGCGCCCACTTGTGTCTCTTTAGGCTCTTGCGCTGACCCCGGGTTCACTTTGGTCATAACCTCTTCGGCGACTTGGGCCCGATTGTCCTCTTGGTCAACTACACGCTCGAGAACTTCTTTAATGTATTGTTCGTTTAATGTGTCTCTTCTTTATCAATTGAATTATTAACGTCTTTTAAGTTGTTTGTTAACTTATCGGTTGTTAAAGTGGCAATGAGAGGATACTCAGAAAGGTCGACTTTTCATTAAACAAGAACGGGAATACATGATTGGCTACAACATTATAGTCCTCCGGCGTAAGGCCGTTGGATGACTCGGAGGACTGGACTCGACAAGGATCGACTCGAGAGGGTTTGAGACCGGATTTAGGGAGATGTGGGTGCGGGCCCGGCTTGTCTTCCAATTACTGCCTGGCTTGCCCTTGGTCCGGTGAAAGTTACCCAATTCTTCGGTGGCATTGCTGGATGCTTGATGAGGGTGCGGAGATCGAGAGGCTTGGCCTGCTGTCCCAATCATGGCAATCATGCTATTGTCGGAGCCCCAGTCGATCAAGTTGGGCACCTCCATGACTTCTTCAAACAGATTACGTAGAGCTGGTCACTGAGAGCGTCTTCTATGAATTCTAGTTCCTTACGCTTTGGACTTGTCTCGAATGTGGCCTCGGTGGCTGATCCGAACAATCTCTTTCCCATGGAGAGTACCTTGAGTTGCTCCTCCAAGTGCAGGATTCCCTTGAATGTGTACTCATGTTTGGGTGTGGTGGCGGTTGGTCCAGTAGAGGCTGTGATGTCGAGGAACGCTCCCCTTATCGGATTAGCTTTGAGTCCTCGAAACGCTTGAGGTCCCGTGCTAGGCTGTTCCATTCTTCCTGTAGTCTCCGTCTTGACTATCTCTCTGCTTCTTTCTCATCTTCATCGGTTCCACTGTCGGTCCCCTCGGTTCTTTGTCGGTTTTATTGTCGGTCCCCTCGGTTCTGCTGTCGGTTTATTGTCGGTCCCCTCAGTTCGTCGGTTTCCTTGTCGGTCCCCTCGGATTCTGGCGTCGGTTCCCCTTGTCGGTCCCCGAGTTACTGCTCGGTTCCTTATCGGTCCCCTCAGTTCTGCTGCTGGTTCCCTTGGTGAAGTAATGAGGGAGGTCAAAGCTGTAAGGTCGGAGATTGGGTGTGCCGTCGGAGGTTCCCCTTTTGCGGGCTGCTGCCTTGGTGCGGGCGAGCCTTTTGTCTTCCTTGATGTCAGCCGGTGTTGGCACGTAGCCAAGCCCTTGGACCGTGGTGTGGTCCTTGACTTCAATAACTTGGTGTTGGCCTTGCAGCCTCTTGCCGAGCCCCAGTCCAGGGATGAAGTTCATGAGTTTCATCATCCTCATGGCAGGAGGAATCTGATCGTGAGACAGTGGAAGGTCCACGTTGCATATTTGGATCTTAGAGGTCTCCAGAGTGAATCCAGTTAATGGCATGTCGTCACTATGCTTGATTTCTAATACCGGAATGTCGTTGGTGCTGGTCCCCTCGGTGGTGACGCTGTCGCTATAGACTGTGGTTAGTTCGTTGCCTTGCATGAACTTAAGGCACTGGTGAAGGGTGGATGCCACGCCATTGATTTGATGCAGCCAGGGATGCCCCAGGATGGCTGTGAAAGTAATTGGAATGTCCAACACTTGGAATTCGGTGGGGATCACCCGCTTGCCGAACCCGATGTTAAGAGTAGCAACCCCGAGAACTGTACGGGAAGTAGAGTCATAGGCCTTGACAGTGTGGACTGAAGGCTTCAGATCTGTGGGCTTGATGTCAAGCAGGTCCATGATCTTGGCGGGCAAGACATTCATTCTGGAACCTCCGTCTACCAACACGCGGGGAAGGCGACGCTCGTCCAGCTGGACTGTGATGTAGAGCGGCTCATTGTGATCAGCCCCAAATTTTGGAAGGTCCAAATATGTGAAGGTGATGATGTTGCCATAGTGGATGTTACCTATCATCTGAATGACTTCATCTGGGGTTGCGTCCACGGGGACCATGGTACGGGACAGGCTTTCCTCTAGCTTGAGCTTGTGAGGATAAGAGGAGGTGAGCAGAGACCAAAGAGAAATGTTCGCCTGAGTCTGCTTGAGCTGAGTGAGGATCGGGTCCTCTTTCAAGGAATTTGCGTCTTCGGGTTAGCCGGGTTGCAATTCTGGCTCCGTCGGCTTTTTGGTGGCCTTAGGTGGTAATGCATGGATTTGACCCGATCGGGTTAGGACGCCGACATCGGGTTTGGTCCCTTCTGAGCAGTACGCTTTGAGTTGAGCCATAGTTAGAGAAGGATTCCTCGTAGCATAGGGCCATATGTCTTCCCTCAACTCATTGATTGTGGATGAATTCAGGGAGCTTTGGCGGCTTGACGGATTACGTCCCGGAGATGCGGCTTGGATGCCTCTCAAGGGGAGGGAAGGTAGCCTCTGATTTGACGCAGCTTGTTCGAATGTCGATTGCACAACAGTGGTTGCACTGGCTTGGCTGTGCGTTGCTGACCCTCGGGGAGGTTGGAGAGTTCTCGGCTTAAGCGAACGGTCTCCTTGATCTCTTCACGGTATATCGCGTTCCTTTCCTTCTTGCTGAGCATACTCGGGGCATTACGGAGTTGGGTGCAGCGATACTCGTGGTTTGCTAGTTTTCCTCCGCTCTGGGCCCCGGATCAACCTTCTTGTAGCGGAGCCTGCGTCGAGAGTGAGTGCTGCGTTTCTTCCCATGTGAGAATAGCCGGTGCTTCTTTGAAGCTGCGTGCGGCGGTCTACGTAAACCTCCATCGGGGAGAGTTTTCTCCTTTGCTTTATCGAGTGGCGGGTATGTCGGAAGGTGAGTACACGGCTTCCCGAACATCTGCCCCGTGTGGTTGTTCTTTGCCCCGGTTGATCGTTTACGTAACGAATGCCGTAGGCGTGGAATTTCCCTGAGTAGTTGCTCGAGGCGAATTTCCATCCTCCTCTTTTTTTTAAATAGACCTTCCTCCCTGAGTTGGCCTTTTAATTTAAGTGCGGAAATGATCCGTTCCCATCCTTTCAGGACCCTTGGGAGTCCGGTTTTGTTGACTTCATGCCCGGCTTGGAAGAGAATGGTTTCATCGTCTTCGTCGTCGCTTTCCACAAGAAGAACTTGCTTTCCCAGGGAAGGTAAGCGGCAGGATTCGTTACCACTGTGACGTTCCATCTCCTAGGTCATCGGGACCGTTGACCACCCTTGCCTGGCAGAGGGGTTGGATGAGAACAGACGGTAGTCGAGAAGTTGCCATGAGCAAAGCTCTTGAGGTCGAACGGGTCTAGAGTGGCCTCTAGCTTTACGTCAGGCTGCTGTGACACTTTAAGGAGCTTGGTCCCTGTAGGTCTTTCGAGCTTGGTCTTCGTCCCAAAGACGACTTTCTTGAGCGACTAGTTCCATGAGGGCTTTCCTCGCGAGAGCTAAGCGATCTCCGTAGGTGCGCACCGTCCGGCTAGTGTCCGAGAACCGTGATTACATTCAAATCGCCGAATGGCGGGAACACTTGGATTACGTTGACGAAGGAAGTCGGGCCGGGACATTCCATGCGGCCTTCCTTGATCCGGTTACCAAGAAGTTTGCCCATATCTGCTTGATTGACCCCACGAGGGTATTGAATTCTGCAATGTTGACAGTCTCGTGATCTCGCTCGATCGCCGAGTCTATCAAAGCTAGCGGTCGGCCCGGGATGTACGAATTCGGGCCGTGACGGCTAGGGAGTAGAATCGAAGCTGGAGCATGTTGATGCTTGAGGTGGTCATTTCCTATGTCGGAAGGCGGCTACGCCTTGCGGGAAGGCTTTCACGAGATGTTTCGGGGTGAGCTGCCGGAAGCATTCCCGAGGTTGATCCTGACTCGTAGCGGGGTGAGGAGCTTGGTCTCCTTGTTGCCCTTGGCCTTGGCGGCGCTTGAGGGTATAAGCTTGGCGAAGGCACGGGCCGGTTGCCAGGGGGCAGTACTCGGAAGTAGTGATGAGCTCACGAGCTTGCTTAGCCAAAGCCTCGTTTACCATGAGCGGGCGGTCGTCGAGGGTGACCTTGGTATTGCGAGAATCGACGATAAGGACCGGATCCTTGGTATCATTGGGATATACGGAATAGATGATGTTGACGAAGTAGTCGTCAACCACTTGATCGAGAGGATTCTTTGTCGTGTCAACCGGTAACTTCCAATTGTCGGATAGCTTGCTTATGCTTGGACGTTGAGCTTGACAATTTCCATGGTATTGGAACCTTGGTCGTAGGTGACCTGATCGGAAGGAGTTCCGTCCTCAAAGCGAGCATGTGAATGCGAGAGGTGCACTGCCGGGTGCACGCGTCCTCGACTCCGGAGAGTCCTGACTCGTCGTCATCTGACGGTTCAATCCAAACGTAGGGACGTATTGCGTCCGGTTGCGTTGTTGGAGCAGCTAGGAAAACATCGTGCTCTTCGTTAGAGAAGAGGGTGCAACGGGTAGTTCCTCGTGAAAGCCATCCCATACGACTTCCATGCATTCAAAACGAGAATGGCGGTGCTTGTTGACCTTTATCACAAAGATCTCTTCGCCTGACGGGGCCAGAGAGTTGGTTTGGAGAATGCTGACGAATCTCTGATTGGAGACTAGGGGTTTATGTGCCCGCATCATGGAGATATTCAGCGTTTCCTTCCAATCTGCCTCCAAATGTTGGAAACGACAGTTGAACTTGATGTATCGGGTTTGCTTCGAGTGCACTTTGCTCGAGTACGTTTACATAGTTAGCATCTCCGGACTACGAGGATTCGATGAGATTTGCCCGGTAGTCCCTTGGTTGATTCGAAGGAGGTAACCCGGTGCTTGAGTGCGGACACGCAGCTCTTCTCTCGGCTTCATTTCCTATGAGGAAACTATCCCCTCGGATGACTTCAAGATCTCCCTGCCGGTTAATGAACTTAACACACTGATGGAGAGTGGAGGCTATGGCTTTCATGTGATGTAGCCAAGGGCGCCCAAGAGCGTGAACTCGGATGGAATGTCCATTACGTGGAATTTTCTTTGGCACCATTTGGGTTTTGAACCGAGTTCGAGTCACCATCCCCGGGATGGGGCGAGGCGAGCCGTCGTAGGCCTTGATAGTCCGGCGACGGAATCAGATGGCTTTCATTGATACGGAGGGCTCGCATCATGCTGAGAGGGAGAACATTAACGGCTGACCCGTTATCTACCAATACTCCGGGGAGTGATATGGTGTTGAGCTTGAGAGTGATGTACAGAGCTTCGTTGTGCCCCGAGGCATCTCTTGGTAGGTCTTCATCACAGAACGTGATCATGCGCCATACAAACGGGAGTCGTAGATCTCGTCTCTATCCGTAGAAGGAGAGTCATCAAGCCATCCGTTTCTGTCTTCCTCTTGCGAGGTAAAGCCTTTCTTTGGAACCTCGGGAGTGTGTTGAGGCTGCTTGTGGCGGTTGCCGCCCTTGGTTAGCACATTGATCGAGTGCGATTGCCAAGGCGACCTTGATCTTCCTTTACCGGTCCGAGCTCGGAAGCTGGACAAATTGAATCTTGGCGGATCCCGCGAAGGATTAGGCTTCGGCGATAAGATTACCAAGATGCGAGGTATTCCGATATCCCAGGGTCACATTCTGGTTTCGGCGGGACTTTTCGGCTTTCCACCTTTCTGCTCTAAAGCCGCATGGCTGGAGGCAAGAAGGGCTGTGGAGTACGGTCACGTAGTAGTCGAACCTCCGGAAGGTTCTCCGAGTGTACCTACCTTGGTGTCCCCAGACTTCGTATCTTTCTCTCGATTCTTTGTTGAGAGGATTTCTTCTTTTGTTTTCTCGGAGGATTGCTCGGACGGTTTCTCGGGACTCGTACTCCCGGGCGAGGGCGGAAGCGTCGCAAACATCGTAGGCGATGTGGACATTAGAGGAGGATCCGGCTGAAAGAGGCGGAGAAACCGGTTCTCAGTGGCACTCTTCTTGGGCACCCACTCAATGGAATTCACGCTGTTATTGTTCGGAAAGGGTTCCCGGCGTATTGGGCCCACGGGGCGCTCTAACTTGCCTTCTTCTATCAAGTTACGGATTTTGTATCGTAACCCCAAACAGGTTGTCGGTGGTATGGCCGTGATGCGATGGAAGGCGCGATATTTGCTCTTGTCCGCATTGGCTACGGGAATTTTGGGTTTGTAATTGGCAACGGGATTAAGGAGACCCTCCTTAATTAACCCTTCCATAATCTTGCTCGGTGGCATGTCCAACTTGTCGAAGTGTACGGCGGGGCGCTTCGAGTAGAATTGTTGCTTTGCGGGACCGGGTTTACGTTACCCGACCGTTGTCCCACGATGGAAGTAGTTGACGGACGTATCTTTCCCTTTCGTCGGGGCCAGTGCGGGATTGAATGCAGCTGCGGCGGTATCGGTATGGCTTTGCGGTAGCCAACTTTTCCTTGAGATCCTTCTCTAACTGTGAGCCGGCATTGACCATGGCTCGGAGATCCGGGAAGAAATTGTGGCCCGATGAGAGTTCGATGGACGGTCTTAAGCGGGACTTGAAGATCCGCATCATTCGTCTTTGGAGAGTGGCTCCATGATCTCGGAGAGTTTCCGGCTCCATCTCTTGTAGAATTCCCCAACACTTTCATCCGCTTTACGCTCGGTGGTGATTAAGTCCTCGCGACTTGTTTCCCACTCTAAGTTGGATCTGTCGTTCAGCGAAGATGTTGCGATCTGTTCCCAGTGTGGCGATCCGCAGCTTGACCCTCGAAACCATCGTAACGCTGAACTTTTGAGCGTATGCTTTGGAAGTGGTCGGCCATTTCTTTGGAGGGTTGTTCCTTTTGCTCTCATGCCGAGAACGTAGGTGTCGACGTGCGTCTGAGGACATTCGGTTCCGTCGAATCGGTCCATCTCAGGCATTCGAACTTGGCGAGGAGAGGCGTGACCATTCCCGGATACGTGGATTTGAGCGTTTCTGCTTTGAGCTGCTCATGGTGGCTTTCGGGTCTTTCATACGCTCGACCATCCAGGCTAAGGTTGGGTCCAGTGGTGGGTTGTGAGGCTCGGCGCCGGGTGCTACCACGTGAGCGGTAGTGATTGGAGGTGGAAGGCTTGGTATATGAGAATATACGGGGGCCTTTTACGAAGCTGTATCGGGGTTTGTCCCGGTGTTTAGGGATTCGTGTATAGGCAACGGACGAACCGGGAGGGTATTGAGGAATATTGGCATCCTGAGATGGTCGGCGGTGCGCGGTGATATTGAGTGATAGGAGTAGCTTGGGTGACCAAAAATGGCGGGGTTGCCACACGAGAGGTGGCAACATGGAGCCTAGGTCATTTGTTTCCTTGGTTGGAAGGCATCCCGTAAGTTGGCGGGGGAGGAACCTGATTGAAGGTTTGGTGAAGCTGGTTTCGAGGAATCGTCATCCTCGACCGGGACAAAAGTACCGTCGGCGGGGATAGGCCGCTATACCACGCTCATTCGTAAGCTGTACCACGAAATTCTGGCGATCTTCTTTACGCCTCTTGTGAACCTCACAAGCCGGATGGCTTCTTCCAATGTCATATACATTACCGGTGGCGGGGGTCCTTCCCCGTCACGATTTCTCGGTGAGCTAGACATGTCGGAAATTCTCGAGGGAACTCGAGGGAACCGAAGAACCGTCCGACGCCGCCGTTACGGTGATCCCGGCAAGGCGCCGACCCGGAAATCTGAACCACTTTCGCTCGCCGCAGGAACGAAAGGAAGGGTTTAGGCTTTGGAAAAGGGTATTTGGCTCAAGGTTTTCGGGCTTGTGCAATGTGCAGTTACCGATTAATGTTTACTTAAAGCGCGTTTTCTCAGAGTCCTAATCGGTTGGAAAAGAGCGGGTCTTCTTTTTCGCAACTAATCCTAGAGCTCTAATCAGTGGATCTCGTCACTACGCTTATAAGCCCCTCATTTCCATTGTAGATCATCTTTCTCAGGACGGACTATCCCGAGCGAGGTCTGATAAGGCAAGCGAGTTCCACCGACAAAGGAAAAAGTGAACTTAAGGCTAGCTGATCACGCAAACTTTCAACGTGTGTGACGTACGGGCCACAGTCGAAGTCAACGTCCTTAAGTTAAGGCGGGGATCGTGCCAAAATTTGGGCATGACCTCTCCTGACTCGCTTGTGCGAGAGACCTTAGCTTTTGGCGTTGGCCAAGTTGTGGCTGGCACAGTACATACGGCGAGGTTTGGTGACACGGCGTCACATTGAACCTTCGGGTATATTTTTCGGCAGAGCTCCGCGTCAAAGTCAAGGATGAAAAGCTCAAGACTTCGGGTTGGGAACGACCTTTGGTCTCAAACTCTCGAGCTTGACTCGGAGCGGGGGCCCGGCGTGAAAAACATACACTTAGGCTTTATGACACGAGCTAAGCCAAAAACCAACCGGGGTCTTGGACAAAGTGTGACACAAAGAGTGCATGGCTTACACGGGCGAGGATGGGATGTTTGGGACGACCCCCGTGCGCCCCCGAAAGGTGTCGGCGAGACCAATCGAGTGCAAGCGATAAGGCCATCCCGGGTTAGGGTTGTAGTGTGCGGTGTACCGAGGCGGGAAGTGCACGTGAAGTGCGGTGTTCCGAGGCGGCAAGTGCGCATAGTGTGCGGTCACCGAAATTCTTTTACGAGTAAAACAGTAGATTTTTTTTCAGAATGTGTCTTAAAGAATTTATGATGCACAGTTCAAAAGATAGCATGAAAATCAAACATGAATGGGGATGCGCAAACATGGTAAGATTTTGAAAAATTGACAATGTAATGCCTTTGAAACAAAAACCGTTTGAGGTTTAAAGGAACTCACACACACGAAAACGAGGAAGGGTAAACGAAAGTTTGACCCACGGAAGGCTTTTTAGAAAACATCGGCAGTTTTGAAAAAAGTATCTTTTCCCAGTAGTCGCCAACCGAAATTACCCGGATTTCGCGCGATGCGAAAGGCGGTTGTCTTTCGCGGAGGGGTTGGTGTCTGAGACCTCGCTTCATGGGAAGGAAAAATGAGGAGTCGCCACGCGGTTTTTGTATTTTGAGCCCAAACGTTGAGAAACGGCTATTGTGAAAAGGTGTCGTTTTTATTGGTAGCAAAAACTTAGGAAAAGGCTTTGAAAACGGTGATCATTTTTATTGGCAGCAAAAACGAGTAAAAAGCTTTTTGTACCAGAGATTGTTAGGTTCGGAGGTCAAGTTACGTTTCGGGTAGAGTATTACGAGATCGCCCGAAACGCCTTGCATGACGAGTCTTTCTACCTTTCTCGAAATCGTGTGTGTGTGTGCGTGTGTCTTTTGAAATGGGGGCTTGAATGACAAGCTTAATCTTGGTTTGAATGACAAACGTTGATTAAGTGACTTTGTTTGAAAAGACGAGCGTTTGAATGACAAACGTCGGTTTTAAGACGGAAATGAGCGTTTGCGTGGCAAACGTCGGTTTTGAGTTTGAAATGAGCGTTTGCGTGGCAAACGTCGATTTTGAGTTTGAAATGAGCGTTTGCGTGGCAAACGTCGATTTTGAGTTTGAAAAGGAGTTCGAAGGTCGAACTCCGGTTTTTTGAACCGGGCGTATCATTGTTAACGATTTTTACTGGAAAAATGAGTTTTAAATGATTTTAAGTGTCAAATGGCGGCTTTTAGTTTGAAGATGAGCATTCGGAGGCCGAACGTCATTTGCGCGTTTTGAAAGAGAGTTCGACGGACGAACTCCGGTTTTGAACCGGGCATTACATTGTTAACGATTTTTACGGGAAAAATGAGTTTTAAATGATATGCGATCAACGAATCGGGTTGCGACTCGGATTTTGAAAAGTAAATACTATCACGATCCAAACGGGTCGGACTTTGTAAATGACAATATTTAAAGTGTTGTATCAACGGAATCAAACGATCCGGATTCGTAAATGACGATCAACAAGGCCAAACGGCTCGGATTTGTAAATGACGATCAACGAGGCCAAACGGCTCGGATTTGTAAATGACAGAAATTAAAATGACGATCGACGGATCGATCGATCCGGAATTGGTAAATGACAATAAAAGTAAACGAAACGGGGTCGGAACGCCGTTTTAACTCGTGATTACTTCTCTTACGGAAAGAGAAGAGGATAGAGGGGCTAAAACGTATCGGACCCCGTTAGACGGAGGCGTCTACATTTCGATAATGACGTTCGAAACGGTTGTAGCGATTGACGCGTAAACCGAGACGGAACGAGAGATTTGGAGAGAGGGAGTTATACCTATGGCTAGGGTTGACTCCTTTGGCTCGGGAGGTGTGTACGGGACACGGAAAGTGATTCGAAAGGTTGTTTCGAAGTAGTAAGGTGCGTATTTGATCGAAATACGAAGGTTTCACGTGAATCAAGACGAAACGGGAGCTCGGAAGGGGTGAAAACTGCTTAGGCCGTGGGGGTGGTGATTTTTTGGAGTGAATTTGGTCCTCTTTTGCCTTTCACAGCAACTTCTATTTATAGGGTGAAAATTGCAGTAGGAGTCCGGACGGACTTGGGTGAATCCGGGGTTTTGGGTATTTTGGAAATGCGGGGACTTGCTGGCAATTTCGGGAAAAGTGCACAGGAGTCCGTAGGACTAGGCTTGCAAATCGGGGTATTTAGGTCTTTTAGCCTTGATTTGTGATTGAAGGGTGACTAGAGGGAGGTGGCATGGCTGCCACGTGCCCTCTGAGTCACCAGCCTTATGGGAATTCGTTCCCGGTCCCGGTTTTGTCCGTTTTTAAAATATCGGTCAGGAAAATGTCCGAAACGCCCCGGAAAGTGCCGGAAAATGCGTTTTCGGGGAAAGCCATACTTTTACGTGAGATGACACGTGTTAAGTACGGTTCGGCGTCGGGATACACGGGCGATCCCGGATGTCTCATTCGGGCACAAAGAACGGGAGTTTAACGAGTTCCGGTTAACCTGGAGCGGGCCAGTTAACGGATTTCGGTTAACTTTCTGACGGATTTGGACGATCCGGATTTGGGTACTTACAAGTAGATGAGGATCTTCAAATCATTTTGGTTGTTCAACATAAATTTCTTCTTTTAAATAACCATTTAAAAAGACAGCTTTAACATTCATTTGAAACAAGGTAATTTTTAGATAACAAGCTATTGCCAAGAGGATTCTTATGGATTCAATTCGAGCTACTGGAGCAAAGGTCTCGTCAAAGTCAACACCTTCAATTTGTGAGTAACCTTGAGCCACGAGATGGGCTTTGTTCCGAACAATATTTCCTTGCTTGTCTGATTTATTTGTAAAAATCCATTTTGTACCAATTACATTAGTGTAAATGGGACGTGGTACTAAACACCAAACTTCATTACGAGCAAATTGTTCAAGTTCCTCTTGCATGACCTGTATCCAAAAATTATCTTTTAAAGCTTCAGAAATATTTTTGGGTTCTAAAGAAGAAACAAAACAGGAATATTTTACCTTATGGTATGTGGTGGACATGCACACATACCTCACAATTTCACGGTTACTAAAAGGCTCATTGTTCCTTGTTTGTACCTCTTTATTTGCTTCTCCAATAATCTGAGAAGAGGGATGATCTCTTCTGGAATGCCGTTTTAACCCGAATTACTTCTCTTACGGGAGAGAAGATGATTAAGGGGTAAAATGTATCGAGCCCCGTAGACGGCGTTACGTCTAAATTTTGAGAGTTTCGACCGATAAACATACGAATCGACGGATCGATCGATCCGGACAGTAAATAACATAAACGTAAAAAAGGGGACTGAAACGCCGTTTTAACCCAAAATTACTTCTCTTACGGGAGAGAAGATGATTAAGGGGTAAAACGTATTGAGCCCCATAGACGACGTTACGTCTACATTTTGAGAGTTTCGATCGGAACGAAAATAGCGTTTGACACGTAAATCGAGGTGAAACGAGGTTTTAGGGAGAGAGTGTGTTACCTATGACTAGGGGTTGACTCTTTGACTCGGTTGACGCATACGGGATACGATTTAGGTGTTTGAAAGGTGTTTTGAGGTTGTTTAGTTCGTGTATGGTCGAAAAATGGGATTTTCACGCAAATCGAGACAAAACGGGGCTCGGGAGGGGGTAGATAGCCTAGGACCGTGGGGTTTTTTTGGAGAGGGTTAATGTTTTTTCCTTTTTTTACAAATGACAGCCCTTGTATTTATAGGGGTGAAATTGCAAAACAGGCCCGACGGCCTTATCCTCAATTTGGGAGGTTTTTGGGTATTTTGGAAATTTGGGGGACTTGGTGAGAATTCTGGTTTTACACGTAAAACAGGCCGGACGGCCTAACTATCAATTTCAGGGGTATTTTGGTCTTTTCACTCCTGAATCTGATTGATGGGGATAGGGGAGGCCATGCATGCGTGTCATGTGTCCCGATGAGTCACCAGGGCTAGGGCTTTTGTCCCGTTAATCCCGGTTTTGTCTGTTTTCTAAATAATTGTCCGGAAAATATCCGAAATGCCCCTGGAAAGTCCCGAAAAGTGCGTTTTTCGAGGAAAGTTGTACTTTTACGTGTGATAACGTGTGTTGAGTACACTTTGGTGTCGGGATGCAAGGGGCATGCCTGAGATGTCTCGTTGACTCGAGAATGGGGAGCTTAACGGGTTTCGGTTAACATGGAAAGGGCCAGTTAACGGATTCCGGTTAACTCTTAACGGATTTTGGCGATCCGAATTTGGGTACTTACAATGACTCATCTTGATATGGATATGTCTATCCGATGAAGTTCAAAAGTGAATCGTTTCAGATATTTTGAATATTTCAAAATGAAGTACGAAATCAACTTGGCAAAACTATTAAAGTACTTCGATCCGATCGAGGTGGTGAATATTTAAGCCAAGAGTTTGACAATCATCTCAAAAACTATGTAATCGTTTCAGAGTTGACTCCACGCGGAACACCACAATGGAATGGTGTATTTGAGAGGAGGAATAGAACCTTGTTGGACATGGTTCATTCGATGATGAGTCAAGTTGACCTTCCTATTTCCTTTTGGGGACATGCATTAGAGATTGCTGCATTCACACTAAACAGTGTCCCTACTAAATCGGCTCCTAAGACCCCACATGAGATGTGGCATGAAAGAAAACTTAATTTGTCTTTCATGAAGATTTGGGGTTGTGAAGCTTATATGAAGAGACTTGTCTCCGATAATTTAGCACCAAAATCTGAAAAAGTTATTTTCGTTGGTTATCCAAAATAAACTAAAGGATATTACTTTTACAACCACAATGAGAACAAAGTGTTTGTTGCTCAATATGGTACTTTTCTTGAGAAAAAGTTTCTCAATAAAGGATCTTGTGGGAGTAAAATTGATCTTGAAGAAGTTCAAGAACCCGAAGATAACATGAAACCAAGAGTAGAGACAGAACCAAGTTCACAAGGAGTTGTGGAACCGGTTCAAGATGCACAAGTCCATCATAGATCGGATAGGTTACGATCCGAACCTGAGATATATGGATTTCTCGTATCGGAAAGTAATGAAGTGGAAGTCATTGAGAATGACGAACCTACTTCCTATCAAGAGACGATGTCCACTCCTGATTCGGATAAATGGTTAGGAGCCATGGAATCCGAATTACAATCCATGCATAATAATCAAGTTTGGAACTTGATTGATCCACCTGAAGATGTAAAAACCATAGGGTGCAAGTGGGGTGAGAGTGAAGAAAAGGAAGAGCAGTTTTAAGGAAATCATAAAATTTGATGAAATGAATGGTCTCGAAGAAAGGAACATGAAGCTAGTTTTGGAGGCGTTACAGGAGAAGAAGCAGAAGGATGTTTTGACTAAGAAAGTAGAAGACTTACAGAACGAAGTTGAGAGTTTAATGAAGGGCATGTATTCCATTCAAGACACTCAATTGCAGGAAATTGAGGATGTGAAGAAGAATATGATGGCCTCAGGTTCCAAGAGTATGATAGCGATAAAAATCCAGATGATGGAAGAGTTCCCGACTGGAAAGCATACAGAGTGGGATGTTGAGCAGCAACGTTCATTCTTGAAGGCACTGGATGGCGAAGGAGATGAAGTTGAATGTACGCTCGCTGAAAAAATTATGAAATGGGAGTCGCCATGCCGTTTTAAAGGAAACATTGAAAACCTTTTTGAAAAGTGAATTTGGGTTTGGGGGTCATGTTACGTGTTGGGAAGAACTGAGAGTTCACCCAACACGCCTCATACGTAAACGAGTCTTTCTATGTTCAACATTCAAAACATTCAAACGTGTGTGCAATTTGTGTGAGACGAGATATGTGATAAAATGATGGTCTCTGCAGAGTGGCTAGTTATGTCGTACTACACAGGACCTAGAGTGGCCAGTTGTGTCACGTGACATAACCTGTCTCTCTGCAGAGACTTTACAATTTTGAAATCAGAATCAACAGGGATACAATCAGATTGAATTAGAACAACAACTCAACTCAGAAAATAATGAATCAACCACAAATCGACCAAGGGGGTGTGGATATGGAGGGATCCACACTCCCTTGATGAACAAGCCACAAAATAATGAGATTAAACCATGAACAATGAAATTATGACAAACAACTTGAATTAAACAGAGAGATGGCGATTGTGACTTGATAATCAAAGCAGATGGAGCTTGATTATCAAGTCAATGAATAGATATTACAATGAATTATGCAATGAACAAATATGAGAGAGAGAAATAGGAAGGGAATTGTTACCCATGTAGATCCACAATCACTACACCCAGTTAGGTGTAGTAACCTTCAAATCAGCTGCAGGATGTGGATTTGAATCAAGAGATTGAGAGTAGCCTAGGATCTTAAGTTGGTATGGAGTATATGGAGGTAGATGGGTAGATATTGTATGAGAGATGAGAGAATTGAAGGAATTGGTGTGGGTTTGTATGGAAGGAGGAGAGAGACAAGGTTCTGGGCATATTTTGGCAGGGTAACAGTAGGGAGGCTGAAAAGGATCCTGAAATGAGAGGGGAAGGGTCTTATTTATAGGCTGTTGATGATGGGCAACTTGTGTCGCATGACCCAACGGTTGTGTTTTCCATGGCTCATGATGTCACATGACTAAGCAAGCCAATAACCGTTTCTGGCGCCAAAGACCTGGTTCTGGAATATTCCAAGTTAATTCCCAACAAGTCCAAACTGAATAATACCTTATAGGTCCTCTTGTCTGAGAAAAATACTTAAAAGTTCTTCCTTCGCAAGAAACTTATGAAAAGTTTTCGGAAGTCTCGGAATGGATCGGGAATTTACCAAAATGCCCCTAATGCAATTTTAACATATTAAAATGCACCAATAAACGGTCGCGAATTGGATTGGGGTACTTAGAGAGCCCCTCGGCAACGTCACTTATGGAAGAAGTGAGGTTGTAGATAAGAAAGATCCCAATCCCAATGAGTGGCTGGACTTGTGGGGGATATGGCAGATGGTGGAAAATGATTGGTGAGATCGGATGGCTGGAGCTTTTGAGAAAGGATTCCTACGTATCCCAAGAGGGAATCAAGCCGGTCGTAGTTTAGACTATTCGGAGGCGTCTGACCCAAAGGAGACTGTTTGGAGGCGTCTGAACCCAGAGAGAGACTATTTGAAGGCGTCTGAACCCAGAGAGAGACTGTTTGGAGGCGTCTGAACCCGATAAGACAATTTGGAGGCGTCTTAACCCGATGAGACTGTTTGGAGGCGTCTGAACCCGATGAGACTATTTGGAGGCGTCTGAACCCGATGAGGGGCGTCTGAACCCGATGAGACTGTTTGGAGGCGTCTGAACCCGATGAGACTGTTTAGAGGCATCTAAACCCAGAGAGACTATTTGGAGGCGTCTGAACCCGATGGGAGACTATTTGGAGGTGTCAGAACCCATTGAGAGACTGTTTGGAGGCGTCTGAACCCGATGAGAGACTGTTTGGAGGCGTTTGAACCCAGAGAGACTATTTGGAGGCGTCTGACCTAGAGAGACTGTATGGAGGCGTCTAAACCCGATGAGAGACTGTTTGGAGGCATCTGAAGCCAGAGAGACTATTTGGAGGCTTCTGACCCAGAGAGACTATTTGGAGGCATCTGAACCCGATGAGAGACTGTTTGGAGGCATCTGAACGCGATGAGAGACTGTTTGGAGGCGTCTGAACCCTATGGGAGACTATTTAGAGGCGTCTAAACCCGATGAGAGACTGTTTGGAGGCATCTGAACCCAGAGAGACTATTTGGAGGCGTCTGACCCAGAGAGACTGTTTGGAGGCGTCTGAACCCGATGAGAGACTGTTTGGAGGCGTCTGAAGAAAGAGAGACTATTTGGAGGCGTCTGACCCAGAGAGACTATTTGGAGGCATCTGAACCCGATGAGAGACTATTTGGAGGCATCTGAACGCGATGAGAGACTGTTTGGAGGCGTCTGAACCCTATGGGAGACTATTTAGAGGCATCTGAACTCGATGAGAGAGTGTTTGGAGGCGTCTGAACCCGATAAGAGACTGTTTGGAGGAGTCTGAACCCGATGAGAGACTGTTTGGAGGCATCTGAACCCACATGCGCGAGATGAACTAAAAGAGATGATTTTTTCGAGAAGACAAGACATTATGATTTGCAATTGAATGAGATATGATTTCATACCTATGTTGTGCTTACCTGTAGCTGCCGGAGGGACTGAGGCTACGGTTGATGATGATGAAGAGTTGTTGGTTTGTCGTGCAAGGGACGGTCTTTGTTGATGATTTTCCATCCAACATGGGGACTTTGATGAAGGCGTGCCGGTGCATACAGGCTTTGATGAAGGTGCGGCCATGAGAACAGGCTTTTGATAATGATCCACCCATGAGAATGGGCTTTTGATGATGATTTGCCTATGAGAGTGGGCTTTGATGTCGCTGAGACTGATGAGCATTATTGCTTGGAGATTGGGGCAGCTGAAGCTCTTTCAAACAATGCTGATGAATCCGAAGATGCCGAGACTGATGAAGATGATAAAGGAAGAATATGCCATGTGCAGGATTTGAAATCTTTATCCTGGTTGTGATTTGAGGAGCAATCCCCATGATCAGATTGTGATCATTTGATTATTGTACCCTGTGGGGGAGGAAATGCAACACTCTAGGCACTTTGCAAGGATTTGAATCTCAATTATTGTTAAATTTATGCATTATTAATCTTGATGCACGAGTCCATATCGACTGGGGATGAAAATGGAATGAGGATTTTGCATGGCTCGACGAGCTGATATGTATGTGTAGCAAATTATGGATTGTATATGGGATATGATGTGATGATGTATATATGGTAATGAATGGGTTGTGAACCCTCTCCCATGAACTTAAGAAATGTATGAGTGATGGATGAGAAATGGTGGAGCCTAGGCAATTCGGGGCATACCCTGAGAGTGTAAATTGTAGCAGTTGAGCCGGTGATTGATAAGAACAACAAGCAGCAAAGGTAGTGCAAAGAATGCCCAAGCTTTGAAGAAATGACTAGGCAAAGCCCCAGTTAATAATGCAAAGCAAACCCGAAGGGAACCCAATAAGGAGCACATCTATCATGTAGCAAAGTAAATGCAGAGAATACCCTGGCCAAAATACTGATACGGGAGAGCCTGAGAGAACGACTTAGCAAAAGCCCCACCTTTAAGAGATCCTATGCAGCCCCATTGCAGACAGAATCATCATTCAGCCAAGGAGGCACCCATCTTTCAAACTTTAGTCAATCAATTAATGGACAAGACTCAGAAATGTATATGTGCAGGGGCACATCTTTCGAAAAGTGGGAATGAATCCCGATTTTATGTAACACACTCGCTTTGGGTTTGACTCTTTTGAGAGAGTATAAGCATCACAAGGTGTGGAAAAGTGCATGGAAGCCCCTGCTGACAGAAAGACAGTGTTTGACTTTATTTCCCTATGATGGAGAGAGAGAAGAATTGTCGAGACATTTGAAAACTTATCTTATTCATGATGATCACAAAGCTGCTTAAAACCCTTTATTGATGTTCGGGTTACTCAACCAATAAAACTGATATGAACAAATATTTTGATTAATCATGAGGAGAAAACCAACTGATATCAAGAATCAAATTTGGAAAGGTGGAAAGAAGATTTATGTCTAGGGACGGCACTTGATGAGACCGGATTTTCTGAGATTTGAATGTGTGACCGGACCATTTCTGGTTGCCTACATTCCCCCCATGGCGAGGAGCTCAGGTCCCCGTAGTTCGGGAAAGTCCCGAGTGAAAAGAGAAGGAATGTGGAAATTCGAGGATCTTTAGAGAATTGGAGAGTTGACGCACATGTCTCCTTGGAGTGTCAATGAAAAACACGGATGTGAAGCCCCAATGAGGCATCCACGGGAAGTGTTTGTGGAGGAAAAATGAAATATGCTCACATGAAGTGTCAAAGGAAAGAATTGAATTTGCACAATCTTTGATTGATGATCTTGAACCGATATGGATTAGATTCCAACTTAAGCAAGCAACGAAGCATTAATTTGACTTAGATCTCGAAGATATAAGAATGAAACTGCTATCCGGTAGGAACTGTAGCTGGGTTTCACGCTTCAATCGGCCATCAGGTGATTTGAAAAATTGATTGCATCATGACCTCTTAAGATGAGAGGTCGGCTGGGCCTTTTACTGACTGAACCTCTGAAGATGAGAGGTTCGTTTTGAGGATGTGTTTGGGATTCCTAAGGCGAGGATATTGATTGCCTCTAATAATGAGAGGTCAAAATTGGTTTTGGCCAAAGGCAAGGGTAATGGTAATGGGAATATCCTCTAAAAGCGAGAGGATGGTTTGGGATTGGTTTATGGATGCTGATGAGAGGAAGTCCAAGCCATCGAGAACTTTTGTGAACTTGTGAGAATTCGGGCTCCTTTTGAACATTGGAGAGCTTTTCGAGAAGTCGGGGACTCTTGCTGAATTGTGAGGATTTGAAATCCTTCTTTTGATAACTTGGAAGAGCTCTTTGAGGAGTTGAGGACTTTTGCTGAACTGTGGGGATTTAAAAAAATCCTTCTTTTGAGAATTTGGAAGGCTTCCTGAGGAGCTGAGGATTATATCTGTCCTTCCTTCATGACTTAAGTACTTTGTGTATCACCGATTCTCAAAAATAACTTCTTGGCATTGCTTGGACTTCTCTCAGCAAGAAGTAAAGATGATGGATAAACAGGGTTTCAAAACATGCCGATCTTGAAATGAAAGGGTATTGTTTAGTGAGGGTGAGGTAATGGCTTCCCTAGGGTGAAAGGCTTCAACCGCAATCTGTACCGCATGACCTAAACGAAATTAAGGCTTCATTGCTCGCTTAAGCTTAATTGAGAAAGATTAATGCAAATTCTTTGAGCGACGGACTGATGAATATGATGAAAGAGATGTGAGCATATGAGATGCGAGATGGGGAGTTGGTAAGCCTCAATTTGAGAAGGATATTAGTTGATTTTCTCACTTCGATTAATTGAAATATTACTCATTTCAAAGCATTAATGATTGAGCAGCACAAGTGATCATTTAGAATAAAACCATTTCAATTAGATGTGACGTTGGATGCAAGTGATGTCTTGAGTCTAGCAAGAAGAGAAACAAAGATTTTTATTACTGCAAAGCAAAATTGGTCCAAAGTGGACTCGACAGACTCATGTCAGAAAGGGACATTCTAGAACCTACAAAGACTGATTGACTTATTCAACCTCGGATGGAAGGAAGAGCATCGTTGACATTGATGGGGTGAGGACCCTTCTCAAACTTTCTGTCATTCATAAGTCGTCCTCCTTAGCTTGAGCAATCTGAGCAAACAACCGGGCCTCCCGCTCACGAGGAAAAAGCGGCTTTAAGGGCAGCTTGTAACTTTTCGATGGACACACCATTTGCACTCTGCTGACCCATGGGATACGAACTTCCAGACTGGTGGGCCGTAATCTTCTCTGCACCAAACATCTCGGATACCAAATCAGATAAACAACCTCTCGAACACTTGAACTGCTTCCGCCTCGGGAATATGTACCAATCGAACGTCGGGCACAGGAGCACACACCCAACTTGTCGTGGCCCGTAGAGGTGAAGAGGTGATTGGTAAGGTGGTAGAGGAAAGGACCTTGAGATGGTATGGGAGAGGGAAGAATAGGAAATGAGATGGACTCATGCAACATCTTATTAATGTTCAAGTAGAAAACAGTGGCTTTTAAGTCCTATGAACGGTTGGAAAAGGATAAGCCTTTATTCACGCAATCTAAACCTCGGGGGAACCTAGGGACACACCATCCAAAAATATACCAAATGTATTGATTAAAAATTAATAATAGGCAATAATACCTAAATAAAACCTGAGCATTTATGGGACGGACGAGCAATCCCAATTTCTGGAGAAATTTGGGCAGCATAACGGGTATTCCCGAAGAAATTCAAGGAAAAAATCCGGCATGACCTCTCGTCAGTCACGTTGACAAGGCGACATGATCTCTCGTTAGAACATGGCGTAAGAGCGACATGTCCATACGCGAAACCATGTTGTAATGGCAACATGCCCACACGTGCTAAGTTTCGGGATAGGTATGAAAGCCTATTATAAATTTTGAAACAATTCATTTTAGTGTATTTGAAAATGGCGTGTCAAAAACCAACCGTTGGGTAAGCTTTAAAAGTGTGGCTCCACGTATAATGCACTAGGGGGATAGGATTGATTTTAGGCACTCAAGCGTAGGCGACATACATCACTGTCCGCGATGCCGTCCATCGCACCCGAGGGTTCTAGATTTATGTGATGTAGTGTGCGGATGACTATGTTCTTTTATTTGCGAAAATGATTTTTTTTATTCTTTTTTTTATATATTATTTTTTTATTTTTGGAAAAGGGGTGAGAAATGAAAAACAACACACACACTAAACCCCCACAGAGCACAATAATCAAAATAATCATAGTTTAATCATGGGGGACTACCCCACAATCACAACCAGGTAGAACCAATCACCTCCTGCAGGTTGGCCAATCCTGTCGCACTACACAGGATTAAGAACGCAACTTATATCGCGTGACAGGAAAGGCCAAAATTCCAGAATCCCAAGCAACAAGCACCAGCCCCAGCCTCCAAGCAACTCACTCAAACCAAGTCTCACAGAGAATAACAGAAGAAAACACGGAGTACAAAGAAAACAAAGCACATAAAATGCATTTAAGCACATAAAATGTCACACTACAAAGCACACACAAATAAATTAAATGGACGTTGAACAAGAACGACAGTTTGACCCACTTTTTGAAAAACAAGTTTCAAATGTCCCCAGCGGAGTCGCCACTGAATGTACGCTCGCCGAAAAAATTATGAAATGGGAGTCGCCATGCCGTTTTAAAGGAAACATTGAAAACCTTTTTGAAAAGAGAATTTGGGTTCGGAGGTCATGTTAGGTGTTGGGAAGAACTGAGAGTTCACCCAACACGCCTCATTCGTAAATGAGTCTTTCTATGTTCAACATTCAAAACATTCAAATGTGTGTGCAATTTGTGTGAGACGAGATATGTGATAAAATGCATATAAGTGCTTCGTTTTATTGATCAACTGAGAGAACAACTTGTGAACCATTTGGTAAGGGAGGCCACGTCCCAAATACAATGAATAAGAACATATTACAACTAAAATGATGGTCTCTGCAGAGTGGCTAGTTATGTCGCACTACACAGGACCTGGAGTGGCCAGTTGTGTCGCGTGACATAACCTGCCTCTCTGCAAGGACTTTACAATTTTGAAATCAAAATCAACAGGGATACAATCAGATCGAATTAGAACACCAACTCAACTCAGAAAAGAATGAATCAACCATGAATCGACCAAGGGGGTGTGGATATGGAGGGATCCACACTCCCATGATGAACAAGCCACAAATATAATGAGATTAAACCATGAACAATGAAATTATGACAAACAACTTGAATTAACGGAGAGATGGCAATTGTGACTTGATAATCAAAGCAGATGAAGCTTGATTATCAAGTCAATGAACAGAGATTACAATGAATTATGCAATGAACAAATATGAGAGAGAGAAATATGAAGGGAATTGTTACCCTTGTAGATCCACAATCACTATACCCAGTTAGGTGTAGTGACCTTCAAATTAGCTGCAGGATGTGGATTTGAATCTAGAGATTGAGAGTAGCCTTGGATCTTTAGTTGGTATGGAGTATATGGAGGTATATGGGTGGATATTGTATGAGAGATGAGGGAATTGAAGGAAATTGTGTGGGTTTGTATGGAAGGAGGAGAGAGACAAGGTTCTGGGCATATTTTGGCAGGGTAACAGTAGGGAGGCTGAAAAGGATCCTGAAATGAGAGGGGAAGGGTCTTATTTATAGGCTGCTGATGATGGGCAACTTGTGTTGTACGACCCAACAGTTGTGTTTTCCATGGCTCATGATGTCGCACGACTAAGCAAGCCAATAACCATTTATGTTGCCAAAGACCTGGTTCTGGAACATTCCAAGTTAATTCCTAACAAGTCCAAACTGAATAATACCTTATAGGTCCTCTTGCCTGAGAAAAATACTTAAAAGTACTTCCTTCGCAAGAAACTTATGAAAAGTTTTTGAAAGTCTCGGAATAGACCGAGAATTTACCAAAATGCCCCTAGTGCAATTTTATCATATTAAGTTGCACCTATAAAGAGTCTCGAATTGGATTGGGGTACTTACAGAAGTGGGAGAAGTGTCATCTGGAGCGAAGGAGGATGACATCATGGAGGAAGTCAATACAACACCTGCGGCAGTAGCCACCCCATGAAAGGTAAAAATGGTTCTTTTGGTTTAAAAAAATTTTGGTTTGATGACGGACTGCGTCCCGAAGACAATATTTTAAATATTTGGGTTTGTAATCGGTCCATAAGGGCCAAGACAATTTGCTTTTTTCGAGTGTTGGGTTGGTTCAACACTTTTTAAGTTTCTTAGGATAAAACTTTGCCTTGCTTGGATTTTGAAAACACTTTTTGCTCATGGCTTTTGAAAAATAAAAATAGAAGGTTGACATGCTAACCTTTTCGGAGATATTGACAACTTGCGAGTGGATGTATAAATCCTTTCAATCACTTTGATTGATATGTAAATGTCAATAACCTTTTGTTCTTAGGTGGCATGTATATGCCACAACCATATTGATAAATTCTGAGGGTCAAAACACATTGACTGAGTAGAGATGGGTAATTCATACATATTAAACGTACGGGCCCATCACACACCTCGTGCGCTCCATGCGAGGTGTTTAAACCTTAATGAGATGAAAGAAAGTAATTTATTTAAACCTTTGAAGGGATTAAGTACCTTTAACGGAGGTGAGATGGCCAGTCTCAAAACGGTTGTTTTCACGAGAATTTGTTTGAATTGGCGACCTCTTGCAAAATAATAAGATAGTGAGAGATTTCGATATCTATTCTGATGTCACATTTCATTTGATAAAAGGAAATAGAAAAGTACTAGAACTTCATAAAAAAAATATTACTTTAAATGAAAAGTAAGGAAATGATTTAAATAACGGTCGTACCTGATTAAGATGTTAGCTTCTTGAAATGATGTCAACATCTTCATTTGTCACGGAGTTTATTCAAATGTTTCTTATTTCCTTGCAAAATAGAAACATGTTAGGGGTGGGCGTTAGCTTAGCTAACGCCCCTCCGATGCTTAAGTCAGTAATTTTTTCAAAAGATAAATAAATTGAAACAAATAATTTTATTGGAAATAAAATTGTAAAGATCGTACCTTGGTTTTATTTGCATTGAAATGTAATTATTGAAACTTACATAAAATAGGACTTAAGGTGAATGGCATTCCAGCTTCGGGGAATCCTTGCTCCATCTAAGGTCGACACCCAATATGAACCTTTACCTGCTTTGACATCAACTAAGTATGGTCCTTCCCATTTGGGGGCCATCTTTCCAGCATTGGGTTCTCTTGTATTTTGAAACACTTTTCATAGGACTAGATCACCGACTTGGAACTTCCGCAATCTGACATTTTTGTTGTAGGATTTGGCAATCTTTTGTTGATACGCTGCTGTCCTGATCTTGGCTAAATCCCTTAGCTCGTCAATGGTATCTAGATCATGACTCAGGTTGGCATCATTCTGCTCAGGTGTCCATATTTTATATCTGGCAGTAGGGATGACGACTTCTGTTGGGATGACTGCTTCTGCTCCAAATACTAAGGAATAAGGGGTTTGAATTGTTGCATTCTTTGGTATTGTTCTATCTGCCCAAAGAACAAATGGAAGCTCTTCTGCCCATCTTCCTTTCTTTTGATCTAGCCTCTTTTTTAAGTTGTTGATGATTATTTTTTTACTTGATTCTGCCTGCCCATTAGCTTGAGGATGTACTGGTGAGGATGTCACCATCTTAACTCCCCATCTAGTGAGAAAATCCTGCGTTTTCTTGCTGATGAATTGAGAGCCGTTGTCACATATTATTTAAGAGGGGATGCCAAATCTGCTAAATATATTTTTCTTAATGAAGGATATGACTTCTTTATCACGAACATGCACGTAGGGTTCAGCTTCAACCCACTTTGAGAAATAATCAGTCATTGCTAGCAAAAATACTTTTTCTCCGGGAGCTTTAGGCAATTTTCCCACTATATCCATTCCCCACCTCATAAATAGCCAAGGGGAGAGGATTGGATGAAGCAATTCTGCGGGCTGGTGCAAGATGTCACTATGCCTCTGGTAGGAATCACATTTCTTGGCAAAGATGGCAGCATCTTGGCGCATTGTTGGCCAGTAGTAACCCATTCTTAGAGCTTTCATATGTAAGCTTCTTCCCCCAGAATGGTTACCACACAATCCTTCATGCAATTCTTTTAAAACTTCCATTGCTTTGTCAGCTTCGAGACATCTTAAATATGGACCTGCAAAAGATTTCTTAAACAACATATTATCTATTAACACGAATCTTGCAATTCTTATCCTGAATGCTCTGGCATTCTTTTCATCATCAAGGATGGTGCCATCTTGAAGATATTTAATTATTGGCGCCGTCCAAGATGTCTCTATCTGTTTATCTGGGATGTCGTCATCTGTACAAAAAAGTTCTAACCTTTCCACGGCAGGGATGTCGACATGTATGATTGGTATATTGGTTTGAGATAAGCTTTTGAAAGCTGATCCAAGATTGGCCAATGCATATACTTGAGAGTTTTCCTCTTGGGGTATTTGTTCAAAGGAAAAGGTTTGAAATTTGCTTGCCGGAATTTTTACAATGCCCAAATAAGCTGTCATCTTGCCATTTTTTGCTGCATAGGAACCATTAAAATGATTGACAAGTAAAAATGAATCACTATATACCTGTATTGCTCTAATGTTCATGTCTAGAGCCACGGTTAGACCCACGATTAAGCCTTCATATTCTGCTTCATTATTGGTAGCTTTAAAATCACAACTAATGGCCTGGGGTATGATGTCCCCTTGTGGCGACTTTAGGACAACACCTAGCCATGTACCCCTCATATTAGAGGCACCATCTGTGAATAGAGTCCACTTGCGCAGGATGTCCCCACCTTGGAGCTGTTGGACTTCTAGTTCTACTTCCGGTTGCATGCTTGGACTAAAGTCTGCCACAAAGTCTGCAAGTGCTTGGGATTTTATTGCTGTCTAGGCTCATACTTGATGTCATAAGTGCTTAGTTGAACGGACCACTTGGCCATCCTTCCTGACATTTCTGGTTTTCTCATTACACTTTTTATCGGATAGTTAGTACGAATGACAATGATATGAGTTTCAAAATAATGTCTTAACTTAATTGAAGCAGTAATTAAAGCTAAGATCAATTTTCAAGGTGTTAATACCTGGTTTCCGCATCGAGCAGTGTTTTACTTACATAATATATTGGTTGTTGGACGCCATCTTGATCACGGACCAGGACGGCACTGACTGCAGTTTCGGAGATAGCTAATTAAGCACATAATGGCTCACCTTCTTGAGGCTTCGAGAGTAGGGGAGGTGTTAACAGGTAAAACTTTATATCTTGAATCGCTTGGTCACGCTTTTCAGTCCACTCAAATCTAGAATTTTTCTTTAGGATATCATAGAATGGCTTGCATCTGTCTGAGGATTTTGAGATGAATCGATTCAATGCTGCCACCTTCCCTGTCAATCTTTGAACATCTTTGACGGATTTAGGCAACGCCAGGTTGATGATAGATTTTATTTGTTCTGGGCTTGCCTCTATTCCTCTTCGCGTTACCATGTAGCCCAAGAATTTATCGGACTTTATGCCAAAGTTGCACTTCGCTGGGTTTAACTTCATGTTGAATTTGTCCAGGATGTCAAAGGCTTGAGTAAGATCTCGAACATGATCTTCAGCTTTCTTTGACTTTATCACCATATCGTCGATGTAAACTTCCATAGTGTCCCCAATATGATCTTTAAACATCATATTGACTAGCCTCTGGCATATGGCACCTACATTTCTTAGTCCAAAAGTCATTGCAATATAACAATAAATACCTGTGGGAGTAATGAAGGCAGTGTACTCTTGGTCGGATGGCTCCATCTGGATTTGCTGAAATCCTAAAGATGCATCCAAGAAAGTCAACACTTCATGCCCAGAAGTAGCATCGACCAAAGTATCAATGTGTGGCAAGGGAAAAGGATCTTTGGGACAGGATTTGTTTAAGTCTGTGAAATCGACACAAACTCTCCACTTCCCATTTTTCTTCTCTACCACCGCCACATTTGCTAACCATCTTGGGTATTCGACTTCTCTGATCATCTTAGCTTTGAGAAATCTGTCTACTTCTTCCTAAATGATTAGATTCCTTTCTTGTCCGAACTTCCGTCTCTTTTGGTGGATTGGTTTGAAGGATGGGTCAATGTTGAGTTTGTGGGTGATGACGTCTTTGCTGATGCCTATCATGTCTTCATGCTTCCAGGCGAATCTTTTAATCCTGTTTTTCAAGAGATTGACAAGATCTTCCTCGATCTCTGCTGGAACATCTTGACCAATTAGCACCTTGAGATCTGGGTTTGAGGGGTCTAAGAATATCTCTTTCACGTCATGCTCCTTTGCCTCCAGGACCTCACGGGCCTTTCTCTGTAATTGCTATGCCATCTTGGGAGATGTCGACACCTTCATGGTTGTCATGTAGCATTCTTTAGCTGACTGCTGATCACTATAAACCTTTACAACTCCCCAGGGTGTTGGTATCTTCACACATTGATGATAAGTGGATGGTACTGCTTTCATTCCACGGATCTAGGGTCTTCCCAAAATTACATTGTAACATGTAGCACTATCAATCACGCAGAATCTCTCCATGGAGTTGATACCTTCGACATAAACTGAAAGTGTGATCTCTCCCACTGTGCTTTTAGTTTCTCCAATGAAGCCTATGAGCACCGAGGTTCTTTTTACAATGCTTTCTTCAGGGATCTTCATTTCTTTTAAGGCATCTAGCATAATGAGATTTACTGAACTACCTCCATCTACTAGGATACGTCTGACTTTGCAATTGGCGATCTGGAGTGCAATGACCAAGGCGTCATGGTGAGGATCAATAACATTGTTACTGTCGCTTTCTTCGAAGGAGATGACATCTTGGGATGTGAGCTGCGACATCTTTGAGAGTCTCTCGGGCTTCTCATCCTTAGCTTGCTTAGAGAATCTTTTAGCTGCAGAATAAGAAGTACCACAAATATCAGAACCACCACTAATAACATTAACTACCTTTGTTATCGGTGGAGGAGATGGCAGTCTGGTTGCAACGGGCTCTTTGTTCTCCATCTTAGTCTTGCGGTTTCCAAGGAGTTCTTTAAGATGTCCCTTAGATAACAGGTAACTAATCTCCTTCCTCAAGGCGATGCAATCTTTGGTAAGATGTCCAAAATCCTCTTGGTAGGCACACCACTTGGATTTATCCTTCCAACCGGACGGCTTGTCACCCTTTCAAGGCCACCTTGCCTTATCTCCATGATTTCTTATTGAACACAGGATACCTGAAACATCAATAGAGAAACAATAATCAAATATTTTAGGAGATTCGAAATCATCATCGTCTCCATCATCTTCCACACAATTGACTTTGTTATGGTCGTTTCTGTGGTAAGGTCTGGATCTGCTCTGCCTTTGGTGAGACGACTCTATCTTTCTGTCACGATGGTCATATGATGAGGCCTTGTCAGGATGCTTGGACTGCTGCACCTTGTCCTCTTCTAGCCTGATGAACCTTAAAGCTCGGTTTCGGATATCCTCCATCTTCTTCCATGGGTTCATCACCAAATCTTCATAGTAAGGGGAATCTTTCTTCAAGCCCATTTTGAAGGCTTCTGCAGCTGTCGCCATGTCCAAGTTGGGGATCTCCAGGACTTCTTTATTAAATCTATTAACATAGTCCTTCAAGGCTTCGACGGGCTGCTGGGTGATGCTGTAAAGATCACTGGTGAGCTTCTCAAACTGTCGGTTGCAAGAGAATTGATTGTTGAACAGGCTGACAAGCTGAGCGAATGACCCAATAGAACCAGGAGGTTGACGAATCAGCCATTTCAATGCTAGTCCCACCAACGTCGAACCGAACCCTTGACACAAACAAGCCTCACAAAACTGGAGCGGGATGCGAATGATATCCATCTTTTCTTGGTAATAGGCGACATGCTCCTCAGGTTTCGAGCTTCCATCATACAACTTCATTGCTGGAACGCTAAATCCTTTAGGGATGTCGACATGCGCAATTTCTGGAGTAAGCGAGACTGGTTGTAACATGTTGGGGAGACCTGCTGGATAGGCGGGGTGATGCCTGGCACATTCATGATCATGTCCCTCAACTCCTGAAGCTGATTCAAAATGTAGGTACCTGCAAAAGGGTTAGTAGTACGAGCAGTATTATCTAAAGTAGAACTAGTATTGAGATTAACAAAAGGATTAGCATTATCAGCAGAGGACGTCATGATGGTGCTATTAGTGAAGATGGGTCCTTCTGGAAAAGTCATCCTGTAGGCACTGGTTTCTAAGGGTGTCGACATTGCCACAGAAGTCGTCAGCAAAGGAGAAGACGTCAGGGTTGGTGATGACGACATCCTTACAGATGAAACCATTGGAAGGAATTCATTGAAGGTATGAGAGTTGTCCCCAATGTTGAAGTCAATGACTCTAGGGCGGATAGGGGAGACAACATCCATTCTTTTGGAGAGAACCTCTTATTCCTTTTGCACCTTTATCAAGCTTTCGGCTATCAAGGAGGTGCTATTCTGTTGGCGATCCAGCTGATTTTTCATCTGAATGAGCATACTCTTGATCTCGGGATCAGGAGATGGAGACATCTGCTTCTTGCCAGAATTCAAAGGCGGAGGAGGAGGCAATGAATCTTGGCCTCCGACTGTTGGCCTGCTACTGGTTTGGGGATTCACGCTGCTAGGGATAGTAATGGTTTTACTGGCGACGGAAGTCATAGGTTGGGTGGACATGGTAGAAATGTAAGGATTTTAAACCGTTTAAAAGCCAAGGACCCCTCGGTGGGCGCCAAATTGTTTTGGTAAAAAAAACAATGGATCAAAATAAAGATCAAAATATGAGATAAGAAGGGAATAATGGAGTAAAATCGGTGTGACAATGAATATAAGATGGCACGATCATGTAACAAGGAAAGCCCTTGAGACAACTATCTCGCCGGCACAAAACCTCGGAAGGTGTTTATGGTCACCTTCGTCCTAAACGGTAGTATTGATCTTTTTAGGGTGATACAAATGCTCGAGCTATGGCGGAGTACAATAGCGTATGTGTGAACTGTATGTGTTGTGTTCCAGCCATCAACTCCTTAAATAAAACAATAAAAATCAAGATAACTAAGGAACTAACAAACTATCCTAAAATCTCGGCATGATCCTCTTGATTCTTGACTTGGTCTTCTAACCGTTGAAGTGAGTCCTTGAGAGATATTTCCCACGTTCCACTTTTCTTGTATGAGAGATATAATAAAAATAATTAAATAATGATTTAATTATATAAGTAATTTTCCACTACTTCTCACGATCAAACAAGTAGTGTTATACCCTTCACTAATTATGCCCTATCTCTTGAGATTTTCGTTTATGGTATTCTAGCTTGTCACGAACGGGCATTCCGGCTTATCTCTAGATAACCATAATTAGCAAGGATCCATTAAGTTCACAAATCAACACACTTTCCATTCAAGGAACATCCCTAGGCCATTGAACTACTCTCGTGATCAATGAAACCTAGTTCCTTTATATGGTTCCGTCAATCAAGATTCTCCGCTAGGTACTTCTCTCGATTGACTGAATCATACAAATTGGACGTCTCCAAAATGTAAGTCATTTTGAGATTGATATAAAGAAATTGTTTAGATGAAGATAGATGACAAGACTTTTTATTTAAGATGATGAACAAAATGCACTTTGAGTTTCCAACCCCAAGAATAAGGGGGATTACTCACTAGTCATTATAAACAAGCAAGCATAAGTAATAAAAAAAGATAAAGAGAAGAAGGACTTATGATTGTAAAGGGATGATGGCCGGAAATAACTCTTGATATTTATTGCTTTCTTCCAAAAATACTTCAAGAACAATGAACACTTGAATCTTCAAATGTTGTTTTGAACTAATGATAAAGAATTGTATATAATGTATTCTAAACTCAGGTATGCTATTCTATGGTATGATCTTCTCATTTTAGACTGATTACAATGACTTATATATAGATATGGAGGAGACTCTTCAAAGTGGTGCCTTAATAAGGTGCCTTTTAATTCTGCAGACACAATTTGCACGGCCGCTCTTGTGCCTAGAGCACGGCCGCTTTGGCTGGCTTTTGGCCTGTGTGCTTGATTTGGTGTTGTCCTTCTATAGCTTAGACACTTTATTATTTCAAAGGCTCCCATTTGCTCATAAATTGACTCTAAAACCTTTCTAAGAGTATAAAATATACCAAAAGCATAAAATTGAAGATATATGATAAAAGAAGCCAAAATAAACTAAAATGCAAACTAAATGATATTAAAACTAAGGGAAAGATTGATAAATGATGGGATATATGACTATATAATAGTCACTTATCAAACTACCCCACACTAAGCTCTTGCTTGTCCCCAAGCAAGATTAGGATGAAAAAATGGAGATGGAGAAAAGAATGCAAAAGATAAAACAACAAGAATGATCCCTCCGAAAATTTATTGTAGCATGCTTATTGCTTTTGAAAATTGCCTCTAGCTTTCTATTCATATTTTTCATATCCTTAAAAATCACTAGAAAGAAGTATTTAGGGGATATTTCAAAGGAGAAATCTTTTAGACAATAAACTAATATAGCATATATAGGAGTTAATCAAGCAAAGCATATTAGAAGGATGAATATTTGGATCATAAGCTTGGTGAAATGAAAAAGCTTCACTCTTTAGAGTGATTTATGAAAATGACCTTATTGCTTAAAATGTACAAATAAAAAGAATGAACATTTATTCACAAATTATAAGTATCCAAGGAATTGAAATGCATTTTCGAATCACAAGGGTGGAAATGGAGGATGATAGTGGAAAATTTTATCAAGGCCTAACAAATTATCCTATTTTTATACGTGTTATATTTTGCAAAAGATTTTAAGTAATTTTGATCCTTTCAAGTAGGAGACATTGTGGCTGTGAACCCCATGTTCCTAATACTTAGATCAAGAATACTTTTGATATTTCTTCCATTTTGCAAGGAAACATCATCGCAGCGAACGCCGTGCCCCGAGTTACTTAGGAAGTAATAGACTTTGCTTTTTGCTTTTTTATTTGGTGGCTTAGTCACTCTTGAGCAATAAGATAGAATGTTTAGTCTTGATTGATTAGTGGAAATGAAAAAATGGGATTTTTATGAAGGGATGTGATTCAAAAGAAGCAAAACAACGTGAATGTTTCTAATAAGGGAATAAACATCAAAAATATTTGAAATGTACATTTAAAGAAATAAAATTTTTCAAAATTTTTCACAAGATAAAAACCAAGTTCTCAAAGATGATCAAATAAAGATTCAACTAAACAAATAAATGCTTTTCTTGACAAAACCCTATATATTGCTATATTAACTTATGAGGCTTTAATTACTTCCTAAAAAATCCCTATATTTTTCTTTCTATTAATATCTAAGTTTATAGAAAATATGAGAAGAAAGACAAAGTCATTATTCTAGAGCAAATAGCAAGCATAAGGATTAATAATAGGGATCATCATATAGGGATTTTTTTTAAATACTAGACATGAATACATAAAGAAAAGAAAATGCAACTAAGTTAAAAATGAAAACTAAACTAGAAAGCATTAAATTTTAAACTAGAAAGCAAGAAATAAAGATAGGTAATCACCCCCCCCACACACACTTGAAGTGAACATTGTCCTCGATGTTTCAAAGATCAATGTCAATTCGGGGAGGGTGAAGAGAAACTTAAAAAACTTACTTGGGATTAGGGGTGGGATCTCCGCGTGCAATTAATGATACTACTCCAATTGGGTCACCGGTCATGTAATGCTTTAGCCTTTGACTGTTTACCTTGAACTCTCCTTTTGCTTTGTTCCCAATTATAATGGCTCCGTATGGATATACCTTACGCACTTGATATGGGCCCGTCCATCTTGATTTTAGCTTACCCGGAAAAAGCTTTAATCGAGAGTTAAAAAGTAGTACCATGGCTCCTTCTTTGAAATCTCTCCTTATGATATGTGCATCATGCCACTTCTTTGTCTTTTCTTTGTATAACTTGGCACTTTCATATGCTTCACAACGGAGTTCTTCAAGCTCTTATAACTGAAGCTTTCGCTTTTCACCGGCTTTTGCTAAATCGTATTTTAGAGCTTTAATTGCCCAATACGCCTTGTGTTCAAGCTTCACCGGTAAATGACACGGCTTTCCATACACCAAACAAAAATGAGTTGTTCCGATGGGTGTTTTGAAAGCGGTGCGTTAAGCCCACAAAGCATCATTTAACTTTATTGACCAATCCTTTCTTGAACTTATTACCGTTTTCTCCAAGATCCACTTTATTTCCCGGTTTGACACTTCCACTTGCCCGCTCATTTGAGGATGATACCCGGTACCCATTTTATGATGGACTTCGTACTTCTTTAATAAAGCCTCGAATTGGCGGTGTGAAAAATGCGAACCACCATCACTTATGATAACTTTTTAAACCCCGAACCTTGGAAAAATAATGTCCTTGAAAAGCTTCATGACGACTTTTGAGTCGTTTGTTGGAGACGCTATAGCTTCCACCCATTTTGAGACATAATCCACCGCCACTAAAATATAGTTGTTGTTGAAAGACGTTGAAAATGGTCCCATGAAATCAATGCCCCAAACATCAAAGATCTCAACCTCTAAAATATTATTAAGAGGCATTTCATTTCTTCTTGAAATGTTGCCGGTTCTTTGGAAACGATCACAAGAAATAACAAAATTTTGAGAATCTTTGAAAAGTGTGTGTGTGTGAGTGTGTGTGTTGCATTTTGAAAAGGAGCTTGAATGACAAGCTTTAATCTTGGTTTGAATGACAAACGTTGATTTGTGGTAAAAATCGAGCGTTTGAATGACAAACGTCGATTTTATGAGTTTGAAAAAAGGGTTCGAATGACGAACTTAAATCTTTAGTTTGAATGTCAAACGTTGATTTTAATGAAAAGAGCGTTTGAATGTCAAACGTCGGGTTTTGAGTCGAAAATGAGCGTTTGGATGCCAAACGTCGATTTTGCGTTGTTTTGAAAAAGAGTTCGAATGACGAACTTCAATCTTTAGTTTGAATGTCAAACGTTGATTTTAATGAAAAGAGCGTTTGAATGTCAAACGTCGCGTTTTGAGTCGAAAATGAGCGTTTGGATGCCAAACGTCAATTTTGCATTGTTTTGAAAAGGAGTTCGAATGACGAACTTAAATCTTTAGTTTGAATGTCAAACGTTAATTTTAATGAAAAGAGCGTTTGAATGTCAAACGTCGAGTTTTGAGTCGAAAATGAGCGTTTGGATACCAACGTCGATTTTGCGTTGTTTTGAAAAGGAGTTCGAATGACGACCTCCGGTTTTGAACCGGGCATTACATTGTTACCAATTTCATGAAAAGAGGCATTAAATGATATGCGATCAACAAGTCATTTTGTGAATCGGAATTTTATAAGTAAATACTATCACGAACCAAATGGCTCGGACCTTTAAAGGACAGTATTTAAAGTGCGGTATCAACGGAATCAAACGATCCGGACAATAAAGATGCGATCGACGAGCCAAACGGCTCGGATTTGTAAAGGTACAGAAATTAAATGACGGTATCGACGGATCAAACGATCCGAATTTTGTAAATGACAATAACGAACCAAACGGTTTGGACGGTAAACATACGAATCGACGGATCGATCGATCCGGACAGTAAATGACATAAACGTAAAAAATGGGACTGGAATGCCATTTTAACCCGAAATTACTTCTCTTACGGGAGAGAAGATGATTAAGGGGTAAAAGGTATCGAGCCCCGTAGACGGCATTACGTTTACATTTTGAGAGTTTCGACCGGAATGAAAATAGCGTTTGACGTTTAATCGAGGTGAAACGAGGTTTTAGAGAGAGAGTGTGTTACCTGTGGCTAGGGGCTGACTCTTTGGCTCGATTGACGTATACGGGATACGATTTTGGTGTTTGAAAGGTGTTTTGATGTTGTTTAGTTCGTGTTTGGTCGAAAAATGGGATTTTCACGCAAATCGAGACAAAATGGGGCTCGGGAGGGGGGTAGATGGCCTACGACCGTGGGTTTTTTTAGAGAGGGTTAATGTTTTTTCCTTTTTTTTTTTACAAATGACAGCCCTTGCATTTATAGGGGTGAAATTGCAAAACAGGTCGGACGGCCTTATCCTCAATTTGGGAGGTTTTTGGGTATTTTAGAAATTTGGGGGACTTGATGAGAATTATGGTTTTACACGTAAAATAGGCCAGACGGCCTAACTATCAATTTCAGGGGTATTTTGGTGTTTTCACCCCTGAATTTGATTGATGGGGATGGAGGAGGCCATGCATGCGTGCCATGTGTCCTGATGAGTCACCAGGGCTAGGGCTTTTGTCCCGTTTATCACGGTTTTGACTGTTTTCTAAATAATTGTTCGGAAAATGTCCGAAACACCCCCGGAAAGTCCCGAAAAGTGCGTTTTTTGAGGAGAGTTGTACTTTTATGTGTGATAACGTGTGTTGAGTACACTTTGATGTCGCGATGCACGGGGCATGCCTGAGATGTCTCGTTGACTCGAGAATGGGGAGCTTAACGGATTCCGGTTAACCTGGAAAGGGCCAGTTAACGGATTCCGATTAACTCTTAACGGATTTTGGCGATCCGGATTTGGGTACTTACAATGACTTATCTAGATATGGATATGTCTATCTGATGAAGTTCAAAAGTGAATTATTTCAGATATTTAGAATATTTCAAAATGAAGTACAAAATCAACTTGGCAAAACTATTAAAGTACTTCGATCCGATTGAGGTGGTGAATATTTAAGCCAAGAGTTTGACAATCATCTCAAAAACTGTGTAATCATTTCAGAGTTGACTCCACCCGGAACACCACAATGGAATGGTGTATTGAGAGGAGGAATAGAACCTTGTTGAACATGGTTCGTTCGATGATGAGTCAAGTTGACCTTCCTATTTCCTTTTGGGGACATGCATTAGAGATTGCTGCATTCACACTAAACAGAGTCCCCACTAAATCGGCTCCTAAGACCCCACATGAGATGTGGCATGAAAGAAAACTTAATTTGTCTTTCATGAAAATTTGGGATTGTGAAGCTTATATGAAGAGACTTGTCTCCGATAAGTTAGCACCAAAATCTGACAAAGTTATTTTCGTTGGTTATCCAAAATAAAATAAAGGATATTACTTTTACAACCACAATGAGAACAAAGTGTTTGTTGCTCAATATGGTACTTTTCTTGAGAAAAAGTTTCTCAATAAAGGATCTAGTGGGAGTAAAATTGATCTTGAAGAAGTTCAAGAACCCGAAGATAACATGGAACCAAGAGTAGAGACAGAACCAAGTTCACAAGGAGTTGTGGAACCGGTTCAAGATGCACAATTCCATCGTAGATTGGATAGTTTACGATCCGAACCCGAGTTATATGGATTTCTCGTATCGGAAAGTAATGAAGTGGAAGTCATTGAAAATGACGAACCTACTTCTTATCAAGAGGCGATGTCCACTCCTGATTCGGATAAATGGCTAGGAGCCATGGAATCCGAATTACAATCCATGCATAATAATCAAGTTTGGAACTTGATTGATCCACCTGAAGGTGTAAAAACCATGGGGTGCAAGTGGGTCTTCAAGAAGAAGACCGACATGAATGGGAAGGTGTATACTTACAAGGCTAGGCTTGTAGCAAAGGGATATAGGCAAATTCATGGTATTGATTATGATGAAACCTTTTTGCCTGTTGCAATGCTTAAGTCTATTAGAATTTTAATTGCCATAGCCGCATATTACGACTATGAGATATGGCAAATGAATGTCAAAACAGCTTTCCTAAATGGGAAGCTAGTTGAGGATGTGTACATGATACAGCCTGAAGGGTTTGTCGATCCAATAAATTCTAACAAAGTATGCAAGTTTCAAAGATCCATATAAGGGTTGAAGCAAGCTTCTAGGAGTTAGAATCTTTGTTTTGATGAATCGATCAAAGATTTTGGTTTCATCAAGAACGAAGATGAACTAGGTGTATTGATGGATAAAATCCTCATGTAATAAAAACCTTGCAAGTGTACAAATTACCGAAGTAGCAATATACAAAAGTAAGTGTCGAACCACAGAGATTTGTGTATTGAACAAATTGATTTAATTAGTGTAAAAAGTAACAAAGGAAAAGGGGTTTTGATTTGATTGATTAATTAACTACTAAAGCAATAAACTAAAGTACTGAAACTGAAGAAAACAAGCAAACAAGTAAAAAGGATTTAACCAGATTAAAAGGATTCATGGATTGGATTTCATAGTTGTCCTTTTATATGCTAGAGTTTAATAGATTATAAAAATAACAATCTCGTTCAAAGATTCATTCTCTTGACTAAGGTTTGAGACGTTTGATGTTCGAATTGTAACCCCAATATTTCTATCGTACTGTAAATTCCGGTAGGTCAAAACAATATTCAAGAAATTCATTAAGTAAATAAGAAATATATGAATCTAGGTTTTCTTGAATTCCGGTAGGTCAACAATTAAACCTAATTGATAAAATAGTGATCTTTATATAAATTGTCCACGGTAGTGCAACAATCTAAACCAATAAATTGAATGATAAATATTTCATCAAATAAGAACGAGAAAGTTTGAAAGAATTAAAATAGGCCTAGCATAGAAATCCGACAACTACTACATCCAATCCATGAAATAGAAAAATTAGCTACTCATATTCATTGTCGAAATCACAAATTTAAATAAAAAAACATAAAAACCTCGAGTCGAATCGTAATAAAAATACGGAACAAAGGAATTGTTGTTCTTCATTTTTCTCCAAAGAATAGTGCACGGCTTCAATCTAAAAACCAATTGCTGCCTTTATATAATAACCTAGGTTGAAAAGAAATTGGGAAACAGCCGTGTGACAGGCCCAAAACCAGGCCCAGTCGCCAAGTCCAACTCGTGCTAACTAGTCGTTCCACCTTGTCTAACTCGTTCTGATCAATGCAGAAATTGTGGGATTTTTCTTTGCCCAGCAGCCGCCTGGACCAGCCTTTGTCTCGGCCATGCCTTGCTGTTTTTTGGTCGACCACAATTTGCTATCTTGGCCCATTTTTTTGTGCAATCCTTTTGGATTCGTTTCGCGCTAATTGCACAGTCGCACGTTGGTCACTATAATTTCCTCTTTTGCACTTTGATCTTTAAACTTTCCATAATTTCACTTTAGGCCTTAAACTTCATAATTAAAGTTTAGTCCTCAGCTTTTCAAAATTGCAATTTGGTCCCAAAATTTTCAAAGTAGGCACAAATCTTCTATTTTCAGCATTGTTTCACATCGACCCATGTACTTTCAAAACACTACAAAATACATTAAATTCTCAAGGTTTCGAGCAGAAACTAAGCTTAGGAACATATTTTTTGGACGGGTAAAACCACATCCATCAAATACCCCCAAACTTACCTTTTGCTCGTCCTCGAGTAAAACAAAACTAAAACAAAATAAAAACTAAATAACTAAATTAAAATAAAAGAAAATATTTTAGGATTGTTCAATTCATATAATAGGTCGTTGGCACAACAAGTCTCTGATCTTACAACACACATAATCTACAAGAATTATCATGAACATGGGACTATAATTACATGGATGCATCTAACTTACAATTCTCCACCACATAATGAAATATGAATGAAATACGGGAGATCATTGTCACCAAAGTAAGATATTTTATAGGGTCACTAACCACATGCTCTAAATCAATGATAATAAGATGAAATTTCACAAGGACACTCATATGCATGTTTAAACAAAACTGTCAACCCGGCTACTCTTTAGGGATCAAATATGGCTTAACGGCTTGTAATGTATCGCTATAACGTGGGCTAGGTTCACGGTTCCAAAAGAAGGTAAGGACATAAGAAGTCAAGCAAGTAAAAATAGGAAGTCTTCATCATACATCCTCCCATTGAAATTTATCACTCCGCTTCATTCCAACCCATTGATTTAACCCTCAAACTTATAATTTTGTATACTTTCAAACTTGGGGTTGATCACCTTTCTTTCTCTTTTTTTTTCACTTTCCACTTTAACATTAGAGAGGGCTCGACTTTTTTTTTCTTTTCTTTTGATCTTTCCTTTTTTTTTTTTTTTGCTTTGCACAAATATATAATGAAGAATGTGCATTCAATATTTCTTTTGCCCAAGCCCCTCTTTCATTACATAACATGACCCTTTTCTTTCTTTTCATGACCACTTTCCACTAAACCCTATGATTTTCCAAACATCACCCACAATCCCTATTCATTCCCTAGTTTCACTTTCTTGAAAAGGTGAGAAAAATAGTGTATAAGTTAAAAGGGTATGATAATGAGGGTACAAAAGAAGGCGAATGGTGGTCTAAAATAACCTCTCACTTTGTGAGAGATTCGATTCTTTTTCAAGCTCAAAAGGGGTTCTAGCGGAAATTTTTTATATAAGTGACTAGAAAGTTAAAGGCTCACAAATAGACTTCAAAGAAAATAGCCACATATCACTTCCCGAATAGCCTAATTGATGTGCAATTGACAGTCAGACAAACATGTTCTAAGGACCCCGAGAATGTCAAAGTGATCCTATAAAGGTCTCATAAATTGGCAACAATGATCAAGAAAAATAATATGGAAGTGAAAGTTGGAGAAATCATACTTTATATGTTTCAATGCAATTATATCCCCATATTGACAATAGTACTCAAGATTTTAAAATTAAATCACTCTCAAATCATCATGGACTCTTGCCAACTTCCCAAAATATAAAAAGAACAAAAAATTTTAAAATTTTCTATTTTTTTGGAGGGTGACACTATATACACTCTCCTATAAACCCACAAACTCGGAGAGATGTCTACCCCCAAACTCAAAACATGCTATGTCCTCATAGCAAAGAGAACAAAAACATGCATTGGGTTCAAAGGACGATATGACACAACAAAACAAATAAAACTAGCAAATAAAACATACCTACTTGGGTTGCCTCCCAATAAGCGCATTTGGTTAAGGTCGTTAGCCTGACCGTTGCTCCCATTTGGACTTCACTTTTCGTCCTTTGGCCCACTTCATGATTTCGCGGGTCCTTATGTTCAGTTCATGCCCCATAAATATTCCTCGAGCTTTGATATTGTTTTGTGCCCAATGGATTTTTTGACGTTTCAGCTTCTTGGGATTCTCCTCTTTCAATCCTTCGACACTTTCTTCACCCTCAAAAATAGGGGGAGGTACAAGAATGAGGGAGAAAAAATCTTTCACACATTCAATGGGATGGATAAGGTCTTTCTTGAGGCATTGTTCGTCAATTTGGTCGGGCCCAACCTCATCAACATTAACGCCCTCATCATCTTTTAATTTTTCTTCCACCCCATCTTCTTCACAATCAACCTCTTCATCAACAACCACAACATCACTAGCAGGAGACAGAGAGAGAATCGATAGTTCGTCACTAATGGAAGCGTCCTCCCATTCATAACGTTCAAGTTGGATAGAACTAGTATCTCGCTCACAACCTCTTAATGCTTCTAATATATTAGTCACTCGTGCTTCCAACCTATCCATGGTTGCACCAAATTGTTTTCGTTGTTGAAGATTTTCCTCCCTCAAACTTGTCAAAGCCTCTTCCCATGATCGCTTTTTAGGTTGCGGTGGATCATCATAATGTGGCTCATAATTGTTTCATGCCCGGCTTGAGTGGTTTCCCCTCCATTGTGTATAACAATTGGGGAAATAATCATATTATGGTTGTCATGGGTGGAACAAACTCCTTTCTTGCATTTGTGGAGAATACTCATGAAAATATGTCCTAGACAGACAATCATTAGTAGCATGAGAGTATAATCCACAACAGGAACATGCATCTTGTATTATATTGGCACTAGGAAAAGCACTTTTTGCATTGAACAAAGCAATTAATTATTTTACTTGCTCGGTCAACATCTCATTAGAATGTGATTCTTGCATGACCTTTAATTTTTAAACAACTAGAAAAAGAAAGAAAATTATTTACACTAAAAAGAAGCTAATAAAAGAAAAATATTTACAATACACTAACAAAATAAACTTATTCAAATCACAACAAATCCCCGGCAACGGCGCCAAAAACATGATGGATAAAATCCTCGTGTAATAAAAACCTTGCAAGTGTACAAATTACTGAAGTAGCAATATACAAAAGTAAGGGTCGAACCACAGAGATTTGCGTGTTGAACAAATTGATTTAATTAGTGTAAAAAGTAACAAATGAAAAGGGGTTTTGATTTGATTGATTAATTAACTACTATAGCAATAAACTAAAGTACTGAAACTGAAGAAAACAAGCAAACAAGTAAAAAGGATTTAACCAGATTAAAAGGATTCATGGATTGGATTTCATAGTTGTCTTCTTTCTATGCTAGAGTTTAATAGATAATAAAAATAACAATCTCGTTCAAAGATTCTTTCACTTGACTAAGGGTTGGAACGTTTGGTGTTCGAATTGCAACCCCAATATTTCTATCGTATTATTGTAAATTCCGATTGGTCAAAATAATATTCAAGAAATTCATTAAGCAAATAAGAAATATATGAATCTAGGTTTTCTTGAATTTCGTTAGGTCAACAATTAAACCTAATTGATGAAATAGTAATCTTTATATAGATTGTCCACGGTAGTGCAACAATCTAAACTAATAAATTAAATGATAAATATTTCATCAAATAAGAACGAGAAAGTTTGGAAGAATTAAAATAGGCCTAGCATAGAAATCCGACAACTACTACATCCAATCCATGAAATAGAAAAATTAGCTACTCATATTCATTGTCGAAATCACAAAATTAAAATAAATAAACATAAAAACCTCGAGTCGAATCATAATAAAAATATGAAACAAAGGAATTGTTGTTCTTCCTTTTTTCTCCAAAGAATAGTGCACGGCTTCAATCTAAAAACCAATTGCTGCCTTTATATAATAACCTAGGTTGAAAAGAAATTGGGAAACAGCCGTGTGACAGGCCCAAACTAGGCCTAGTCGCCAAGCCCAACTCGTGCTAACGAGTCGTTCCACCTAGTCCAACTCGTTCTGATCAATGCAGCAATTGTGGGATTTTTCTTTGCCCTGCAGCCGCCTGGACCAGCCTTTGTCTCGGCCATGCCTTGCTGATTTTGGTCGGCCACAATTTGCTGATGCAGCCACAATTTGCTATCTTGGCCCATTTTTTTTTTTTTTTGCAATCTTTTTGGATTCGTTTCGAGCTAATTGCACAGTCGCACTTTGGTCACTATAATTTCCTCTTTTGCACTTTGATCTTTGAACTTTCCATAATTTCACTTTGGCCCTTAAACTTCATAATTTCTGTTTAATCCTCAGCTTTTCAGAATTGCAATTTGGTCCCTAAAACTTCCAAAGTAGGCACAAATCTTCTATTTTAAGCATTGTTTCACATCGACCCATGTACTTTCAAAAAACTACAAAATACATTAAATTCCCAAGGTTTCGAGCAGAAACTAAGCTTAGGAACATATCTTTTGGATGGATAAAACCACATCCATCACGTATACATGAAGTTCAGTGGGAGCGTAGTACTATTTATATTATTGTATGTCGTTGATATCTTACTTATTGAAAATGACATTCCTGCACTTCAGACTGTCATGTCTTAGTTAGGGAAGTGTTTCTCAATGAAAGATATGGGTGAAGCCGCCTACATCCTTAGCATCAAGATCTGTAGAGATAGATCTAAAAGGATGATTGGTTTGAGTCAAAGTACTTACATTGACAAAGTTCTTAGAAGATTCAAGATGTAAAATTCTAAGAGAGGAAACTTGCCAATAGATCATAGTGTTACTCTTAGAAAGACTTAGTGTCCTAAGACAACTAGTAAGCGAAAGAGAAATGCTTCGGCTATTGGATCTATCATGTATGCCATGATTTGTACTAGACCTGATGTCTCGTATGCTCTAAGCATGACAAGTCGATACCAATCTGATCCTGGTGAAAACCATTGGATGGCAGTTAAGACAATCCTTAAGTACTTAAGAAGGACTAAGGATGCATTCTTGGTCTTTGGAGGGATGGAAGATGATCTTGTTGTAAAAGGTTACACAGATGCAAGCTTCCAAACTGACAAAGATGATTTTAGTTCGCAATCGGGGTTTGTGTTTATGCTTAACAGAGGTGCGATTTGTTGGAAGAGTTCCAAGAAGAGTACCATAGCCGATTCTACAACTGAGGCCGAATATATAGTGGCATCAGATGCAGCTAAAGAGGCAGTTTGGATCAAGAAGTTCATTAGTGATTTGGAAGTCGTTCCAAGTATCACTAATCCGGTAGAACTTTATTGTGACAACAATGGTGCCATTGCCCAAGAAAAGGAACCAAGGTCACATCAATGATCCAAACACATACTTAGACGTTTCCACCTCATTCAAAAATTCGTAGAAAGAGAAGACATAAGATATGCAAAGTATCAACCGACGATAACATAGGGGATCCCCTTACAAAGCCCCTCGCAAAAGCAAAGCACGATGGTCATGTTAGGTCCATGGGTGTACAATACATATGAGATTGGGTCTAGTGCAAGTGGGAGATTTTTGGTGTTATGTCCTAGGCTTATAGTTATTTTGACTCATAACTAATACCGTTATGTAATCGTCTTTACCATTTATAATAGAGAATGTTTATCTTGAGTATTATATGCTTTACATGTTTATTATTATATTATGTGTCCCTAGTTATTGTGAATAACTAGTATAAGGTTGTAATGGATAATCATAGAGATGATTATATACATGGGGATACACATTGCACTTATGGGTACTTGTTAGGGAACAAGGTACTGAACTGACCCATCTATGAGATTTATGACATGGTCTATGATCATATATGTCATGATTAAATCTCATGATAGTCGGGTCATTAGAATCCTTAGTACCTGAGATTATCATCGTCTTCCACATGATGAACGTTGTGTTTGATGTAGTCTAACACTATCTTTAATAGGATAGCAATAAGGGCTATGTTGGCACGAATGAATTCTTGTAGGAAAGAATGATATGTCAAGATGGGATTTGTCCCTCGTAAAAAGAGATGTCTGCTTGGGCGATGAATAGTATTGATGAAATGTGTGGCCACACTCAAGAGATTTGATAGAAATCAAATGCACTTGGATTATCAACATATTCAGAGTCGAGAAAGCATTGAACAATATAAGTTGACGTGGATCATGGCTTATGTTCAATATGAGATCGTGAGACAAAGGGATTGTGACAATGATCTATCAAGGAATCAAGCTTTGATTTTATATGGGCTTTAATATTAAATTAACCATAACTAGCGTTACACCCATGCGTTAAACACACGGGCTAAAAACTATTTCAAAGAAAGTTAAGATTTTAAGCAACTATCTATGTAAAAATTATAGATGAAGATAAAAATAATAACTTTAAGATAATACTTTTTCATAAATTGACACTAATTTTAATGAATTAATATTACAAATTTTGGAAAATTTCCTAGATAAAATCGTATCTAAAATGTTTTTTTATGTAAAAATGTGATAATATTTATTTTGGTGAGATAACAAAATAAAATAGCACGATAGAAGAAATATGACTTTTTTATAAGTAGAAAAAATATGACTTAAAAAAAAAACTAAAAACCATATCTATATTATATATACTCGTATAAAAAGAAGGTTGTATAATAGGAGAGAGAAACATGGAGAGTCGATGAATTATCCGCTTTATTAAAAAAATAATTTATTACTACTGTCTCCGTCCCAAAATAAATTACCTTTTTTGTTCTAAAATAAATAACCTTTTTGTTCTATATTGTGTTCATAATTGATTTTTGTCAATTTATATTTTCATATTTTATTTTATAGTTGCATGATGTATTATTTCAAAAAATTATTACTTACTTAATATGATAATATAAAATTTTAAATGAAAGAGTTGTCATTTTATGTAATATAGAGTGGACTGATAACATATACTCCCTCTGTCCCATAAAACATTACCCCTTTTACTATTTTGGGCGTCCCACTTTAAAGTCCCTCTTTCCTAAAAAGGAAAAAAAAATTACTATTCTCTCCACTCATTCTCTCTCCTCCCACTCACAACACTTTTCAAATTTACTATTCTCTCCACTCATTCTCTCTCCTCCCACTCACAACACATACTTTAATAACATTATTTCTTATTTTCCGTTCTCATTAGTAAAGGGGTAAAGTTCTCCGGGACGGAGGGAGTACATAGAGTAGTTGAAACACATTTTTTTTAATAAAATAGCAGTATTAGAAAGTGAGTTAGTTGGTAGTTAGTGTTAATAATTAGAGTGACCTACAATCACTACTTATATTATTAGAGTCTTGGAGTTTGAGTATGTCGATAAATTAAAAGAAAAAACAATGTTCTAGAACCATCTATGTTTTGGAGGAAAAAGTAAGCACTAGATTGCACTTGTGTCTTTATATATACTAGCAGTACACCCGTGCGATGCACGAAAATAGCATAATTTACTTTAAACCAAAATTAGTACAACAATATATATAATCAAATATCAATTAAAATTAAAAAATATATTATGAAATGGTGATATTTAACATAAATATAGGAAAGTGATGCTGCCAAAAAGATCGAATCAGCCCAAATCCAGTTGTCATTTGTACTCTGGCGATTGAATAGCCTGAAAAGGAAACATGAAACGTAAACTAAGTCGGGGCTTCTCCGGCGAAGGCCCTCCGACGTGAGAGTAAGTTTTTGTTTAGAGAGAGAGAAATCAATTTGACAAATTTTAGGGTCAAAGATATAACATACCAAAATATGTGAATTATGGCTTGTATTTATATGTTTAGCAATGTATAATCCATGTTGAATTGGATTGCTAAGAGATAAGATATAAATCCTAAGAGGATTATATTTGATGAGTCCCTGTTGGACCTGAATTTGTATGTGAGGTGATTATAATCCTATAGGAAATATAACTGCTCAATGACCCACTTTGAATAGGACTGGATAACTGCCATTCTGCAAGTATGCCGGGGAGGTCTCTCGTCGTCGTCAAGGGAGGTCTCCTCGTCCTTGGAGGGAGGTCTCCTCGTCGTCAAGGGAGGTCTCCTCGTCGTCAAGGGATGTCTCCTTGTCCTTGGAGGGAGGTCTCCTCGTCATCAAGGGAGCTCACCTCATCCTCGGAGGGAGGTCTCCTCATCGTCAAGGGAGGTCTCCTCATCCTCAAGGGAGGTCTCCTCGTCATCAATGGAGCTCACTTCGTCCTCGGAGGGATATCTCCTCATCCTTAGAAAGAGGTCTCCTCGTCATTGAGACTTGGTCATTTCGCCTACTACGTCTAGGTCGACCTAGGGGAATGACGAAAAAGCTTGGTTCGAGGAAGGTAGAGAATACCATTCCCTTCCTCGTACATCATACTAAGGATTATGTTTAGGGTCCAATCCACTTGGGCCTTGCCCGGACTAGCCCAAGTTTGTATCTCAATTTATACCGTTCAGTGGCCCCCGACTTCCTAGCTCGGCTATGCCGCAGAGGAAGTGAGATCTGCCTCAGTTTATGAGAATACGAACAGGCGTCACGTGGCAAGTGTCGCTTCAATATCCACCAGTTTAATAGTACAATGATGAGGCATGGTGCACGATGCCTTACAGCGTCTTGGAACTCCACCAAGGGCATTAAATGTTATGGAAAGGACGGCATTTGACCCGTATTCGACCCAATTTCAACCCGGATTTGGGGGGATGAATGAAGAAGACATCGAGGTGTCACATGCCGAGGGAGGCAACCAACCTGAGATTCCCCAAGGATCAACCCCTCAAGGCGAGGTGACCATAGCTGACGGCCAAGCTCCAACCGAGGAGGTCAACGCCTTAAAGAGGGGCTCTGCACCCAAGCGCCCAAGGGAGGCAGAGGTGGTCGGTTCCTCGAAGAAGGCAGCCTCTATTTCCTCGACCAGACTTTATGCCAAACATGTTAAAATCATGTGCTGAGGCCGATTAGTTTGTCCAGGAGGTAAAGGAGGTGCCAATCCTCAAGGGCATGGATCTTCTATCCCGCGAAGGGTGGAATCAGATGGTTGGTCAGGCTGTCATCTGCAGATCCTTCGACGAGGATTATGCAGAGCAGATGAAGGTTGCCAAGCCTATTATCGACCATCCTACTATTAGGAAGGGCCTCCTGTTAGCCGAGGCTTCTTCTTCGTCCATTACTTTGCTTTTACTGTTAATTTTTTTTTCCTTTGTTGTGAATTAGCTTGCTTCAGTTTCGGCATATGAGGCCATCTAATACAAGGCGGTTGAGACCCATGATAAAAAACATGAGGAGCAAGAGCTCAGAGATAAAGAGGCTCTAAAAGAGGCTTTTGAGTTCCTCAAGCATCTTTGAGTTGATGATGATGCCTTCAAGGTGACCAGGGATGAGGCCGAGGAAGAGAAACGAGTTGCCAAGGAGGCATTAACTCGTGCAGAAGAGGCCGTCATGCTGAAGGAGGCTGCGGTGGCCAGATTGAAGGAGGAGAAGGAGTTTGTTTTAAAGGAGGCCGAGGAGGCGGCGACTTCCCGTCTACAGGTGGAGGCAAGCATTCTATCCAAGGAGGAGAGTGCCATTGCTCGTTACAAAGCCAACCCGGCTTTTAACGAAGCAGTGGACGAGAATATGGGCACCATGTTCATAGATGGCTACATGCACCTGACCAGGAGGGCCATGGCAGACACGTCCGTCTCCTTCGACCTGGAGAGGATAGCTAGGTGGATTTGCCAAGAAGCCTATGACGAGGAAGCCCGCAAGCTGCACTACCTCGTCCCATATTCTGAAAATGCCCTTCAGATGAGTGCCACACTAGATGCTGAGGCTGACCGACCTGCTTGGATTCCTCTTGCTATCTATCCCCAAAATATTAACGCCATTATAAATAATTGAGGTCAAAGAATTTGGGAGGGAAAAAAATCATAAATTAAGGCATCCAGTCAAAAGCACTTGATGTTGATTTCAATGTCTAATATCTAAATTTATGCCGCGAATGTAAATGACTAAAATACCCTCGACAGATTTCCAAATTTAAGCACTTGATGTTAACGTTTTTTAGCGCAAAATTTCCATTTTGGTCACTTTCTTGCTTTTAATATAGTATAGATATAGATATAGATTAGAGTCTTGGAGTTTGAGAATGTCAATAAATTAAAAGAAAAAATAATATTTTAGAACCATCTATGTGTTGGAGGAAAATGTTAGCACTAGATTGCACTTGTGCCTTTATAGATATAGTTTAGGAAAGTAGCCGCAGGCTATCAACCATTGTATCTTCTGAAGGGATCTATAACGACAGGTTGGTATGCCCTGACGTTTGTTTTGTTTGGCAAAACTAATATTTTGGTGACCCATCTATAGAACTATAGGCCAATTTCCAATGTTTTCATATTTTTTTCATAATCCTCACTGAACATTTATGTTATTTCAATGTCACTACTCCGTCCAATAAATCATTAAAAAGTCTAACAAAAGTTAGTTATAAGGTTAAGTTTTTGATGTTTATAGATTGGCACTTTGACACTTCAGAGAAAATAGCTTTCTATTATGTACATTTGCATTTTGAGAACACAGAATCTTTTTTTTTTAAATCATTTGTTATAGATTGGCATTTGACACTTTCAATGTTCAAACTGAAATGTCTAGAAAGTTTAAAAGAAATGTCAAAATTGATATTAGAGATATCAATTTTCATATTAAAACTTATCAAATATCTGCTTCAAAACAAAACAATAGAATTACATATTTTAAAATTAAGATGAAAGAAATGGAGCGGCTAGGAACAACACAGGAACAGAAAAACGACTGATGTGAGTCCTGATGCTATCACACCAATACTAGCACCAACAGTAAACAGCAGCGAAAATGAATAAATTAAAATGAAATGAACAAAGGAACTAACACTCATCTACAGAAATTTGCTGTAGACAATAAAACTTCTTTTGAATCGAATACACAAATGCAAACTAATAGAGATAAAAATAACCAAACTACTCTCAGAAAAACAGACACACGCTTAAGAGAGAATTCTTCAGCCTTTATACTCTGTAAAAACCGTGTGTAGCAAATGAGGAATGATCCTCATATTTATAGCAAAGGAGTCTTCAGATGTGGATAACTGAAGCTTGGAATTTATCTGTTCAATTTAATCTTTTTTATCCCTTTTATCTACTCAGCACTTCTTAAACCATGAACCAAAATATCCAAAACATCCAAACAAACCAAAATAAACATCACCATAGTTCCTACTGTAATTAAAAACCGACAGACATAAAGTTTAAAAATTTTTTTGAAACTTAAATCCACCATATAACAATAAGATCAGAAGGACTTCATTCAGAAGCCCTTGTCCCAACTCTGCCTTCCTTGATCCATCTCTGCTCTGGTTTCTTCAAGAAGCTCCCACCTAAACTCCTGGCTTATGTCTTGAAAAGCACGGCTTGAGCTAGCTCCCCCTTTTTGAGCAGATAAGCTTTCTCGAGCAGCCATTAACTTGTTTCGCCTGGTGGACATCTCCTTGAACTGGACTCTTGCATTGAGCATTGTTCTTTCCAGAAACTTGATTTCTTCAGTGTATACATCCATTGGGTCAATAGGTGGTATTGGAGATGCTGGCACATCATCCCCAACATCTCCAGTGTCATCTTCCTCACCATCATGCACTTCAATAACAGGGTCATCACACTATAAGAAACAAGCTTATTTACGGCGGATTTTAACCGCCATATATAGAAAGCGCCCCACCGTATATGTTATTTACGGCGGAAAATGCTCCGTATATATGGCATCGTATAAAACATCGTCGTATATAGTATTTACGGCGGTATATCCACCGTAAATACTATATACGGCAGATATACAACCTCCATATATATTTGTAAATATATACGGCAGCTTATGGGCCACCGTATAAAGGTAAATACAAATACACCGTATGTATAACAGACGTATTTGAGGAAGTTTGTTACGGCGTTTATATACCGCCGTATATGATGAAAAATAGACGAGTCGTCCAGTATAGAACGAGTCATCCCATTTGCAGCCCACCCAGATTCCCTCGTCCCCCTTTGGGGATGAGTCGTCCATGATGCTTTTATACGGAAGATTTAGGGTTCCGCCGTAAATGATTTGTTATGAGACGAGTCGTCCACCAGGGCACGAGTCGTCCCATTTGCACCCCACCCAGGTTCCCTCATCCCCCCTTTGGGCACGAGTCGTCTAATTCACTATTTACGACGGATTTTTGAACCGCCGTAAATAAATATATTTTTTTTCCATCCAGCCCTATATAATTCACTTTCCCCAAAAATACACCCGCAAAAACCAAATTCAACCTGTACACACACAAATGCAACCTGTATATAAACGAAAATACACCCGCAATCAATGTTTACAATCCACATAATAACCATTAACACAAAATAAATGTTGAATGTATATACAACACAAAATCAACATAATAACCATTAACATGTACAAAAAAGATAGTTGAATGTATCCAAAACTCAATCAATGTTTAAAATCCACAACTTTGAGAAACATACCACCACCTATTCATTATTACCTTTTCCATGTTCTTCCATAAAACAATGTTTCAAATCTTCTATTTGCTATTGAAATTGTTGGCGTTGCTCCTCAAGTTACCTTTCAAGATCTGTTTTGACAGATGACACCGTCTCCTGATGTTCAGCAATACGGGCTGCAGAAGCGCTCTGAGAAGTTGAGGCTTTACCAAACACCCTAGTTTTGGTAACACCGCCTCCCATACATCGCACTCTCCCATGGTCATCATTTCCCATCAAATCTGTAAATATATTTTCTCGCTTGCTGGAAGAGTTTTGTTCCTCCTCTGGTAGCTCTTCAATTGCATCATTAAACGTTACCTGTAACAAAAATAACATGTTCAATATAAATGTTTTAACTTTAATTAATATTATGAAAATGAAGTTAGAAATGAAAAAAGTATTCTGTACAAGAACAAAACTGAAACAAAAAAGGTTGAAACTTTAACTTACGATCATACGAGAGGTGGTGTCATCTGCAGCCGTTTTGCCCGTGCGCGTAGCTATGAACAAGCTTACGCGATCAGTTGGTAATCCCTCGTCTACTCTCTACCATTTATAATAGAATCATTTGACCAAAAAATTATATTTATAAACGATACAAAAAGAAACATTAATTGACAACTGAGAACTAAATTGAACGATGACAAACCTCTTTTATGACAGTGGAATGGGACTTTTTTCCAGTTCTGTTCAGGCACTCTTGCTTCTCTCGATTCGCTTGATTTATTTGTGATAATTCCTGGAAAAAAAAGAGATAATATTAGTATTAATTTGACTACTTATATAAGACATTCACGATAATAGATTTTGATTAATTTGAAATATACCCAAGCCTTATCTGTACCCCACATTGCAACAAGTTCAGCCCATTAACCCGCAACGCATGCATGGGGTGGGTGAGCCAATGCATCCCGGTCGGATTCATACCTCAAATACATGCATTTCACATGACATTTCCATATTACAAAGTCATAATCATAAATGTGAGTAAAATTGGATAGTAAGCAAATGAGATCTAAACAAATGCATATTACAAGTAAATAAAGTCGTCTGTTGCATACTTATTATATGCTGTCTCACCTGATATTTCCAGTCACGCCATTGTTTATTGAGAGCAAGATTCATAACTAAGTTATACTCCGGAGGCGCATTTGTATTATCCTATATACACAATTCAACAAAGAAAAAGAACAATTGTTAGAGAATTATAAGACTTTTGACTACTTACTAGAGATTTATGTAAGGAATATGGATTACAACTTACTAGAACGTCTCTGTATATAGTAAGCAAATAAGATCTAGACAAATTTTAGTAATAACATTGTCTTAGTAAATAGTAAGCAAATAAGATCTAAACAAATACATATTATATAGAAGTAACAATATTAATATTCAACCATACAAAAATAACAAGTTTGATTGAAACATGAAACATAAGTAATAACATTGTCTTAGTAAATAGTAAGCAAATAAGATCTAAACAAATACTACTCAAACTAATCATCATTATTATTGGCCATATCAACATCATCATTATCGGTCATATAAACATCAACATCATTGATATTAGTAGTTTCAATCTCGACCCCATCAACTCCCTCTCGCACCCACGATGCTTCTTCGTTAGCAACATTTTCATCCAGATTTTGTGAGCAAAATGGTACCAATTGTGGAATCGAATCTGAAACTTGTTTATCATCATTTGAATATATGTCAAAACTATCTCTTGGTGTAATCCTCATCACAATTTTACAATCACTTTCTATAGGATCTTTAACATACGAAACTTGCTCAGCTTGAGATGCTAATATGAATGGTTCATCACCAACTCGATTATCCTTATACAACTTGTGATTGAAGTTTACAAGAGTAAATTTTTGCTCATCTTCCATCTTGCATGTCCGGTTATCAACCCAATCACATTTAAACAATACAAATCTTATTGAGTTGCTATAACGAATTTTAAGGATCTCAATCAACTCCCCATAGAAGTTAACGTCCCCTACAATGGGATTATTATCCTTTCGGCTTGCAAAACTTGTCACACTTGCATTTAGCATGACTCCACTATTTTGAGTTTTCCTTCGTCTATCGACATCCTTCACTCGAAATTGAAAACCATGTATTATGTAAGACTTATACCGCCTCGCATCCATATGAGGACCCAATGCAAGACTTATAATTCTTTCGGGCACTACATCTTTTGTCGTGCATACCTTTTATAAAAAAACAAAATTTAATAAGAAAATATTTAAAACGATAAATTGAAAGTATCATATGAAAGTGGTTTCATACTTACATAATCCTTAAACCAGCTAACAAACTTATCATTATGTTCTTTCTCTATAAGATGTCGTTGATTACGAGGTAGTGTCTCCCTCAAATGTGCCCAATGCATTCTGAGCAGATTGAAAATATGAATTAAGTATTAATTTAAAATATAAAAGATATAAGGAATGTAAGCCTCATGTAAGGAATCACTTACTATAGGTATTGTTCAACATCTTCAGTATTGAAAAGCACATATCTATTCGCTTGTACTCGTGTGAAGTAATCAAGGGTAATTACCTCTTCTTTTCCTACAAAGCGGCCTAACTCATCACCTTCATCGTCATTTCTTCTAGGACGATTGGACTTTGTCTCAATGTCATCCAAATATTGCGTACAAAAAGTCATGCATTCTTCAGCCACAATTGCCTTAGCTATGGAGGCCTCGGGGTGGGCTCAATTTCGAACATATAATTTTAATGTAAGTAGAAACCTACAAAAACATTTACTTATGCTAAACCAGATGTAAAAAGGAATTTAACTTTTTTCAAAGTAAATTTAATATGGATGTACCTCTCTACCGGATACATCCAATGAAATTGTATTGGGCCTGCTAGTAAGGCGTCCTCGGCTAAATGCACCGGCAAGTGCTCCATAACATCAAAGAAAGCTAGTGGGAATATTTTCTCGAGAGTGCATAGTGTGACAGCCATCCGATCTTGTATCTTTTCGAGATCAGCACGTGTATTCACCTTTGAGGATAATTGCCTAAAGAAATTTGCCAACTCAATGATGGCTTTTACAACAGAAGTAGGCAACGCTTTTCAAACAGCTAAAGGGAGTAGTTGTTTGAGCAAAATATGACTATCATGGCTCTTAAGACCCCAAATAGCTCTTTCCTCTAGATGTACACAACGAGATATGTTTGACGAGTAGCCATCAGGGACTTTGACTCCCTTTAGAACTTTCATGAATGTGTCTTTATGCTTCTTACTCATTGTGAACTGAGCCGGAGGCATAATTTCTTTGTCAGATGGAAGCGTTTGTAGATGCAATGGTTTCTGAATGTTCATCTCTTTTAGGTCTTTTCTTCCTTTATCATTATCTTTTGATTTCCCCACAGTACCTAACAGAGTATGTAGCACATTATCACACATATTTTTTTCAATGTGCATAACATCAAGATTATGACGAACATGATTATTTGCCCAATATGGCAACTCAAAGAAGATACTCCTCTTTTTCCAATTGTGACACAACTTAGGAACCTTTCTTTTCTCTAACTTGGCTTGTTGCTTCTCACCCTCTTCTCTTTTCCTCTTTTTAATAACATCTTCTATTTTATACTCTGTTTTCATATTTTCAACTTGTTTAAGAAATTTTGTTCCAAACAATAACTTGGGCTTATCTCTCACTTCATGAGTACCATCAAAAGAGCTTTTATCCTTACGAAAAGCATGACTCCTAGGCAAGAAGCGTCGATGACCAATATAACAATACTTGCCACCATGATCCAACCATCGTGCTTGAGGTCTCACATTGCAACAAGGGCAAGCATATTCACCTTTAGTACTCCATCCAGATAACATTGCATATGCAGGAAAGTCATTTATTATCCATAATAGTGAAGCTCGTAAAGTAAATAACTCGTTCCTTGATGCATCATAAGCTAATATACCATCTTCCCACAATTCCTTCAACTCATCAATTAACGGTTGGAGATACACATCTATCTTGTTGCCCGGCCCTTTTGGGCCTTGAGTAAGCACCGACAAGAAGATATATGGATGTTTCATGCATAACCAAGGAGGAAGATTGTATGGCATAAGCACAACCGGCCAAGTACTGTGAGATATAGTCATTGTTCTGAAAGGATTAAATCCGTCAGATGCTAATCCCAATCTAACATTCCGAATTTCACTTGAAAATAATGGATAACGTTCATCGAATCCCTTCCACGCATGAGAGTCTGTTGGATGCCTCAGCACACCATCGTCTATTCTTTTCTCGGCATGCCATCTCATGAGTGTCGCGGTCTTAGATGACCAATACAACCTTTGCAACCTTGGCTTTAAGGGAAAATACCGTACTTTCTTCATCGCTACCTGCTTGGGAAGTTTATTCTTGCCACTTGTTTCCGCACCTTCACTGCTACCCCCTTCTTCTTGTTGCTTATATCTAGAGGCTCCACAAATTTCACATTTAGTAAGTTTTTCAGTTTCATTTCGAAACAACATACAATGATTAATGCACGTGTCCCACGGTTTATAACTGAAACCCAAATCTGCAGTCATCTTGTATGCCTCACGATAGGAACTTGGCACTTTCGCTGACTGAGGCAATGCACTAATGAAATTTTTTAATAAAGAAGTAAATCCCTTATCGGCCACTCGATAATTAGCCTTCCAGTGCATAAGTTCTACAATAAATGAATGTATTGTAAACTTATCACACCCTTCCCACAAGTCTTGATCAGCATCTCTCAAAAGTCAAAGAAACTCTGCGGTGGCTGCATCTGATTGTACGATTTCTTCAATTCCTGGTTGGTTACTATCCGGCATACACATCCCTTCATGTACCATTCGCCTCATACAATATTACATGCCCAATTCAATTTCAATGCCATCTTCAGTTGTCCTATCATTATTATCATTCTTATACGCCGAAATGTACTCTTCCCCATGCCTAGTCCAATTCTTGTAATCTTTTTGAAATCTCACTTCAATACAATGTGATTTCACGGTTGCACGGTCTTTTTGGTAACGATTTGCGCATTTTTTACAAGGACAATATATTTCTTTAACACCAATAGACTTTTTTGAGAATGCAAAATCGAGAAAGTTGTCAACCCCAGACATATACTCATTTGAAATCCGATTACCCAAATCAATCCAACTTTTGTCCATATATGACTTGATATTTTTAACGTTAAAATACAACCTATATATAAGACCGAGAGACACAAATTTTAGAATAAAAATAAACTCATAAACAAACATAGTCTAAATATGTACAACTTTTAGCTCTATATAGATAATATACATTGTTGGAGCCTAGCCTATTAGTCGAGCTTGGGCCCATGATATAGTATAACCCCATGATAACATTCATTCGTTCTCTCTCACAAGCCCCCCTGAAATTACCCGAATCCGAGAGGCAGCGCAATTGCGCCCCGACATCTGGCATTTTTTGATTTTTGCATTGGAGGAGGTGCCTCGCTGTGTTTTGCTTTGTAGAGTTGCCACACCGTTTTGATTAAGCCCAAAACATTGAGAAAAGACATCAGTTTAAAAATAAACTGTTTTTGTGTGATGAGATTTTTGAGTTCGGAGGTCTGGTTACTCCTCGGGAAGAGAATATTAGAATATTAGAGCTCACCCGTGTAGCCTCGTAAAAACGAGTCTTTCGATACCCCTTCTTTCTTTAAATGTTGTGTGTGTGTATGTGTGCTTTTAAAAATGCATGCTGAGTCGGATGTCTACATTGTACACTGCGTATTGAAATGTATTGAAATAGTAATGGAAGGAAGCCTTACCAATGTTGGTTCGAGTCTGTCTTCCGCTGGGGAATAGTATTTGAGGATGGAATAGTATTTCGGGACGGACTGGGATTGCTTCGGGATGTGCAGATTGTCTGCGGACAAAGCTTCGGGGTGCCTCGGGATTGTTGAGTGTGCACTCGGGCAGAGTTTTGGCATGCGTTGGGATTGCAGGGATCGTCAGTTGGATTCGGGCAGAGGTTTGGCGTGCGTCGGGATCGTCGTTTGCATTCGGACAGAGTTTCGGCGTGCGTCCGAGTTGCCGGTTTGACTCGGAAAGAGCCGGGATGCCTCGGGAAAGACCAGGCAAGGCCTCGGAGTACCACGAGGGGCCTCAGAGTACCTCGAGAGTGCCTCGGGGCAGCGCGGGAGCGTCTCGGGAGTGCTCGAAAAGGCTTCGGAGCACCACAAGGGAGCTCGAAAGGCCTCGGAAGGATCCGAAAGGGGTCGGGAGTGCCTCGAAAGGACTTAGAAGGGGAGCCAGAAGGCCTAGGGAGATAGTAGAAGAGGGATGGTGTGAAAATGATGGAGGGGGAGCCCTCTATTTATAGTGTAGGAAAAAATGCAAGAAGGTCCGTACGGACCTCCCTACTTAATCCAAATTTTTAGTTTTCCTCGATTTGAGGAAATAAAGTGGACTTTAAGAGGATTTTTATAATGATTATGTCTGGTGCATAGATGTCCGTACGGACCTTCCATGCCTTTGTGATTGTGATGGCAATCTAGCTCTCGTTGAGAGCTTTCCAACCATATATGGCACGTCTCAATCTGAGTTCATATGAAGGAGTTATGACCTCCGAAAGTTTTCCCTTGGTTTTTTCCGTATGCTTGGATGGAGAGCGATCCAGATTGGGGTACTTACAGAAGCCCCTCAACGACGTCACTTATGAAGGAAGTGGGGTCGTCGATAAGATAAGGGTCCTGATCTGGATCGTGTGAGGACGTGGTGGTGTCCGGAGAGGTGTGACCGTTTAGGTCAGTTGGCTGGACCCTATGATAGGATTCCTACGTATCCCTGACGGGAATCAAGCCTGATCGTAGTTCATGTGAGTGTGTGGACGTGTCAGTGTCCTGAGGTGATGTGACTGCTAAGGTCGACTGTGAGGACATGGTGGTGTCCTAAGGTGATGTGACTGCTAAGGTCGACTGTCAGGACGTTGTGGTGTCCTAAGGTGACGGTTTAGGTCGGTTGGCTGGACCCTTTAATAGAATTCCTACGTATCCTAAGTGAGAATCAAGCCTGATCGTAGTTCGCGTGTGAGGTGATCTTACGAGAAGGTGGGTAATTTTCCGAAAAGGTGGGTAATCTCACGAAAAGATGGGTAATCTCACTAAAAGATGGGTAATCTCACTAGAAGATGGGTAATCTGACTAAAAGATGGGTTAATCTTACAAGAAGATGGGTAATCTCACTAAAAGATGGGTAATCTCACGAAAAAATGGGTAATCTCACGAAAAAGATGGGTAATCTCACGAAAAGATGGGTAATCTCACGAAAAGATGGGTAATCTCACGAAAAGATGGGTAATCTCACGAAAAGATGGGTAATATCACTAAAAGATGGGTAATCTCATGAAAAGATGGATAATCTCACTAGAAGATGGGTTAATCTTACGAGAAGATGGGTAATCTCACTAAAAGATTGGTAATTTGGACCAGGTAATTTAAAGCCTTCCAGGCTACGGATAATGATTTAGGTAATTTATGCGGTCTTCTGGACCGGTTAGTTTAAAGCCTTCCGGGCTACGGAAAATGATTTGGGAGATTTATACGGTCTTTCGGACCGAGTGGTTAAAAGCCTTCCGAGCTGCGAATAGTGATTTGGGAGGTTTATATGATCTTCCGTACCGAGTGGTTTAAAGCCTTTCGGGCTACGAATAATGCCGGTGATGGTGAAATTGTGAGTGTGGAGGCGTTTGTGCCTTGGGATTCGCATTTTGAAGGCGTTTGTGCCTTGGGGTTCGGGCTTATGATGACGGCCGGTGCTGGGGATATGTATTTCCGTACGGTCTTACATTGATGGCCATTTTGACTTTTATGTTTTGCGTTTTGAAGGCGTTTGGGCCTTGGGGTTTGTTTTGTCGTTTAGTGGGAGAGATCCGGACTTACGATGACGGCCGGGAAAGGCAAGGAGTATCTAAGTTGAGTTTCTTTGAAGGTGTCTATATCCTAGGTGAGACTGTTCTAAGACATCTGGGCTTAAGTTGAGACTCTTTTATGGCGTCTGGACCTAAGTGAGACTTTTCTGGGATGTCTACCCTATGTGAGATTGTTTGAGGGTGTCTACCCTAGGTTGAGAGATGGCTAATCTTACAAAAAGATTGGTAATCTTACTAAAAGATAGCTAATCTTACTAAAAGATGGGTAATCTTACTAAAAGATATGCTAATCTTACGAAAATGTGGGTAATCTTTCTAAAAGATATCTACCCTATGTGAAGGATGACCAATCTTACCAAAAGGTTGGTAATCTTACTAAAAGATAGCTAATCTTACTAAAAGATGGGTAATCTTACTAAAATATATCTTAATCTTACGAAAAGGTGGGTAATCTTTCTAAAAGATATCTACCCTATGTGAAGGATGACCAATCTTACCAAAAGATTGGTAATCTTACTAAAATATGGGTAATCTTACTAAAAAATATGTTAATCTTACGAAAAGGTGGGTAATCTTTCTAAAAGATATCTACCCTATGTGAAGAATGACCAATCTTACCAAAAGATTGGTAATCTTACTAAAAGATATGAGATATCTATCAGGGAGACAGGGGGACGTATCTCACTATGAGGTAACAGAGGAAATATTTAAAGACATAAGTATGATTTTTTTCATACCTTTGTTGTGTTTACCTGCAGGAGGAAGGGCCTGTGACCGAAGTCACTGAAATGCTGAGGACGCACTGGCATTTTTTACCCAAGTCGCTGAAATGATGAGGACGCGATGGCGCCTTTGTCCAAACTTGCGGTGAGGGCGAGGTGGAGCCTCTGTCTGGACTTGCGATGAGGGTGAGGTGGCACCTCAGTCTGAACTTGGTGTGAGGGCGAGGTGGCGCCTCCGTCTGAACATGCGGTGAGGGCGAGGTGGCGCCTCTATCTGAAATTGGTGTGAGGGCATGGTGCGGCCTCTGGCTGAGATGATGAGGACGTGGGATGCCTCAGGTGCTGGACAAGGAGAGGAGGGATGGCTCGTCTCCTTTTTCCTTCTTTGTTCTTACTCCTGCGGACTTCCTGGATTATTCGGTCGAGGAAGGTGCTGGGTTCATCGAGGATGATGAGGTGGCTGGCGGAGGCGCCGAGATGCTGGATTTCTCATTTGTGGAGGATGATGATGATGAGTCGGATTAGGGCTCTTTTGCTTTTCCTCTTTCTATTGTTTTTTTTTTGTTTTGTAGAGCAACAGACATTTTGTACCTGTAATAAAACACTTGTATTTGCATAGGAAAGTATTTTATTTTAAGATGTAATGACGTATTTGTGATTCCCGGGATTGACCTAGGAATTGTTGCTAGCTTATTATTATTTTTGTGCATGTCGCATGAGCCGGGAATGCATTTGTGGTTAGTGGAGGCTGAGGCAGCTTTAGCAGGTTTTCTGAGCAGTTGGGGGCTGAAGCAGCTTTGACAGTTTCATGAGCGGCGGCGGGAGTGATGTCTCCTGGGACGCGTTCGCTTTGTGCTTGATAGCCACTCTTTTTGGGGTTAGCTACCTCAGGCTATGTGACGGTGCTCTGTTGGATGTGGCAGGCCATTGTCGGGCGGGCGAGGATATCATTCCTTTGGTTCCGGGGGAAACGTTCCACGGTGTAGATCGCTTGGCGAGGGGGGACCGGTTCATGCGTGGGGGAAGCCCCTGCTTTGGTCACTTCGTGGTTGAGAGAGAAGCTTCAAGCGATGCCTGTGCTTCTAACATCTCTTGGTCCGTGGACGTTTGCTCAGTGACCTCTTGTCTTGGATATGGATTAGTCCGCTTGGGAGAGGTGGATGGTTTAACTTGGCATGCATCACCTCCGTTGGTGGGTTCCTCATTGGGGAATTGAGACTAGGAGGGCCTATCAGGAAGATTCCTATGTTGTCAGAGTTCCGTGTTTGCCTTCGTCTTCTTTCTATGTTCCGTTGCTTGTTTCCCGGCAGTTCGGGATGAGGCAGGAGCCTTTGCTGGGCTGGAATGACATTGCCAATGTGGAGGTAGCTTCTTTCTGCATGACAGATCCAGATGCCTTTCTGTATTTTCTGAGGGAGTGGAAGTATTCCGCTTTCCCTCCTGCGGTGCTCCTTAGTGTAAGTACCCAAATCTGGCTCATGCCTTCCGGTTAAATTTCCCGGCAATTTCGGTAAGTTTTCCGGTAATTCCCCAGACCTTCCTAGTGTTCCGGAAACATTCCGGAACTGTTTTAAATTAAATAAGGGCTGAAGGGAATCCTTCCTAATTAAGAAACACGTTTTTCTTAATTAGGAGGGAAGGTTCTAGAATTTGCCACCTTGCATGGTTCTAGAATGCTGAGTCATTGTGGATAATGCCGCACGGCTGCATTAGCTTGCTGTCCTTAGCCGCACGGCTTCATTAGCCTTATCCAGACTGCCTATAAATAGAGCCCTCCTCTACCCATTTCACAACAACAATTTCCAACAACACCACACATAATACGAAGGAATACTCCCAAGAGGCTGTTGAAGATCCAAGAAGGTGAAGAAGAAGGCCAAGAAGCTCCCTCCCTCCTCCTTGAAGATCCAAGACCAACCTCTCCTCCTAGCTCCGCCCGAAGAAGAAGGAAGCCATTGGTAACCTCGCACGCCCTGATCTCGCATCCTAATTGCTTTATAAATTGCTCATTGCATTACTTTTATATTGCTTGGGACTTGGTAGATTAAAGAGCATATCTTCCTATTCACCCTTCCCTGGTGCATGCATTAGACATCATTTGTCATAAAAATGTAGTCTTTTCCCATAAAGGTGCATCCTTTGCACCTAAAACCCCCATTTTCAAATAAAAATGTCATCTTTATGCATCCTTTGCATATAAAAATCAAATCTTTTCAATCAAAATGCATCATTTGCATCCAAAATCACTTTTCCAAGCATCATTTGCTTTAAAGACCATGTCTTTACCATAAACTAGCATCATATGCTTTTTCAAAATGCAATCTTTATGCATCATTTGCATAATGAATGCCAATTTCTTCAAAATGCATCATTTGCATAAAAATCAAATCTTTATGCATCATTTGCAATAAAGATCATTTCTTTAAACTAAGTGCATCATTTGCAACCCAAAAATGTCATCTTTTCATTAAAGTGTCATTTTTACATACATTTCCCCCATTCCCCCAATTAGCAACCTAGGAACGGACCGGTGTAAAAGATCCTATCTTTACATCGTTCCTTCCATTAAAGGTTCCATATTTCTTTAGAAAGGGACAACCTTGAACCCTATATCTCCAATTATCGCTTAAGAAAGAGTATGAAGCATCTATACGAGCTCGACCGTCTTAAAGCGTAGGATTGATGGGCTAAGGACCTTCCTTTTCTAAAGAACCTCATCTTTGACCATAAAGAGAGTCATTCTCTCGATCACGCAAGTCCCGAGGGTCCCGAGGTTAAAATGCGATGATCACAAGTCACAAGATGAGGGCGGGATCATAATCCCGAATACATAAATTCCAAGAAATCCCGAGCGACAACCAACAAATGGTTTGTACGTCCGGAAGACGACTTGGGACATTCCCTCCTTATTTTCAAACACATGCACACAAGAAAGCACGCAAGCAAGCACGATTAATGAAATCATGGGAGACTTGCTCCGGCAAGGCACCTTGGGTGAACGCCAAACGTTCTTCCCAAGGGGTAACTTAACCTCCAAACCCATAAAACCTTTTTTTCAAAGTTTTGAGGTAATCAAAATGGCGTGGCGACTCCGTTTTTCAAATTAAACCGGATGTCTTCAAACTCGCATGAATCCAACAGAAACAAAATTTGGGCACACATTCACAGTTTGGCGACTCCGCTGGGGAATGGAGAAAAGCTTTATTTTCAAAACAAAAATCGATACTCGGTATATAGGTGGACCCCACTTAACCTTCCTGTATCGCTCCCTAACCCGGGGCTTGGGATAAACGGTGGTTTAACAATCCCACGTACCAGTATCCCTTTTTTTCAAAAAAAAAAAAAAATTGAAAAAAAAATAAAAAATAAAAGAAAGCTTTTCCCTTTGAGCAGGTTAGACTCCCGTCGCGGATTTCGTTTATCGTGCTTGCTTTTCTTTGCCTTGCATTGCATCATTTGCATCCTGGAATTTGTGCATACTGAACAGGAAAAATAAAGGTGCCTAAAAGTTCGGGAAATAACCTGAAACTGCAAAGGAGTGGAACCTGGAAAATTGATCCATGCAGTCGTACGGCTTAATCCTCCCTGGATTCTGACCGGGCGACCCCAGTGGCAATTCCACCAGGAAAAATCAGGGTTAATCTGGCAGTCCTAGCAGCTTGGGGCTACTCAGCTCCATGACTGACTGGGGCTCCCAGAAAATTTACGTGCTTATGTGTTGCATTCTCCCCGTCCCGAAAATCATTCCTTTAAAAGACATTTCTGACAATCTCTGTTTTAACTCAAAAGGAACATTTTTAGGAGACCGCACACTACGCGCACCTGATATATCTGTACACTTTTGCACGCACGTCCTTCAAACCCGAGGGTGGTTCCAGTGCGATCACGGACAGCCTTACGATGCTCCCGGGCGCGCACGGAATCATCCCAACCTCCCCATGGCAGCCAGTGTCGACCAATGCACAGTCCGTGTCACACGTTTCAAAAAACCGTGACTTTTGGTTGGTTTTTGGTCTAGTCCGTGTCATATAGCCCAGTTGCATACCCCCGTAGAGGTCAAGCCTTAGCTCATAACGGAAGTCAAGGTCTTTCGCTCAAGCGAAACTCTGCCAAAATTCCGACAAGGAAAAATTGGTGGGATCTTGACTCCGACGTTGACTTCGACTTTGACCCGCACGGAATGCGTAAGAGTCGAGACCGAGTCTTTGTCAAAAATCCAAAGATCTTTCGCTCAAGCGAAGATTTGCCGAAATTCCGACAAGGAAAAATTGGCAAGATCTTGACCCGGCATTGACTTCGATTCTGACTCACGCACTGCGTATGCAACGAAGCTCAATGTGACACTGCGTCATCCGGCTTTTACCGCCCGACCCATGCATATTATTTTCTCGGACATTACCGAAAGTCAAAACGTCATTCGCTCAAGCGAAACTCTGTCGAAACTTCGTTAAGGCAGAAAGACGAGACTTTTCCGGTATTGCCTTGACCATAATTCGCATCGCTCGTGCGTTGAAGGTTCCTATGACCCGCTAGACCCGTTAGGAGCGTTCTTTACTCTCGGTCAGTGGGATCCGCGTGCCCTATAGGACCCTCGCCCGGGGCTGTCCACCCTGGGAGGTCGAAATACAGGTGGAATACGAGGGGCTTATAGACGTAGTGACGGAACCCACTGATCCAGGATCTAGAGTAGTTGCGAAAAAGAAGGGCAAACCCCCTTTTCCAACCAAGTAGAAATTAATAAAAGACATTGTTTTAAGTAAATTTGAACAATTAATGTAATCATAATTGCATTTTCCTATCTCTGATAACCCTAATCGAGACCTCCTCGGTCCGATTTCCGATTTTCTATTCCGACCTTTCATGGTCAAACCCTAATCGAGACCTCCTCGGTCCGATTTCCGAATTTCTATTCCGACCTTTCATGGTCAAACCCTAATCGAGACCTCCTCGGTCCGATTTTCGATTTTCTATTCCGACCTTTCATGGTCAAACCCTAATCGAGACCTCCTCGGTCCGATTTCTGATTTTCCTATCCGACCTTTCACGGTCAAACCCTAATCGAGACCTCCTCGTCCGATTTCCGATTTTCTAGCCCGACCTTTCATGGTCAAACCCTAATCGAGACCTCCTCGGTCCGATTTCCGATTTTCTATTCCGACCTTTCATGGTCAAACCCTAATCGAGACCTCCTCGGTCCGATCTCCGGTTTTCCGTCTCGACCTTTCGTGGTCAAATCTTAATCGAGACCTCCTCGGTCCGATCTCCGACTTTCCATCTCGACCTTTCATGGTCAAAACTCCACCGAGACCTCCTCGGTCCGATCTCCGACTTTCCATCTCGACCTTTCATGGTCAAAACCCTAATCGAGACCTCCTGGTCCGATTTCCATTTTCCATCTCGACCTTTCTTGGTCAAATCCTTAATCGAGACCTCCTCGGTCCGATTTCCGACTTTCTATCCCGACCTTTCATGGTCAAACCCTAATCGAGACCTCCTCGGTCCGATTTCGCATTTTCCATCTCGACCTTTCATGGTCATATCCTTAATCGAGACCTCCTCGGTCCGATCTCCAATTTTCAATCTTGACCTTTCAAGGTCTCATCCTCTCTGATCAATTAGGATTAGGAGAAAATGTGTTTCGAACAAAAGTTAAAGCGATAAGTGCATGTTACTTGAGCCTTCAGCCCAAACACCTACCCCCGAGTCTAAACCCTGTCTATCCCTTTCCCCGCAAACAGAGAGAAGTGGGCGAGAATACTTGGGTCGGCGGTCTTTCGGTGCGTAAAACCTTAGGTTCGGATATTTCGGCGAGAATCGTCGGCTTTGTCGGCTCGAGAGTCGAATGGCGGATTTTGGAGGGAAAACAGTGAGGGTACGGGAAATCAGATGGTTAGGAAGGAAGAGTTAGTCCTGGCTTTGGAAAATGCCCATAAGGTTCATGAGGAACAGCAATCCATGCTTATCGATGCACTCCGTCGTTATGGAATTCAGGTAACAGTTGAGTCGAACGGTTCTCTGGTAGTGGTCGAAGATGAGACTTCGAGACAAAGTGATTTCGGTCCCCTTCATCCTATAACCAAGACCTTCCATCCTACAGCCAATACCTTCCTCCATCCACATATGACCCCTTGCCAAGCACCACTCCTCCTCGGTCCTTTCCAACATCCCATCTCGCTGGGGCCCATTGCCCTCGGCTCCCTCGTAATGGATTGGGCTTCACCCCACCTATTCCCTCGCTCGGCCAGTTACTCGCCGCCTATACCCCAACTTCACGAGAATCGGTTTGAGCTATGTAGCTATGAAGCCACTATACCCACCACTAATGCAATCATGAGCCGCTAAAAGAGAGTTCGGATGCCTCAAGTTTTCAACCCACAAGACTTAGTGAATTCACCCGTCGGTTTCACCCGCTGCGGTTGTGATTCCTTCTACAGATAAGAACTTTGTTGCGAGTTTCAGTAACTCGAGAGTCCCCGTTGACCCCAATGTGGAAATATTGATAGAGCAAGTGAAATGAATACAGGAGCAGCTTGATCTCATGATGAGTACCAATACTCCCTTGACCCAAGGTGTCGAACTGTGCAAAGAAGTGACTCAGCCGTAACTCCAAGTGCCCGAAGTAAGAGAAGTTGACAAGACAACTAGTTCTAAGCTTGAGAAAAGTCTCGAAGACACAAACCGGTCGGTACTACCCTTTCACTTCAAAACATCCAAATGCGCACTGGATCCTCCCAAACAGATCCCAATATCCTCAAAGTCCTCCTGTGTTCACTTCCTTCCATCAATATGCTCGGGCCAACAAAGTTCGTCCCCGTGACTTTTCCGACCCATTTCTTTGGACAACTTGTTTCTCGCTCCGGCTCCTCCATGGCCTCAAATCCTCCGCTTCCACCCGCATCATGGGCACATAATGGAAGTCGAAGTTAAGAAACGGAAAGCTCAAGTGTCTTTGGCGAGTCCAACCAGCGAAGAGTAGCTAGGCTAGGGGTTATCTATCCTTGAGCAAGACTAAAAAAAAAAAATAGTCTCTCAGTCAACCTTCGTAGGTTCTAGTTCTTTTCTCTTTCAATCAAGTCCTTCACGGACATTGTAATTAATCTTCAATTTTCTATAAAAAAAAAGTCTTCTTCTTTTCTTGCTAGACTTAAGACATTATTTGCACACCTACATTACATTTAATGAAATAGTTTTATTTTATATGATCACTTGCATTGCTCAACAAATAATCTCTCGAAATAATTAACATTCCGATTAATCAGTGTGAGAAAGTCAACTAATGCCTTCCCCATACACTTTTCCTTACCTCACAAAAGGCCTCCATCAAGCCATACACTTTCCTTACCTCATAAAAGGCCTCCATCAAGCCATACACTTTCCCAATCATGCCTCCACCTTCATCTTGACCAAGTCAACGACGGCGGCAACATCAAGGGACAACAAGAGGCCACTCAGCTTCGAAAGATTGACCCCATGTTGACAACAACCTAGGAGCTTGACTTAGACCTCAAAGGTATCAAGAAAATTCAAGCAGGGGCTCGCCTTGGTCCTCAGGAGCTTCAGAAAATAAAAAAAAATGTAGTGCAAAAAGAGTAATACCCTAAATTTGAAAATCCCAAAAAAAGGGCGATCTAGGCAAAAACAGGTTGCACATATAAAAAAAAAAAAAAAAAACCTTAGTGCAAAAGAGTATTGCCCTAGGCTAAATTTGAAAATCCCAAAAAAAAAAAAAAAAAAAAATAAGGGCGGTCTAGGCAAAAAAAAAAAAAAAAACAGGGTTGCACATAAAAATAAAAGAAAATGAGGCCAAGGACCCAGCACCTCCAATCAAAAGCTTGACGGACAGGAAAAATCAAAGCTCGAGTAGAATGAAAGTTGTCGACAACAATGGGGCGCTTAAAGCAAAGCCGTAAGTATTTCGTAAGCACAGTAGGCACGTGCAAATCCTTTCTCCCCCAATGAAAGAGGAAGCAATCAGAAGCAGTCGTCCAAGAATGACTTGGTCAAGGAATCATCCCGAGGCCCATGCCTCATCATCCAATCTTCTCATCCGATCCTTTTCACTAAAGGAACCACAAATCCCATTTCCCAAAACAGTCCGGCCAAGGACGAACTACGGCGACCTGAGCTCCTCACAACGAGGGGAACGTAGGCAACCAGCAATGGTCCGGTCATAAACATATCCAAATTCCTGAAAACCCGGTCTCATCAAATGACCTCTCCCATAGACACAGTCAGATTCCAGAAAACCCGGTCTCATCAATGACCTCCCTATACACAAACCTGTCTTTCACACCAGCCAACCTTGATCCGTGACACTGGTTGACTTTCTCCTCATGATTAATAAGAATGTCTTTCTTCATATCGAGATTAATGGTTGCATAACCCGAACATAAATAAAGGGTTTTAAACAATCTTGTGATCATCGTAAATAAAACAAGTTTTCAGATGTCTTGACAAGTCTTCTCTTTCTACATCTTAGGAAAGATAGTGCTAAACACTGATTTTCTGTCAGCAGGGGCTTCCATACACTTTTACCAACCTTTCTACGCTTATACTCTCTCAAAAGAGTCAAACCGAAAGCGAGTTTTGTGCCTACATCGAATAAGGCCATCGGAATAACACAAAATCGGGATATATTCCCACCTTTTGAAAAATATGCCCCTGTATGTATTTCTGAGAATCTTTTCTTTCACATCTTCTTAAGGTTGACTGATTGACTAAAGAAAATAAAAAAAAAAGAGAGAGAGAGAAGGATAGGTTTTCCCTCTTCTGCCACAATTCGCATTAAGGCTGTCCCGAAACTTTGTCAAAGCATTCCTTTAAACTGGGGCTTCTTTAGCCATTTTTGGGATTCACATCGGATTCTTCACTAGGTCCCTAGATGGATTCAGTTTTGGTCAAAACAACCTCAGGATCACTTCCGCAGTACCAATCATATTGGGATATTCGCTAGGTTATCAAATTGGGGCTTCATTAAGTCATTTCTTCAAAACCTAAGACTTAGCCTGCCCAGTTCATACAACCGGGGCTTTGCCAGTGAAAGGATCTTTCATGGGGCTTTGCAGAAAGTTCTTCCTCAGACCGGGGCTCCGATAAGTCGCATCCATCCCTAGAAGAGAGGATTGGCCACTTCGACATCTGTTAGCATCAGCTTCAAATGCTAGAGTGTGAGAAAAGAACATTCACCGAGACCCGAGGTTCAAACCCAGTCTCAGCTCAAGAGGGAATTTTGGTCCACGTTTGCCACATCTCAACAACAACAGCAGTTCAGTCCGCACCCAAGGGATACGACCCCACCTGCTTGAAACCTGTCTTAAACAATTTCCAAGCACATCCAGACCCAGTCCCTACCATTGTTTCCAAAAAGAAATCACCCCTAGGCTCAAGTAACGTGCCAATTGCTAATGATAACGTTTTCTCCCAAAAGCGCCTCCGTTACTTTCGTTATAACGAGATAATGCCAGGCGACAGTTTCCTGATTGTCAAAAAATCCAACTTTAGCTACCTCTATCACAGATTAAGAAGTATGCTCAAGTTTTCCAGCTATAGCTGCCTCTATCTACTTGATAGTGACGTAAGCTTTAGCCTCCTCAGGTGACGACCTCCACTAATCGTTAAAACCTCAAGAATCCTAGACATCGTTCCTAACTGTCTAGATGAAGCTTGAACTACGATCAAGGCTTGATTCCTCCGGGATACGTAGGTAGCCTTTCATAAAGGTCCAGTCATCCGACCACTTTGGTCATCTTTTTCTTTCTCCATTCCTCAATGGTGCGTAAGCTTTTCATAAATGTCCAATTTTATGACCACATTGGTCACACCCCTTTTGATTTGGCACATTCTTATGAAGGATTGGTTGTTTGACTTCCTAGGTCACCCCGTTTCCATCCTTATAGGAAGGGACCAAATATCTCTTTGTCATTGTCCCAAGGAGACCAAGTAGGTGATCTCTTTGATCCTCCAATTCCAACCTGTGTTAGCAAATTCCAGTCCAGTTCTAAGGGCAATGAAAAGCACAGTTCAGGCTTAATGAGTCGCGCGACATAACAAGCCATGTCGCGCGACATAACAAGCCACATCAGACATCAGACTTCAGCAATGTGTTGCTTTCCCCAGGGCAATCCCCGACATGTCAAAAGCTGCAAATACCATTCATACACTTCTCAAATGCGTAGGGGAAGGTTCCTGTACCCCATGTACACCCATTGCATTCGTATTCAAACCAAAAATCCATTCAGGCCAATTCATATAAAATGCATTGCAGTCTGGAAAATTCAAATCAAATCGATTTCACCCAAATCAAAATTTTTCAAAAAAAACCCTAGGTTGCTTACCACATCCTTCTTCCTGACATCCGAAGTATGCTCATCGAGCTGTGGGTAGAAATCTCCTCTTGGTGCATCCGGAAGAAATGGCCTTTGATTCCTCTGCACCCCTTTCCGTCGATTGGCTAAATCGGCATGCTGAGGTCCCCTTTTGGTCGGATAGAGCCTAGGAGGCATTTTCCAAATGTAATCGGACTAAAAGTTTTTGGGTTTCTTTCGATTCCTCTCAAATCTCCCTCTGATGTTTGCTCTCTATCTCTTCTCACCGTCGCCTCCCTCTCAATTTCAAGTTTAATTTAATTTCAAAATGGCGACTGTGCGATTTTTAATAAATCTGTCCACAGGGCCTGTTATGTCGTGCGACATACTAAGCCCCTGTGGCTGATTTTTACAATTTTTGCCCCTGAAGGCTCCATTTTACAATTTTGTCCCCCTTAGGCCTCTTTTACCCTTTATGCCCCTAGCATTTCTAATTACTTTCAATCCAGTCTTCCCTCTAGTGCCCCCGTGGCCTATTTTACAAATTTACCTCTGTGACTCAGTTTATTTGCCCTTGGCATTTCCAATTTTATTTTTCAAATAATCAGGGTACATCCCAGTTTTCTTTACAAAAAATTATTTGGGTGCGTCCCACTTTCCTTTACAAAAATCATCGAGTCCTTCCTACTTCTTTACAAAATCCATTCTCTCTCGCGATCTCCGTCATTCCAAGGTGGAAGAATGACATTTCGCTCTCTCTTTCGATCTCCGTTATTCCAAGTTGAAGGAATAACATTTCGATCTCTCTCGCGATCTCTGTCATTCCAAGGTGGAAGAATGACATTTCGCTCTCTCTTTCGATCTCCGTTATTCCAAGTTGAAGGAATAACATTTCGATCTCTCTCGCGATCTCCGTCATTCCAAGGTGGAAGAATGACATTTCGCTCTTTCTTTCGATCTCCGTTATTCCAAGTTGAAGGAATAACATTTCGATCTCTCTCGCGATCTCCGTCATTCCAAGGTGGAAGAATGACATTTCGCTCTCTCTTTCGATCTCCGTCATTCCAAGGTGGAAGAATGACATTTCGATCTCTCTCGCGATCTCCGTCATTCCAAGGTGGAAGAATGACATTTCGCTCTCTCTTTCGATCTCCGTCATTCCAAGGTGGAAGAATGACATTTCGCTCTTTCTTTCGATCTCCGTTATTCCAAGTTGAAGGAATAACATTTCGATCTCTCTCGCGATCTCCGTCATTCCAAGGTGGAAGAATGACATTTCGCTCTTTCTTTCGATCTCCGTTATTCCAAGTTGAAGGAATAACATTTCGATCTCTCTCGCGATCTCCGTCATTCCAAGGTGGAAGAATGACATTTCGCTCTCTCTTTCGATCTCCGTCATTCCAAGGTGGAAGAATGACATTTCGATCTCTCTTTTGATCTCCGTCATTCCAAGGTGGAAGAATGACATTTCGATCTCTCTCGCGATCTCCGTCATTCCAAGGTGGAAGAATGACATTTCGCTCTCTCTTTCGATCTCCGTCATTCCAAGGTGGAAGAATGACATTTCGCTCTTTCTTTCGATCTCCGTTATTCCAAGTTGAAGGAATAACATTTCGATCTCTCTCGCGATCTCCGTCATTCCAAGGTGGAAGAATGACATTTCGCTCTCTCTTTCGATCTCCGTCATTCCAAGGTGGAAGAATGACATTTCGATCTCTCTCGTGATCTCCGTCATTCCAAGGTGGAAGAATGACATTTCACTCTCTCTTTTGATCTCCGTCATTCCAAGGTGGAAGAATGACATTTCGATCTCTCTCGCGATCTCCGTCATTCCAAGGTGGAAGAATGACATTTCGCTCTCTCTTTCGATCTCCGTCATTCCAAGGTGGAAGAATGACATTTCGATCTCTCTCGCGATCTCCGTCATTCCAAGATGGAAGAATGACATTTCGCTCTATCTTTCGATCTCCGTCATTCCAAGGTGGAATAATGACATTTCGATCTCTCTCGCGATCTCCGTTATTCCAAGTTGAAGGAATAACAATTCGCTCTCTCTCTTTCGATCTCCGTCATTCCAAGGTGAATGACATTTCGCTCTCTCTTTCGATCTCCGTTATTCCAAGTTGGAAGAATAACATTTCGATTCAGTCAAAGTTCGAACTACGACCTGGCTTGATTCCTCCGGGATACGTAGGTAGCCTACTTTAGGTTCAGCCAATTCGTCACATTTGACGCCCCCCTTTCCCCAGTGGATTCCGAACTACGGCCTGGCTTGATTCCTCCGGGATACGTAGGTAGCCTTTCATAAGAGGTTCAGCCATTCGACCACCTTGGTCTCCCAATCCGTCTCGGCATTCGCCAGATCGGATCCTTTTCTATCGACAACCCCACTCGCCTTGCAAGTGACGTTGCCGAGGGGCTTCTGTAAGTACCCAAATCTGGCTCATGCCTTCCGGTTAAATTTCCCGGCAATTTCGGTAAGTTTTCCGGTAATTCCCCAGACCTTCCTAGTGTTCCGGAAACATTCCGGGACTGTTTTTAATTAAATAAGGTCTGAAGGGGATCCTTCCTAATTAAGAAACACGTTTTTCTTAATTAGGAGGGAAGGTTCTAGAATTTGCCACCTTGCATGGTTCTAGAATGCTGAGTCATTATGGATAATGCCGCACGGCTGCATTAGCTTGCTGTCCTTAGCCGCACGGCTTCATTAGCCTTATCCAGACTGCCTATAAATAGAGCCCTCCTCTACCCATTTCACAACAACAATTTCCAACAACACCACACATAATACGAAGGAATACTCCCAAGAGGCTGTTGAAGATCCAAGAAGGTGAAGAAGAAGGCCAAGAAGCTCCCTCCCTCCTCCTTGAAGATCCAAGACCAACCTCTCCTCCTAGCTCCGCCCGAAGAAGAAGGAAGCCATTGGTAACCTCGCACGCCCTGACCTCGCATCCTAATTGCTTTATAAATTGCTCATTGCATTACTTTTATATTGCTTGGGACTTGGTAGATTAAAGATCATATCTTCATATTCCCCCTTCCCTTTTGCATGCATTAGACATCATTTGTCATAAAAATGTAGTCTTTTCCCATAAAGGTGCATCCTTTGCACCTAAAACCCCCATTTTCAAATAAAAATGTCATCTTTATGCATCCTTTGCTTATAAAAATCAAATCTTTTCAATCAAAATGCATCATTTGCATCCAAAATCACTTTTCCAAGCATCATTTGCTTTAAAGACCATGTCTTTACCATAAACTAGCATCATATGCTTTTTCAAAATGCAATCTTTATGCATCATTTGCATAATGAATGCCAATTTCTTCAAAAATGCATCATTTGCATAAAAATCAAATCTTTATGCATCATTTGCAATAAAGATCATTTCTTTAAACTAAGTGCATCATTTGCAACCCAAAAATGTCATCTTTTCATTAAAGTGTCATTTTTACATACATTTCCCCCATTCCCCCCATTAGCAACCTAGGAACGGACCGGTGTAAAAGATCCTATCTTTACATCGTTCCTTCCATTAAAGGTTCCATATTTCTTTAGAAAGGGACAACCTTGAACCCTATATCTCCAATTATCGCTTAAGAAAGAGTATGAAGCATCTATACGAGCTCGACCGTCTTAAAGCGTAGGATTGATGGGCTAAGGACCTTCCTTTTCTAAAGAACCTCATCTTTGACCATAAAGAGAGTCATTCTCTCGATCACGCAAGTCCCGAGGGTCCCGAGGTTAAAATGCGATGATCACAAGTCACAAGATGAGGGCAAGATCATAATCCCGAATACATAAATTCCAAGAAATCCCGAGCGACAACCAACAAATGGTTTGTACGTCCGGAAGACGACTTGGGACATTCCCTCCTTATTTTCAAACACATGCACACAAGAAAGCACTCAAGCAAGCACGATTAATGAAATCATGGGAGACTTGCTCCGGCAAGGCACCTTAGGTGAACGCCAAACGTTCTTCCCAAGAGGTAACTTAACCTCCGAACCCATAAAACCTTTTTTTCAAAGTTTTGAGGTAATCAAAATGGCGTGGCGACTCCGTTTTTCAAATTAAATCGGATGTCTTCAAACTCGCGTGAATCCAACAGAAACAAAGTTTGGGCACACATTCACACTTAGATGCCGGGAGAGTGTTGTCTTGACCACCGAGTACCTGGATTGGTATGAGTGGCATATCGGGCAGACCCAAGTGGTTTTGGGGAGCAGGCATGAAGCAATTCTGGGGCAAGATTGTCATCTCAGCTATAGCCTTAGGAGTGCAGAAGCCTGGTCTAACCATCAGGATGTCATGGGAGACGCTTTGTTTGACTACGGGACTCGAGTTGACAGACTAGTGGGGAGAGGTCCCCTTTTGCAGAATTGTAGGGAGGAGATCCGAGCCGAGGCACGGGTGAATGATGCTCTGAGAGCGACTGGTTCGTTTGACACGACTAGGAGGACTCCTGATCTCGGAATGAGGGAGACAGAACTCGCTCATATGGAATGAAAGAAGACTCGTTGGGGACGAGGGAAGAAAGGAAAGAGTGACGAAGGGCCAAACGCGAGTAGCATGGAATGACCTTCTGAAACACTGACTATCCATTCATCGTCATTGCAGACACATTGATTGTTAAATGTTTTAAGTTGTCTTTTAGCATATTGTGAGTTTGAGAGTAGACCGTGCTTGAACTCATCAAGAAGTGTTTTAACTGTGATGATTTGTGATTTACTTTTAAAGCTTTGTCGAGATGCAAAATCTCTTGCTTGCTTCTGCCTGGGCCTTGGCGGCATCCAACTTTTGGAATTTTGTGCATTCCTTAGACCAAACCAATGAAGGCTGCCTACGTTCCCTTTGAGGGGCTCAGGTCTACGTAGTTCGACTCTCTTTTGTGGGAGAAATGACTCATAATGTACACTCGCAAGGGCGTATTTATTTTTGAAAAGGTAGGAACGAGTCCCCTTTTGTGTGAATGCCTTATTTGATGTAGGCACAAAAAACATGCTTTTGGGTTTGACTCTTTTGAGAGAGTATGAGCATTGAAAAGCTTGTAAAAGTGTATGGAAGCCCTTGCTGACAGAAAATCAGTGTTTAGCTCTATTTTCCTATTTTGTAGAAAAAGAAGACTTGTCGAGACATCTGAAAACTTGATTTGTTCACATTGATCACATGTTTGCTTAAAACCCTTTGTTGATGTTCGGGTTATTCAACAATTAAACCTGATATGCTTTGATTAATCACGAGGAGATAGTCAACCAGTATCAAGGATCGAGTTGGTCTGGTGTGAAAGAAGGTTTGTGTATAGGAGAGGTCATTGATGAGACCGAGTTTGTGGATTTGTATGTGTTTATGACAAGACCATTTCTGGTTGCCTACGTTCCCCTTAAGACAAGGAGCTCAGGTCGACGTAGTTCGGGGTCGAACCGTGTTTGGCTTTGGGGCCAGGGCATGAATATTTGTGCGGCCTTTGACGAAAAGGCTCGGAAAGCTGAATGATGAGGCACGGGCCTTGAGGTGATTCCTTGACAAGTCGTATTTGACGGCAGTTTCAGTGACCCCCTTGCTTCTTGCTTGTTGGCGATGGGTCCTTGACCTCATTTTTGTGAAGCTTTTGCTTGAGCTCCTCTTTTTCTTTTGAAAGCTTCTGCTTGAGCTCTCTTTTTTTTGTAGCTTCTGCTTGAGCTCTTTTTTTTTTTTTGAAGCATATGAGGGCGAAGGCAAGCCCCTGCTTGAACTTTCTTGATGCGCAAGAGGGCGAAGGCAAGCCCCTAGATTGTTGTCAATATGGGGTCAATCTTTTGATGCTGAGTGACTTGTTGTTTTCCTTTGATGTTGCCGCCGTCGTTGACTTGGTCAAGGTGATGGTGGGGACATGTTTTGGAAAGTGTATGGCTTGATGGAGGCCTTTGTGTGGGGTATGGTAAGGTGTATGAGGAGTTATCGATTGACTTTCTCACACCAATTAATCAAAGCATTAATCATTTGTTGAATTACTTGTTGAGCAATGCAAGTGATCACATAGAACAAAACCATTTTATTAAATATAATGTGGGGTGCAAAATAATGTCTCAAGTCTAGCAAGAAAAGAAAGAAGACTTATATATGGAAAATTGAAAACTTAATTACAATGTCCGAGGAGGACTTGAGAAAAGTACTAGAACCTACGAGGTTGATTGTACGATTTTTTTTGTGTTTTGTTTTTTTTAGAGTGTAGGAGGAGGAGAATAAGACTCGATATTCTTTGGGTGAAGTATCGATGGAGAATTTTCCGATTTGCGTCTCTGTGGGCTCTTCAGCAGTTCCCCAAATTCATTTTGGTTAGAACCTTCTCGGCAGCTTGGGCCCGATTTTCCTCTCGTTTGACAACAAGCTTAAAGATTTATTTAATGCATTGTTCATTAATGTGTCTGCGTCATTATCAAGTGAATCATTGTTAACTGTTTTTGATTAGTTAATTTATCATTTGTTAAAGTGGCAATGAGGGGATACTCAGAAAAGGTCGAACTTTTATTCAAAGCATAAGGAAGTGTTGTTTTTGTTACAAGCGCATAATCTTTTAGGCGTAAGGCCGTCAGACAACTCGAGAGACTTAAACACGACAGACTATGGATTATTTTTTTCGAAGCTAGACTCTAGGAGATGAGGGGTTAATCCAAGCTTCTCGACCTATCTCTTCTTGCTGGCGGTGGGTCCGCGTTTGTGAAAGTTACGCCATTTTTGATGCTACCACTTGCTCGTCCTGTCTTGAACTGCCTTATCTCCGGGGATGGCTCGATCCATCCCTTGGTGTGCCCTGATTCCGGAGAGGAATGTTGGGGAATAACCATTCTTGGATTCTTTCTTCCGAATTCTTCATTGCGGAAGCCCCAGGTTCCGTCTTCACGCCCCCATTCATCACGGTCCACCATGCTTACCCCGTCATTTCTAGGGAAAGGGTTTTCGACTGTGTTGGGACCGCGGGGGAGTTCCAACTTTCCCTCTTCGATTAGCCCTTGGACCACTTGTTTTAGCACGAAGCAATTGTCGGTAGTGTGACCGGGGTAGTTGTGGAAGGCACAGTGTTTGCTCATGTCCATGTTAGGCTTGCGAGTCTTTGGTTGGATATTCTCAAGGGGTTTGAGAATGTTCCTCTTTACTAGTGTCTCGAGGACTTGGCTCAAAGGCATCCCGAGGTTATCGAAATGCTGGAACTGTGGTATGCGAGGGGGATTGTTGTTCCTCGGGGGTGCTTGATCGCGGTTTACTTGAGCTCCGTTCTGGATGTAGTGGACTGCTCTGGTAACCTCTTTCTTCTTGTTTGGAGGTGTTTGGTAACCTTTTTCCTTTTGCTTAAGGAAACTCTTCCGTTGTATCTCCTTTGCATGTTCTACCAACAAAGCCATATGGGGGTCAGTAGGCAGAGGCAGGCTGCTTTCTTCTAGGATGGAGACCGAAGATGGAGGTGGATTAGCTGATGGGATTGCCATTCGGGAGTCTCGGGGAGGCAGTTGAGTGTATACCAACTCATATCCTGGATTATTGAAATTGGGGGCGTAATTGCTCGGACCACTAAGGGTTGTGTTTGGGAATTGGGGAAATGCTTCATTAGCCCCAAGTGGCAGTCCAGCGGGTGGAAGGTTTGAAATGTTGGGATATCCGCTTGGGATGTCCGTCCCTGGTAAACATTGGGATTTCAAGTTGTGGCTGCGGGACTCATAAAGAGGCACAGGATTGAATTCCAGGGGATATTGAGAGGTGTTAGGATTTGAGGGAGCGGGCCCATAGGTGTGCAGAGGTTGGAAAATCAGAGCTGTTTGACTGAGGCTCGAATGGAGCTTTGAGCGGGAGTTGCCTTGCATTGCTAGGTTTTCGTGGCTTTGTGAAGGAGGGACCTGCTGCTAGCTTTGAGGACTCGGGGGAGCAGGTATTTCTTCGTCTTCTATGAGAACGAAGGTCCCAACAGGTTGGGGGACCGCGACGGTTCTGCGATGGCGCATTGCATATTCGATCCAAGCCTGCTGCTCTTCTTGGCGTTTCTCGAGAGCCTTGAAAGCTTGCCAAACTTCTTCCATCATTTGGAAATTTCCCGGGGGCAGGGTTTTGTTTCCCTCACTTTTATCTATTGATCCCGCCATGGGGGAGTAGCGGACTGTTCGGACCACTGAACCGGAAGGGCTGTCGGACCTTGTAACCTCGATACTGAAAAGGCAGCTCCCGATTATTCTTAACCACTCTCGGTTCGCTGGAGAGGGTGACGGGTAAGGTTTAGTCATGGGAAGGCATTTTTGGGTAAGGGGGAAAGCTCATGTGACATGCAGTTTCCATTTTTTTTATTTATGTTTATTTTTTTGTTGTTTTAATTTACTTAAAACAGTGTTTTCTCAAAATCCTAGGTAGGTTGGAAAAGATTGCTCTTCTTTTTCGCAACTATGCTAGATCCTGGGTCAGTGGAGACCATATGTGCGGCTATAAGCCCCTCATTTTGCACCTGTATTTCGACATCCCAGGGTGGACAGCCCCGGGCAAGGGTCCTATAGGGAAAGCGGTTTCCACCGGCATAAAAGAAAAATCGAACCTAAGGACCGAGCCTGTCATGTTCATTTTAATGCGTTAGCCATGTGAATAGTGAGCCGAGTCGGCACCTGAGTCATGATCTGGTTGAGAGTTCGGCATGACCTCTCTTTACCTTGCTTGCGCAAGGGATCAGTGACGTTAGGCGTTGGCTGGGTCATATTGTCATGGCTGACGTATTAAAGCCTTAATGACATGGCGTGGGCATGGATGTATATTCGGGATGGAACAACGTCTGGGTGTAGCTTCGGAAATCAAGATCGGGTCAAGATTTTAGCATGACCTTTCATCGCTTTGCTTGCGCAAGGGATCTTGACTTCCGAGCTTCGACTCAGAAAATGACCGGCATGGGATATGTATCCAGGCTGTATGAGACGGAGTGGGTAAAAACCAACCGAGTCTGGACAGAGTGTGACGCAAGCGTGCAGGGTTGACACTGGCTAGGATGGGATGTTTGGAATGATCCCGTGCGCATCCAAGAGGCCTAGGAAGACCAAACGGACTGCAACTGAGACCACCCAGGGTTGAGGGTTGTAGTGTGCAGTGTATCCGAGGCAGCAGTGCGCGTAGCGTGCGGTGTATCGAGGCAGCAGTGCGAGTAGTGTGCGGTTTCTAAAATTCTTTTTCTGAGTAAAACAAAAGTTTTTGAAGACTTTTAAATGTATGTACACAGATGTATATTGATGCATTTTTTTTTTTGTATTTTTATTTTTTTGTAAATAAAAAGTAAAGCACATGCACACACACACAACAGTTAAAGAAAGGGGTAAAATGAAAGTTTGACCCTCATCATCATTTTAAAAATCTTTTGTTTTTGTTTAAAAGTTTTTAAAACAAAATATCCCCAGCAGAGTCGCCAACTGAAATTACCCGGATCCGAGAGGCAGCGCAATCGCGCCCCGGCATCTGGCATTTTCAATTTTTGCGTTGGAGGAGGTGTCTCGTTGTGTTTTACTTTGTAGAGTGCCACGCCGTTTTGATTAAGCCCAAAACATTGAAAAAAGGCATCAGTTTAAAAATAAACTGTTTTTTGTGTGATGAGATTTTTGAGTTCGGAGGTCAGGTTACTCCTCGGGAAGAGAATATTAGAATATTAGAGCTCACCCGAGTAGCCTCGTAAAAACGAGTCTTTCGATACCCCTTCTTTCTTTAAATGTTGTGTGTGTGTGTGTGTGTGCTTTTAAAAATGCATGCTGAGTCGGATGTCTACATTGTACACTGCTTATTGAAATGTATTGAAATAGTAATGGAAGGAAGCCTTACCAATGTTGGTTCGAGTCTTTCTTCCGCTGGGGAATAGTGTTTGAGGATGGAGTAGTGTTCCGGGACGGACCGGGATTGCTTCGGGATGTGCCGGTTGTCTGCGAACAGAGCTTCAGCGTGCCTCGAGATTGTTGAGTGTGCACTCGGGCAGAATTTCGGCGTGCGTTGGGATTGCAGGAATCGTTGGTTGGATTCGGAAAGAGGTTCGGCGTGCGTCGGGATCTTCGGTTGCATTCGGGCAGAGTTCCGGCGTGCGTCCGAGTTGTCGGTTTGACTCGAAAAGAGTCGGGACGCCTCGGGAAAGACCAGGCAAGGCCTCGGAGAACCACGAGGGGCCTCAGAGTACCTCGAGAGTGCCTCGGGGCAGCGCGGGAGCGTCTCGGGAGCGCTCGAAAAGGCTTCGGAGCACCACAAGGGAGCTCGAAAGGCCTCGAAAGGATCCAAAAGTGGCCGGGAGTGCCTCGGAATGACATAGAAGGGGAGCCAGAAGGCCTAGGGAGATAGTAGAAGAGGGATGGTTTGAAAAATGAGGGAGGGGGAGCCCTCTATTTATAGTGTAGGAAAAAATTCAAGAAGGTCCGTACGGACCTCCCTGCTTAATCCTAATTTTTAGTTTTCCTCGATTTGAGGGAATAATGTGAACTTTAAGAGGATTTTTGTAATGATTATGTCTGGTGCAAAGAGGTCCATACGGACCTTTTTGGCATGCAAAGAGGTCCGTACAAACCTTCCATGCCTTTGTGATTGTGATGGCAAGCTAGCTCTCGTCGAGAGCTTTCTAACCATATATGGCACGTCTCAATCGGAGTTCGTATGAAGGAGTTATGACCTCCAAAAGTTTGCCTTTGGTTTTTTCCGTATACTTGGATGGAGAGCGATCCAGATTGGGGTACTTACACCCCCCCCCCAATTGAGAAGCTAATTTAATGAACTAGGTTGATGTGCAAAAGAATTGATGCACATGCGACAAAAGATTTGGAACTATTTTTAGGAACTAGGTTGAACAAAGTGACACTTAGGTTTTGAAATATTTGAGACCAATTGAGCAATTGAGGGATTCCATGGAGGAGCTAAAGAAGAATGTGGCTAGTCAAGCTTATAGGATTGAGAGAGAGAGAGAGAGAAAGAGAGAGAGAGAGAGAGAGAGAGAGAGAGAGAGAGAGAGAGAGAGAGAGAGAGGGAGGATTACTTGGATTGAGTTTAGAGCTGATATTAGAGCATAAAGAGGAGGCACAACCAAGCTTACAGAAGCCAAGGCTCTCTTGTTGATGATGATGGGAATTCATATTCATAGACGAAGAAGCCGAAGCAGAATTGGGAGTAGGGAAAATGCATTCTTTCAAGCACTGGGTAGTACAAGAACAAAGAGTTTTAGATGGCTCAATCATACAGAAAAGAAAACATTTTGTATAACAGTCCACACAGAAAGAATCGAGTTGCACTTGACTTCCCCCAATCACCATCCCCACAACCATTAAAACCACTAAAAGTCTCCTCACCCTACTATCCCCTCCCATTTTTCCTTAGTCTACTCCACTTTGAGGGTGCATGGTTCATATATGCTCTTCACTTCCACAGGTGGGTGACTCCGTGCCATAATAATTGTCTATTTTTTTATTTTTTTTTTAAAGTTTGATGAAAGTAATGAAAATCATTGAATTTTAATCAACTTTGGTAACAAATTATGAACTTATGTAACATATAATAACAAGTATACTCCTATGGAAACTGATATACTTTTAAAATAATTGTAATATTTTTTTTAATTAATGGTTATTAATACTGACTTTTTTTTCTTGAAAATTAGGTCATTTGAAATTGAAATCAAAAATTATAACTATGTAAACTAGCAATTTGCTTCAAATACAGTCAACAACAACAACAACAACAACAACAACAACAGTAACAGCACTAGATTGCACTTGTGTCTTTATATATACTAGCAGTACACTCGTGCGATGCACGAAAATAGCATAATTTACTTTAAACCAAAATTAGTACAACAATATATGTAATCAAATATCAATTAAAATTAAAAAATATAATATGAAATGGTGATATTTAACGTAAATATAGGAAAGTGATGCTGCCAAAAAGATCAAATCAGCCCAAATCTAGTGGTCAGTTGTAGTCCGGCGATTGAACAGCCTGAAAAGGAAACAAGAAACGTAAACTAAACCGGGGCTTCTCCGGCGAAGGCCCTCCGACATGAGAATAAATTTTTGTTTAGAGAGAGAGAAATCAATTTGACAGAGTTTAGGGTCAAAGAGATAACATACCAAAATATGTGAATTATGGCTTGTATTTAAATGTTTAGCAATGTATAATCCATGTTGAATTGGATTGCTAAGAGATAAGATAGAAATCCTAAGAGGATTATATTTGATGAGTCCCTGTTGGACCTGAATTTGTATGTGAGGTGATTATAATCCTATGAGAAATATAACTGCTCAATGACCCACTTTGAATAGGACTGGATAACTGCCATTCTGCAAGTATGCTGGAGAGGTCTCTCGTCGTCGTCAAGGGAGGTCTCCTCGTCCTTGGAGGGAGGTCTCCTCGTCGTCACGGGAGGTCTCCTCGTCGTAAAGGGATGTCTCCTCGTCCTTAGAGGGAGGTCTCCTCGTCATCAAGGGAGCTCACCTCATCCTCGGAAGGAGGTCTCCTCGTCGTTAAGGGAGCTCACCTCGTCCTCGGAGGGAGGTCTCATCGTCGTTAAGGGAGGTCTCCTCGTCCTCAAGGGAGGTCTCCTCATCATCAAGGGAGCTCACCTCGTCCTCGGAGGGAGGTATCCTCGTCCTTAGAAAGAGGTCTCCTCGCCATTGAGACTTGGTCATTTCGCCTACTACGTCTAGGTCGACCTAGGGGAATGACGAGAAAGCTTGGTTCGAGGAAGGAAGAGAAGCCCATTCCCTTCCTCGTACATCATACTAAGGATTATGTTTAGGGTTCAATCCACTTGGGCCTTGCCCGGACCAGCCCAAGTTTGTATCTCAGTTTATACCGTTCAGTGGCCTCCGACATCCTAGCTCGGCTATGCCGCAGAGGAAGTGAGATCTACCTCAGTTTACGAGAATATGAACAGGTGTCACGTGGCAAGTGTCGCTTCAATATCCACCGGTTTAATAGTACAATGATGAGGCATGGTGAACGATGCCTTACAGCGTCTTGGAACTCCACCAAGGGCATTAAATGTTAGGGAAAAGAAGGCGTTCGACCCGTATTCGACCCAATTTCAACCCGGATTTGGGGGGAGGAATGAAGAAGACATCGAGGTGTCACATGTTGAGGGAGGCAACCAACCTGAGATTCCCCAAGGATCAACCCCTCAAGGCGAGGTGACCATAGCTGACGGCCAAGCTCCAGCCGAGGAGGTCAACGTCTTAGAGAGGGGCTCTGCACCCAAGCGCCCAAGGGAGGCAGAGGTGGTCGGTTCCTCGAAGAAGGCAGCCTCTATTTCCTTGACCAGACTTTATGCCAAACATGTTAAAATCATGTGCTGAGGCCGATTAGTTTGTCCAGGAGGCAAAGGAGGTGCCAATCCTCAAGGGCATGGATCTTTTATCCCGCGAAGGGTGGAATCAGATGGTTGGTCAAGCTGTCATCTACATATCCTTCGACGAGGATTATGCGAAGCAGATGAAGGTTGCCAAGCCTATTATCGACCATCCTACTATTAGGAAGGGCCTCCTGTTAGCCGAGGCATCTTTTTCGTCCATTACTTTGATTTTACTGATAATTTTTACTTTCCTTTGCTGTGAATTAACTTACTTCAGTTTCGGCATATGAGGCCATCTAATACAAGGCGGTTGAGACCCACGATAAAAAACTTGAGGAGCAAGAGCTCAGAGATAAAGAGGCTCTAAAGGAGGCTTTTGAGTTCCTCAAGCAGCTTCGAGTTGATGATGATGCCTTCAAGGTGACCAGGGATGAGGCCGAGGAAGAGAAATGAGTTGCCAAGGAGGCATTAACTCATGCTGAAGAGGCCATCATGCTGAAGGAGGCTGCGGTGGCCAGATTGAAGGAGGAGAAGGAGGCTGCTTTAAAGGTGGCCGAGGAGGCGGTGACTTCCCGTCTACAGGTGGAGGCAAGCATTCTATCCAAGGAGGAGAGTGCCATTGCTCGTTACAAAGCTAACCCGGCTTTTAACGAAGCAGTGGACGAGAAGACGGCCACCATGTTCATAGATGGCTACATGCACCTGACTAGGAGGGCCATGGCAGACACGTCTGTCTCCTTCGACCTGGAGAGGATAGCTAGGTGGATTTGCCAAGATTCCTATGACGAGGAAGCCCGCAAGCTGCACTACCTCGTTCCATATTCTGAAAATGCCCTTCAGATGATTTCCACACTAGATGCTGAGGCTGACTAACCTGCTTGGATTCCTCTTGTTGTCGATCCCCAAAATATTAACGCCATTATAAAATAATTGAGGTCAAAGAATTTGGGAGGGAAAAAAATCATAAATTAAGGCATCCAGTCAAAAGCACTTGATGTTGATTTCAATGTCTAATATCTACATTTATGCCACGAACGTAAATGACTAAAATACCCTCGACAGATTTCCAAATTTAAGCACTTGATGTTGACGTTTTTTAGCGCAAAATTTCCATTTTGGTCACTTTCTTGCTTTTAATATAGTATAGATATAGATATAGATTAGAGTCTTGGAGTTTGAGAATGTCAATAAATTAAAAGAAAAAATAATATTTTAGAACCATCTATGTGTTGGAGGAAAATGTTAGCACTAGATTGCACTTGTGCCTTTATAGATATAGTTTAGGAAAGTAGCCGTAGGCTATCAACCATTGTATCTTCTGAAGGTATCTATAACGACAGGTTGGTATGCCCTGACGTTTGTTTTGTTTGGCAAAACTAATATTTTGGTGACCCATCTATAGAACTATAGGCCGATTTCCAATGTTTTCATATTTTTTTCATAATCCTCACTGAACATTTATGTTATTTCAATGTCACTACTCCGTCCAATAAATCATTAAAAAGTCTAACAAAAGTTAGTTATAAGGTTAAGTTTTTGATGTTTATAGATTGGCACTTTGATACTTCAGAGAAAATAGCTTTCTATTATGTACATTTGCATTTTGAGAACACATAATCTTTTTTTTTTTAAATCATTTGTTATAGATTGGCATTTGACACTTTCAATGTTCAAACTGAAATGTCTGGAAAGTTTAAAAGAAATGTCAAAATTGATATTAGAGATATCAGTTTTCATATTAAAACTCATCAAATATCTGCTTCAAAAACAAAACAATAGAATTACATATTTTAAAATTAAGATGAAAGAAATGGAGCGGCTAGGAACAACACATGAACAGAAAAACGACTGATGTGAGTCCTGATGCTATCACACCAATACTAGCACCAACAGTAAACATCAATGAAAATGAATAAATTAAAATGAAATGAACAAAGGAACTAACACTCATCTACAGCAATTTGCTGTAGACAATAAAACTTCTTTTATTAAACTTCTTTTGAATCGAATACACAAATGCAAACTAATAGAGATAAAAATAACCAAACTACTCTCACAAAAACAGACACACACTTAAGAGAGAATTCTTCAGCCTTTATACTCTGTAAAAACGTGTATAGCAAATGAGGAATGATCCTCATATTTATAGCAAAGGAGTCTTCAGATGTGGATAACTGAAGCTTGGAATTTATCTGTTCAATTTAATCTTCTTTATCCCTTTTATCTACTCAGCACTTCTTAAACCATGAACCAAAATATCCAAAACATCCAAACAAACCAAAATAAACATCACCATAGTTCCTACTGTAATTAAAAACCGACAGACATAAAGTTTAAAATTGTTTTTGAAACTTAAATCCACCATATAACAATAAGATCAGAAGGACTTCATTCAGAAGCCCTTGTCCCAACTCTGCCTTCCTTGATCCATCTCTGCTCTGGTTTCTTCAAGAAGCTCCCACCTAAACTCCTGGCTTATGTATTGAAAAGCACGGCTTGAGCTAGCTCCCCCTTTTGAGCGGATAAGCTTTCTCGAAGCGGCCAAACCAGCTTGTTTCGCCTGGTGGACATCTCCTTGAACTGGACTCTTGCATTGAGCATTGTTCTTTCCAGAAACTTGATTTCTTCAGTGTATACATCCATTGGGTCAATAGGTGGTATTGGAGATGCTGGCACATCATCCCCAACATCTCCAGTGTCATCTTCCTCACCATCATGCACTTCAATAACAGGGTCATCACACTACAAGAAACAGGCTTATTTACGACGGATTTTAACCGCCGTATATAGAACGCGCCTCGCCGTGTATGTTATTTACGACGGACAATCTGTCGTATATATGGCACCGTATAAAACATCACCGTATATAGTATTTACGGCGGTATATCCGCCGTAAATACTATATACGGCGGATATACAACCGCCGTATATATTTGTAAATATATACGGCGGCTTATGGGCCGCCGTACAAAGGTAAATACAAATACATCATATGTATAACAGACGTATTTGAGGAAGTTTTTTATGGCGGTTATATACCACCGTATATGATGAAAAATAGATGAGTCGTCCAGTATAGAACAAGTTGTCCCATTTGCACCCCACCCAGATTCCCTCGTCCCCCTTTGGGGACGAGTCGTCCATAATGTTTTTATACGGCGGATTTAGGGTTTCACCGTAAATGATTTGTTATGAGACGAGCCGTCCACCAGGGCACGAGTCGTCCCATTTGCACCCCACCCGAGTTCCCTCGTCCCCCCTTTGGGCACGAGTCGTCTAATTCACTATTTACGGCGGATTTTTGAACCGCCGTAAATAAATATATTTTTTTCCATCTAGCCCTATATAGTTCACTTTCCCCAAAAATACACCCGCAAAAACCAAATTCAACCTGTACACACATAAATGCAACCTGTATATAACCAAAAATACACCCGCAATCAATGTTTACAATCCACATAATAACCATTAACACAAAATCAATGTTGAATGTATATGCAACACAAAATCAACATAATAACCATTAACATGTACAAAAAAGATAGTTGAATGTATTCAAAACTCAATCAATGTTTAAAATCCACAACTTTAAGAAACATACCACCACCTATTCATTACTACCTTTTCCACGTTGTTCCATAAAACAACGTTTCAAATCTTCTATTTGCTGTTGAAACTGTTGGCGTTGCTCCTCAAGTTGCCTTTCAAGATCTGTTTTGACGGATGACACCGTCTCCTGATGTTCAGCAATATGGGCTGCAGAAGCGCTCTGAGAAGTTGAGGCTTTACCAAACACCCTAGTTTTGGTAACACCGCCTCCCATACAGCGCACTTTCCCATGGTCATCATTTCCCATCAAATCTGTAAATATCTTTTCTCACTTGCTGGGAGAGTTTTGTTCCTCCTCTGGTAGCTCTTCAATTGCATCATTAAACGTTACCTGTAACAAAAACAACATGTTCAATATAAATGTTTTAACTTTAATTAATATTATGAAAATGAAGTTAGAAATGAAAAAAGTATTCTATACAAGAACAAAACTGAAACAGAAAAGGCTGAAACTTTAACTTACGATCATACGAGAGGTGGTGTCATCTGCAGCCGTTTTGCCCGTGCGCGTAGCTATGAACAAGCTTACGCGATCAGTTAGTAATCCCTCGTCTACTCTCTACTATTTATAATAGAATCATTCGACCAAAAAAATATATATTTATATACAATACAAAAAGAAACATTAATTGACAACTGAGAACTAAATTGAACGATGACAAACCTCTTTTATGACAGTGGAATGAGACTTTTTTCCAGTCTTGTTCAGGCACTCTTGCTTTTCTCGATTCGCTTGATTTATATGTGATAATTCCTGGAAAAGAAAAAGATAATATTAGTATTAATTTGACTACTTATATAAGACATTCACGATAATAGATTGAGATTAATTTGAAATATACCCGAGCCTTATCTGTACCCCACATTGCAACAAGTTCAGCCCATTGACCCGCAACGCACGCATGGGGTGGGTGAGCCAATGCGTCCCATTCGGATTCATACCTCAAATACATGCATTTCACCTGACATTTCCATATTACAAAGTCATAATCATAAATGTGAGTAAAATTGGATAGTAAGCAAATGAGATCTAAACAAATACATATTACAAGTAAATAAAGTCATCTGTTTCATACTTATTATATGCTTGTCTCACCTGATATTTCCAGTCACGCCATTGTTTATTGAGAGCAAGATTCATAACTTAGTAATACTCCGGAGGCGCATTTGTATTATCCTATATACACAATTCAACAAAGAAAAAGAACAATTGTTAGAGAATTATAAGACTTTTGACTACTTACTAGAGATTTATGTAAGGAATATGGATTACAACTTACTAGAACGTCTCTGTATATAGTAAGCAAATAAGATCTAAATGAATTTTAGTAATAACATTGTCTTAGTAAATAGTAAGCAAATAAGATCTAAACAAATACATATTATATAGAAGTAACAATATTAATATTCAACCATACAAAAATAACAAGTTTGATTGAAACATGAAACATATGTAATAACATTGTCTTAGTAAATAGTAAGCAAATAAGATCTAAACAAATACTACTCAAACTAATCATCATTATCGGCCATATCAACATCATCATTATCGGTCATATCAACATCAACATCAACATCATTGATATTAGTAGTTTCAATCTCAACCCCATCAACTCTCTCTCGCACCCACGATGCTTCTTCGTTAGCAACATTTTCATCCAGATTTTGTGAGCAAAATGGTACCAATTGTGGAATCAAATCTGAAACTTGTTTATCATTATTTGAATATATGTCAAAACTATCTCCTTGTGTAATCCTCATCACAACTTTCCAATCACTTTCTATAGGATCTTTAACATACCAAACTTTCTCAGCTTGAGATGCTAATATGAATGGTTCATCACCAACTCGATTATCCTTATACAACTTGTGATTGAAGTTTACAAGAGTAAATTTTTGCTCATCTTCCATCTTGCATGTCCGGTTATCAACCCAATCACATTTAAACAATACAAATCTTATTGAGTTGCTATAACGAATTTCAAGGATCTCAGTCAACTCCCCATAGAAGTTAACATCCCCTACAATGGGATTATTACCCTTTCGGCTTGCAAAACTTGTCACACTTGTATTTAGCATGACTCCACTATTTTGAGTTTTCCTCCGTCTATCGACATCCTTCACTCGAAATCGAAAACCATGTATTATGTAAGACTTATACCGCCTCGCATCCATATGAGGACCCAATGCAAGACTTATAATTCTTTCGGGCACTACATCTTTTGTCGTGCATACCTTTTATAAAAAAACAAAATTTAATAAGAAAATATTTAAAACGATAAATTGAAAGTATCATATGAAAGTGGTTTCATACGTACATAATCCTTAAACCAGCTAACAAACTTATCATTATGTTTTTTCTCTATAAGATGTCATTGATTACGAGGTAGTGTCTCCCTCAAATGTACACGATGCATTCTGAGCATATTGAAAATATGAATTAAGTATTAATTTAAAATATAAAAGATATAAGGAATGTAAGCCTCATGTAAGGAATCACTTACTCTAGGTATTGTTCAACATCTTCAGTATTGAAAAGCACATATCTATGTGCTTGTACTCGTGTGAAGTAATCAAGGGTAATTACCTCTTCTTTTCCTACAAAGCGGCCTAACTCATCACCTTCATCATCATTTCTTCTAGGACGATTGGACTTTGTCTCAATGTCATCCAAATATTGCGTACAAAAAGTCTTGCATTCTTCAGCCACAATTGCCTTAGCTATGGAGGCCTCGGGGTGGGCTCGATTTCGAACATATAATTTTAATGTAAGTAGAAACCTACAAAAACATTTACTTATGCTAAACCAGATGTAAAAAGGAATTTAACTTTTTTCAAAGTAAATTTAATATGGATGTACCTCTCTACCGGATACATCCAACGAAATTGTATTGGGCCTGCTAGTAAGGCGTCCTCGGCTAAATGCATCGGCAAGTGCTCCATAACATCAAAGAAAGCTGGTGGAAATATTTTCTCGAGAGCGCATAGTGTGACAGCCATCCGATCTTGTATCTTTTCTAGATCAGCAAGTGTATTCACCTTTGAGGATAATTTCCTAAAGAAATTTGCCAACTCAATGATGGCTTTTACAACAGAAGTAGGCAACGCTTTTCGAACAGCTAAAGGGAGTAGTTGTTGGAGCAAAATATGACTATCATGGCTCTTAAGACCCCAAATAGCTCTTTCCTCTAGATGTACGCAATGAGATATGTTTGACGAGTAGCCATCAGGGACTTTGACTCCCTTTAGAACTTTCAAGAATGTGTCTTTATGCTTCTTACTCATTGTGAACTGAGCCGGAGGCATAATTTTTTTGCCAGATGGAAGCGTTTGTAGATGCAATGGTTTCCGAATGTTCATCTCTTTCAGGTCTTTTCTTGCTTTATCATTATCTTTGGATTTCCCCGCAGTACCTAACAGAGTATGTAGCACATTATCACACACATTTTTTTCAATGTGCATAACATCAAGATTATGACGAACATGATTATTTGCCCAATATGGCAACTCAAAGAAGATACTCCTCTTTTTCCAATTGTGACACAACTTAGGAACCTTTCTTTTCTCTAACTTGGCTTGTTGCTTCTCACCCTCTTCTCTTTTCCTCTTTTTAATAACATATTCTATTTTATACTCTGTTTCCATATTTTCAACTTGTTTAAGCAATTTTGTTCCAAACAATAACTTGGGCTTATCTCTCACTTCATGAGTACCATCAAAAGAGCTTTTATCCTTACGAAAAGCATGACTCCTAGGCAAGAAACGTCGATGACCAATATAACAATACTTGCCACCATGATCCAACCATCGTGCTTGAGGTCTCACATTGCAACAAGGGCAAGCATATTTACCTTTAGTGTTCCATCCAGACAACATTGCATATGAAGGAAAGTCATTTATTGTCCATAATAGTGAAGCTCATAAAGTAAATAACTCGTTCCTTGATGCATCATAAGTTGATATACCATCTTCCCACAATTCCTTCAACTCATCAATTAACGGTTGGAGATACACATCTATCTTGTTGCTTGGCCCTTTTGTGCCTTGAGTAAGCACCGACAAGAAGAAATATGGATGTTTCATGCATAACCAAGGTGGAAGATTGTATGGCATAAGCACAACTGGCCAAGTACTATGAGATATAGTCATTGTTCTGAAAGGATTAAATCCGTCAGATGCTAATCCCAATCTAACATTCCGAATTTTACTTGAAAATAATGAATAACGTTCATCAAAACCCTTCCACGCACGAGAGTCTGCAGGATGCCTCAGCACACCATCGTCTATTCTTTTCTCGGCATGCCATCTTATGAGTTTCGCGGTCTTAGATGACCAATACAACCTTTGCAACCTTGGCTTTAAGGGAAAATACCATACTTTCTTCATCTCTACCTGCTTGGGAAGTTTATTCTTGCCACTTGTTTCCGCACCTTCACCGCTACCCCCTTCTTCTTGTTGCTTATATCTAAAGGCTCCACAAATTTCATATTTAGTAAGTTTTTCAGTTTCATTTCGAAACAACATACAATGATTAATGCACGTGTCCCACGTTTTATAACTGAAACCCAAATCTGCAGTCATCTTGTACGCCTCACGATAGGAACTTGGCACTTTCGCTGACTGAGGCAATGCCCTAATGAAATTTTTTAATAAAGAAGTAAATCCCTTATCGGCCACTCGATAATTAGCCTTCCAGTGCATAAGTTCTACAATAAATGAGAGTATTGTAAACTTATCACACCCTTCCCACAAGGCTTGATCAGCATCTCTCAAAAGTCTAAGAAACTTTGCGGTGGCTGCATCTGATTGTACGATTTCTTCAATTCCTGGCTGGTTACTATCCGGCATACCCATCCCTTCATGCACCATTCGCCTCATACAATATTGCACGCCCAATTCAATTTCAATGCCATCTTCAGTTGTCCTATCATTATTATCATTCTTATACGCCGAAATGTACTCTTCCCCGTGCCTAGTCCAATTCTTGTAATCTTTTTGAAATCCCACTTCAATACAATGTGATTTCACGGTTGCACGGTCTTTTTGGTAACGATTTGGGCATTTTTTACAAGGACAATATATTTCTTTAACACCAACAGACTTTTTTGAGAATGCAAAGTCGAGAAAGTTGTCAACCCCAGACATATACTCATTTGAAATCCGATTACCCAAATCAATCCAACTTTTGTCCATATATGACTTGATATTTTTAACGTTAAAATACAACCTATATATAAGACCGAGAGACACAAATTTTAGAATAAAAATAAACTCATAAACAAACATAGTCTAAATATGTACAACTTTTGGCTCTATATAGACAATATACATTGTTGGAGCCTAGCCTATTAGTCAAGCTTGGGCCCATAATATAGTATAACCCCATGACAACATTCATTCGTTCTCTCTCACAAGCCCCCCCCCCAATTGAGAAGCTAATTTAAGGTACTAGGTTGATGTGCAAAAGAATTGATGCACATGCAACAAAAGATTTGGAACTATTTTTAGGAACTAGGTTGAACAAAGTGACACTTAGGTTTTGAAATATTTGAGACCAATTGAGCAATTGAGGGATTCCATGGAGGAGTTAAAGAAGAATCTGGCTAGTCAAGCTAATAGGATTGAGAGAGAGAAAGAGAGAGAGAGAGAGGAAGGATTACTTGGATTGAGTTTAGAGCTGATATTAGAGCATAAAGAGGAGGCACAACCAAGCTTACAGAAGCCAAGGCTCTCTTGTTGATGATGATGGGAATTCATATTCATAGATGAAGAAGCCGAAGAAGAATTGGGAGTAGGGAAAATGCATTCTTTCAAGCACTGGGTAGTACAAGAACAAAGAGTTTGAGATGGCTCAATCATACAGAAAAGAAAACATTTTGTATAACAGTCCCTGAAAGAATCAGTTGCACTTGACTTCCCCCCAATCACCATCCCCACAACCATTAAAACCACTAAAATCTCCTCACCCTACTATCCCCTTCCATTTTTCCTTAGTCTACTCCACTGGGGGTGCATGGTTCATATATGCTCTTCACTTCCCTGGAGTGGACTGACTCCGTGCCATAATAATTGTCTATTTTTTTATTTTTTTTAAAGTTTGATGAAAGTAATGAAAATCATTGAATTTTAACCAACTTTGGTAACAAATTATGAACATATGTCACATATAATAACAAGTATACTCCTATGGAAACTGATATACTTTTAAAATAATTGTAATATTTTTTTTAATTAATGGTTATTAATACTGACTTTTTTTCTTGAAAATTAAGTCATTTGAAATTGAAATAAAAAACTATAACTATGTAAACTAGCAATTTGCTTCAAATACAGTCAACAACAACAACAACAGTAACAGCAACACCAACAACAACAACAGCAACAGCAACAGCAACAGCAACAACAAAGAACAAAAAAACCCAGAAATTAAAAGTAAATCAGAAAAGGGGGAAGAAATGTATACCTGATTGTTGTTGATCAAAGAAATCAATGTTCAATCAGCGTCAATTGCCCTGGCTAGAGGAGAGAGAGAGAGAGAAATTGAAAATATTTTCAATAATCCACCACACCAAGAACAACAAATTAAAACCAAAAATTAAAAGGCTATACCTGCTGATTCGTTGTTCACCGGCGGTAGGAAAATATGTGGTCACCGGCGTCGTGCCCTAGCTAGAGGAGAGAAAGAGAGAGAGAGAAAGTGCGAAACTGAGTGTAGGAAATTTGGGCTTCTCGGTATTTATTGACATTTACGGTGGACGCGTATACACCGTCGTAAATATTGTGTACTATTTATGGCGGACGCGTGTCAACCGCCGAAAATAAGTAATTATTTACGGCGGATACTAATATACCGCCATATATGACTTCAATCTCATATACGTATATACCAACTGTACGTATATAACGTATTTACGGCGGCGTAAGCCGCCGTATATAATAAATATATACAGCGGTTGTGTATACCGCCGTATATATAATTTATATACGACAGACGCGTATCATCCGCCGTATATAACTAATATATACGGCGGACGCGTGTCAACCGCCGTAAATGAGTGCCGTAAATAACCAACTTTCTTGTTGTGTCAGGAAAGGCTATAGGAAGATCAATAGTGCGTTTGGTGCACTCTAAAACAGGTTGTATCCCAAATGGTTCTATCTTCTCACAAGCCCTATCTGACATGAGAATATCTACCCCTTATTTTAAACACAAACCAGAAATCAAACATGGGAAGGGGAGATCTGAGGGTAACTCTTTTTCTACAAATTGAACAACACTACCAAATACTATTTCTCCAAGATTGAAATCTAGGCCAGTGAAAATTTTGTGAATGAGGTCAGCATGTGATATTGTCACAATGTTTTTGTTTGAAGTGGGTTTCCAATTGAAGGTTGAAATTTTGAAAAGAAAACCACAAAGAGATGTAAGCATTGTGCACTTGAACTGGTTGTGCCAACTTCGATCAAGGCCATTGGTGATTGAATTGGCAACCTCATTCTTGGGGGCCATGGGTAGTATGTTCTGAGAGCTAGGAGTATGGAGAAAAGAATTTATCATGGCAGGAGAGAAAGAGATATTTTTCCCACGCACACACACTTTTTCAAAACTATCCGACCTGGGATCCTGAATGGACTAAACAAGACTAGTGTAGAACTCACTGACAAGGGAGTGAAAAAAACTATGAGGGTAGGTGACAGTGTATAGAAGACATTTTTCCTTTAAATACCTTTACATCCCAACCTCCTCAAACGATTTATCTAACACTCTCTCAACTAAAAATCCTTTCATCCTGAAAAAATTAAATCTCTCTTTCGCCTCTTTTGACATAAACATTTTAGGAGAGTGTGGCCTTACATTTCTAATAGGTGGCTTGGATCTTGGGGTACGCCTTGACACAGGCGTTGGAGTTACAGCAAATTGTGCCTTTCTTTGTCTCATTCTTCTTGGTGCAGGTGCAGATAGGATTACATCATCAGTAGCATCCTCCTTTTCAGCTTGAAGTTCTTCTCTCCCCAGCTTGAATGTTTCATCATCAGCTTCATCATCATTTGAGCCTATGTCAGAGGCTTGAGCAGAGATAGAGGCAGCAGCCTCAGCTTTTGAATTCCTAACCTTGCCTTTACCTTTCCTTAATTCCAAGAGAGCCTGTAGAGGGATGTGCTCTTCCTCATCCTCTTCTTCACGGGCACAAGCAGAAGCAAAGCCACCAGAATACCAATTACCAGGTGATGGCTGAGCAGGGACAACAGTAGGATTGCTTGTAGGGGATGACATTGGGGATGTGGTAGCATCAGGAGTAGCATGCGTAGGTGATGGAGGGGGTGTAGTAACAGAAGCATCAACATTTTCATCAATTTGAGAGGGGCTTTTACCTTTAGTAGTAGACAGGTCCTATGGTGTAACGATCATATGAGGAAAGATATCCTCCAAATCATGGGAAGCAGCCTCCATGATTTCCTCTGTAGCTGCCCTCAAATCATCAATCTCCTCGGATTGAGCCCTCTTGGACACCACCTCAAATACCTCAGCATCTTCAGATTCATCAGACTCACTAGAATAGATGGAGAGATCCAAATACTTCCTTCGTTGTGGCTGGGGCTGAGCAGCTTTTCCTGACGAGCTGCCGGAGCCAATTGTAGAGGTTTTACCTCTTTTCCTCTTCAAATCAACTGAAGGATTATAGTCTTCATCAGCTCCCTCAACGAAATCAAGTTCCGCCATGTTAGGACGAACCCTAGGGGTGTAATCCGCCATATTGGGAGAAAAACCCCTTTGCCTAAGAGACCAGTTTGGTACCTTTGCAGACCCAGCGAACTCACCAACAGCCTTTAAGTCGCCTCAATTGTCGATGTCGATCACATTGTCTGGAGCTCCGGGGAGCGATATGGCTACAGGGGTAGCTTTGGTATCTACGATCAAATCAACAGCTCCCTCGAATTGGGTTCCCGGAGATGGAGGGGGTGAGACATTGACAGTAGGAGAGGATGGATGGGAAGAAGACGCCATTGGGATTGAGAGAGAATTAGAAAAAAACATAGGAAGAAGACGATTTGTAATTTGGTTTAGAGAGAGAGAGAGGACCGGCTGTAAGTGCTCCAATTTGAGCTTGTTAGAATTTTCGTTAGAAAATTAACGAAAGTTATAACATTTCTAACAATTCCTAACAATCCTAACTTTTCTAACAAAGTGAGGGTAAAATGGGCATTGTTATTTAAGGTTAAACCTCAAAAAGAATCTTAAAAAGCAAAAACAAAGGAAGAAAACCATAAATAGAAATGCTGGAAACATAAAGCCCATTTGTTTAATTTGAATTTTGAAAAGAAATATTCCTCTTGTCCAAAGCTGGAGCTGCATTTAATGAACAGTGCACGCTGAAGGGTCTTGTCCGCGCGGATGAGTTTGTCATTTCCAGAGGGCTATAAATTGAGCCCTCCAGTCACAAAAATAAGAGAAAAAACACCAATTGCACCGAACCTCTGGCGAAATATAGAGAGAAAACAGTGAGAATTCTTCAAGAATTGTCACCATTTTCTCTCCAATCTTTCCCAACTCACACTCATCCACTCACTCTCATACTTAAACCTTAAACACTCATACACTCAAGCCAAAAACTCAAGAACACAAGGAAGATTGGTAAACCCTCCTTCTCCTTACCCTAAACTCCAACCATGCATGCATTTGCAAACTACAAAATGTAGTTCTTTCATCTTCTTGCTTTAGATCTAAGAAGATCACCATGGAAGACCATCTCCATGGATGATCTTCTACAAAGATCAAAATTATTTTCAAGTTCTTTTACTTTCTTGCAAAGAAAACTCATTTTCAAAACCCTAAAAACCATTTTCAAGCATAAAATCTCATTTTCAAAGGATAAAAATCCCCTTCCCAAGCAAATGAAATGCTTAGTCCTAATGTACCCCAAGGATGGTTTGGTATAGTTGATTCACCACTAAAATGTCTAGTGATCACTAACCAAAACCTAGGGAAATGGGGACAAGCATGGATGCAAAACCCCCCTTAAAATCATATTTTCTCTCTTGAGAAGTTGCTGTCCAGTAGCAATTTTCCCAGACCTCAGTCCATGGTCTAATTTTTTGGACACATATGAACTTGTAATTTGGTGTTGACTAAAAAACACTTTTTGTAGCCAACATCCAGAGCTTTCCAGACATATTTTTACTTTATTTTTTGGGTGAGTAAAACTCCTCTTTTAAAATTTTCTTTCAGATGCTAGTTCATCAGCTTCTGGGAATCCAGATCTCATATCTGAGGTTTCCAGAAGGTTTTGACCCCTCAAATCTTCTCCAAAATGGAAAATTCCTTCGCACAAATCTTATTTAAGGTGTCTAGAACAACTTTCATTCTCTGAGTTTATCCATATTATGATGTTTTAAGACCCTTGAATCTATTTCAAAATCAAAGGTCCACTGCCTTTTTCATTCTGGCAGAAATGGCTCTCAACTTCAAAAGGTCTTTTGAGTACCAAATCTCAATCCAAAAATCTTCCAAAAAATCATGGGATCAGTTTAAAGTCTTAAAAAGATATCCCAATTTTTACTTTTCTGAGTTTCAACTTATTTTGGCCAAAACACACACACACACATAAATGATTTTCAGCTTGAAAGACTCGTTTTACGAGGCGCGTCGGGTGCACACTAACGTCCTTCCCGACGCGTAACATGACCTCCGAACCTAAATCTCTGATCTCGGGCTTTTTTCAAAGTTTTGGCCCTCAAAATAAAAATGGCGTGGCGACTCCGTTTCGTTGATTTTTTCAAATAAAAATGGGAAAATTTTCGGATATGCACATCATCACAGTGGCGACTCCGCTGGGGACTAAGCTTTAAAAAAAAATGGTATTTGGTATATTGGTGGAAACCATTAAACTTTCCGTTATCGCCTCCTAACACGAGTCGGGGATAAATTGTGGTCTAACAATCCCACGTACCGGTATCACCGTTTTCAAAAAAAAAAAGAAAAAGCTTTTGAGGGTCAAGCTTCCGTCCCGGCTTTGAAAATCATTTTTGTGTGTGTGTTGATTTTTGCACAGTTTTCATGTTGTTTTGGCCGCCTCGGAGAAAGTCAAAATTTTGACTGTCGGAATAATGTCCCTAACTGTCGGAATTTTCGTGCTTATGTGCTCATTAAATTTCAAAAAAAAAAATTTCAAAAAAAAAAGAAAATTTTCAAAAAAAAAATCATGCATCATGCCTTTTAAGACACATAAAAATTTCTATTTTACTCAGAAAAAGAATATAGACTGCTTGCACACTACGCGCACGTGACCGTACACTGCACACTATGTCCTTAACCCGGGGAAATCCTTGTCGCGGTCCGTTTGGTCTTATTACGCCTCTCGGATGAGCACAGGACTACCCAAACATCCCATGGAGCCTCGTGTCGACCATGCACTTGTCCGTGACACACTTTGTCCGAGACCCGGTTGGTTTTTAGTCTGGTCTGTGTCATGCCCTGTCTGTGTATAGACCTTTCCTTTCAAGCCTTTGTCGGCATACCGACTCAATATCTTTCGGGGTCCCTAATCGGTCGAAGTTACCGGTTTTCCGCCGCAGACTTTGACCAAGATATTGACCGGCGCCTTGACTTCGGCTCGGCGGCACAAATTATACACGACTCCCGGCATTGATCTTTGAGTCATCAAGGATTAATGATTATTCCATGCCTAATTACGGCTTAACCGAAGACAAGTCAAGATCAATTGTGGACGCTTATCGGTCAAATCATGCCGACTTTTCGTCGAGCCCTCGGACATGATCTTGACTTTTGACGTCGGCTTTGTCCGTAATTTACATCGAATGCTCGTTAAGACTCGATTACCCGCCGAGACTTTTAGGATCGTTTTTCTTTCGGTCGGTGGGACCCGCTTGCCCTATAGGACCCTCGCCCGGGCATCCGCCACCTGGGAGGTCGAAATACGGGTGGAATACGAGGGGCTTAAAGACATAGTGACGGGGCCCACCGATCCAGATCCCGAGTAGTTTGCGAAAAAGAAGAGCAATCTTTTCCAACCGATTAGGTTAATAAAACATGTTTTAAGTAAACGTGAACAAATAAGCGCATGTTGCATGAGCCAAAAGCCCAAACACCTGCCCTCCTTCCATTCCCAGACATCTGAACCTTCGTGTCCTTTCCCCCGCAGCGCCGCACAAAGCTTGGTTTCGGGCACCGGGTCACCGTTTGATTAGTTGGGAAGAGTCAAGCGCGTCATCAGCTTCACCGTTTGTTCCGACTCCGGGTTTCAGAATGTCTGCATCAGCCGGTAATGATGGGGGGCACATTGCTCCGTCCTCCAAAATCCCTCAGACAGACCAGTATTGGATCCAGTTGGTAGAACAAATGAGACTTCGACATGAGGCTCAAATTGATGACCTTACGGGTGTTGTCGCAAGTCATGGTTTGACTATCAGCCTCAATTCCGATGGCACTTTTACCGCAAAGAAGGAAGAGGGTTCTCCTCCTCTTCTTAATCGTCCAGGATACATCAAGATGCTACCCCAAGATTCCTATGTTTCCACCGCCGGGACTCCTGCCCGTCGACTTACAGGGCAACTGGCCCCCAAACAGCGATCGGGGACGAAAGAGTTCGGTATACCGTCGGTTGTCCTCTCTCAAAGTGATGATCCCACAAATATCGGCTGAGTGATGAAAATCGAGGAACAGTTGAAGAAATATGGTCGGCCATCAAAGCCCTGGAAGAACGCCGGAGAACAGGCGGCGAGCTGGATTGAAGAGGCCACACGCCACTTCGGGACCTTAACAATATCCCAACCGGCGGGGCTACCACGAAGGATAAACATATGCCTGTTCCCGGGACCTCAATATCTCTCATTATCCGGCAGTCCAATCACTCGCTTCCGAGATGAGCCTAGCACGGATCCCCCAGGACCGGTTCCACTCAAAGTCATTCCGGCCACCGCTCAACCGAGGTCCCAAATCCGCCGCAGTAGTAGAACACATTTGGTGGGATATTTGTGGCTTGTCCCGATTGTCTTGAAAGGGATTATCGGAATTTGGATACACGAGGACCGTCCTCCTAAGAAAAAGAAAATTTCTTCCCAAAGCAACAATTGAAGGAGAGATTCGAGGCCGGTGATAACGGTGTGGGAACGCTCGGGAGCCATGCAGGGGATTTGATTATTATGTACTCTACTCCGATCAGTCTTCCCCAAAGCAAAAAGGGGTAAAGAGCGAGAAAAGCCTTGCCAACGACGGTGAGACTTTCGGACGCGAGAATCTTTGTGGACACGGGTAACTCTAATGCCAATCGAAATCTATCCCCCGCGGGAGCAGCTCGAGTCGGTTTGACCGGCTCCCGAATGCACACCGACAAAGAAAGACCAACGCCGGTTTGGCGCTCCCACTCAATCAACATGTTGGACCGGAGATGGCAACCGCCACAAAAGGCCTCGGTATAACCCGGGGCTTCGGCAAAGGCTCTACCTCGCAAGAAAAAAGCACGAAGTGACTTGCTTGATTACTCTCTATCCCGAGACAAGGACCAAATCTATGATCCTCACCTATATGGGAGTATGATCACCTTCTGCGATGAAGATTTGCCAAGAGATGTCTCCCAACACAATGAAGCTTTGTACATCACTATTCGGCTCAACACCATATCACTCCCTGGGGTATTAGTGGACAATGGATCATCGGTAAACGTCCTTCCCCTCAGCATGATGAGGGCCCTCCGCATAAATGAAAGGCGTATGATCCCATCTACCCAGGTGTCAAGGCCTACGACGGTTCGTCTCGTCCCATTCTGGGACGGTGACTCTGGAACTGCTGCACGAAACCCAAATGGTGCCCGCAAAGTTCCATGTAATGGATATCCCCTCCGAGTTCACAGCCCTGCTAGGGCGCCCTTGGTTGCATCACATGAAAGCCATAGCCTCCACCAGTGTGTGAAATTCGTCTCGAATGGGGATCTGACGACCATTTACGGGGATTTAGTCACTTTAGAGGGCACAGATACGGGCGGAATACCTATTCTGGAAATCAAACATGACGAGGAAGGTCTCATGCTAACGGGCTTCACGGTCGAGCCTCCCAAGGCCCAAGTGTGCAACATAGATCTGAAGGTCACTCGGGATAAAATCCCACCGGTCTTGAAAATGATGAGAAAAATGAGCTATCTACCTGGCCTCGGATGCAGGGAAACACCAACAAAGGAACTCACAAACTCATCGAGGTGAAAGGACGAGAATACTCGCCACGGCACAGGATATGAGGCCTCCTCGGTGGACCGCAAAAGGAAAAAGATTTGAAGGCTGCCACGGGAAAGGTCCCGGTCGACAACCCTAAATCTCTCCCCTTCGAGTCCTAATTTGGTGATTACTTTGTAAAGGGTCCCACACAACCAGGAAACATCACAGAGCCCACTCCTACGGCGGGATGGCTAAAGCTACGGAGATAGCCTCAACAAGTTTAGAGGAACCAAGGCTAACCCGGTCCGTAGAATATTCTGGACCTACCCAAGATACACAGGGCTACCACTACCATGAAGAGTGAGTATACCTTCGGGCGTGCTGACACAGTGGAACAGTTCGAGAAGCTCACAACCACTATTCCTGCGCCGGGAAGATCCGAAACCTGAATTCGGGCGACGGTGCCAAAAGCTAAGGCCACGGAATTTCCCTCGAGATGATTGGGATGGTGCAGTTATGCGGCAATTGTTCGAAGAAGAAGTCCAGTGCCGGACCTGATTGATCTCGGCTCGGTCCAAGAGATGATAGCGGCAATTGAGAAAGGAAAACAAAAACGGCCACAGTTCGAGTCATGAGGCCACCAACGGCAAGCCGTTAAAAAATTGGGAAAACCTCTCGGGCCGTCCGCGACCAAGGAGGAAATGATCACCAAGTTTGGATTGGTCCTCCGTCCCTTTGTGTCAATCTAGGACAAGTCCTCCCGATCTCTTTGTTAAGATCGGAGTCTCTAGGGTCGTCAGGTGGCCTTACGCTGAAGACTACGAGTGCAGCAAGCCTTTGTATTCCCTTTCGTTTTCAATGAAATGACGAACCTTTCTGAGTATCCCTTGATTGCCACTTTCACTAATGACGAATTAAAAAAAAAAACTTAATAATAATTCATTAGATAAAGAAGCAGACACATTAAACGAAAAAAAAAATCAAACAACAAAAAAATCTTTAAACGAAATTTGTCAGGAAAAAGGAAAATCGAGCCCAAGCTGCCGAAGAGATTTTGACGAGTGTGAATCTGGAAACTGCGGAAGAGCCTAAAGAGACGCAGATTGGTGATTTCGTCGAAGGAATTGGAAAGGATGCTCTGCAAAGTCCTACAAAATCCTCAACTCAAGGAAAGTAGCCCTCTTCATCAAAGAGAACATCATATGCAGATACGGGTTGCCAGCCGAAATCATTTCGAGATAATGGATCCCACTTCGAAGGGGAATGCGGCAGTTTCTTTGGCGAGAATTCCGAATAACCCGTCACAAGTCATCTCCTTACGGGCCCCAAACCAACGGAGCCGTCGAAGTAGCAAACAAGACTCTGGAAAATATCATCCAGGAAAATGGCCGTCCCAAGGCGGAGATTGGCCCAGAAGTTACACTGGCACTCTGGGGCTCTGAGACATCGGTCGAACGGCAAGCGGGAAACACCGTTTGCCCTCACATACGGAGATGGAAGCCGTGCTCCCAATCGAATTGGAAATCCCCTCGCTCAGCGTCTTCTTTGGAAAGCCGGATCAACGAGGTCGAATGGCTCCAGTCGCCATGACGAATTGGCCTGCTAGATGAGCGCCGATTGAAGGCCATGGAACATATCCGAGCCTACCAAGGAAGAATGGCCGAGCCTTCGACAAGAAAGTAAAGCATCGGGAGATCCGAGAAGGTGATCTCGTTTTGAAAGAAAAGCCCCGGTCAGTATCAACCCCCTCGGCAAATGGGAGCCTGTATGGGTCGGGCCATATGTCGTCCGGAAGATCTTCTCACGGGAGGAGCCATGCAACTTGCGGACCTCGACGGAAATCCCTTTGTACACCCAGTGAATGGTGACAAGGCTGCGCGAGATACTACGCGTAAAAAAAAAAAAAGAAAAAAAAAGAGAAGAAGTCAAAAAAAAAAAAAAAGAGTGCTAAAAGAGTAATACCCAACTAGGTTGAAAACCCGAAAAGGGCGGCCTAGGTAAAAAAAACGAGGGTTGCACCAAACAAAAAAAACAAAAACAAAAAAAAAAAAAAAAAAAAAAAAAAAAAAAAGAGTGCTAAAAGAGTAATACCCAACTAGGTTGAAAACCCGAAAAGGGCGGCCTAGGTAAAAAACAGGGTTGCACCAAACAAAAAAAAAACAAAAAAAAATCAGGTTGAACTACGAAGACCTGAGCTCCTCAAAATGAGGGGAACGTAGGCAGCCGGAAACGGTTCGGTCTAAAGCACAAATAAAAGTCATACCTTGACATCATTACAATTGATCAGACCATGAAAGCGTCTCGAAAAACTCTAAAGCAATTCAAATATTCATTACAAATTAAAAGCTCTTTGATGAGTCTAAGCCCAATTCATTCCTACAACTGGCAACCTGCTAAAAGAAACTAAGATACATAATCCAACTAATGTGTCTGCCATGACAAGAAAGGGATACTCGGAAACCTCAGAGTCACTCCAAGCCACTCGTACTGGCCTCTCCCCTCTTCTTCCCCCTTCGAGTCTTTTTCTTCTGAATCGGAAAAATGTCAGTGTTTCTCCTACCAAGCTCTGGTATAGGAACAGGATCTATCAAACCAGCCTCTGTCAAGGCCTTAGTAGCCCTAGCGTCATCTCTCATCTCCTGTAGCCTAGCTGGTAGCATAGGAGCCCTCCTCTCCTGTCTCTTGACGTAAGCCTCATAGTCGGTCACAGCGTCTCCGCTCCTGTCATGAGGGTTGGCCCTCGCCTCGGCCCTCCTCCTCTCGAAGCGATCGGGTCCTCCGCACCCACAATGGCCTCACGCCGTCTCAAAATAGCCACCTGAGTCTCTCCCAGATGCCTCTCATACCAATCCAGGTACCAAGTGGTCAAGAACACCGGTCTCGGACGCCTGAGAATAACCCGAGAAGGAAAGGCATCATACCTCCATGCTCGGGAAAGAAATGGAAACATTGAGGGATCATCCATAGAAACTGGAGCCACCACTCTGGTGGCTATATCATCAAAGCCCTCCAAAGGAACCTGCTCCAAGCCAAATTGTCTCAGAACTAAAGCCGGAATATAGAAGCTGGACTGAGAAAGCCCCGGAAGCATGACCACATGGGACCCGTCCTGAAGCACTCTGCGAGTCTCCACCCGCCAACAAGGCACTGACCATCTGATATCTTCAGTCTGGCGACCCGCCATCCAACGCTCCCACGAGCCCTGATCATCAAAATCTACATCAACACCCCTCCTGGCAAATGTCCAAGGCTTGATCATATCAGAGGTTTCCCGAAGAACCCCCAAACGCTCCATCAGCCACAGGGTCAAGAGGAACGGGCTGCCCCCGTGCATATACCGTCTTCCGTAGCTTGACCTATCAAGAGCATGAAAAGTCTCCCCAGGAATCAAAGGAACGACATCTACGCCGGGCGGCCAGTGAGCAGCTGACATCTAGCAGAGATCGATGACAGATCCCAAAGGAATAGACCATGAACAGGGTGCCAAACATGCAAAGTGCAAAGGCATCCCAATAGGCATCATCCAAGCCTAGGCCCCTAAACCTATCGGGAAGACCGGAAATATCAAAATGATCAGGACCGCGGATCATACCTTGCGCTTCCTTCGGGGAAAGATGAAGGAGGACGCACAATCTGTCAACAAAAGAAGCCCCTCCGGGCAAAGGAACCGCTATCTCTTCCACCTCCGGATCTCCAAGCAAGGCCCGAAATTCTTCGACAGTCGGAACAATCTCGTTGAAGGAAAGGCAAAAGACATGCCTCCTAGTGTCCCAAAATGAGGAAGAAGCCCTCAAAAGCTCATAATCCGGAATCAATTCCTTGAGAGACCATAAGCACTTCACCTTGTACCTTTCTTCAAAGAAGGACCTCCTCTCGTGCATAATCTCCCGGGATCAATCCTTGAACTTGTTGAAGAATGACATTTGGGATTCTTGGGACAATTTTGATGGAGCTTTTCTAAAGTTTTCCATGGTTTTTCTCTCTTTCTCCCCGAAAATGGCTGTTTGAATTTGGAGGTTGAAGAGGATATTTGAATTTGAAATAAAGAGAGACCGGATCTGAAGCAAAATTAAAGGACAATGTCGGATTCGGTCCCCATCCGCGCGGACATGATTGCTTTCCATCGAGAAAAATGCACCTTGAGTCAAGTGCTACACCAAAAGAGGAATATTCCATCCCGGTTGCTCGAAACATGTGCAAAAACCTCCCCAAACCAGTCCATATACCAAACACTAACACCCTTGCCAAAAAAAAATAAGGCTCATGCAACATTGCATTCATACTGCATTGCATTCATAAAATAAAATCCTAAATTACTACATTCCAAAAAAAAGAAGAGTGTGCATAAAAAAAAAAAAACAAACAAACATCAATAAAATCCTAAATTATTACATTCCAAAAAAAAAGAAAAAAAATGTGCATAAGCTGTACAAATCTCAATCTCAATCTCAAATCTCAAAAAAAAATCAATCGGAGTCTCTAGCGCCCGATGTACGCCCCCGGCCCCTCTTGCGACTCGGGCCCGCCTCCCGGGAGCCACAGAAAATCTCGGGCTCGAGAATCGTCCTCGTCTCCGAGAAAGAGGCTCGTCGGGACCAGCCGGCACGCTACGATAGGGCAAGCCGCGATCTGCGAAAAAATCGTATCCGAAGGTGAAGGCGTCGAGACTCACGGACGTACGAAGACGACCCACCATCTTTGCCAAACGTGTCCACTGCCCGTGTGGATCCCGAGAATGACGTGATCCGAAGGCGGCACCGCGCGGGGATCAAGGAGAGGAGATAGAGGAGTCTACTGAAGAAGTCTACGAGCGAATAGGGGAAGCCTCCCGTCGACGGGCGCCGGCGCGTGGTCGCCTCGCTCTAGCACGAGGAGCCCGCAAGCGACCATCCTCGGATGAATCTCTTAGCCCCGATCACTTGCTTCGTCAGCTTCTCGACGACCACCTCCGAAAACTGCACAAAAGCAAAAACGTCAAAAAAGGAAGTGATGCTAAAGATGATGAAACAAAAGAAAGAAAGGAAGAGGAAGAAGCGTAAAAATCCATACCTTCATACCCGGACGAGGCCGGAAAGCTCGTGGAAGCCGCTCAGGCTGAGGGATCTGCACCCTCAATCGGACCCCATCCTGGATATATGAAAAATCCGTCCGAGGGTACCGCGGGATCCCAAGCCCCTCTCTATCCAGAACCTGAGGCATCCTCAGCCTCCTCAAGACAAATGTCGCATATGGCTCAATTGCCACGAAATCCGAGAAGTCTTTGGCCGGCTCGGTAATCATCCCAGTCACGGACCGATCACTCGGAGTGCATCATATCGGCGGGAGGCTCCACCGGTGTCCTCAAAGGCGAGTTCACGCCATCTTTGGCGCGTCACCCTCTCTCCCGGATAATATGCATCGCGAGTCGGACCTCTCGAGAATCCTCCGCTACACGGTCAAATCTCGGCGCCCTTCGGGTGCGCCACCTCGAAGCGATCCCGGGGGAAGAATATCATCCCCTCATCTGTCTCGGCCTCCCGTCGAAGGAAGGCAATCCGCGTACACGAGAGTCGTACGCCCCCTGGAGATTATCTTCTCCGGGCATGCTTGGACCAAGGCTGCATAGCCGGATACGCCCGATGTACTCCACCGGTGTCGCCACATCGTGACGTGGAAAAACTCCAACGCCCATACTGCGAAGGTAAAAATCCAATCAATCCGGTGCAAAAGAAAAGTGCGTGCTCAAAAAAAAAGAGGGAAAGCAAAAAGAGAGCTTATACCTCCGGGGCAAACTCAAAGCGGTACAAGGAGCTCACGGCCTTATTTGTACCTATCAAGAGCAAAATAAAGCTCTGCCCGGCCCGGCCTCTCCCCACGAGACATCTCCGGCCGTCTCCATGTCCTCCAAGGACCTCAACAAGGCAAAGGCTGCCGTCCCCTCGGCATGTCCAAAGAGCGTGCTCGAAAAGGCAAACCACAAGAAGGCCACAGCGATGCGCTCGGCGCCTATCCTCTCCTCCCCAGCCTCATAGCTCACAATGGTCTCCACGATCTTACCGTAGACCACGGCATACTCCATCCCCATCCCCTTTTTGGGAATAGGGGAAAATCCCAGAAGAGTCTGTAGGTCCGCGTCGCTGTAGCCGTCTCGCCACTCAATGCTGCGTCCATTGAAGGACAGGCCCGTGATCGCAGCGTAATCGGAGGGCGTAACCGTAGCCTCGCCCCAGAAGAAGTGAAAGGTGTGGGTCGCGTCCCACCAATGCTGCGCTAAAGCGAACATCAAGCCCTTGCTCTTAGGGAACTTGACCAGTCCCCTCAAGCACTCAACGAACTCCCAAAGCCCCGTCTCAACAACAATCTGTCTCGGACTCGGCAAAGCTCCTCGGCCCGCATTCGGAAGCCGGTCCCACAAGTCAACCACGGACTCCACTGATCCTCGAGTCTTCATTTTGTTCAGCTGCTCCGTCACAAAACGGTTTCCGCCCTGTAAAAAAAAAAAGAGAGAAAATGTCAAAAAAAAAATTGCATTTGCATTTGCACAAAAAAAAAAGCATACACATGCATTAAAAAAAAGTTCGGCAGCATAACGGCATGCAATAGACATAGGCCCATTTTTCTCACAGAAAAGACAGTTTTCAGCAAATCCCATTCAACAATTTTCAATAAAAAAAAATGCATACATGCATATCCTACAAGAAGTTGACGGAAATAAAACTCCGTCCCATTTTCAAAAAAAAATGCATACATGCATATCATCCATCTTACATGCAACGGAAGGAAAAATCCGTCCCACTTTTCAAAAAAAAAATCCTAAACATACATACATCTCATATTGGCAAAATGCCCATTCTTTCCAAACAAAATGCATGCATTGCATCATTCATCAATATCAATATTCAATCAATTTTCGAATTTTCACATGCAATTTTCGGATACAAAAAAAAATGTGTGGCAAAAATGCCAATTCTTTTCCCAAGCAAAATGCATATTCGGGACACCAACAAATTCATTGCAACATGCAAAGCATCAAAATCAAAATCCAAGACAATGAACATCAATCATCCAAATTTTCAAAAAAAAAATTCAAAAATCACCCAAAATTCAATTTTCAAACAAGAAATCAACAAAGGGAATGAAAAGATTCGAAGTATACCGTTCGGAGACTCGGATCAGAAGCCCAATGTTGCCAAGCATCGGGGTAATGCTCCTCCGCAACCGATTGCGAAAGATTGTAATGCCTCCTCATCCGGACGAGCTCCAATCGTCTCTCCGCTACCGGGCCACGTCCTTGGCCTTGAAAAACGCCTTCCCCGTGTTCCATTGCTTGAAAATCGAAGAAAAACGGAAGATTTTTGAAGCTTTTTGAGCAACAATGGCGGTTCTCCTCGGCTTCTCTCTCTCTGCTCTCGACAATTTCAAAAAACTGAATGGGGAAGGAGAAGGGCGTTGGCCCTAATTAATACCCCCTGGTTTTCAAACCCTCTCCGCGCGGACAGGATCGTAAGGGTCAAAATGACCCTTTTGCCCTTTAAAAATCTGGAACTCTGCAATTCAGTCCCCAACTTGACAGAGTTAACCAAAATTAACCAAAGTCAGCCCCTTGTCAAGAAAATCTTCCCCGGCAGTAAAACGTAAGACCGAGTGCCCCGAGAAAGATAACGAAATCTCGTATCTTTCATCAAAATCCTTCCCGGCAGTAAAACGTAAGACCGAGTGCCCCGAGAAAGATAACGGATCCCGTATCTTTCATCAAAATCCTTCCCGGCAGTAAAACGTAAGACCGAGTGCCCCGAGAAAGATAACGGATCCCGTATCTTTCATCAAAATTACCTCCGGCAGTAAAACGTAAGACCGAGTGCCCCGAGAAAGATAACGAGATCCCGTATCTTTCATCAAAAATCAGTCCCCGGCAGTAAAACGTAAGACCGAGTGCCCCGAGAAAGATAACGAGATTCCGTATCTTTCATCAAAATCTTCCCCGGCAGTAAAACGTAAGACCGAGTGCCCCGAGAAAGATAACGAAATCCCGTATCTTTCATCAAAATCCTTCCGACGGTAAACGTAAGACCGATCTCCCTGAGAAAGATAACGAAATCTCGTATCTTTCATCAAAATCCTTCCCGGCAGTAAAACGTAAGACCGAGTGCCCCGAGAAAGATAACGGATCCCGTATCTTTCATCAAAATCAATCTCCGGCAGTAAAACGTAAGACCGAGTGCCCCGAGAAAGATAACGGATCCCGTATCTTTCATCAAAATCAATCTCCGGCAGTAAAACGTAAGATCGAGTGCCCCGAGAAAGATAACGAGATCCCGTATCTTTCATCAAAAATCAATCTCCGGCAGTAAAATGTAAGACCGAGTGCCCCGAGAAAGATAACGAAATCTCGTATCTTTCATCAAAATCCTTCCCGGCAGTAAAACGTAAGACCGAGTGCCCCGAGAAAGATAACGAGATCCCGTATCTTTCATCAAAAATCAATCTCCGGCAGTCAAACGTAAGACCGAGTGCCCCGAGAAAGATAACGGATCCCGTATCTTTCATCAAAAATCAATCTCCGGCAGTAAAACGTAAGACCGAGTGCCCCGAGAAAGATAACGAAATCCCGTATCTTTCATCAAAATTACCTCCGGCAGTAAAACGTAAGACCGAGCGCCCCGAGAAAGATAACGAAATCCCGTATCTTTCATCAAAATCACCTCCGGCAGTCAAACGTAAGACCGAGTGCCCCGAGAAAGATAACGAAATCCCGTATCTTTCATCAAAATCCTTCCCCGGCAGTCAAACGTAAGACCGAGTGCCCCGAGAAAGATAACGGATCCCGTATCTTTCATCAAAAATCAATCTCCGGCAGTAAAACGTAAGACCGAGTGCCCCGAGAAAGATAACGAGATCCCGTATCTTTCATCAAAAATCAATCTCCGGCAGTAAAACGTAAGACCGAGTGCCCCGAGAAAGATAACGGATCCCGTATCTTTCATCAAAATCCTCCGGCGGTCAAACGTAAGACCGATCTCCCCGAGAAAGATAACGAGATCCCGTATCTTTCATCAAAAATCAATCTCCGGCAGTAAAACGTAAGACCGAATGCCCCGAGAAAGATAACGGATCCCGTATCTTTCACCAAAATCAATCTCCGGCAGTAAAACGTAAGACCGAGTGCCCCGAGAAAGATAACGAAATCCCGTATCTTTCATCAAAATCACCTCCGACAGTAAAACGTAAGACCGAGTGCCCCGAGAAAGATAACGAAATCTCGTATCTTTCATCAAAATCCTTCCCGGCAGTAAAACGTAAGATCGAGTGCCCCGAGAAAGATAACGGATCCCGTATCTTTCATCAAAATCATCAACCGGCAGTAAAACGTAAGACCGATTGCCCCGAGAAAGATAACGAGATCCCGTATCTTTCATCAAAATCTTCCCCGGCAGTCAAACGTAAGACCGATTTCCCAGACGAATATGTCTGATTTTCCCCCAGCAAAGTTAACGGAATCCCAAAAGCCAGCGAAATCTCGAGTAGAACTCGAACTACGAAAGGGCTTGATTCCCACTAGGGATACGTAGGTAGCCTATCATTAGGTCCAGCCCCTCGACCAAAACGGTCACCCTCTCCTTCGGCAGCAGACGAAGTCCACCGAAAGGCCATTTCAAATTAAGGTCCGAGGCGCCTAAAAAGCCATCATCATCAAGGTTCGAGGCACCTAAAACGCCAACTCCAAGGTTCGAGGCACCTAAAACGCCATCTCCAAGGTCCGAGGCACCTAAAAAGCCATCATCATCAAGGATCGAGGCACCTAAAACGCCATCTCCAAGGTTCGAGGCACCTAAAACGCCATCTCCAAGGTTCGAGTCACCTAAAACGCCATCTCCAAGGTCTGAGGCACCTAAAAAGCCATCATCATCAAGGTTCGAGGCACCTAAAACGCCATCTCCAAGGTTCGAGGCACCTAAAACGCCATCTCCAAGGTTTGAGGCACCTAAGACGCTATCACTAGGAAAGCGATAAATCGCAATCATCCCCAGCAGAGACCGAAAATGGTCATTCCATCCCTAGCAGAGCGGATACCCATCAGACCGAAAATGGTCATCTCTTATCCCCAGCAGAGTTTCTTTCCAGCAACCGACTGCAGAACTCGCTCATCAGGTTCGAGGCACCTAAAACGCCATCATCTCCAGGGTCAAAGACCCGAACTACGGTCGGCTTGATTCCCATTCGGGATACGTAGGTAGCCTATCGCTAGGTTCAGCCACCCGATCACTTGATCATCCCGCCAAATATGGAGCCTTACTCTTATCGACGACCCCGCTTCCTTCGAAAGCGCCGTCGCCGAGGGGCTACTGTAAGTGCTCCAATTTGAGCTTGTTAGAATTTTCGTTAGAAAATTAACGAAAGTTATAACATTTCTAACAATTCCTAACAATCCTAACTTTTCTAACAAAGTGAGGGTAAAATGGGCATTGTTATTTAAGGTTAAACCTCAAAAAGAATCTTAAAAAGCAAAAACAAAGGAAGAAAACCATAAATAGAAATCTTTGGAAACATAAAGCTGTTGTTTAATTTGAATTTTGAAAAGAAATATTCCTCTTGTCCAAAGCTGGAGCCGCATTTAATGAACGATTACGCCGAAGGGTCTTGTCCGCGCGGATGAGTTTGTCATTTCCGAGAGGGCTATAAATTGAGCCCTCCAGTCACAAAAATAAGAGAAAAAACACCAATTGCACCGAACCTCTGGCGAAATATAGAGAGAAAACAGTGAGAATTCTTCAAGAATTGTCACCATTTTCTCTCCAATCTTTCCCAACTCACACTCATCCACTCACTCTCATACTTAAATCTTAAACACTCATACACTCAAGCCAAAAACTCAAGAACACAAGGAAGATTGGTAAACCCTCCTTCTCCTTACCCTAAACTCCAACCATGCATGCATTTGCAAACTACAAAATGTAGTTCTTTCATCTTCTTGCTTTAGATCTAAGAAGATCACCATGGAAGACCATCTCCATGGATAATCTTCTACAAAGATCAAAATTATTTTCAAGTTCTTTTACTTTCTTGCAAAGAAAACTCATTTTCAAAACCCTAAAAACCATTTTCAAGCATAAAATCTCATTTTCAAAGGATAAAAATCCCCTTCCCAAGCAAATGAAATGCTTAGTCCTAATGTACCCCAAGGATGGTTTGGTATAGTTGATTCACCACTAAAATGTCTAGTGATCACTAACCAAAACCTAGGGAAATGGGGACAAGCATGGATGCAAAACCCCCCTTAAAATCATATTTTCTCTCTTGAGAAGTTGCTGTCCAGTAGCAATTTTCCCAGACCTCAGTCCATGGTCTAATTTTTTGGACACAGATGAACTTGGAATTTGGTGTTGACTACAAAACACTTTTTGTATCCAACATCCAGAGCTTTCCAGACATATTTTTACTTTATTTTTTGGGTGAGTAAAACTCCTCTTTTCAAATTTTCTTTCAGAGGCTAGTTCATCAGCTTCTGGGAATCCAGATCTCATATCTGAGGTTTCCAGAAGGTTTTGACCCCTCAAATCTTCTCCAAAATGGAAATTTCCTTCGCACAAATCTTATTTAAGGTGTCTAGAACAACTTTCATTCTCTGAGTTTATCCAGATTATGAAGTTTTAAGACCCTTGAATCTATTTCAAAATCAAAGGTCCACTGCCTTTTTCATTCTGGCAGAAATGGCTCTCAACTTCAAAAGGTCTTTTGAGTACCAAATCTCAATCCAAAAATCTTCCAAAAAATCATGAGATCAGTTTAAAGTCTTAAAAAGATATCCCAATTTTTACTTTTCTGAGTTTCAACTTATTTTGGCCAAAACACCCACCCACACACACACAAATGATTTTCAGCTTGGAAGACTCGTTTTACGAGGCGCGTCGGGTGCACACTAACGTCCTTCCCGACGCGTAACATGACCTCCGAACCTAAATCTCTGATCTCGAACTTTTTTCAAAGTTTTGGCCCTCAAAATAAAAATGGCGTGGCGACTCCGTTTCGTTGATTTTTTCAAATAAAAATGGGAAAATTTTCGGATATGCACATCATCACACCGGCGAGGGTTTAATGGAGAGGGTTTAAGTATTTAGGGTGATGTGCTGACATGAGTTTAATACCTACTAGGCTAGGGACTCTTGGGTGAGATTAGAGGTTAAAGTGGAACTTAATACCTTGTTCATCCGAAAAAAACAATATACCATAATTTCCTTGGACTCTTTAGATGATAAGGATAAGTCCAATTATTTTTTAAAGAATTTCCTTGTAAATAATGTACCTGCCATAAAAATAAAAAATCCACATACAATATATACTCCCCCTAAACACATGGACATCAAAATAAAAAATAAGTAATTTTATTGAGCACAAAATCTTTTAACAAAATTAATTAGGGAGTGAAAAAAATTTGTTTAATATTTTCACCAAGGACCAGGTTGACCTAAAATTATGACTAAGAAAATGATGCATAATATACAAACATGTGAAGGATAAATCTCAATATATGTGTGGCATGGGATGTGACTACATCAGGGGACACATTTCCGCTTGGAAAGTCAATGAATTGAAATCTTGTCTAGCTTGGCCTCTAGAATGCAACCACTCATTTTTTTTTTGTGGAGAAATATTTATGGGTAGCTTTCACTCTTATTTACTTTCATGGATAGCCCTCTTTCGAATGATCTTGTCAATTTGACACAAACTTTCTCTTGATGTTATTTTAATCACATAGAAATGACTTCATACCATGAGTGGAGTAGCTATTTCCCTTTAGATTAGGCACCCACCAAGAGACATCCAATAGGATAAATTTTGAGTCAACAGACTTTGACATCTTTTAAGAAAAATTCACAATTCAGAGAGGAGACGAGTCAAAGATGTAATACAAGTGACCACATAGAGAAAAATCATGAAATACAATATTTTTTTTATTTTTAGATGTTAAATATATAGGTGTAAGCTATGATGTGATTACACGGGAGATCACATCATCAGATGGCACACAAACTCGGAGACTTCCTTAGGGTAGAAAATCTCTGAAAATCAAGGGCTTTGTTGAAAATATCAGCCAACTGTTTTTCAGTACATATTGATTCCATGCTAATGATTTTTTGCTCAACATGATCACGAATAAAATGATGTCTAATGTCAATGTGTTTAGTACGTGAGTGTTGAACAGGATTTTTTGATATTTCTATGGCACTTAGATTATCATAAAAGACAGTTAGAATATCACTTTTAAGACCATAATCCTTAATCATCTGATTCATCCAAAGAAGTTGAGAACAACAACTACCTACTACAACATATTCTGACTCAGCAGTATAAAGGGATACACAATTTTGTTTTTGACTGTACCAAGATACTAAGTTGTTTCCAAGATAGAAACACCCCCAGTAGTGCTTTTCCTATCATCAGTGTTTCCTGCCCAATCAAAGTCACTGAATCCTACCAGATTTGTATTGGTTTCACGAGTATAGCTTAGCCCTAAATTGACAGTTCCACCAACATATCTAATAATCCTTTTTACAGCTTTGAGGTGGGAAATTTTTGGGCAAGCTTGATATCTAGCACACAGGCATACACTAAATATGATGTCAGGATGACTTGTTGAAAGGTACAAAAAACTCCCAATCATACTTCTATATAAGGTGGGATCAACATCCTCACCATCCTCCTCTTTGCACAACTTTTGGGATGACCCCATAGGAGTTTTGAGGTGAGAGGCATTTTCAAGAGAGAATTTCTTAACCAAGTTTTTGGCATATTTACTTTGTGAAATAAAAATCCCCTCCTTACTTTGTTTTATTTGAAGACCTAAAAAATAGTTTAACTCACCAACCATACTCATTTCAAAGGTGGTGGTCATACTTGTGACAAAATAGTCTAACATATCCTTGGATGATGATCCAAAGACAATGTGTAACGACCCGAACTCTAGGCACTAGTTTAATCACGTGTTGAGCACGTGTATATGGAGTGCAATTTATATTAATTATTGTTTTGCATTTTTATTGTATCAATTATGTGTTAGTTTAGCACTTTAATAATTTATATGATATTTCCAATATGTTAATAAATTAAATATAATTATTTAATGTCATTTTGAAAATATTAGGAGTGGTATAGTGAAATAATAATATGAATTTTTTTATTAAGAACCTTATAAAAAGTATTGAGGTGCTAAAGTGTCTAAGTAGAAACTTAAGAAATATAATGGAAAATGTTTAATGATGGAGGAGCCTAGGTGAAAATATTCCATGGTTATCCTTACTTTGTGTTTAAATGAGGAAGCCTCGTATTATTATTTAACAAGAAAAGCAAGAATCAGTCCAAGTTACTCTGTTTTCATTTTAGAACAAACTAGGTTTTCATTATCCCTTCAAAAATCCATAGCAAATTCTTGGTTTGTCCGTTTGACGATCCGTCTTCACCAAAATGTTCGGGAAGCCGAGGGGAGTCTTTCTAGCCGATTAAAGAATTACTTATTTTCGAATTATTTTGGTAAGTTATTATATTTTCCCTTCAATTGCATGCTCATTTAGTGTTGAAATTGATGTTGTTGTTATTTAATGGTTGTATGGGATTTTTAGATCAATTTTTACTTGGTTTTGTAATGGTAGGAAATAGGTACTTCTATTTGTGTACATGGTTTGATTAAATGGATAAAGAATTGGACTATATCTTGATAATTTTCCATGGATCAGGAGGTTCCATCAATTAAATCTTAGACTTGTTTTTTATCTCAATAACTTGCATGTACATCTGTTTGTGGTTATATAGTTGAAACTTGTGTGTGAGTTAGAAGTGTTTTATTCCAGAGCTAAGAGCATTCCATGCCGCTGTTTGTAATCAGTTAACCAAATCATTTGTCTGTTTATGATTAGCTAACAATTTAATGCTCAATCTTGTCTGTTGTACGATACACACATCATACTTGTATAGGAGAATTCTCCCTCATTATGATAGGTCTTGTTAGCCTAAAGATGTTGCATTGTGCATGGTATATGTAGCATCTTTTCATTTGCTTATTATTTTTACTGTCAATTTGTTTACTATATCTTTCATAAGTGGGCCCTAACTAGCTGAAGTTGGTTTTCTTAATGTATATGCTTAAGGGAAGTAATATACTGTAAGCCTCATCTCCCTTTCCTATTGTCTTCTCCACTAAAGTTCCAAGACTAGGAAACCACTTGAAGATAATTTGTGAGAATATGTAGAGCCTTCCCTCTCTACTCCCTCTCATGATTCCATTTGAATGACTTATTCACGATTTCTCTTACATAATGAAATTCTCACTCCTTTTCTTTTATTCTATGTTTGGATCTTAAATGGTGAAGGTGGCAAGGAATCCTAAAGATAGGCATAAATAATGCAATCAAGTTTATAGATTATGAGTTTCATTCCATTGCTTGTATTGACTAGACATCTATTGATCTTCTTTTAGGTTATAGTTTGATATACTACTTTCTGGATTTTAATTCTCGAAGTAATCATTTAGCACTTTGCACTGATGATTAATATTACTGTAATTGTTGTGGCTTAAAGGTCCATGGTGTAGACACCCCATTCTAAACTCATAATTACATTATTACACTACTCTTCATCTCTCTTTTATGTTTTGATGAAAGCATATCAGTTTCGTCATGTTTCGTTAAGTTTCTAACTAACCTCGTTAGTTTTGGACCTAACTGACTAACGGAACAACTAAAGAGGACAAAATAGTCAAATGACTTCTAGCACGAGATATCATATCTCGCGCGAGATATCCCCTCGGCAGGACGTGCAGAAATCACTCTCCTTCTCCGTTTCAAACTCTCTTTCTGGATAAAACCTTATCAATTCGGGTATCCAATCACAACTGAGTTCTGGAACCTTCCTAGGGGATTTTACCTCTCCACCTTCACCTCTCCAACCTCCTATAAATACTGGATGACTTTCAGTGTTTCAGAGGTCGAGAATTCTGATCCTTGATCAAGAAAACACACAACACACACATTTTGTTGGTTTCTTTCCACGAAAGACTCCTTCAAATCACTCACAAACAACTCCCAAAGTTTGTTCATCAACCTTGTTGATTAACAAACATCGAAGCCCGAATCAAAGGACCAAGGCGAAGCTCCGTCCGCATCAAGATCCGAATCAAGGATCGAGGTGAAGCTCTGCCCGCATCAAGTTTCAACTCTAAACATGAGTCGAAACTCTGTCCGAATCCCTCCTCAAAAGGTAATCATCCTTTAACTTTCGTTTCTCTTCTCAACCCCTCTATTGATTTTAGAGTAGTGTAATCCCATCAAAAGGATTAGCCTAGAGTCCCTTCAGTCAATGGAGTCGATCTCGAAGCATACAATCCGACATTCCTAATCAAGAAATTGATTAGGGTTTACTTGTTTTCTTTAATTCTATATATTGTAAAGATTGAAAACCTCTCTTTTCTTTAGCAAGACCGATCTCCGGATTGGGTGAAATGGATGCTCCTTGACCTACCCATTTCATAACCTAAGACCCGAACCCAAATCTCTTTCAAAATGGTTTTTCTATGTTTCCAAACGAATAATATAGGTGGCGACTCAAAAAGATAAAATTCTTCTCACAACGCTACAGTGGCGACTCCGCTGGGGACTTAAAATTAAGAGGCTTAAACTTGCGTCAAAATTAAAAGAGAGGTTTTCAAAAAAAATTGTAAATTCAATTTTCTGCTCTCAGACGAGGCATATCTCGCACGGGATATCATATCTCGCGCGAGATATCGCCTCGGCAATCTGGTTGTTTTCTGGTTTCTCCCGTTCATCCCGTGGTCCAAGACGAGGGTCGAACATGCAAGGGGGATCCCAGAATTCATTATCTACAGAGTTCCCGCATCTTAAGGCCTCCCTTAAGATGTAGAACTCGAATCGTTTTCCATTTAAATAATTGATTATTATTTATAAACTGCGTGCGATTGGGTTTTATTTAATTAAAGTCCGGTCCATTGGGGATTCGGGAGTTGTAATTTAATTTATTCATCTCTCTCTCTCTCATTATGTGGAACTACGACGGCCTGAGTCTTCCTAATTTGGGAGAAACGTAGGCAACCACTTGGTGCGGCCACTATCTGTTTTTCTTTTTTAGTTTTAAAAAAAAAAACTTTCTATTTTACTCTATCACCTAGATTGACTCTCACACACGCGCACTCATGCTATATCTGTCATTGCACTACATACCCCGATTAACCCGGGACCCACACTAAGGACGGATGACGATAACCACCTAGTCGTCGGTCTCTCCGAAGTTGGATCATCCCACTCCGCGTATTCAATCCACCTAGATTGTCATATCGCAGGGAGCCTATCCGTCCAGCCCTGTATCGCCACATATCATGTAGATTGTCCTTTCTAGGAACACTCTGTGACCGGTCGATTTTGACTTGGTAATCTTTCTTGTCTTTGACCAAAATAAAGCTAATGTAAAATTGACTATCGAGAAAGGATTCGGAAAAGTCCCGTCGGAAAAAGAAAAAGTCCCTTTGGAAATGTCCCTTCGGAATGACCCTTTCGGAAGTCCTTTTAAAGAAAAAAAAATCCTTCTTGAAAAATGATTTTTACATGGCTTTATTTTACAAAGAATGGTCAATTACCGAGTCCCTAGGTTTGATTCGAATTACGTATGCCTGCAAGATTTACCTAGGATGCTAGATAGAAAACGGATCTTTGTCCGTCCGACCATGAATTTAGGAAATAAAATGAGAAAAAATCCATCTTTCCTAATGGTTGTCTCGTGCGAGATAACCTTGTCTCGCGCGAGATATTATTTGCAGAATATTTGTTTGTGATTGATAATCAATGTGCGCTCCCTCCTTGAGTCAAAACTCCGTCCCTAATAAAAATAAAACTTCAAAAAAAAAATCGCTCGTGAGATAATTTTAACCATCATCCTTTTCTCCATCTAGGATTGTTTGGGGCTAATATTCTAAAAGGCGTTTCGTTGGGATATCTCGAGTTCATCTCTAAGGTCGTCAAGCTCCCTAACCTCTCCAACGGTAACAATTCAATTTCTTTCCAACCCAATGAATTCCGAAGCACTCAAGAAGGAAATTGAGGATCAAAGGATTCGATATGAAGAAATGCTACAAGCCCAAGCCGATGAAATGGAGGCCCGATTAGAACTTGAAAGGAGAATCCAAGCCGGGGAAATGAAAGCCATGGTTGATGAACTCCAAGCCATGAAACTAAAAGTGGCCGAATTAAGCTCAAAGAAGAAAGAAAGTAGGACCTCTTCCTATGATGAAGTATCATACACTAAGAAAGCTAAAAGGCACTGCAAGCACAAGAAAAAGGTGTATGAGTCTAGCTCATCATCTTCATCCTCCGATGACGAAAGCCAAACTTTCAAGAAGGATAGCAAGGATGAACCCCTTACCATGGCAATGCTAGAAAATAAACTTGCATCCCTCGATGTGAGTAAGGGAGCCTTTCTCTCTATTGACTATGACACCCTTCGTCAATCCATGTCAAAGCTTCCTCGAAAGTACAAGACACCCGACATTGCAAAATTCAATGGCACTACTTGTCCAAAAATCCATCTGGAAACCTACTCTTGGGCCATGCTACCTATGGGTGTCGATGACAACTTGCTAGTTCAATGCTTCCCTCAAACCCTTGATGGTGCCGCTAGAGATTGGTACATGACCCTTCCACTCTCCACAAGGCTTGATTGGCCACTCGCCAGTCGTGCCTTCCAAGAACAATTTGAGGACAACACTACCTACCGCACTACTAGAAGGGACCTCGAGCAAACCAAGCAACTCTCAAATGAATCATTCGCAGACTTCGTCAAGAGATAGAGGATCAAACTGACTAAAATCGTTGATAGGCCAAGCCTAGACGAACAAATTCATATCCTACTTCAATGTCTCCGCGAAGAGTACCAAGAGAAGCTTGCCGGTAATTACTTCCCTAGTTTCCTTGAACTCCATAAATCGGGCCTTAGAATTGATGAATTGATCCGTCTTAGAAAGAATTCAGAAAAGGAGAATTGTCCAACAAAAAGGAGCACCGGTCGTACCTATCATGATTTTGGAGGGGCTACTCTTAAGGAGATGTTCGATGATCTAGTAGGCCAAGGAAAGATGAAGCCAATGGAAGACTATCATCCTAAGAAAATGAGAGAAGATTGGGACCACGACAAATTTTGCGATTACCATCAGTTTAGTGGTCATGACACCAACAATTGCTACAATTTGAGGGATGCCATCCAAGACTTGTATGAAGCCGGCAAGATCAACTGAAGCATCACCACCTTGTTTGAAAAAAAAAAAAAAGAATATAGATTAGGTCAACTTCCTAGTATGTTCTCGAAGAGTCGTTCTGTCATTTTATTGCATCTCTATCCTCTCTAGTTTGTGTCAAGTGAACTATCGAGTCTGTTTCGAATTTCCTTATCAATAAAAGTTATCTCTTTATCCTAAACACTTTCCCAAGAGTTGTTTTTCTTTATGAATATCATTTGATCTATGTTGAATAGTGGACTCTCATTCCTTAAATCATCACGAAAAATAGAAACTTCTAAACAAGTTTGAAATGAAAACTATCATTAGAAAGCTTAAGGCTAAACATTACTCCTGTTGAAAGTCGAAGATCAACAAACGAAGGAAGCCAAAGGCGCTGCTATCAACATTCATCCCAAGAAGAGTGGGGGCTACTCAATTCAAGGCTTTGAGAGTACAAAAATAAAAAGCTCGCTAGGTCGAAACTCCTCAAATCGTCCTAGGCAAAAATAGAGCATCAAAAAAAAAAAGAGAAAAAGAAAAAAAAATGAAAAAAAAAGGGAAAAACTCTCAAGCCTTCATCGCCCCACAACAAGGATGAAATTTCAACAAAGGCAAGAAGGACTCTCCCACAAAGAAGAATAGTCAAGTGATACCAGCGAAGAAAAGAGGATTCCTCAATATCCTCTTACAATAAAGCCTGAATGGCAACACAAATGAAGAAGACTTTCAACATCAATCCATAAAGAGAAATGTTTAGCCTTAAGTCGTGCTAATGATTGGCTTTCTTTTCAAACTCGTTAAGAAATTTCTAGATGATACAAGGTCCATTAAAAGTAGAACAACTTTTCTAGACCTTTGAGCCATGTAGCGTTCTTTGTTGAGTCTAGGGGCTTCCTCTTAGCCATTCTCATACACACTCTTGGAATCCAAGCATCAAAACTGGGGCTTCCTAACCTTTCCTCCCCCAGTCAATCTCTACTTAAAAGAGTAATCAAATCTGCATTAGGAGCTTTCCCCTTTTGCTTCTCACTCTCATCATTAGAGAATACTCTACCCCAAAAAGAGTCAATGCTTGGATCACCTTCCAAAAAATAGAGTCCGTCTCTTCTCAATTAAACTTGAGATCTCATCTTTCTCTTTAATGAGATTCTTCCAACTGAGCCCCCTTCGAGTGAACATACTTTTCAAAAAAAAATGCTCCCTAGGTTGAAAACTCGTAAAGAGCAGCCTAGGCAAAAGTTAGAGCACAAAAACAAAAGACGCAAAAGAGATGCCCGCTAGATTGAAAACCCGAAAGGGCGGTCTAGGCAAAAACCAGGGTGCGTCACTAAGAAAAAAAAATCAAAGGAAAAAGGAGGGGATCCTTCTTCAATTCGCGCAGCCTCACAAGCCTGTTCACGAAGTCATCTGCAGCATACAAGAAGTCTTGGGGCTTAATGTCGAGAGAAGCCTTTGGAAAATGCGCGCTTTGGATTAGGTAGCAAAAGCCATTGGAGTGGTTTAGAACTTGTTCAATCAATGATCATCACACGAGAAACTTAGGGGCTTGACGATGAAAAAGTCCTGCGACAACGAAGAATTCTAAAATATGCTGAACCTTAGTGTTGAACTTGGGTTATCTCAACGGAATCCTATTAGACGATTGTCTCATTCGATCTTTAGATGGACCTCACGAGTTGGTCTTCTGAACCAAAATCTAAATCACACAAACAATTTTCAATCTCACATAATAGAACTCATTCTCCCCGCTAATTCTTGGAGTCGAGTGCACATTGATCGTCTTGAACAAACAAATGCTTAAGTGAATATATGTTGTTATGCAAATGATTTCACTAACCCTCTTACAGGAATTAAAATGCGTAAGGCATGTCAAGTGCCTACTTTCGAGAATTGGATCAAACATGTTGAGTGTTTGGATTTCGCCTACCTTTCCATATATCAATGCATCAAATTAAAGCGTCAAGCATCCATTGTGTCAAGCAACCATTGCGTCAAGCAACCATTGCGTCAAGCAACCATAGCGTCAAGCAACCATTGCGTCAAGCAACCATAGCGTCAAGCAACCATTGCGTCAAGCAACCATTGCATCAAGCAACCATTGCGTCAAGCAACCATCGCGTCAAGCAACCTTTGCGTTAAGCAACCATCGTGTCAAGCATCCATCACGTCAAGTGCAATGCGTCAAGCATATTCCAAAAGAAAAGCCCGGTCCAACGCCCAGACAGGTGGATCGTCAACAATTAGGTGTGTCAAACATCTAAGATGCGTCACGCATCTAGGGTCAGTATGTCAAATACTTACCTTATCAAAAGCCCGATTCAGCGCCCTTACAGGTGGATCGTCACCAAGTAGGTGTGTCAAGCATCTAGGGTTAGTATGTCAAATACTCACCTCAACAAAAGCTCGGTCTTGAATCGCCAGGATCGTCACCTCAATAAAAGCTCGGTCCCGAATCGCCAGGATCGTCACCTCAACAAAAGCTCGGTCCCGAATCTCCAAGATCGTCACCTCACTTCAGTCTCAAAAGAAAACCCAATAGAATCCAAAGGACCGGACAGGTAAATCTTTGTTTTCTAACATCTTTCCCCGCAGGTTCGGAGCCGAAACAGGCGAATCTTCAGACAAACAGGTATATTCATAATTGGGTCATGATTTGATTCCTCAGTATGGATTTGCCTTTTCAAAAATAAAATCTCTTCAATTTTCAAAAATGATTTTCAAAATACCTAAAGCAACCTTTTCGTGTTTTGGAGTCGAACTACGTTTTGGTCTGATTCTCCGATAGAGATACGTAGGCAGCCGTGCGGCACGACCATCCCAGTGTTCAGAATGATGTCTTTTCTATCGACGACACTTCTTCTTTCATAAGACCTGTCGCCGAAGGGCTTTGTAGACACCCCATTCTGAACTCATAATTACATGATTACACTACTCTTCATCTCTCTTTTATATTTTGATGAAAGCATATCAGTTTCATCATGTTTTGTTAAGTTTCTAACTAACCTCGTTAGTTTTGGACATAACTGACTAACGGAACAACTAAAGAGGACAAAATAGTCAAATGACTAGTTATCTCGCACGAGATATCATATCTCGCGCGAGATATCCCCTCGGCAGGACGTGCAGAAATCACTCTCCTTCTCCGTTTCAAACTCTCTTTCTGGATAAAACCTTATCAATTCGGGTATCCAATCACAACTGAGTTCTGGAACCTTCCTAGGGGATTTTACCTCTCCACCTTCACCTCTCCATCCTCCTATAAATACTGGATGACTTTCAGTGTTTCAGAGGTCGAGAATTCTGATCCTTGATCAAGAAAACACACAACATACATATTTTGTTGGTTTCTTTCCACGAAAGACTCCTTCAAATCACTCACAAACAACTCCCAAAGTTTGTTCATCAATCTTGTTGATTAACAAACATCGAAGCCCGAATCAAAGGACCAAGGCGAAGCTCCGTTCGCATCAAGATCCGAATCAAGGATCGAGGCGAAGCTCTGTCCGCATCAAGTTTCAACTCTAAACTTGAGTCGAAACTCTGTCCGAATCCCTCCTCAAAAGGTAATCATCCTTTAACTTTCGTTTCTCTTCTCAACCCCTCTATTGATTTTAGAGTAGTGTAATCCCATCAAAAGGATTAGCCTAGAGTCCCTTCAGTCAATGGAGGCGATCTCGAAGCATACAATCCGACATTCCTAATCAAGAAATTGATTAGGGTTTACTTGTTTTCTTTAATTCTATATATTGTAAAGATTGAAAACCTCTCTTTTCTTTAGCAAGACCGATCTCCGGATTGGGTGAAATGGATGCTCCTTGACCTACCCATTTCATAACCTAAGCCTCGAACCCAAATCTCTTTCAAAATGGTTTTTCTATGTTTCCAAACGAATAATATAGGTGGCGACTCAAAAAGATAAAATTCTTCTCACAACGCTACACATGGGCTTAGAAGTGTGCACGTTTGTGCTCTATTGGCATCTTGATCAATGTGTTACTGCAAGTAAAGCTCCCATCGAAATTCAATACTCCTTCCGTTCCGCTAAGGTTGTTACATGAGGGTTGAAGCACGTAAATTAAGAAAGGGGAATAATGAGTGGTTGTGAGGAAGAGAGAGAATGAGTGGAGAATAATGAGTGGTTGTGAGTAAGAGAGAGAATGAGTGGAGAATTATAAAAATAATAAAAAGTTTCCTTTTTTGGTAATGTTGCAACTTAAGTGAAATGCCGAAAATGGCAAAATGTTGCAACCTTAGCGGAACGGAGGGAGTATTAATTTTTAGGTAATTTTACTTGGGTAGAAATGGTTTATGTAAGAATAGCACTGTGAATATGGCGTTACTAGATTAGTATGAAAGGCTTGAGGTATAAATTGTTGTAGGTTAGTTTGGACCATTTCTTTTGGTTTTGGAATGAATTGGATTAAGACTTTGGTGAAGTATAAGTGAATAATGGTATATAGGTTTGGATTGAATTAGAAATGTTGGTAATTTGGTTCTTTGAATCAAAAATGTAGGGAAATGGTTTTGGTTTGTGTTGAAATGGTACAAATTGTATTTGGCTTGTTTGGAATAGCTTGAGGTAATTTTGGGTTGTGTTGAACTGAAGTTTGAGGTTTGGTATTGTTGTTTAAGGTGGGAAAAAGGGACTTATACATATGTGCTGATGTTGCTGATGTTTCAGCACTGAATCTGAGTTTATGCATAGGGCACGAGTCGTGCCCTCTGGCACGAGTCGTGCCATGCTGTCGTGACCAGTCGTGCCTTGGGTGGATGAATGATTCAGGCTGTGTGTAAAGGGTCACGAGTCGTTCCCTCGTGCCCTGGCCAGTTTTGCTGAAGTATTTTCAAAGCAATGTAAGTCTAATTTTATAACATATATTTCAACCAATTGAGCACTATGATCAAAGTACAATATAAGAACAACAAAAGGATGTCCTCATTTACCAATTGTGAGATTTGGAAGATAGATAAATACTTGGTCAAAGTAGCTTGGAACACTTGATGTTCATGAACTATAAATTGCTATATATCTTTATATGGTCAATGATACATCCTTGAATGTTTATAGTAAATGTGTAGACCTTATGTGTTGCACCTTTTACATTTGTTTGACATCTCTATGATGTGATTAATTAGGGTTCCCTACTTTGGAATCCTAAGTTTAATTGAATTGGTTCAAGGATGGTTTAGCATTAGTGCTACTGTTGATTGATACTTGTTACCATATTGTTATCATTTTGATATGATATATTGGTATGGTTCCCTACTTTGGAATCATACATTGGTTGTTTAAGCAAGTAGTTATTACTGTGCTTATATTTTAAAGTCCAGCTGGTACTTGTTTGTTCGGGCAGTGATATGGAATTATAATGGCACCCGAGCCGAGTTCATTATGATCCATACACTGGTTTCCCATTGTTTTACCCTTCCATTGGCCATGGTTTGGGTAGGTGGACTAACTCCCCCAATGGAGGGGAGGACTAGTTGCACATTTGGGTATGACTTTGTGTCATAGTCCCGCTTGTTGTTACTATGATTGGGTTCCATAACCGCTTCTTCAGCTGTTGATGCTGCTCAGATCGTGATATCCTTTTGAGGATGAAACCTTGGCTCAGTATCCTTCTAAGTGTTACATTATTGCACTTATGTGTTATATATTTATATCTTTCTTTGTGTGACCAGAATATGATATATATATATATATATATATATATATATATATATATATATATATATATATATATATATATATATATATATATATATATATATATATATATATATATATATATATATATATATATATATATATATGATGAGATATTGTTATATGCTTTCTTATTGTGATTGCATATCATATTGCTGTATAATAGCTTGCTGAGATTTTATCTCACCTTGTCATTTTATTGTTTTCCTTAGACCAGGGTGAGCCAAGTAATATGCTACGTGTGGCATGAGGAGGACGTCTATGTAACTTGGGAAAGTATAGTGTATTGGTTGCATTATGTAAATGTATTACCAATGGGGTAGTGTATCTGAGACCTGTTAGTACCCGGTCCGAAAAAAGTGTTTTAGTGTTTACAGGGACTGAAGCGCAATTCGGGAAAATTTGGGACTAAATTGACATTTGGAAGCTTTTTGGACCAAATTGGAATTTATGGAAAATTCAGGGACTAAACGGGAAATATGGAAATTTTGGACGAATTTGATATATAAAAATTCCTGGGATTAAATGAAAGATAAAATTCCAAAGAGCGAAATGCAAAAGAAGTCATTAAAGTGGTCAAAGTGCGACTGCAAAATAGCGGGACGAAACGAATATTTATTGATACAAAATAAAACTAAGCATTAAGCATTGCATGTATTTGGCCGAGCACTGTATGCAATGGTGGCCGAGAGTTCTAAAGCAATTTGGGGCCAAGTTGTTGCAATTTGGGGCCAAGTTGTTGCAATTTGGGCCAAGAGAAACAAATTGGGCCAAGCATTAATTCAAGGCAAAGAAGTGCCGATCGACCATTGTCCACTGCCGCCAGAATCTTCCTTCTTGTGCCGATCGACCATTTATCAGCGCCGCCAGAACCTTAATTTAAGTGCCGATCGAACCTTAAATTAAGGCCGATCGACCCTTTATTTTTTGTGCCGATCGAACCTTATTTTAGGGCCGATCGACCCTTCAGTTGGCCCAGCCCAAGTACCGAAGCACTATAAATAAGTGTGCCCGACTCCCATTCTCAACACACAATTTACTCGGGAGAAGCGAGACTACACTTGCTTTACCCACAGTTTTTCTTACTCTCTTCGAATCGCCCTAGATTCGACCTCAAAGTCTTGCTACAATTGGTAAGACTCTTTTTAATATTTTTGTTCTTTATTATTATTGTCTTTATTATTATTATTGTTTGCATGCTTAGTATATTTTAATTACTTTATTTCTTGCTTATGTCATATATGCTAGATTTAGGGTTGTTTTAATATATTTAAATATGTAATAGCCGAGGATGATCTAAGGTTTCGCCCTAAGAAACCCAATGGATCTAGGAACTATTTCTTTCCTTCCGCCTTAGTTATAATTATCCCATGATCAACAATCCCCCAAGGATGAACGTTGATTAGTGCACCTTCCGAGGGCCTAACTCAAAGGTTCTAGGGTGTGATCATTAATTAATTCTTTCTCTCCCCTCCTCCTTATGCATGATCCCGTTTCTTCTATCTATTCCTGTAAACACCGCACACAACCAACACCCCATATGCTAGAAAGACCGATCCGTCGGGCAATAGGAGTGATAGCGTTTCTTCTTCTGTTGTAACTTGACCCCCGAACCCAATTACATGTTTAGCCTTTTTTCAAAGCTTTGGGCTATATCAAAGTGGCGTGGTGACTCTCAAAATTAAACTAATATTTTAATATGGTTTAAATCGAGTGTCACTAAATGAATATCCTATTTTGATCCGACTTTATATAATTAATTATTTCAAACTTCCGAATGCGCGTTGCATCGGGACGGGGTATTCACAGTGTCGACTCTGCTGGGGACTGTTTTGAAATCTTTTCAAACTAAGTGGGTCAGACTTTCGTTTCTTTTAATGGTGTTGTATTTTGCTTTCTTTTTATTTTCTTTACTCTTAACTGTTGCATTGCATGCATGCATCTCATAAAAAAAAAATCTTTCTCTTTTTTCCTTAAAAAAAAGAATTAGACTTTTTACCTCACACTACCACTAGAGTCCGTGTCACACTGCACAGCTACCCCTTAACCCTTCGGAGAAGCCAAAGTGCGGGAAGTGTGGTGATCATGTTGCCTCCCTTCCGAGTCTCACTTGGCCATCCACTCATCAGTGCGCTTCGGCTGCACGGTGGGAACCTGAAATCTAACCCTTGTGTCACCCACTTTGCTAAGAATACACTCCTTGTGACCGGTTGGTTTGACTAGCTTTTTCAGGTAGACAATTAATAAGGTCTTTATGTTGAGTCACTACGAATCAGTGATAAGTCAAGATCTATAGAGAGAAAAGAGCACAAAAAATTTGATTTCCTTTTAAAGGATGTGCCATGTAAGGTCGAGTGCTTGTTAAAAGATCTTGTCTTATCATAGGTCTGTAGTACTCTCCATAAATATCATATTAAATGTCTATATGAGACGGTTAATCGTTAGGATCCACCACTTTAGGACCTTTAGTTAGTTGCGAAAAAGGGGTATCCCTTCCAATCAAGAGTAGGTTCTATAAAAAAAATAAAGGACTTTTTTGTAAATAAAATGCTTAATCACTCCTCATTTCTAGGACCCTCCGAGGTCCGCTCCTCATTTCTAGGACCCTCCGAGGTCCACTCTCCATTTCTAGGACCCTTCGAGGTCCACTCTTCATTTTTAGGACCCTCCGAAGTCCGCTCCTCATTTCTAGGACCCTCCGAGGTCCGCTCCTCATTTCTAGGACCCTCCGAGGTCCACTCTCCATTTCTAGGACCCTTCGAGGTCCACTCTTCATTTTTAGGACCCTCCGAGGTCCGCTCCTCATTTTTAGGACCCCCCGAGGTCCGCTCCTCATTTTTAGGACCTTCCGAGGTCCACTCTTCATTTTTAGGACCTTCCGAGGTCCGCTCCCCATTTCTAGGACCCTCCGAGGTCCGCTCTTCATTTTTTAGGACCTTCCGAGGTCCACTCTTCATTTAAAAATTTTTAGGACCTTCCGAGGTCCGCTCTTCATTTTTAGGACCTTCCGAGGTCCGCTCCTCATTTTTAGGGCCCTCCGAGGTCCGCTCCTCATTTCTAGGGCCCTCCGAGGTCCGCTCCTCATTTCTAGGACCCTCCGAGGTCCGCTCCTCATTTATAGGACCCTCCGAGGTCCGCTCCTCATTTCTAGGACCCTCCGAGGTCCGCTCCTCATTTCTAGGACCCTCCGAGGTCCGCTCCTTATTTCTAGGACCCTCCGAGGTCCGCTCCTCATTTCTAGGACCCTCCGAGGTCCGCTCCTCATTTCTAGGACCCTCCGAGGTCCGCTCCTCATTTCTAGGACCCTCCGAGGTCCACTCTCCATTTCTAGGACCCTCCGAGGTCCGCTCTTTACTTCTTGGACCCTTCAAGGTCCACACCCTCTACTGCGGACCGCTCTAGGATCAGTCTCTCTATCTTGGACCGTTCAAGGTCCACTCTTTGACCCTTCGTGGTGCTCTTCCTATACTATGTCCACTCTCCCAATCTTGGACCATTCAAGGTCCACTTCTCATATCTTGGACCGTTCAAGGTCCACTCCTCATATCTTGGACCGTTCAAGGTCCACTCCTCATATCTTGGGCCGTTCAAGGTCCGCTCCTCTTCTCTTGGACCCTTCAAGGTTCACTCCTCTTCTCTTGGACCCTTTAAGGTCCACTCATCTTCTCTTGGACCCTTTAAGGTCCACCCCTCTTCTCTTGGACCCTTTAAGGTCCACTCCTCATCTCTTGGACCCTTCAAGGTCCACACTTCTCATATCTTGGACCGTTCAAGGTCCGCTCTTCTTCTCTTGGACCCTTCAAGGTCCACACTCCTCATATCTTGGACCGTTCAAGGTCCGCTCTTCTTCTCTTGGACCCTTCAAGGTCCACTCCTCAATTTAGGACCCTTCGAGGTCCACTCTCTCTATCTAGGACCAATAAAGGTCCACCTTTCCACCTGAGACTCTTCGAGGTCCACCCCTCGTCTCTTGGACCATCCATGGTCCATTCCTCTACCTTTGACCACCCACGGTCTACATCCTTCAAGTTAGGACCCTTCAAAGTTCTACCTCTTATCTCTTGAACCATCCGCAGTTTGCTCCCTTAACCTTAAAACCATCCATAGCTTAGATCCTTTATCTCTAGCACCCTTCAGCCAAAGACCCACCTAGATCAAACCTCTCTCGACCCATATAGATCAAACCACCATCTAGGGCCTACCTAAGCCAACTTACCAAGTCCAATTAGCTCGTCTAGATCACCCTCACTTATATTTGACCAAGGATCAAGTCATCTTCCTCTCCTTTTTTCACCAAACGGACTCTTTTACATTCATCCTCTCTCTTTCTCTAAACTTAACCCTGGTTGTATCATCAATCGGGGCCCCCTCGAACTACGGTGACCTGAGACTCGTATCTTAAATGGTAAGGGTTACGTAGGCAACTTCAGCCCGGTCAAACTCAAAATTGTGGAGGTTAAATATTTTCTCAAGGATGCCTTAAGATTAATTATGAATCTAATTCAACTCATTGGCTTGACTCCGCCATATGTTCTTACAGAATTCCACATCATGTCTCTGGAGAAAAGCATTGAAGCCCTCAAAGAAGTCTCAAACATGAGGATGGGAGTGATCAACCTCCTCAAAGGCATGCATGAAATTGAGCAGCACCATTTGTCTTACATTCAGGAATACTTGAGAAGAGTTCCTCCTCCTATTCAATTCCGGGGTCCCTATCATCCACATGCTTATGGTTCCCCTTATGGTCCTACACATCAGAATTTCTCATTCAGGATGCTTGCTGTGGCCACCAACCAATTAAAGGCATCAATACCCGAGAAGAAGATCAACAAGGAACATTTTGATGACTTAGGAATGCCTGTGGGTGAGTTCTTTGACATTTTGGTGGGAAAGAATTTGATCAAGCCGCTCGAGAACTACAAGCCTATTAACCCAAAGGAAGACTTAGATACATCCAAGTTTTGCAGATACCACAAGTACGCTGGGCATACCACTGACAAATGTGTGCAACTGAAACGCTCAATTCAAAGATTGATCAACCAAGGGAAGACCCAAGGCCTCATTGATGAAGGAACCCTCGCCCTCCAAGGGAAGATTTAGATTCATTCAGTCTTGTAGGTTCTAGTGCGTCTTTTACGTCCATTTTGGGCATTGGTATGTAATGTCCACTTTAGATTAGTTACTTCAATAATAAAAAAGGTCTTTCTTTCTTTTCTCTCTAGACTTGAGACATAATCTCGCATTACTTTCAAGAAGATTGTTTTATTTATAATTATCAATTGGTTGCTAATCTCACTGATAAACTCACCGGCTAATAAAGTAAACAATGAATGAATGCTTTGATTGGAGTAAACAACTCACCGTTCCTTCTTCACACACACCATCCCTATACACCCTTCTCTCATACACTATCTCCATACTCCACCATATACTTTTCATACACTCCTTATACACACCCTCTATACTCCTCGAGCATACACTTCCCCAAATACACTCTCCCCCACTTAAACATCCTTTCCATATGATCATTTATTTTAAACCCCCATTTGACCTCCTTTTCATATGGTCAAGACAAGCACAAAGACCGTTGTTCCTCATCATCAGAAAATAGCTGCTCACGCCACTGCAATTTAAAGAAGATGCAAGGAGTTGTTCCTATCCTTCACAAGTGCCGCATGAATATCAACTTGGGGCTCACCAACCCCCAATCTCGCGTCTCTCGATTTTCCATTCGATCGATAAGCTTTCATTGAATATGCTCACATATCTTTCTTATGGTCCGAATATATTCTCGCCTTACTTAATAAGTCGGTTAATTGAGTTTGCATACTCTTTTCGAGAATGCTATCCAAAGAGCGATTGAAGCTTAAACCTCTCACCATAGGAAGCCATAACCTTATCCTCACTAAATAATACCCTTTCATTTCAAGATCGACAAGTTTTGAGACCCTAAGAAAGAAACTCATACAAGTGGGCTCCTCGGGACCACCTCCAAACCCAAGAGGGAAAAGGTAAAACCATCCTAAGGCATACGCTAGGGCTATCGCGAGCAAACAAATCCGAAGGCTTTTCGAGAAGATGGTGTTAAAAAAAAAAAAAAAAAAAAAAAACCTCCATCACTCCGGCGAACCTCCCATCTCAAAGGTTGTGAAAATGAGACGTCGAGTGAAGATCCTATCATGATCAAGTTACCTCGAAACCACAACAAACTCGCGAGAAGAAGCAATAAAGATTCCCTCTTGGACAAATCCCGTAAACCAATTCCAAAGTCCATCCTCTCACTTTTAGAGGATTCCATCACCACCCTTGACCTTGCCAAAATCAAAGTTAACCTCACTCTTAGAGGTCCTGAAGAGGCAACAACAAGAAAGTCCCTTCACCTTAGAAATCCCAAACACTCAAAGAAAAGGCCCAAATTGACCTCTCACTTTAAGAGGTCATGTTAATCATCACCTAATGATCGATCACAATCCAAAGCCCAGCTACAACCGCTACCGGATGGCATTCTCAAAAGATTATTTAAAAGAAATGCATATTCAGATTTTTGAGTCACTTGTTATCCTACGTGAGCATATTACATATTCTCTCAAAAGTTTGGGAACTCATCCTATTCTTGAAATTCGTTCATTCGACTCCTCAAACACCGTCTCGCAAAGTCTCACTGGGCTTCGCATCCGTGCCTCTCGCCGGCACTCCGGTAAAAGCAAGGAGACACGCGCCGTGACTACTCCCCTGGCTTGCGAGAACAAAGGAACAAAGAATCTTCACTTGAAGGAATGAAAAAATCTTTGGGTTATAATCATCAATTCCCACCTTTTCTTCCACCCCAATCTTTTTCTATTTTTCGATCAATGCAACGGCAGCCCGCACCACAATTACCACCGAACAGAGCAAAGAAGCAACAACGGAACATCCTACTCCTTCTAAAGACAAGCCCAATTCCACCTTCTAATCAAAACAACATTATTTGTTTACTCATATAATTGGAATTTGATAAACCAATCAAAGAGGTCCATTCACGAGCAATCAAGATGTAATTCGAATAAAATAAATTCTTCAAATGTCTCGACAAGTCTTCTTTTTCTACATCATAGGAAAATAGAGCCAAACATTGTCTTTCCGTCTGCTGTGGGCTTCCATACACTTTTCCACACCTGGTGATGCTTATACTCTCCCAAAAGAGTCAAACCCAAAAGCGAGAGTGTCATACACGAATTCGGGATCCATTCCCACCTTCGAAAAAATGCGCCCGCACATATACATTTCCGAGTCTTGTCCAACATCGATTGACCATTGTTCGAAACGAGGGGTCGCCCGTGGCCGCAAGATGACTCGTCCGCAAATAGGGATGCATTGAATCTCTCCAAACTGGGGCTTTTGTTAAGCCGTTCTCTCGTGCTCTCTTCAGGTTTGCTCTGCATCATCAATGGGGCTTCGCCATTCCCTTCGTGTTTGCTTTGCATCATCAACTGGGGCTTCGCCATTCATCATCAATCGACTTCGCCAAGGTCACTTCATCAAACATTGGGGCTCCTCAACAAAAATGGGTCGACTATGTGCTCTAACAAAAATCGGAGCTCCAATGAAATCATATCTAGCATGAAGGGCATCCCTTGTCATCAAGATCAGCATGTGGCAAACTCTTTGAGTTAGTTAGAAACATGATTAATCATAAGGCCTCTTTATCAAATAAACATGCTTTCAAAATACTGTCCTCCTTGGTACCTTGTTTACAAAAATCACTCTTTGGTCTCCACGAATTTTCAAACTCTTCAAATCTATCAAAAACGTATCTCTGTGACTCTCAAGATGACTCGGCCCTTATCTCTGGACATCAAACTTACCTAATCCCACCTTCTATCATCGACACTTACTCGGCCTCGCCTAGTTTAAACCAATAACCTTTCCGCTCAAACTGCCTTGTTTAGACTTACCGCAAATGTAAAACCCTAGCCTCAAGCCTAGGTGACAAATACCCTTCTAAACCCTAGCCTCAAGCCTAGGTGACAAATATCTTTCTAAACCCTAGCCTCAAGCCTAGGTGACAAATACCCTTCTAAACCCTAGCCTCAAGCCTAGGTGACAAATATCTTTCTAAACCCTAGCCTCAAGCCTAGGTGACAAATACCTCTCTAAACCCTAGCCTCAAGCCTAGGTGACAAATACCCTTCTAAACCCTAGCCTCAAGCCTAGGTGACAAATACCTCTCTAAACCCTAGCCTCATGTCTAGGTGACAAATACCTCTCTAAACCCTAGCCTTAAGCCTAGGTGACAAATGCCTCTCTAAAACCCTAGCCTTAAGCCTAGGAGACAAGACTCCTCTCTAAGCCTTAGCAATGATTATCCCAATCTTTTAATCGCTTGGTTCTTCGGCTCGGGAAGCCATAGTAATCCCAATCAATTCGCACAACTATTCCTCATCAGTAGCCTAAGTCCTTTGGCAGCTACAGTTTTCATCATTAGTGGCCTAAGTCCTTTGGCAGCCACCATTCTTCATCAGTAAACAGTAGCCTAAGTCCTTTGGCAGCTACAGTTTCCCGCATTTTAGAGGTCTATCCTCCATTTCAAAAGGTCCGTCCTGTATCTCAGAGGGTCCGTCCCGTACTTTCAAAAGGGTCCGTCCCGCATTTCAGAGGTCTATCCTCCATTTCAAGGGTCCGTCCCGCATCTTCAAAGGGTCCGTCCCGTACCTTCAAAGGGTCCGTCCCGCATATCAAAGGGTCCGTCCCGCATTTCAGAGGTCTATCCTCCATTTCAAAAGGTCCGTCCTGTATCTCAGAGGGTCCGTCCCGTACCTTCAAAGGGTCCGTCCCGCATCTTCAAAGGGTCCGTCCCGCACCTTCAAAGGGTCCGTCCCGCATTTCAGAAGTCAAAATTATCCAATCTTTGGGTGACTCCCCGGACAGTCAAATCTTTGGGTGACTCCCCGGACAGTCAAATATTTGGCTTTTGATTCCCACACAGTATTTTCCCACATTGCCCCATACACTTTCTCTCAGTACGCGAATCAAGACTATACTTGAATTTCCTTTCCACAACATATCTTCACAGGGAAAAATCAAGACTACACTTGATTTGTTCCATCACACACAATTTTCAAGGGGAAAATCAAGACTATACTTGAATTTCCTTTCCACACATTATCTCACAACATATCTTCACACGGAGAAATCAAGACTACACTTGATTTGTTCCATCACACACAATTTTCAAGGGGAAAATCAAGACTATACTTGAATTTCCTTTCCACACATTATCTCACAACATATCTTCACACGGAAAAATCAAGACTACACTTGATTTGTTCCATCACACACAATTTTCAAGGGGAAAATCAAGACTATACTTGAATTTCCTTTCCACACATTATCTCACAACATATCTTCACACGGAAAAATCAAGACTACACTTGATTTGTTCCATCACACACAATTTTCAAGGGAAAAATCAAGACTATACTTGAGTTTCCTTTCCACACACAACATATTTTCCCACGGAGAAGGCAAGACTATACTTGATTCTCCTTTCCGTACATCTCTCAATATTATTCGAATCGCCCTTAGATTCGATCCTCAAAGCCTTGCCACAAATCGCATCTTTGGCTTGAGACGCTGCACGTCCGCCACTCTCGGGTACTAAACGCCCGCGTTTTCGAACTACGACTTGGCTTGATTCCTTTTGGGATACGTAGGTAGCCCGACGTGGGTCCAGCCGCTCGACCTACCTGGTCATCCTTTTGCGACTCAGCTCAAGTCCAAAAACCTCACATCCACAAGGTCACTTTCCTTACCTCCTGAAATCCCTTTTTTCAGGACGGATCCTATTCTTTTATCGTCGACCCCACTTGTCTTACAAGAAGCGTCGCCGAGGGGCTACTGTTAGTACCCGGTCCGAAAAAAGTGTTTTAGTGTTTACAGGGACTGAAGCGCAATTCGGGAAAATTTGGGACTAAATTGGCATTTGGAAGCTTTTTGGACCAAATTGGAATTTATGGAAAATTCAGGGACTAAACGGGAAATATGGAAATTTTGGACGAATTTGATATATAAAAATTCCTGGGATTAAATGAAAGATAAAATTCCAAAGAGCGAAATGCAAAATAAGTCATTAAAGTGGTCAAAGTGCGACTGCAAAATAGCGGGACGAAACGAATATTTATTGATACAAAATAAAACTAAGCATTAAGCATTGCATGTATTTGGCCGAGCACTGTATGCAATGGTGGCCGAGAGTTCTAAAGCAATTTGGGGCCAAGTTGTTGCAATTTGGGGCCAAGTTGTTGCAATTTGGGCCAAGAGAAACAAATTGGGCCAAGCATTAATTCAAGGCAAAGAAGTGCCGATCGACCATTGTCCACTGCCGCCAGAATCTTCCTTCTTGTGCCGATCGACCATTTATCAGCGCCGCCAGAACCTTAATTTAAGTGCCGATCGAACCTTAAATTAAGGCCGATCGACCCTTTATTTTTTGTGCCGATCGAACCTTATTTTAGGGCCGATCGACCCTTCAGTTGGCCCAAATTTAAGTACCGAAGCACTATAAATAAGTGTGCCCGACTCCCATTCTCAACACACAATTTACTCGGGAGAAGCGAGACTACACTTGCTTTACCCACAGTTTTTCTTACTCTCTTCGAATCGCCCTAGATTCAACCTCAAAGTCTTGCTACAATTGGTAAGACTCTTTTTAATATTTTTGTTCTTTATTATTATTGTCTTTATTATTATTATTGTTTGCATGCTTAGTATATTTTAATTACTTTATTTCTTGCTTATGTCATATATGCTAGATTTAGGGTTGTTTTAATATATTTAAATATGTAATAGCCGAGGATGATCTAAGGTTTCGCCCTAAGAAACCCAATGGATCTAGGAACTATTTCTTTCCTTCCGCCTTAGTTATAATTATCCCATGATCAACAATCCCCCAAGGATGAACGTTGATTAGTGCACCTTCCGAGGGCCTAACTCAAAGGTTCTAGGGTGTGATCATTAATTAATTCTTTCTCTCCCCTCCTCCTTATGCATGATCCCGTTTCTTCTATCTATTCCTGTAAACACCGCACACAACCAACACCCCATATGCTAGAAAGACCGATCCGTCGGGCAATAGGAGTGATAGCGTTTCTTCTTCTGTTGTAACTTGACCCCCGAACCCAATTACATGTTTAGCCTTTTTTCAAAGCTTTGGGCTATATCAAAGTGGCGTGGCGACTCTCAAAATTAAACTAATATTTTAATATGGTTTAAATCGAGTGTCACTAAATGAATATCCTATTTTGATCCGACTTTATATAATTAATTATTTCAAACTTCCGAATGCGCGTTGCATCGGGACGGGGTATTCACAAGACCTAAACTTTATGTTATTATTTTGGGTACTTCTAGTGATTGTATTACGATAAGAAAGGAGTATAAGTTTGAAACTATATTCCCTAAGTTTGTAAATGGTTTGTTAATGTGGTGTGTGGAATTTAATCTTGATATGGTTATTTTCAATTAGTATAGAAAAGTTTTTAAGTTGAAACAGGTTTTGTATATTCAAAAAATTAGAAAGGACATTTCAAAAGTTTTAAAGGAATTATGACATCTTCCGAGCGTGTCCCGGACGTGGTGCCAAGTAGGTGCCCGGTTCGGGGCGCGTCACAATGTCATCAACATAAATTTGGGCCACTTGTATGAGGTGCTCAGTTATCCTCTCATACAAAGCCCTAGGGGCTTGTTTTAGGCCATACAAGGCTTTCTTTAGCTTATAGACATGGTCAGGGCAATGGAGATCAGTGAAACCTTTTGGTTGCCCAACATAGGCTTCTTCATTTAGGACACCATTTAAAAAGGCACTCTTTACATCCATTTGATGTAGTGTGATATCCAAATAACATGCAATGGCAAGTAAAAGCCTAATAGATTCTATTCTAGCAATTGGGGCAAAGGTTTCTTCAAAATCAATCTCCTCTATTTGGGTGTAGCCTAGGGCTACAAGCCTAGCTTTATTTCTAGTAATTTGCCCATTTTCATCTGTCTTATTCTTAAAAATCCACTTGGTTCCTATTACATTTCCTCCTTTAGGTCTAGGAACCAAGACCCACACATTATTTTTCTCAAATTGATTTAATTCCTCTTGCATAGCAACTATTCAATTATCATCTTTCATAGATTCTACAACATTATTAGGTTCAATATTAGAAACGAAACAGCAAGACCTTACCTTGTTTACCTGTGAGTCAACACAACTCAATCCAGCCAGTTCACGGTAGTCAACTCTTGGTTTATCCCTTGTGTTTACCTTTTCATTCACATTTTCAACCACTTGGGTGATTGGATGATTCTTTTAAACCCTGCTTGATATGTCTTTGATTCGGCCCACATTCTCCTCTCCACAGTCTGAGCTTTCTGATTCTGAACCAGGACTTTTTTGTTCTGATGTAGGTGGTGATGTGGTCACACCAGCACCTGCATCATCTTTCTGCAGCCTCGGTTCTTTGCGTACATTCGATTGGATTTTGATAGTCCTCCATTGTTTCTATACAACCTGAGACATCATCTTCAAGAGTTTTTATATTTAAATCAGTAGTATCATCAAATGTAACATTAATGGACTCCATCACAATTTTGGTTCTAAGGTTGTAAACCCTATAGGCACGTGGAATATCATAGGAAAACAGCCTTGTCACTCTTAGAATCAAATTTAGATAGATAATCTCTATCATTTAGAACATAGCATATGCATCTAAACACATAAAAGTATTTGAGAGTAGGTTTTTTACCAAGGAGAATTTCATAGGAAGTCATGGTTGATCCTAATCTTAAGTAGACTCTAATTCCTATGTGACAAGCAGTACTAAGTGCCTCAGCCCAGAATCGTTTAGAGATGTTTTTAGAACTAAGCATAACACGAGCCATCTCTTGCAAAGTACGATTCTTTCTTTCAGCTACCCCATTCTGTTGAGGAGTTTTAGGGGCTGAAAAATCATGGGTTATTCCTTTGGAGTTACAGAATTCTGAGAACAAGGTGTTCTCATATTCAGTTCCATGATCGGACCAAATTTTAATCACTTTCTTACCATACAGATTTTTTACCTTTTTATACCAAACTTTAAACACTTCAAGGGCTTCAGATTTTTCTTTCAAGTACAGCACCCAAGTGAATCTTGAAAAATCATCTACACAAACAAAAGAGTACTTCTTTTTACCTAAGCTCTCAACCTCAATAGGTCCCATGAGGTCAGTATGAATTAATTCCAAAATTTCAGAAGTGGAACTTTTGTCGACCTTTTAATGAGAGGCTTTGGTTTGCTTGCCCTTTTGACAAGGACCACATACACTTGTTTGTTTAAAATCGAGTTTGGGCAAATGTTTAACATCATTAAATCTTACTAATCCTTCCATTTTCCTAAAACTAGCATGACCTAATTTTTGATGCCAAAGTTCAAGATCAATAGTTTTGGAGCTAAGGCAAGACAAATTGTTACCAAATTTGTAACAATTATCTTGAGACCTTACTCCGGTGAACAAACATTGATTAGTGTAATCAAACACTTTGCATTCATGTTTGTCAAAATTGACATGTAAATTGTCATCACATAGTTGGCTTATACTAATAAGATTAGCTTTCAAACCTTCTACATGATATACATTTTGTAATTTAGGCATATTATTAACACATAAGGTACCCTTACGTACAATCTTACCTTGGGCTCCTCCACCATAATTCACATTTCCACCTTTGATAGTGGTGTAATCTGTTAGAAATTCTGCATTACATGTCATGTGTCTTGAGAACCCGTTATCGAAATACCATGAGCTAGCAATGCTGCTTTTGAGAGAGGTAAAAACTAAATTGCATTCCTTGCTCTTCTTTTCAATCCACACGAACTGACCAGTTTTCTGGGGATGTGAGTGGTGATGTGAGTGCATCCGGCCACTCATCTGAGGAGCATCCTTTCCCAGATCGTGAATTCTTTTGTAGCAAAAAGGTCTTATGTGTCCTGGTAAGAAGCAGTAATGGCAAACAAATCTCTTCCTCTTGGGTGTTGATTTAGAATTGTGAACAATCTTAGGTTTTGAAAAACTCTCTCCTTCTTTTAAAAAGTTTTATTCAAAGTCGAGACCAATTTTTGAAAAATGACCCACATTTAGAACCTCATCAAGAGTTGCCTTTCCAGTATTCATTTTTGCAAATGTCTTCTTGGCCTCTATGAGTTCCGTTTTGGTCTTCTCAAGTTCAATGTCACGTTTAGTGAGCATGACCTCAAGTTTAGCTATTGAATCCTTTTAGTTGTCATTTTCAGTTTCACCTTTTAACGTTGAAATTTCAGTAGAGAATTTCTCAGTTACCTTTTCAAAAACGGCAATCTTTTCTACACATTTTTCCCAATCAGCATATAGTTCAACATAAGTATCAAGAAGTTCTTGATAACTTCCATCATCCTCTTCTTCATTCTCTGTTTTCTTAGTCAGTGAAGAGTTAAAACAGTTTACCACAGAGTCAGAAGATGTGATGGTAGATGTGACTACATCTGAAGCTACATCAGATTGATGTTCATGACTTGGAGGTGAGATTTTCATGATTGCTAAGTTTAGCGATTCATCTTCGTCCTCACTGTCACTAAGGGTCACACAAAAGCTCATCCCCTTTTTCTTCAGAGTGTTGGCACATTCATTGGCATAATGCCCTAAGCCTTTACAGGATCTACATTGAATAGTTTCGAATCTGTTTTTAGTAAAACTAGTAGGTTTCTTGAAACTAATCTCAGTATCCTCCTTTGGTTTATCAAAAGTAGTTGGTTTTTTTAGAAGGAAATTTGTTGTCCTTTTTATTTTTGAGAAAAGATGTAAATTTTTTTGTTAAAAGGGCAACATCTTCAGATTTCAAATTTGAAGTATCTATTTCATTGGATATTTCTTCAATCTCTTTTGGTACTGTGGATACTCGAGAGAGAGCAGAAGTAAGAGCAACACTTTCAGCTTTATGTTGTTGAATAGATGTATTCATCTCAAAAATGGTTAGTTTACCCACAAGTGTATCTAAAGTCATGGTTGTAGTATCATGTACTTCTTTAATAGCAACAATTTTAATATTAAATTTATCAGTAACAGTTCTTAACATTTAGCTGACTAATCTAGCATTCGATATATAGGCTCACCTAGGGAGAGACATTCATTTTAGATTTCTCTCAATTTAGCAGAATAGCTTTTTATGTCCTCTATCTCATTCATCCTCAAGTTTTCAAACTTGGTCATGAGAATTCTCAACCTAGTAGCTCAACCTAGTTGATCCCCTTCTTAAAAAAAATATATAATAATAAAAAAAAAAAAAACACTATCATCACCCTCACATTGAGCTTGCAAAATTGCCAGGCAGTGTTTACTACATTTTGATTTACTACAAGTCTAAACATGTGTTCATCCACATGACTTGATATAGCACCAAGAGCCTTGGAATTATAGTTAGCAAGGGTGACTTCCTCAGTGGTCCAATCTTCCTCAGGTTAGGTTTATAGATTTTTTCTGAGGTTTCCCCTTCTTCTTTATTCTTACTTTCAACCTTAGGAGGGGACCATGGAATAATAATACTAAGCCACGCTCGTTCATCAATTGCTTTGATGAAGAGACGCATCTTAGCTTTCCAAATAGTATAGTTAGATCCATCTAGGACTGGGGGACGGTATTGATTCAAGGTTAAGTGTCCTTCCATAATGACCACTCTTTCTTGGATCTCACTCAGTGAAGTCGAGTGGAGCTCTGATACCAATTGAAAGAAATGGAGCGGCTAGGAACAACACAGGAATAGAAAAACGACTGATATGAGTCCTAATGATATTGCACCGTAGCACCAACAGTAAACAGCAGCGAAAATGAATAAATTAAAATGAAATGAACAAAGAAACTAACACTTATCTACAGCAATTTGCTTTAGACAATAAAACTTCTCTTATTAAACTTTTTTTTAATCGAATACACAAATGCAAACAAAGAGTAGACAAAAAAATAACCAAACTACTCTCACAAAAACAGACACACGCTTAAGAGAGAATTCTTCAGCCTTTATGCCATGTAAAAACCGTGTGTAGCAAATGAGGAATGATCCTCATATTTATAGCAAAGGAGTCTTCAGATGTGGATAACTGAAGCGTTTAATCTTCTTTATCCCTTTTATCTACTCAGCACTTCTTATCTTTTAGACTCCTATTCCAAGTTGTGATAGTCCAACAAAATTACCAAAAACACAACTAAACAAAACACATTTTCGGTTAGTAGGTTAGTACAGTTAAATATAAACTATATATTAATTAACTTAAATTAAACAATTAAAAAAGTAACGAAACTAAACTAAATTAACCTTTGACTTGGCAATGTGTGTGATGTCCACACACTTTCCTAAGATTAAAACTTTCAACCATAAAACTGACACTTTTAAGAGAACACATTTTTATTGATACAACTCATTTTTCTAAGTGTGAAACTATTTTTCCTTAAATCAAGTCTTTTTTTTTTTTTTTTTCAAATTACAACATTTCAAATAAAGCGTAGGGGAGGAGATTCAAACCCTTATCAAATCAAAGGCAAAGGCATACGTATTGAGCAAAAGGCTCATCGGTTTAAATCAAGTCTTTTGGAAAGAGACATTTATTAAATAATCAATCTGGTCACTTGGACCACTCCCATTAACAAGTTGACGTAGGATGAATTTAGAGTGCAAGGAGAAAATGCAGGCAAGTATTCATCAGGAAAAAAAAAAAAAACTGAGAATAATGGAGCCCACAATTTGATAGTTAATCAACCATCCATCCATCTTGATATTTTAGTCCTTTTCCGGACCCCTGCTGTAAATGACTTTGAATTCGTGGGGATGCTTGTGTTAATTCCTACACAATGGACCACAACCCTCAGTCGAGAGCGATATTGTGTGTGCACGCTTGTGCTCAAACGAGTCGACTCAAAAATCTCTATTATAATAAGGGTCGACAAACAAACAAAGAGTGGTCAGGATTAAATCAAATAAATTGATCATAAAGTCTGTAAATAAAACTAAATAATTGTCTCTCAAGAACACGTCAAGTCAAGTCAATAATCTCATAGATGAATAATATAAGGAAATACACAATATAGAAGTCAATGCCCGAACCATATGAGTACAAACTTAATAGAGGTCTGGTAGATAAAGAGCGGCTAAGATTAAATCAAAAAAATTGATCATACGAAGTCAATAATCTCATAGATAGATAATAGAAGGAAATACACAAGATTGCAGAAGTCAATACCCGAACCATACGAGTACAAACGGAAAGACGCGTTTACACGTATGGTGCGTTCTTGACTCCCTCTTCTAAGCTAATTGATGAAAAAATTCGAACAATAAAAAACAACCCGGAAAAGAAAAATAATCAAAAAACTGTTAAAAAAAAAAAAAGGGAAAAATAAATAAATAATAAATGTTACTAATGAGGCTTTGGCAGGGGGAAATAAGAGCTAGCAGGCAGTAGAAGGAAGAAGGCATATGCATGCAGGTGTAGCAATTGATGACCAACTAACCTCCTTAATATCATCCTCCTTAACTTGTTCATTGAATGAATTTACCATCCCCAGCTCTTCAAACTTAACTCTCTTGTCTGATCAAAAAGTGCATTAAAGATCTAGAGAGAGAGAGAGAGATGATAATGATGATGATAGTCATATTCATATTGAAGTTGTAGAGCAATTCAAGGCTGCCTTAATTTGCTGCACAGTGTTGCCGATAAGGTTATTTACGGTGTTGACCGACTCGGGTGTCATCTTTGCTGATGGCAAACTGTTGACTAATATTTGAAAAACCACTGTAATAAGTGACCCGGTCCCACTCCCACTACCACCACCACCACTGGTGGAAGCTCCTCCTTCTCCACCACCACTGCCGCCACTGCCCTGGCGGCCATCGGCGCTGATGGTGAATCCTGATGGGAGTAAAGGTATAAACGAAGGGTCTTCGCCGCTCATGGCTATGTTGATTGCTGGTAGGTCAACCGGACAGTATACCACTAGTGATCCTGATGAGTCCGTGCAACTTTCTTGAAGTATTAACATATTGTTCTGGCTAGTATTGTATGCCTGCAATAATATATCAACATCGTCTCCATTTTAATGCAAAAAAAAAAAATCAAATTAAATAAAATGTTATTTTGAGTAATATGACTAGAGAAAAATGTACCCTGAGAACAGAGATACAGTTCCCGGAATGAGACCCGTTTGCGATATGGGCAACCTCTTGCACAGGATTTAGTGTCAAAACATCCCACTACACAACAATTAATGTATATAATATCAAAAAAAAAAAAAACAGTTCTATTTACAATATCAAAAAATAAAAATTGCCATGCTGAATAACCTAATATGTTTGCAAGTGTATACATAGTGATATTGATCAGTATTTATTAGCACTTGCAAATATATGTATGCATCATGATACATATATATATATACATATACATACTTATATGTATATACATACATATATGTACATATATACATATATATACATATATGTGGGTGTCTACCTGAGGGCGAGTTCGTTCATCACGGAAGAAGTTGAAGACAATGTCAGGAAGGACTGGTAGCCAAATGGTAGTGGCTGCACTAAGAACAACACCATTTGGCTGCCCTGGATCAGTACTCTTGTGCATGGTTGCTCGGACTTCAAACTCGCTCAGACCAGAAATAGACGTCCATTGTTGACCATTAACTGGATTAATGCTTGAACAGAAGTTGTTTACCATTCTCTGGGCTAGTTTCATCATGCTTCTCTTCCCTTCCGGCGATGGAATCACTGATATTCAACGAGTAATTAATAAAGTCAACGTATAAGAAACATTTTTATAAAAACTATGTAAATTAATAATACATATTGGTAGCATTATATATTGAGATTTATGTATACCTCCACCAAGATCACGCGTTGAATTATTAGTCACCATTAAACAAGCAAACCTTTCGCATGATCTTTGAAGGCTAGCCAGCCATCTTTCTGCTCCAAAAGCTTGCCCGCTGTATATAAGATCTCTATATAGTCTATGGATTGGAGATTTATCTTCTATCTCAAAGTGTTCGACCCATGTTACCTATTATATATCATAAATATATAGCAAACAAATCAAAAAGAGAAAAGAGAAAGTAAATATGACACTACAAGTACGGATAATTCAAGACGGATAAATAAACTAACCTTGGAGTAACCATTAGGCATGTCTTGAATCAAGCACCCAGAGGGAAGCCGGTGAGCTCGACATTGAGAATTAGCAAATTGGTTATCATGTGGAAGATCGTAAGAAACATCAACAACTGCCCAAGAGCCTTGCTCAATTTGCTGACACAAGCGAAGGAAAGAAAATTGCCTTGTCGGTACCAATGGTGAAAGCACTTGTAATTCTTCATACATCTACCATTGAAACCATCACAAACTATCAATATGGTAATCTAAGAAAATACCCAAAACACATCTTCAAACAAACATGTTTTCCCTCCGTCCCAAAATGAATGTCCAAACAAATTTAAAAATTTTCTCTTGATCAATCAAGAGCAAATTCGAAAGTTTTTTGGACATTCATTTTGGGACAGAGGTAGTACATAAATGAACGCACGCACACACACAAAATCAAGGTCTATGATCATCACCAGATGCAAGGAACCACTTTGGCAACCCAACATTCCAGATGAAATAACTTCAATTACTCTTGCTCTTGAGACGATTGTAGGAAATAAGTCAATCCATTTAGTCTGCAAATCAAAAAACAATAGTCATTTATATAACTAAAGAATAATTATATAATGATATCTAATTAGTACAAAAAATATATAAAAAAGAGGAATTAATTAAGTTAAGGAACTAACACAATCCATAAACATGTCCACCAAAGCCAAGCTATTCATAATCACAACGCCAGAATCCCTCGAAGCTTCAATCCGAACATTAGGATTCTTCAAGGTAGTATTTGCTCTTGGAAAAAACCTCTCATAACTTTCAAGATTAAGAACATCCGTCCCATCAGTCGATGACTTCATCCAAAGAGGCTCATTAGTTTGCACCAACCTAAGCAACTCTTCCATTGCATTACCAGCAATGTCAGCCATGAGAGATTTATCCATGTCAGAAACGTTGAAAGAATTATGAAACGGAACACTTGGACCAGGGCCCGTTAGAAGATCAAGATCAAGTGAAGGACGCATAGAACTCATCCCATGATGTAAACCACTTCCATAACTAGCCATTGATAAATCTAATGAGGATAAATGGATGGGTTGTACTGGTGGAAGTTGCGATATTGGCCTTCCTATGTACTTTGCAGCCATACTAGACACTCTATCCAACTACAAATTAAATCAAACTTATAAAATTAACATCAAAAGCCAAGAAAATCCATAATTTGAATTTGGGTTATAAGCAATTATCGATTTTAATTATTGATTATTACCTCTTCTTTAAGCTGGGCATTTTCCATACGAACCTTATGTTCGTCGAAGTAAGAATCATCACCAGGAGGACCACCACAAGATGGGCATATCACATTCTTTAAGGCCTCTCGGATTGCTATGTTCTCACAACGTATCTTATCATTTTCGGCTCTTAGTGCACAATTATCCGCCCGTTCATGTTGAGCCTATACACAGCAGCAACAACAAAGTTTTAGTCCCTAAATAATTTGGGGTAAGCTAACATGAATTGTCGTATGAACTAATCGTAGTTGAGTTTAGCCTATATATATATATGTGTGCTTATAATTTTTTAGTTCAGGAATAACAAAACAAGAACAAATTAAAAAAAGAAGTAATCCACATAAAGTAAGAAAATAAATACCTTCATTTGTGTTCTTCGATTCTGAAACCAAAATTTAATCTGGCGAGGGGCCAAACCCAACTCTCTACTCAAACTTAATCTGGTTTTCTCATCCGGGTGAGGGCATTTCTTGAATGTTCTGCAATAAATAATTAGTGAAATGAATTATTAATTTTTCTCCGACTGTAATCACAACAACATATAATAATAATAATGAATAAATAAAAGGGAAAAAGAGGAATTACGATTCAAGGGTTTGAATCTGATTAGCGGTGTGGCGATGATATCGTTTCTTTTTGCGAAGAGGGTCGGAGGAATCATGGTGGTCGCCACCTCCTCCTCCGCCACCACCACCACCGCCGAACTCCATACTGTAATATATCAACCTGGTATCTTCAGAAGGAGTAGTTCCGGCGAGCAAGGTTGAAGAGTATTAATAGTAGAAGTTGAAAGATTTTGGAAGCTTTTGTAAATCAGCTGAATATTACCATGATCAATTTGGAACTTGTAGTAAGCAAAAAAAAAAGAAGAGAAACGGACGAGAAATCGGAGGAAATATGATGATGAGCATGATATTGAAGATCATCAATATATATGCACCATCATGTGTGTATTAATGAGTGTGTGTTTGTGTGTGTGAGAGAGAGAGAGAGGGAGAAGATTATGGAGTAGGGAGGGGAGGTAAAGGTGTAATTGGAAATGAAATTACGGGTGGAGGGAAGATGGTGTAATTAAACACTAGGAAGGAAGATCGGTAATGGAGCCATTCATTCCCTCCAAATACCACGCTCACTAATTTTTTTTTTTTTTTTTTTTTTTTTTTTAAGGGGATCAACACATTTCACCGCTCCCCTCGATGCATGCGGCATGAAGGCTACTAACATGCTAGGGAGGGCAATGTCGTTCCCTCCAGCGGTGGGAATCGAACCCATGGACTCCAGGGTTAGGCAAGCGAACTCCTAGCAGTAATTTAGGCACACGTGCTCACGCTCACTAATTCGATAATATTATGAGGAGGAGGACTAGACCTTTCTTTTTTTTTTTTTTCTTTTCTCCCTATTATTTAATGTATTTCCCAATATATATATACTCCCTCCGTCCGCTTACAAAGTTCACACTTTCTATTTTGGGCGTCCGTTTACAAAGTTCACACTTTGTTTCTTTTCTAAAAAGGAAACCTTAAATCACTATTCTCTCCACTCATTCTCTCTCCTACATTATTTTAATACTCACAAACCATTATAATTTACTATTCCCTCCACTCATTCTCTCTCCTATTTTATTTTCACACTCACAACACTTTCAATATAATACTCCCTCCTTAATTAACGTGTAAACAGTAAGTGTGAACTTACTAGGCGGACGAAGGGAGTATAAAAAAATAAAAATAACAAAAAAACTTATCAGTTCCTCTCAAAATAACTGTCAGTTTTTTCTTTTTTCTTTTTTTTTTGTATATATATAGTGAAAAAGATTCAAGGAAGTAAGATATTTATACTCCCTCTCCCTCTCCCACTCCCTCTGTATCGAAATGATCTTCCCACTTTTTTATTTGATAATATAACGATTTTTTGAGCAATAAATTTAAGTTAATTTAGTTATTCTATTGAAAATTTAAAACTAGTTATTGATACGATATTGTAAATACTATTAATAATAGTTTGTAAATATTCATTGTGATAATTAAATTAATCTAAAATTATTACTCAAAATATCTTCGTATTATCATTAACAAAAAGAAAGTAGAAAGATCTTTTACAGATAGCTGAAGTATAGGTTTTACTAAAATTAATTTTTCAGAGTTCTTTAAACTCAAAAGTGGATGATAAATTTGGGATAGAGAGTGACAAATTTTTTGAGATAATACTTTATTAGTCTCAAAATAAAAATTAATTTTTGTTAATTATTATTTTTAAATGTGTTTTTATTTATTTACATAATTTATACATTAATTAAATTCCATTAAATCTATTTCCTTACTTAAAATAATATTTATTTTGAAATGAATAAAAGATATGAAATTAATTATGGACGTAGGAGTTATAATAATAATTAATTTTTAAATCAACAACTGGTGCAATGATAAGGTTGTAGCCTGGTGGTAGGCACACCTCAATTGAGATCAAAGGTCCCGAGTTCGAGTCGCCCATGAGAAGAATATGAAAACATATGTTAATCCTCTTTAGAAGAAATTTTTGAAGAAAGAAAAAAAAAATCTTATCTTCTGAATTGGGACATCCTAAAAAACAAAGGGTGCAATAGACAAGTTCCAAACATTAGACATATTACGTCAGAATCAATAACATTTATATAGATCAGGAGTAAAGTTATACTCCCTCCATCTCTAAATATTTGTCCTATTGACTTTTTAGTTGAACTTTGATCACAAATATATGACAATTTAATTATGTTCATGAAATTCTAAAAATTCCTATTGATTCACCATTAATAATATTATCAACAACAACTTTTAAAATTTCATGAACATGATTAATCTCTCATAAATTTGTGGTCAAAGTTCAACAAAAAAATCAAATGGGACAAACATTTAGGGACGGAGGAAGTACTACAAAATTAACACTTTTATTAATAATAAAATGAGTTGTTATAACTTGTTCTAAGTTTATAAATTAAATTGTTTGATTTGTTATTAAAATGGTTTTTATAAGTTTAAATGCCATATTTGCATGTTTGAAATATGGTAATTTAATAGTGAAAATGGCATTTTTAATAGCCAAACTAAAACTATTTCAGTGCCCCGAAACTTTTTTTTTTTTGTGTTAATCTGATTTTTTTTTTAATAATTCTTACTTTTTTTTTGATAGAATAATAAATCTTACTTTACAAAATAAGATGTGCACATAAGTTGTTGACTATAATATATTAATGCATCATTTTATTACATTATGTGTTTTTAAGATATTGTACGTGTCATATAATATATTAATGCATCATTTTATTACATTAGTTATATATACTACCTTAAATACATACAATAACACTATTGTCTATTGATATATCATTTTATTACATTAGTTATAGATCAATTAATCATGTTCTCTCAATGTCTCTAATTTATGAACCATTCTTTTTTTAAGACCAAAATTATGAACCATTCTTTTCTTAAAGATAGTTATTAATAATATTTTTAATTATGTAAAATTAATAATTTGTATAATTTAATGAGGATAATAACTTTTTCATATTTTTACAGTTCTTTTGAAGTGAACACTAATATTAGGAATGAAGTGAGTGTTATTACTACTCCTTCCTATCTACTCCCTCCGTCCCAGTTCACTTGGCACCAACTTTTTGGGTGTGGGAATTAAGGAAAAGTGATGTAAGAAAGAGAAAAAGTTAAATGTTGTGAGTATGAAGAATTAAATAGGAGAGAGAATGAGTGGGAGGAATAGTTAGGAGAGAGAATGTTGTGAGTGTAAAAGTGAAGTAGGAGAGAGAATGAGTGGAGGGAATAGTGAATATTCTTTTCCATTTTGGGCAGTGCCAAGTGAAGTGGGACGACCCAAAATGGAAATTAGTGTCAAGTGAAGTGGGACTGAGGGAGTATATACCAAATTCTCAGTGGAGTTCTCAGATTTAAAGAAATTTACTTTTACCACTATGTTTTTCTAATTAATTTTACTATTTTTATTTATTTCTTAAATCCATCAAAGTCAGAGAAAAGAAACATAAGAATAGATTTTGTTAATAAAACACTGAGATTATTGTAATTACCAAGTAATCCCTCCAATCCCATTCATCAGATTTTCTGCAAAAGTAGTCTAATTGCGAATTGTAATTGCATTGATAGCCAAAACTAATCTAGATGCAATGAACAGTCATATAAGTGTGGAGACGGAAATGGAACTGATGCTCATCGGCGCTCTCTTTGATGCAGCGCTGTATCGATATCAAAATCAAACAGCATCACATAAATGCTATAGTACACAATTTAAAATATTTTGAACGAATATAAAAAAGGATTTTTGCACTAAAATGTGGTGTAAAAACCAAACAACGTCATATAAATTATATAAATTAAAGATTCAATAAACAATGTGAAAACTCTTTTCTTATTTACATTTCTACTACACTTGTTACATTGTTTAGCACACTTTTTATTTATAGTTGTCTTAATTTCATTTGTTTCAATCAAGTATGGTTGTAGTGGTCCGAAATTCATGTGGAGAACGGCAAATACAAAGTGACCACAATAAGATGCAGGTGGATTCGAGCAAGTGTTGCAAAGTGAGCTAAATGAACGGACGAAATTTATAAGGGGAACAAAATGTCTAAAATATTGTTAATGAATTCATTAATGTAGAACATTCGGATCAGAATAAACGAACAATATCAAATTCAAGCTTAATTATTGTAAAGTACGACTACATTTTGAACTTGATATAGCCTATGTAAATTAAAATCAATAATTATATAGTTTGAATTGTAATGTAGCCCGACTATATACACCCTCAGACTTTCTCGATTTAGATGGTGACCTATAACATGTTAAATTAAACTCCCTCTATTTAAAAGTAAGGTTCTTATATATGTATATATATATATATATACTCCCTCCGTCCCGCTAATATTAGCCACTTTCCTTTTGGGCGTCCGCTAATATCCGCACACTCCTTTTCAAAAAGGAAACTTTATATTAATAAAATATTCACCTCCACTTATTCTCTCTCCTACATTATTTTAATACTCACAACACTATTATAATTTATTACACCCTCCACTCATTCTCTCTCCACTCATTCTTCAAATTACACTCACAACATTTTATTAAAATATCATCATTTATTAATTTGCGTGCACAAAAAAAATTGGGCACCTCTTATTGGGACGGAGGGAGTATATATATATATATATATATATATATATATATACGAAGCCTATTCAAACGGTAACCAAATTTATATGAGTAACCATGAACTAAATTCAACCATTTGGATTAAAAACACATCAATACTTCGATTAAAAAAAAAAAGACAAGATTTTCGTAATTATTGTGAACTAAATCCCCCTCAAATTTCAAAATAAAATATCTCAATATCTATAAGTCGAAAAAAAAATTCGAAAACACTAATTTTTTTGTCTTGACGAGACGATTCAAACTAGATCCCTGAAGAAAGGATTTTGAAAAAATAATATTGACTTATAGATTACTTAACTAGTGTACATTATTTAACTAGTGTACATTACTTAACTAGTGAACACTAGCTGTATTGTTTTAGTGAACACTAGCTAGTTGTCTTAGTGAACACTAGCTGTGTTGTCTTAGTGAACACTAGCTAGTTATCTTAGTGAACACTTGCTAGTTATCTTAGTGAACACTAGCTAGTATCAATCATGGAAAGAAAGACAAACAAATGTTACTCCCTGTCTCAAAAATAATTGTCACGTTTTTCTTTTTTGTATCTCAAAAGATTGCTGTGTTTCTGAAAAAGGTAAGCCTTTTAAGTGTAATTTTATACTGGTAGAAAACAAGGTAGACACAATTCATAAAAAGTTTATGACAAATCAAACACTACAATTATTTTGGGATGGAGGGAGTAATCAAGTGAAAAAAAGATTTCAGATTCAGCTAAAAAGTTAAAGAGAAGACCCAACGGCAGTTTCTGCAACATACATTTGACAATAACATTTCTTTAAAGCAAGTGATATTACCTCTACAAAACGACGAGCTTCTGTAATTTGCCGCTGGACACATAGATGGTCAATAGCAAGCAGGGAAGGCATCCTTTCAATAAGTTCATCCAAACATGCAATCATTGCTTTCTTTTTGCTTCTACTCAGCATATTCACAGAGGATTGCCTCATTATATCCTATCAGATAAATACTTGTAAGAAAAAATTTCACATTTTAAAGTGAGAAAATCATCAACTAAATAAGAATACAAGTGGCATTGAGAGCTGACAACCTTCACTTGCTTAAGTATGCCATCAAGGGAAATTAAAGAGGCAAGCCTAGCTAGTATTCACTAAGACAACACAGCTAGTGTTCACTAAGATAACACAGCTAGTGTTCACTAAGACAACTAGCTAGTGTTCACTAAGACAACACAGCTAGTGTTCACTAGGATAACTAGCTAGTGTTCACTAAGACAACACAGCTAGTGTTAACTAGTTAAGTAATGTACACTAGTTAAATAATGTACACTAGTTAAGTAATCTATAAGTCAATATTATTTTTTCAAAATCCTATCTTCAGGGATCTAGTTTGAATCGTCTCGTCAAGACAAAAAAATCAGTGTTTTCGAAATTTTTTTCGACTTATAGATATTGAGATATTTTATTTTGAAATTTGAGAAGAATTTTAAATGAAATAATTACGAAAATGTCACTCCCTCTATTTTTTTTTTTAATCTGGAGCATTGAAGTGTTTTTTAATCCAATGGCTGTTAGTGGTTCTTATGGTTCTCATATAAATTTGGTTCTCATTATAATAGACTATATATATATATATATATATATATATATTCTCTTAATAAAATTCCAACTCCAACAACGGCAAATCATAAACAATATTTTAGAAAACTTTATTTTTATAATACTTGTATAATTATAAAAAAATACTTCATTAATTCTTTTTATCCATTGGAATTATTTATTTTGTTTTTCACAATTATGTTCTTAACCAGCTTTAACTATATATCCATTTTTCTAAATTTCTTTAATAAACGTGCACAACCGAGGCGAGGTGAGAATCTTAGGGCCCGTTTGATTTAGCTTATTGATATATGCTGATGACTTATTATTTTATTATTATTTTATTATTATTATTATTAATTTTTTTATTATTAATTATTATTATTATTATTATTATTATTATTATTATTATTATTATTATTATTATTATTATTATTATTATTATTATTATTTTTTATTTTTTATTTTTATTTTTATTTTATTTTTATTATTATTATTATTTATTATTATTTTTATTATTATTTTATTATTATTATTATTTTATTATTATTATTATTTTATTATTATTATTTTATTATTATTATTATTATTATTATTTATTATTATTATTATTTTATTATTATTATTATTATTTTACTGTTCATACTTTACTGTTCACAAGTGCTTTTTTGATTCAGCACTTTGCCTACTGCTTATGACTTATAAGGAAATTGTGATTTAATTGACTTGTACATGACTTGTGACTTATTTAACCAAAAATGAAATCAAACGACACAAAAATGACTTACGAAAAGTGATGAGTCATAAACACTTGTAAATAAGTTGTATCAAACAGGCCCTTACTATTCCTAGACAGAGAACACAATAAGTTTTTATATTTTAACCAATTAAAATAATGTGGCTTATTGTACTTTTTAGTTTTTAGTATATTTCTATTTTTCATTTTTTTAACACTTTTAGTATAGTTCTTAAGATAATAATTTTATTTCCTCAACCTAAATACAAATATACTAATCCCTGCCTCTCTAAACAAAAAACTATTTTAAAAAATGAACTAAAAGTACACAAAGCCTTAATATTTTAGTTAAGCCTTAACATTTTATTTGTAGACAATCATATTAAGCCTTAGCAATTTTTATACTCACTTCTTTTTATTTGCTCCACCTAACTTGAAACAGGTATCAATCAATTTTTATTTTTAGACCAATTTTAGGGTTAAAAAAATTGCTTAGAAATATATTTAACAAGAATTAATTGAATGTTGAATTAATAAGTAGTGCGTTTCACAAAACAACATTCAATTATTCTTTAACAACACTGTTTTTAATCAAAATTTTGTAACACTATTTAATAACTTTAAGTATTACTCATTACGGAAAATATCTTCATTTTTCGGTGTTTACCAAATACCGTAGAATGCGAAAAACGTTTTTCGAAAAACATTTTTCCCCAAACAAATGGGTCCTAAGTATTACTCATTTTCTATCAATAAACTATGTTCATCTTGAAGACTTTGTATGAGGCGCCCGCCCCAACATGGCCAGGTGCCCGCCTCAAGTTGTTCTTGCCAAGGGTGTTTCTTCTGTCTACCAGGCATACGCCAACTTTCCTTCCATGCGGCCGCCTCGCCTGCCGAGGTACTCCTCTGTTGTTGCTAAAGCCCAAGCGGCCGCCTCACTCCTTGCATGCGCCCGCCTCATGAAATACCAACAGGCACTCGTCTATTGCTGTTCCCACTTCAGTACATGGCTTGGTTAATGTATCAATATTTATTTGTATGTCTCTTAGAAACTAGAACAGTCACATATGTCTTGTATATATACCTCTGTTGATCAATGGAAAAAAAATGATCTTGCAATACAATTTACATTGTGTCTTTATAATACAAGAGTGATTCTTCATAATTTTCATGGTATCAGAGCTGTAATCGCTCTAGGTACGCTTCCGCAGATTTTTTTTACAGTTCTTTGTGCAGCCATGACCAACGACGCAGAAATCAGCTCCAAAAACAAGGCCACGGTTGATGGGACTTCTGGGGCTAAGGTTGACGTGATGTCGCCTTATTTTCTCTCCGCCTCGGATAGTTCCAACACCGTCTTTGTTAGTGATCTCCTTCGCGATGGAAACTTTGCAGATTGGGTGGATGAAATGAGCAACGCCCTGTTTGCAAAGAACAAAATTGGATTCGTGGATGGTACAATCCAAATTCCAGACGAGGGCACAGCAGAGTTACCACTTTGGAGGCGATGCAATGCGATGGTGAAGGGATGGCTGAATTGTTCCATGGAGAAAGAGATACGAAGCAGTGTAAAGCATGCAAACACGGCACAAGAGATTTGGGAAGACTTGCAGGAACGTTTTGGGAGTGAGAGCGCGCCTAGGGCTTATGAGCTAAAGCGTGCTATAACCCTATCGAGGCAAGAAAGACTCTCGATGTCGGCATACTACACGAAGCTAAAAGGATTATGGGACGAAATTCAGTCCATCAATCCGTTGCCAAGATGTAGGTGTGATGGGTGCACTTGTGACATATCAAAGAGACTCGTCGAGATGAGGGAGAAGGAGCGTCTATATGAATTCCTAATGGGTTTGGAGGCAAGTTTTGGGACAATCAAAACCCAAATCTTGGGCATGAAACCAGGAGTCGGGCCTAGGGACAAACCCTATCACCTTGTTGCTCAGGACGAGAAACAGAAGCAAATCAGTTTGAATGGAAAGATGAGCATGGAGGCAGCTGCTTTCCAGGCACACGCCAATTCGCATAGCAGACAGCACAACAACCAGCAGCAGATCAGCCGAGAGGAAGAAAGGGATTCGAAGAAGGAGAAGCCCAAGTGTACGCACTGTGGAAAACTGTACCACACCATTGAAAGTTGCTATGAGATCATTGGGTACCCAGAAGGACGGAAGAAGAACAAGCAAAAAGGGAGTGCAAAGGCCTCGGCACATCTTGTAACAAGGGAAGATAGTCCAATTCCAGGGTTCACTGATGAGCAATACAAGCAATTAGTCCAGTTTTTCTCAGATAAAGCAAAGGGTGAGCAAGGGATCACTCCCACAAAGAAACATGGCCGGGTAAGCTACATGGTCTTAAAACTTGGATTATTGATTCAGAGGCAAGCGAGCATATAACTTGCAATGAATCGATGTTGGAGGATCAAGTCAAGACAGGAAGGGAGACACCAGTTAAAATTCCAAATGGCGATGTGATTCCGAAGGAATTGGCAGTACCAAGCTTCCTAATGGACTGAAAATTCATCACGTTTTAAATATGCCCGCTTTTAAGTGCAATTTACTTTCTGTTAGCCGATTAACCAAAGATTTGAACTGCTCCATGACTTTCTTTCCGGATTTTTGTGTGATACAGGACTTAGCTTCGAGGACTCTGATTGGGATGGGTAGATGCAGCGATGGTCTATATCACCTGGAACCGGCTTCATGTGAGAGGACAGCAATGGCGGCAACAGTTGATACACGGGTATGGCACAAGAGATTGGGACATACTTCAGTTTTTAATCATCAGTTTTTTAATAAATGCATTGATGGGAAAGAACATTGTGACTCTTGCATTCGAGCTAAAATGACAAGACTCCCGTTCCCTACTAGTAGTATTCAAACTAAGTCTTGCTTTGACCTTATACATTGTGACATTTGGGGTGGTTATAAAACTCCTTCTTTTTCGGGTGCTCATTATTTTCTGACCATTGTTGATGATTTTAGTCGAGGAGTATGGGTTTTTTTGATGAAACACAAATATGAAGTCCATAATTTTCTCACTATGTTTTGTAATATGGTCAATACCCAATTTGATAGAAAAGTTAAACGCATTAGAAGTGATAATGGTGGGGAGTTTCAATCACTATTAATGTTGGAGTACTACGTTCATCATGGGATTTTACTTGAGACGTCTTGCACCGACACTCCACAACAAAACGGAGTGGTCGAACGCAAACATCGTCATATTTTGGAAATGGCTCGGGCTTTACGTTTTGAGGCAGGACTGCCAAAGAAATTTTGGGGGGAATGTGTTTTAACTGCTGCTTATATAATTAATCGTTTACCTTCCAAAGTTATAGAAAATAAAACCCCTTATGAGATTTTGCTCCAAAAGAAACCCCATCTTGATCACATGCGTATTTTTGGTTGTCTGGTTTATGCCAAAAACAACAAGAAAGGGGGAGACAAGTTTGATGAAAGGGGGAGGCCTTGTGTGTTCGTTGGCTATCCCCATGCACAAAAGGGCTACAAGGTTTTTGATTTGGGGACTAAACAAATCTACACTTCGAGAGATGTGAAATTTGTAGAAAGTGTGTTTCCTTTCAAAGAATCCCGTACACAGCCAAGTCGAAGTCCCCTTAGCACTGTAAGAGATGAGGAATTGGGAGAGGAAAGCATAGATATTGTGCAACCACAAGCGGAGGAACAGACAGTTGAGCAGCCAGATACAGAGGAACAGGCAAATGAGCAACCATTTGTGGAGACATCTGTCATTGAACAACATGACACACAACTCCATGTTCAACCCATTCAGCGAAGAAGTGAACGCCAGAAACAACAGCCCAAGCATCTCAAGGACTTTGATGTTAGCTTGCCCGCCTCTATAGACCATGCGCATCCCAGTTCCAATTCAGTGACCTCGAAGGTATATCCTTTATCCAACTATGTTTCCTATGAGCATTTTTCTTCTAATCACAAGGCGTTTCTTGCGGCCATCACTTCGCGTGATGAGCCTAAGTATTATCACCAGGCTGTTAGAAGTCAGAAATGGCGTGATGCAATGAAAAAGTAAGTTGACGCTTTGGAAGATAACAGTACTTGGACGCTTGAAAAACTACCTCCGGGAAAGAAAGCTGTTGACTCCAAGTGGGTTTATAAAATAAAATAGAAACCAAATGGAGACGTTGAAAGGTACAAGGCTCGTTTGGTGGCAAAAGGATTCACACAAATTGAAGGGATCGATTATCACGAGACGTTCGCCCCAGTTGCCAAGCTTGTTACCATGCGCAGCTTACTTGCCGTGGCAGCAAAGCGGAATTGGGCAATTCATCAACTAGACGTGAATAATGCTTTCCTCCATGGAGACCTGGCCGAAGATGTGTACATGAAGATCCCACAAGGCTTTGCAAAGGATGGAGAGACAAGGGTTTGCAAGCTTCGGAAATCATTGTATGGCCTTCGTCAAGCATCCAGAAATTGGCACCAAAAGTTCACAATGGCTCTTCTTTCCATAGACTTCAGACAGTCACGAGCCGATCATTCTCTCTTCATTTATAAGCGATAAAAGGCTTATGTTGCTGCTCTTATATATGTCGATGATGTCCTCCTTGTTGGAAATGATACTTCCAAGATTGAGGATGTGAAGAGGTATTTGGACAGCAAATTTAGCATAAAAGATCTTGGCCCTTTGAAGTATTTTTTGGGCATTGAAGTAGCGAGATCACCGGAGGGGATTGTCCTCAGCCAACGCAAGTATACGTTGGACATACTTGAGGAAAGTGGACTCCAAGGAGGGCGGACAAGTGACTTTCCGATGGAACAAAACCTTCGGCTTAGTACTGATGATGACAACCCATATGTTGATGCGTCCCAATATCGAAGGTTGATAGGGCGACTTCTTTACTTAACAGTGACTCGGCCAGACATTCAATTTGCTGTTAATCGATTGAGTCAATTCGTTACGGCTCCGCGACGTACACATATGGATGCAGCAGTCCGAGTCCTACGTTTCCTAAAAGGTTCATTAGGACAAGGTCTTTTTCTTCCAGCTCATGGGGAATTGACTCTACAGGCCTATTGTGACGCGGATTGGGGAGGTTGCGCTATGACAAGAAGATCATGCACGGGATATTTCATCTCTTTGGGAGGAGCTCCTATCTCTTGGAGGTCCAAGAAGCAATCTGTGGTAGCACGTTCCTCGGCCGAAGCTGAATTCAGGGCCATGGCAACCACAGTTAGTGAAGTGATTTGGTTGCGATGGCTGCTTCAAGATCTTGAGGCTATTCAACCACATGCTACATCCCTTTATTATGATAACCAAGCTGCAAGACACATTGCCAATAATCCCGTTTTTCATGAACGTACTAAACATGTTGAAATGGATTGTTATTTTGTTCGTGAACGTGTTGAGTCTGGTGATATACTGCCATGCCAGATTTCAACCGCCAATCAAGTTGCTGACCTCTTTACGAAACCCCTTGGTGCTACTCAGTTTCGTTTCTTAGTTGGCAAGTTGGGCATTCGTAACCTTCATGCGCCAACTTGAGGGGGAGTGAAGACTTTGTATGAGGCGCCCGCCCCAACATGGCCAGGCGCCCGCCTCAAGTTGTTCTTGCCAAGGGTGTTTCTTCGGTCTTCCAGGCGTACGCCAACTTTCCTTCCATGCGGCCGCCTCGCCTGCCGAGGTACTCCTCTGTTGTTGCTAAAGCCCAAGCGGCCGCCTCACTCCTTGCATGCGCCCGCCTCATGAAATACCAACAGGCACTCGTCTATTGCTGTTCCCACTTCAGTACATGGCTTGATTAATGTATCAATATTTATTTGTATGTCTCTTAGAAACTAGAACAGTCACATATGTCTTGTATATATACCTCTGTTGATCAATGGAAAAAAAAAATGATCTTGCAATACAATTTACATTGTGTCTTTATAATACAAGAGTGATTCTTCATAATTTTCACATCTCCGCGGTTTAGTTATTGACTCATGGTCCTTTTTTCATAATTTTCAATTTAATTTTCTTTTGATCATTTTTCCCAAGTGTATATTGCTCTCTTAATTCATTATGTATATTATATTTTATATGAAATAATACCCTGTTTCATGTTAAAGAATCACTATTTTTTTGGACGTTCATATTAGAAATGTACATTCAGAAATTAAGCTTAAAATATTTGTCTTTTGTTTTTCAATAAATTTCTTTCATGATCAAAATAAGATAAATTGTACATATATTATATATGGTATAAATTATTAAAAAATATAAGGGTACAAAAGTAGAAAAATTAAACAATCAACTTTAAAAGTGAACTCTTTACCTGGAACATAAAGATATTAAAATAGAGCCGGTCTCCTGTGAGAACATGGGATCCGTCTCATGCATGAGGCGGGTCGACCCATGACCCATGGGGCATGACCCGCCACGTGACAGCCTTTTATAGGTCAATTTTTTTTTAATTTTTTTTTTAATTTTTTTTTTTTATATTATTTTTTCAGAGCAAAAGTAATAGTTACCATCTCTTAATGTAATGACTGTATACATATAAAGTAACATTGGTCATAAGTAAACGTAATACATGTTTTAAAAAAAATAAAAGCTCATTTTTACCCATTTTTTTCAAATGTAATACAAACTATATGTATTATTTTTGAAATGTAATAACCTATGTATATGAATGTAATAGTTTATACAAGTAAATGTACCACTTTGATAGATGAAATTGTAACATATTTCTATAGATAATGTAATACCTTTACATGAAAACATATAGATACCTATACATATGTGTTACAATTATGTACAAATACTATTATATATAAATAACACGTTTGTTACATTTTAGTTATAATAAGTATTACTTTTGCCAAACGAAGAAAACATAGGAAAAAACATTATTACTTTTCTGTATATATGTATTACTTTAATGTATACAAACTATTACTTTAATGTATACAAACTATTACTTTATGTTGGCTGAAGGATTGAGCCAAGATAAATGTGGGCTGATTCCAGCTTGGGCGGCCGCTGATTTCAGCTTGGGCGACCACCCATATGCAAAAAGCTTGGGCGGAGGCGTGGGTTGGCTTTGTTGGGCGGGTGATGGGTATGGAACCGATCCGTCTCATGAATGAGACGGGTCATGCTGTTCTCACCCAAGTTTTTGTCATTAAAATAAAAGAACAACAAACTTTCTCCCTCTCATAATAAAACATAAAACGTCACCTTTTTTTATTGTATCAAAATAAATATCCAATTTCTAAATAAGAAAAGTTTTTTAGTCTAACATTATCGTTGTACAAGCAATATACAAATAAATATTTTCTCAATTTCACAATAAGGTTCTTAATTTGACTATATGATTATTAAGATGAAAAAATATTGTGAATGTGAAAAGTAAATTATGAAAGAAAAAGTTGATAAAACATAGTTACCGGATTGTTATTGTAAATCATATTGTCTTTTTAGAAATAAAGCAAACTAAAAACCTTATTCTGCTATATACTATAAAGGAAAATAAAAATGATGGAGGGAGTATAACACAATCCTTTAAAATGTTTACAAGTAAAATACGCATTTATTATATGACGGAGGGAGTACAATATGCTCTAATTCTAAAATATAAAAATAAATCTTTATAGTTTATTTAATAATCTCTCTTTTTAAAATGAAGTGAAGTCAATGCTGAAATTTTGAATTTAAAAATTTGAAAAGTGAAAATAGAGAAATTTATTATGGTAGAGGGAGACGTTAATGAAGAAAATGGTGGGTTAGCTGTAACCGACGGATTTATTGCATTTTCATCATCTAATTAATTAAATCCAAACAGACAGACCCCTTTTTTTATTTTCCTACTCACTTATCTCCTTTACTCAAGAGAGTACAAAGGATATAAACTCAGACCCAGGTGTACAGTTGTTTCTCTCTTTATGGCAGTTCACCGGCGACCACTGCATTTACTCCCGGCGTTACTCTTTCCCCTCTCCGTTTCTTTTCTATTTTTTTCTGTTTGACAAGTATGTCCTTGACAAAAAAATTTACACATTCGGTTCAAAATGGAAAATACTATGAATACAAGAGAAGTTTACAAAAATATGGATACAAAATCTGATAGCGATATTTTATAGCTTGTATTGATTGTGAATCTATTACGCTCTAATTAAAATCACCAACACAATTATGACACATCATTTTGTAAATCAAATTTTGTAATTTTTTTGTAACTTTAGTTTATGAGTTGGTCTCCTGTGAGAACAAGGGGACCCGTCTCATGCATGAGACGGGTCGACTCATGGGTGGCAGCTCATGCCTTTTAAAACATGTATTACGTTTAGAAAAAGTAATAGTTACTATTTCTTAATGTAATGACTGTATACATATAAGGTAACATTGTTCATAAGTAAACGTAATACCTGTTTTAAAAAAACAAAAGCTCGTTTTTACCCATTTTTTCAAATGTAATACAAACTATATGTATTACATTTGAAATGTAATAACTTATGTATATGAGTGTAATAGTTTATACAAGTTAATGTAACACTTTGACATATTTCTATAGATAATGTAATACTTTTACATGTATCATGATAAATTTGAACTCATTGTAACTTATTGTTTGAAAACAAATACTATTATATACTATAAATAACAAGTTTGTTATATTTTAGTTAAAATAAGTATTACTTTTGCCGAACGAAGAAAACATAGGGAAAAACACTATTACTTTTCTGTATATATGTATTACTTTAATGTATACAAATTATTACTTTATATGCATACAATCATTACATTATGTTATAGTAACTATTACTTTTCACAAAACGAAAAAAAAAAATAAAAAAATTTAAAACTTAAAAAAAAAAAAAAATTTAAAAGAAACAAGAATCGTCAATTGTTTGTGAGAGAGGGTAGATTTGTGGGGTTTGCAGAGAGAGAGAGAGAATGGTGAAGGCGGTCACCGTTGAATGGGTTTAGAACAGGGGATAAGGCGGTGTTGTTTTGGATTGCCGGCTGATAGAGAGAGAGAGAAGCTTCGGGTAGAGAGAGAGAGAGACTTTGCGTCTTGTTGTTCTGGTTGAGGAGGGAGAGCTCGGAGGAAGAGGATTGGGTCGGAGAAGGAGAACCCAGCTGAAGGTGAGGGATTGAATCAGGTGAGGAATTAATTGAGGCAGAGATTGGATCGGTGCAATTGGGGAGCTTGGGTCGCCGGCTAGTTTGGGTGAGGAGGTCGCCGGTTGATTAAAGGGAGGAATCAGGTGAAGGTTTGGCCGAAGAAGGAGAAGCTTGGGTTGAAGAAGACGATTCCCCCGCTGATCTGCGTTTACGTATAGAGAGAGAGACGGGTATTCTTGGGCGGATCATGGTCATGAATCTGACCTGTCTCATGAATGAGACGGATATAGTTGTTCTCACATGAGTTTTTGTCTTAGTTTAGTACTTAGTTTAGTACGTAGTATTACCCTTTCAAAATATCAATTGTGTTTGACATGTCAAACTTTTCAATAATTCTCATTTAGTTAGTTGTACAATGCTACAAAATGTCTTAATCTATTACTAGTCTCAAAATAATGACTATTTAAAGGTAATTTTAAAAGTATTGATTTTTAATAAAAAAAAATATAAGCAATTTTGCTATTTATTTTCAAATTTTTTGTTTTACAAAAAAGATAGTGAATTATGAAAAAAAAAAATTATAAACAATTTTTTATGAATAAAAATAAAAATGTCACATTAATAATTATAGGAGAAATGACAATTTACTGCCTGAATTCATATGAGAACCTTCTACGGGGGTAGGTACCCTTTTTTTTTTTGCCACATCACGACCTAAATGTAAAATTTTAGTCAGTTAAATGCTATTCGGCGGAATTTACTAAAAATCTTGATAAGTTCCCATGTGCTAAGCACATGATCAACATACTTGTTAGTTTGAAATTGATTTTCCTTTTAATGGGTTTTAAGAAAATACCAAAACTAAAATGGTAGAAAGTTAAATTTATTTTTGAAATATTAAATAATCAAACTTTAAACAAAATAAATATCATCGAAATTTATTAAAAAACAATGCCAATATAATTAAAAATAAGGCTTTGACCAATGATTATTTTAGCTAAATGAATACTATCTTTAAATAATAACATTTTTAAATCTCGCCAATAAATCCTTGTACCATTTTGCCCCTGTCTTTCTACTTTTCACATTTGTGTGATTTCACATTTGCGTGATTTCACAGTTGTGTGATATTAATATAAAATTGATAAATTCATCTTTCTATTTTTCACAATTATTTGATTTCACAATTGTGTGATTGCATAATCGTTTGAGTTCCAGTTGTTTGATGTAATTTGTAAATGCTCTTTACACAATTGAGAACCCTATTTATCACATACCCCTTAAAAAATCATTTTTAAAATTAATAAATTCATGTCTCAGTTGTTCGCTATTGCGATAATTTTTTATTGTTATTTTTACATTTTTTTTTACTTTTAAAACAGATAAATTCATGTATTGATTTCCTCTTTTTTTTTTTTTTTTTGTTTTTTCATTGTTCACTTATAAAACTGATAAATTCATATCTCATTTATTCACAATTACGCCAAAAAAATATTTCTCACTTGTAAAATTGATAAATACATTTCTCAATTTCACAGTTGTGTGATTTCACTAAACTTAATGACATTCATTAATCGTTTTTTCATAATTGAGTATGAAACTGATAAATTCATCTCTCATTTTTCATAATTGATACTCAATATCTCATATGTTTAAATTTAAAACTAATATATTCATATTTCAATTATTGATGTAAAGTAAACGTAGCAAAATTAAAAGAATCAAATATAATCGATTAAATCCTCGCAAAAGGAGTAAAATCGATTAATGAACAAATGGATGTGATTAAACCCTCGCAAGAGAATTTAACCTAATAATCAACCGAAGAAGATTATTCTGCAAAGCCAAATAATGACTTTAAGATTCACACAAAGAGAATTTAACCTAATAATCAATCGAAGAAGATTATTCCGGAAAGAACTCGACCAAGTCCGACACATTAAACGTGGGAGAAATGTTCCACCCAACCGGCAAATCCACAACATAAACATTGGCATTGATCTTCGTCAAAATCTTGCACGACCCAATCTTCTTGGGGTGAAGCTTGCTATAAGTCCCTTGTGGAAATCTCTCCTTGCGCAAGTGAACCATAACCAAATCATCAACAAAAAACTCCTTCAGGCGACGCCTCTTGTCCGCGGCTGCTTTGTACTTCGCGTTGGACTCTTCAATGTTTTTCATAACCTCCCTTTGCACCGCATCAAACTTCTCCGCCATATGCTCAACAGCGATACTAAACTCCGGAAGTATTGGCAAAGGAACCAAACCAAGAGTATGAGTAGGAGGTCGTTGATATACAATCTCAAAAGGGGACTTCTTGGTAGTGCGATTAGGAATATTATTGAAGGTGAACTCAGCTGTAGCCAACATCAAATCCCACTTTCTAGGATTGTCACTACACAAACAACGAAGCATACTACCTAAGGAACGATTAACCACCTCCGTTTGCCCATCTGTCTGAGGGTGAAAGGTACTACTAAACTGCAACTCTGTGCGGAACAAGCCCTATAAAGTACGCCAGAAGTGACTCAAAAATTTCGTGTCATGATCGGAAGTAATAGTCTTAGGCACCCCATACAAACGCACCACCTCTTTGAAAAACAAACCCGCAACATGACAAGCATCCGAAGTCTTCCGACAAGGAATGAAGTGAGCCATTTTAGAGAAACGATCAACTATCACATAAACTGAGTCATTGCCTCATTGTGTGCGAGCCAAACCAAGTACAAAATCCATAGAAAGATCCTCCCAAGGACCCTCAGGAATAGGTAAAAGAGTATACAAACATGTATTTTGAACATGGCCCTTGTTAGATTGACAAACCATACACTTCTTCACAAAATTATGAGTGTCCTTCCGAATTTGTGGCCAATAGTAACTCCTCGTAACCAACTCGACCGTCTTGTCCATACCATGATGACCATCCTTGTGAGTCTCGTTGATAAGACTCTCACGAACCGAGCCTTGAGGAATACACAATTTATCCATGTAAAATAGAAACCCTTCTTATATGAGAAAAGACCCAAAATTATCACCATCACGACATCTCGCCCAATCATCAGCGAAATTCGAATCAGTCTCATATATCTCCTTTAGACAGTCAAAACCCACAACAATGTTATGCATAGTCACCAACAAACATGCTCGACGGCTCAAAGCATCCGCCACCTTGTTATGGCTACCACTCTTGTGGATAATAACAAATGTAAATTGTTGGAGATAAGCTACCCACCGTGCATGCATTCGATTCAAAGATTTCTGGCCATTCATGTACTTCAAGGCTTCATGGTCAGTATAAAGAATAAACTCACGATGAAGTAAATATTGCTCCCAATGTTTAAATGCTTGCACCACTGCATAAAACTCAAGCTCATATGATGTCCACTTCCATTTCGACTCTTCCAACTTTTGACTCATAAAAGCAATCGGTCGCCTTTCTTGAATCAAAACAGCCCCAATGCCAACAACAGAAGCATCCGTCTCAAGTTCGAAAGGTTTTGAGAAATCCGGTAAAACCAATAGTGGAGCACTAGTCAACTTTTTCTTAATCAAGGCAAAAGCAGAAGTCGCCTCATCGCCCCAAGAAAACTCCCCTTTCTTCAAAAAATCAGTAATAGGAGCCATGATAGTACTAAAATTTCGAATAAAACGACGAAAAAAAGTAGCAAGACCATGAAAACTCCGTACCTCACTAACAGTAGTCGGAATAGACAAATCCCGAATAGCCCAAACTTTGTCCTCATCCACATGAATGCCATCTGCAGAAACAATATAACCCAAAAATAATAGTTAAGCATAAAACTACTCTTCTTGAGGTTAATGTACAACTCGTTCTCCTTCAAAGCCTGCAAAACTGCTTTGATATGGTCAAGATGCTCCTCCTCGGACTTACTATATATCAAGATGTCATCAAAATAAACCACAAGAAATTTACCATTAAATGGTTTCAAGACTTGATTCATCAAACGCATAAAAGTGCTAGGAGCATTAGACAAACCAAAAGGCATAACCAACCATTCATACAACCCCTCCTTCGTCTTGAATGCTATTTTCCATTCATCACCTGGACGAACACGAACTTGATGGTACCCACTTCTCAAATCAATTTTAGAAAAAAATTTAGCACCACAAATCATATCCAACATATCATCAAGGCGAAGAATGGGGAATCTATACTTGACCGTAATCTTATTGATGGCTCGACTATCAACGCACATACGCCAAGTACCATCCTTCTTAGGCACAAGAAGGGCCAAAACTGCACAAGGACTCAAACTCTCCTGAATGTAGCCCTTTTTCAATAAATCTTCCACTTGTTACCTCAAAATGTCATGTTCAGCCGGACTCATACGATAATGTGGAAGATTAGAAAGAGATGCCCCCGGAACCAAATCAATATTATACTGAATATTACGTAAAGGAGGTAACCCCGGTGGTAAATCATCAGGCATAATAGAACTATACTCATCCAAGAGTGACTGTAAAGAAACAGGAACCACACTAACACCCCCTAATACATCCTTATGTACCACAGCAAAAACACAAGGAGCATCAATAAGATCATCCATAAATTCAGAGACAGTGCATAAAGAGTTAATAGGTTTAGCCTTTCCCTTGAGAAGAGAACCCTTATCTTTCAAGGGGCATAAATTGAAACGTGCCCCATCCTTCTTGAAGCTAATAACATTCTCCTTCCCCATATGTACAACATTAAGATCAAATTTCCAAGGCCTTCCCAACAATAAATTACAAGCAATCATATCAATTATATCACACAGAATAGTATCATTATAACGACCGATAGAGAAAGGAACAAGGCATTGTTCATGTACCTTAATTTTACCGACGACATTAATCCAACCAACAGAATAAGGTGATGGGTGTGGCCTCACGTCAAGCATCAACTTATCCACCATGGCACGTGCAATCAAATTTTTACTGCTCCCACTGTCAACAATAATGTGAATATCACAATCTTTAATCTCCCATTTGGTGCGAAAAATACTATGCCGGGCCGGATCCTCTGTTTCACTAGGGGTAGTTAACATCAACCGATTAACCACCAAAGACTCATGAGTCTCGACACCTTCCTCCTCATCATTGGGATCCTCCCAATAAACTGGACCATCATCCTCCTCAACATCATCATCATCATCCACCATATTAGCACTTTTTCGAAGATGACAACCACTAGAAGTATAGCCTACTTGCCCACACTTAAAACATTTATTACCAAAGGTCTTAGCATAAGGATTGGGATTTTTGACGCCCCAAATTAGTGGTAGTAGGCTTACTTACAGTGGGGTTCGCAACGTTCATGGGGGTTAGTGGCACAGCTTCAACCGATTTTGGAGGTGGGGATTGCACCTTATTAAAGCCGTAGGGAATCGAGAACCAACAAATCTTCCAGTAGTACCTCCAGTAGAAGACTCACCAAATCGTGTAGATATAGGAGAAGTAAGTTGTCGCTCTACCTTTGTAGCCCTAGAAATCACATCTGCCAAAGAATGATGGGTAAACAATTTCACGCAATTTTTAATAGCAACCCGAAAACCCGATTCAAACCTTGCCACCTATTTTTCATTGGATTCAAACATGTCACTGCGAGCTGCTTGAGCATAAAAATCCCTAGCATATTCCTCCACCGTTCGATTCCCCTGTGTGCAAGCAAAAAATTTCACATATTATTGTTGTTCGTGTTCTTCAGGGAGAAATTGCCTTCTTAACTCGAACCTCATATTATCCCAACTGATGTAAAGTAAACGCAGCGGAATTAAAAGAATCAAATATAATTGATTAAATCCTTGCAAAATGAGTAAAATCGATTAATGAACAAAGGGATATGATTAAACCCTCGCAAGAGAATTTAACCTAATAATCAACCGAAGAAGATTATTCTGCAAAGCCAAATAATGACTTTAAGATTCATACAAAGTGAAAGAACTTGCAAACTTACAATAAGAATTTAATTGATCGAAAAGTGTTCTTCAAATAAAACCCTAGATAGTATTTATACTACGAGATAAGAAGTAAATCCTAATTAAAACGGAATAAGAAAATAAGAAAAAAAATACCCTTAAATAATTGTCCAAAACTGAAAAGGAAATAAAAACTGTTGTTTTCAACCCGACATCTGCGCAGCCGCCCTTGATCCATGTGTGGTCACGCACATGTACAGAAGTTTTTCACGCCAAAGAAATCCTTCCTGCGCGGTCGCCCTCAATTCCTGCGAGGGCGCCCACTTGTACAGAGACTGTCGCTTCATTGAACTCCATGCTCGCGCGGTCGCCCATCTTCTCTGCACGGTCGCGCACTGCTTCAGATCCTGTTGCCATAATTGGTCCATCGTGAGATACATTAGTTATTCACAATTACACAAATAATTCATAAACTAAGCTTAAAAAATGATGAATGTATAGAAAAATCTACTACTTATACGTTCAATTCTCAATAATCAACATGAATGTATAGAAAAATTAAATAAATGCACAAATAAAGATTAAATAAAGTCTGGGAGAGAAAAAGCTTACATATTAGTGGCAGCATAAACTGAATAGAGAGGGTCAAAAGAGATAACAATGACGGCACCAAAACCAATAATAATAATAGCCCCTTTCTTCTAAACCATTCCAAGCATTACTATTTGCAATTAAGAAATTACTTTGAACAATTCCAAGCATTACCCAATAATCAAATATGAATGTTTTCTCATATATCCTTAAAAATGATAAATCTCTAATTTTAAAATTGTTTACAATGAAAAAATAATTTAATTGAGAAATGCATTACACTTCGCAATTAAGAAATATGTTTGTCTTATATTATTATAATAACTATATATAAAATTATAAATTACTTAATTGTGTCTTTAAAATTGTTCATAATGGAAAAAATAATATAACTAAAATATTTATTTATCTATTAAATTGAGAAGGATGATTGTTTTTGTCTTATTAAAATAAATGTGCAACAAGTTAATAACAAAGTCGCTTGGCATAGAGGTAAAGGTAACACCTTAGTTTGTGGGAGGTCTTGGGTTCAATTCATACCAATGGCATTTATTTTTAAATGGGTTGCCAAAGGAATGGATGGGGTAGCTGGAGGAGGGGTGGAGTGGTCGGAGGTGGTGGCCGAAGGTGGTCGATCGACGGCACCAGACGGTGGTCGGACTGTCGATCAGAGGTGGTCGCGTCGGAGGCGGTGGTGACCGTCTGGTGAGAGAAGGAAAATTAGGGTAATTAAAGGCTTGGGGAGGTGGGGGTAGTTTTGACATTTTGAATTATTATAAAGAGGGTTAGGGACACTATGAGGGTTTTGATTTCAACCCAGGGATTCTAAGGTCAATATGAATATATAATGTTTATATTAGTAAATTTCACCCTATCTCAGGGAATTATTAGTAAAAATCCCTTAAAACATTTTTATGAAAATACTAATACATTGTTTTATGAATAAAAAATATAAAATAAAAATAAACATTTGTTTACACAACACATACTAACCACCTACCACCACAACCATCTCACCACCACCGTCATTTTGTTATCTCCCTACAACCACCACCGTGCACAACTATCACCCATCACCCACCCCACCTCCACCAGACTCCGACCTCCTCTCCACTCATCTCCTTCCTCAATCTGCAATCACCCACCTCATCTCACCGGCATGTGCCTCCGTCTGTTCCTTAACACCCGCCTCATTTACAGTTTAAATGGAGATTTTTCACATGATCAAAACAAAATTTTCAAAAAAATAGACCAAATTCAAACTGTAACATAAGATTAGGGTTTTGATTCCTTTGATTTTATCCATCCTGCAATTCTTATTTAGTTCAAGTGCATTAAATTAATAGTTGAAGTTTTAGGGAATAGACGACAATGGCGACTGAATTGTCAGAGGGAGAACATGATACGAAGTTGGTTGGAGGGAATCAACATCTAGTGGTGAAAATTCAACTTACCTTGCCATTCATTTTATGCACCATCTTCACCACTATTTGGGATAGAAAATTCAAACATCATTTTGCAACCTGACACTACATCCTGGTTTAACATCTTGAATCTACATCTTGATTGATTGAAACCTGCATGGCCGTTATGTTGATCCTATTTTTCAGGAACCCTAATCAACTAAAGAAGACCCCAAGACCAGGTCAAAGAACATGAGTCCTATATCCAGAACACACGTCCAACGTTATCACCATCTACCTCAACAAACTGGCCGAATTTTTAGAGATAGACTTAGTTTGTTATTTTCTTTATTTCTTAGTATTTAAGGAGAGTTAAACACATGTATGACGAACACTTTGTAATTCTCTCTCTCTCTCTCTATTCTCGAATTCTACCATTATAATTAATAAAATTCCATCGTTTGAGGTTTTGTGCCGACGAACAAGTTGTTCAAGGGTTTTCCTCGTTAAATACTTTGTCACAACTTCTTGAATTTCAAGTTCTAAATTTCATTATGCCCAGTATCATTAACCTAAATTAAATTTTTTAAATCTGACCAAAACAATTTGGCGTCGTCTGTGGGAAAATTTGGTCTTTTAGCTTCTTATTAATTCAGGATGAGTATACACACTACAGGAGTCATCACCGTCGGAATTCCGGTTGGAGGAACTGGGGGAAGGACTGAGCCTATCCCAATCACTTCTGGAGTTGCAAGCCAGAATGTAAACACCACTTTAGCCCCTGGGTCTAGCCAACCCCATGCTGGTACTACCATTGGAGGAACTCTTGAAATCTTGTTGGATATAGCGAGCAATTTAACCATTATGATGAACACCGTCAGGAACTATATATCTACTAGTTCAACATGACACTTCTACCACCATGTTGATCAACATTATCTCTAGGTTACAGCGTGATGTCAACTCTCTGCAAGCTGAGTCTTCTAGTTTTCGACAGAATGCAAGCCCCAATATCTTTCAGCCTGTGAGTCCCAACCTAAGTGTTTTCATGCTTTCTCCTTTGCAACCAAGGCAACTCAACTTCGCTGGAGGTTCAGGTGCACTCAACGATAGAGGATTCATACCAATGGCCAGCACCGTACAAACAGACAGCCTGATTGTCAACCCTGGGGAGAATATCTTCCCAACCTCCGGATCCTTCATAACACCTTCGTCTGGTCCAGCAGGGAGTGTTAGCCCTCAACTTGATAATATAGTTAACTATGTTGTTACTAACCCTGATGCAGGTAACTTCATAGCAAGTCAGCTGAATGAGCTCAGGGAAATAATCTAAAGTGTACCAAGAATTACCACGCCATACCATCAGGCATCACCAATATGCTACAACGAGTCACGTTTTATCCCAGCTATTGCCAACATGGTGATACCCAAGAAGTTCACAGTGCCTCACATGAAGCAATATGATGGGATGACCGATCTGTTAGAACATATTGCTCTATATAAAGAGAAGATGAATGTCATACATATCCCATTACAGTTCAAAGAAGCATGTCTTTGCAAGGTCTTTGGATCTACTTTAACAGGAGCAGCCATGAGATGGATAATTAATCAACCTCTTGGTTCTATCGGATCTTATGCTCAACTTATCAACATGTTCACTAATCAATTTTCTTGTAACAGGACTTTCGAGAAGATGACCAGTGACCTGTACAGGATAATGCAACAACCTGATGAGAGCCTAAAAGATTATATTAGCAAATTCAACAAAGAAGCTGTGGATATTCCCAACCTGGATATGTCAATGACAACAGAAGCTTTCAGGATGGGCCTCAAGAAGACCTCTCCCTACTATAAAGAGTTGGTCATGAACCCATGCAGGAAGCTTGAAGATGTATGAAATCGGGCAATGAAGTTCATCAGGTTGGAAAAAGATGAGTTCATGCAAAAAAGAGCATCCAAGAAAAGCCTTGCACAAGAGCATGCTGGGGGCAAAATGGAGTCCTCCCATACAAAAGCAAATAGGGGAAAACCCTAATCTAAACTTGACCATTCTAAAATTCATTCTATAGAAGATAATGATGATGAAGATGAATCAGATTATCCAAAAATAGATGACTATTGTTTCTCTGTCAACATTTCAGGAGTGTTACACACTATGGACAACTTGGGAGAGAAAGTGAGATGGCCCAAGAAGCCTGAGAAACCTTCAAACTGGAGAGACAGGTCAAAATGGTGTGCATACCATGAATATTATGGGCATACCACTGACAATTGCATCTCCTTGAGGAAGGAAATCATCCATTTTCTATCCAAAGGACTTCTCAAAGACTTACTAAGTAGGCGACGTGGACGCGCAGACAACCAGGAGCGTGCACAGACAGATAACTAGGAACGACAAGATGAAAATCCTATGCCTCCTCCTACTCATACAAAGGTGGTCAATATGATCACTGGTGGTTCTGATATCTGTGGAACTTCCTATTTGGCTGCCAAGCGTCATGCTAAGGATTCCAAAGAGGACAGGTTGGAACTGCAGATACGAAAATCCTAAAGGACTTTCAACCAGGAGATTTCATTTGATAAAGATGATAAATGTGACATCCTGGACCCTCACCATGATGGTCTAGTTATTACTTTGCAAGTTGCCAATTGCTTGGTAAGGCGCATCCTAATAGATAACGGAAGTTCTGTCAACTTGGTGACAACTGATGCCTTAGAAGGAATGGAGATACCCCTGAAGAATGTTGTAAAAAATTTGTCCGAACTGGTTGGGTTCAGTGGGGAAACCAAACAGGCTGTTGGAAAAATCAACCTACCAGTGTATGTAGAGGGGGTAAACTCGATGGATAGATTATGTGTGATAGATTGCAAATCATCTTACAACATCATCCTGGGAAGACCATGGATTCACAACATGAAGTCAATTCCATCAACTTACCACCAATGTATCAAGATGCCAACACCTTGGGGGGTATTCAGGGTGAAAGGAGACCAACAGACAGCAAAAGAATGCTATATGACTTTAATGAAGGCAAAAAGTAGACCCAGGCAAGCATAGCAATTAAAGAAGAAGGCACGAGACATCTTGAAGGCTGCTGAATACGAAGTAAGAGAGGTACAACTTGACGCTTCCAATCCCGAGGCCAAAGTCATACTTGGATCAAACATTTCATCTGGAGTTGAGGAAGCGATAATCATGTTTTTGAAAAGCAGAGCAGCATGTTTTTCCTGGAAGCATGAAGATATGACAGGAATCAGCAAGTACGTTATCACACATAAGTTGAATATTGACCCCAGCATTAAACCGATCCACCAAAAAAGGAGGAAGTTTGCTCATGAATGAAACCAAATCATTAGGGATGAAGTTGAGATATTACTGAAGTTCAAGATGATAAGGGAAGTTGATTACCCAAGATGGTTGGCTAATGTGGTGGTTGTGAGCAAGCAGAATGGGAAGTGGCGTGTATGTGTAGACTTCACTGACTTGAATAAGGCGTGCCCTAAAGATTAGTTCCCTTTACCACATATAGACTCTTTGGTTGACCTTCATGGATGCATCCTCAGGTTTTTACTACTAGAAACAGACCAATTACCGACAGACCGCGTCCGTCGATAATACCGACGGACAATCAAGGGTTACCGACGGAATATTAATTTTTATTTGCCGGGAATTTTGTTTTTGAATTTGCGCTCCGTCGGTAATACCGACGGACAATCAAGGGTTACCGACGGAATATTAATTTTTATTTGCCGGGAATTTTGCTTTTAAATTTTCATTTAAGTCCGTCGGTAATGCTTATAATTCCCTCGTTATTACCGATGGAGTGCGTCTGTCGGTATTACCGACGAAATATTCCGTCGATAATTTGATGTATAAATTAAACCCAGCGGCCTCTCACCGTCCCTCACTCTTAAACCTAATCGCTTACCCCTTCTCTCTCTCTCTCTATTCCGTCGGTAATTCGATGTATAAATTAAACCCAGCGGCCTCTCGCTGTCCCTCACTCTTAAACCTAATCGCTTACCCCTTCTCTCTCTCTCTCTCCCCTCCTGTGAAACCCTTCTCCATGAAGGATAAAGTAATCGTCGCCGTCAAAGTCGAGAAGGTTATCTCGAAAATGGCATTGGCATGGGCCCTGACTCACGTCATTCATCTAGGCGATTGCATTACCTTACTTGTTGTCTTCGCCAGCATCTAAACAAGTACTCTAATTTTTTAATTCAGTCAAATTAAAGCGCCTTTAATTGGATTTCAAGTTCATGACATGATTCTGTTTCGTGCTGTTACGACTATAGGTAGGAAACTATGGAGTTTCCCTAGATTGAAAGGAGATTGCCAGAATAATGACCGGACAAATTTAGCGGATCGGATTTGTCAAATCTCCGATTCATGTTCGCAGATGGTTCTCCAATTTCAGAATCAAACTGAGGTAAATCCATGAAACTGAACTTAAATTGGATCTATTTCTTGGAGTAAATTTCATACTGTAGTTTTAAGTATATGCCCATTTACTTATTCCATAAAACTGAAAAATAGCAATATATTGGTAGAAACTCTGTATTACTTTAAGAGCTGAGATCATGGATCGATATAATTTATATTGATTTTTTTTTTGAGATTTTGGTGACAGAGAATGTTGTTTCGAAGAAGACAGTGGAGGATGTAGTGCTTATTGCTAACAATCATGAGCGTGAGGAGATTCAAGCTGAGCTTGAGGTAAATTTGTTTTTAATACTTTTCATATTCACAACAGAATAATGTGGTACTATTTTAAATCCAAAACTATTGGATGCGTTTGGCTGTCTGTTGTCATGTCTTGGTGAACTTTATTTCTTTGGCATTTACCTTTTGGTGGGATTTCCTTCTATCATACAATTTTGTCATTTATGTTGCACTGGGAGTCTATTGAATCAATGCCCTAGAATTCTTTTCTTTGTCTCTAGATGTTGCTCTATTGTGTTTTGGTCCTTTCTTGTAACATTGTAACAAAAAATAAAAATTGTTTGCCTCCACCCACATGTCTGTCGCCATATATACAATTATGCTACAGTTTTCGCATCTTAGAGCAGTATCTTTTAAGTTGATTATTCAATTTCCACATTTGGTTTTCTATATTTGGCATACTTGAGATTCATTTGGGTGCCTAAAATGAGTTGTAGATTATTTCTTACTTACAATTTTACTTGTAATTTCAGGAACTTGTTCAATTCTTGAAGTACACATGTCCTGCTCATTTATATGCCACTTCAATATCACCTCCTGCTGCCCAACAAATTATTTCTGCCATAAAGGTTATTCTTGGAGAGGATGGCACTAGTCGAGGTTTGGAGGCCCTCTACTTTTTTGACCTTCTGTTATTTCCCTCAGTATTTTTATATGAGGCCTAAATGACTGATTCTTCCTGTGTTTGTATGATATACACTAGAAGAAAATAGCCAAATAGCGACGAAAATTAGCGACGGACCAAATTCTGTCGCTATTGGCGACGGAATAGCGACGGAATAACGACGGAAGCAAAATAAAACGAAAAAATCAGCTACCGACGGATTTAGCGACGGATTTTAGCGACAAACATGAATCTGTCACTAATCCGTCGCAATAGTGGCGTCAAAAAAGTCTGCCCATTTTAGCGACGGAATAACGACGGATTACAAAAATTTTTAACGACGGATTTTTTCTGTCGCTATATAAATAAATATTTTTTCTTTTTAAAATTAGCGACGGATTTAACAAAAATAAATTACCGACGGATATATTCTGTCGCTAAATAATAAAAAATAAAAAAAATTATTTTTCTTTTTAAAATACTGACGGATTTAGCGACGAATTTTACAAAAATAAATTACCGACAGATATATTTTGCCGCTAAATAATAAAAAATAAAAAAATATTTCTCTTTTTAAAATACCGACGGAATAGCGACGATTTTGCGAAGGAAATTGTTTTTTAAAAAAAATAACTTTTTTCATTTGTTTATTTTTTCTAACTTTTTATATAACTTTTTGAAAAAAAATTCAATACTAAAAAATATCCAAAATATTTATTTATATTCATAAAAAAAAAATAAACTATACATTTATAAATAAAAATTAAAGAATTTTACCCGTCCCTGATTTCTTTATTATACTTTCATTTGCTTATTTTTTTTCTAACATTTTTTATATAACTTTTTGAAAAAAACTTCAATACTAAAAAATATCCAAAATATTTATTTATATTCATAAAAAATAAAAAAAAAACTATAAATTTATAAATAAAAATTAAAGAATATTACCTGTCCCTGATTTCTTTATTATACTTTTAGTTTTTTATTTTTTTTTTCTAACTTTTTTTATATAACTTTTTGAAAAAACTTCAATACTAAAAAATGTCCAAAATATTTATTTATATTCATAAAAAAAAACTATACATTTATGAATAAAAATTAAAGAATTTTATCCGTCCCTGATTTCTTTATTATACTTTCATTTGTTTATTTTTTTTCTAACTTTTTTTATATAACTTTTTGAAAAAAAAAACATCAAAACTAAAAAATGTCCAAATTATTTATTTATAATCATAAAAAATAAAAAAAATAAAACTATACATTTATAAATAAAAATTAAAGAATTTTACTCGTCCCTATACTCTATACCCTATACCCTAAACCCTAAACCCTATACCCTATACCCTATACCCTATACCCTATACTCTATACTCTATACCCTATACCCTATACCCTATACCATATACCATATATCCTATACCCTATACCTTTTACTCTATACACTATACCCTATACCCTATATACTATACCATATACCCTATACCATATATACTATACCCTATGCCCTATACCCTATGCCCTATGCCCTATACCCTATGCTCTATATCCTATGCTCTATACCATATGCTCTATATCCTATACCCTATACCCTATATACTATACCCTATACCCTATACTATATATCCTATACCATATACCCTATATCCTATACCCTATACCCTATATACTATACCCTATACCTTATACCCTATATACTATACCATATACCCTATGCCCTATACCCTATGCTCTATACCCTATATTCTATATCATATACCTTATACTCTATGTCATATACCCTATGCTCTATGCCCTATACTCTATGCTCTATACTCTAAACCCCATACCCTAAACCCTAAACCCTATACCATATACCCTATACCCTATACCCTATACCCTATACCCTATACCATATACCCTATACCCTATACCATATATACTATACCCTATACCCTATACCCTATATACTATACCCTATACTCTATACCTTATACCCTATATCTTATACCTTATATTCTATACTCTATACCCTATAATCTATACCCTATACTCTATACCATATACCCCATACCCTATACTCTATACCCTATACCCCATACCCTATACCCTATGAGGGTATATCAGGTTTAGGGTTTAGGGTATATGAGGTTTAGGGTATGAGGGTATATTAATAAGTATTATTAATATTTTAAATGTATAATTATTTTTTTAAAATTTATTTTTGAAATGAGATAAATATTTTAGACTTTTTTTGGTATGAAAGTTTTTTAAAAAAATTATATAAAATAAGTTAGAAATGAACTAAATAAATGAGGGACAAACAATATCCTTGACTATGAGTATTTTTTTTTGTTTTTTTTTTTTTGAATAGAGATAAATGTTTTAGGCTTTTTTTAGTAAGAAAGCTTTTTTCAAAAAAATTATTTAAAAAAAAATATTTAAAAAAATTGATATTAGACATACTACTTTAACTAAAATTTTGGGTAAATCAAATAAAAGCATGTAAATATCTAAGATAATTTTTTGTAAATTTCAGTAATAAAAAAAGTCTAAAATATTTTTTCCTAGTCAATAAAAAATAATAAAAATTACTAATTATTATTAGTACTATTATTAATATTATTACTGTTTATATAATTAATATTAATATTAATTAATTAATCAATTATATAATTAATAATTCATTAATAAATATTATTGATAATAAATAATATTATTATTGATGTTAGGCATAATATTGTTTTATAGTTTAAATTATTATTATTATTAATTATTATAATCATGAAGAAATACAAGTATTCACATGAATTCCAAGAAGATAATTTTGGTGAAAAACATTTAAATATAAAAGGTGGCAATACTTCATTGGACATACAAGTATTCATATGAATTCCAAGAAGATAATTTTGGTGAAGATATTGTGTATATGATTATAATTGTTTGTTTTATTTTTCAGGCTGCATACACTACAAGAAAACTGGTCTTTCGCGATTGCTTTTGGCGATGGCAAAAAAAGCAGTCACGTTTGAGTATATAAGGAGACGGCCTTTGTGACTGCATTTAGTGCAGTCACAGTAGGTTAGTGTGATGGCTAAGCGGTCACGGATGCCGTCACATATAAGTTTTTCATTTAGTGCCAACAACGTAATTCGAACGCGGGAATTTGAAATTCTAATATGATTGTATTTTTATCAAAGGTGATGGCTTGAGCAATCACGTTTTATAAAAATATTAAATTAAATAATTTAAAAATTGAATTTTTAATTATTTTTAAAGATGACTGACTTTGCAATCACGTTATATAAAAAAAATTAAAAAAAATTCAATTATACAATTAACAATCTTTTTCTTTTCTGCATATCATTCACAATTCCACGACTACCTTAGAAAAACCCTTTGTTTCCCTTTTCTCTCTCATTCACCCGATTTCCTCTTCTTCCCTCTCCAGCGGCGACGGCGATTCCTCCAGCGCCGTTTCTTCCTCCGGCGTTTCTTCCTCCGGCATCAGGTGACTCTCTCTCTCTCTCGCTCTCTCTCTCGCTCTCGCTCTCTCTCGCTCTCTCTCTCTCGCTCTCTCTCGCTCTCTCTCTCTCAGAGAGTTCCAAGGCAGAGGTGGGAAGAGTCAGACGGCGAATTGGTTGAGAACAAGGATGGCTATGCGATTACATTGTCATCCTTTCATCTCTGTAATCGTCTCTCTCTCTCTCCCCAACTCTTTCACCACCGATCTCTCTTTCTCCTCCTTTATTGATTCCACTATGTGCTCCAAAATTACTCCTTCAGGCACTCTTGGTTACCTCCGTCTCTTGTTTGATGCAGTGTATGTCAGATCTTTCGATGGTGTTCGTCTTCATTCCTAGTTCACCATGTTCCCTGATTCAAGAGGTATCGTTTTCTCTCTCATTTATATCTATCTCAATATGCTGACTATTTTGGATTTGTAAATAATAATCTGTCTATTGTGATTTAATTGGTGTTGGTAAACTCAATTGCTGTCTAAATTAGGGTTCAGTTTAATTTTGGCTTTACTTTTGGTTTGAATTTAGAGGGGGGGGGGGAATTTTATTAGGTTGAGTTATTGTTATTATATTTGTCTTTTGAACCGGAAATTTAGGCCCTGCTTCCGAAAAGTATTATTCCCTTCAAAGGCCTACTTGTATTGCATGTTAGTTTATTGCCTAGCATTTTGAAACTAACTTCTGCTTGGATTTGGGCGCTTATCGTGTGGGCGCTGAGAATTTACCTTTAGGCTTCAATAAGTTTCCCTCGAATTCGACTTTTAATTTTGAAGCATGGGCAATGTGGGGCCATACACAGTCACCTTATTTTCTATGAATTGTTCTATGTATAGGTCAATTTATATGCTATTTTACGAGCAGATCATTTAATCCACCTAAATTGGTAATAGGATGTGTATGGTTAAGAACTTGTCTGGTCTCTGCGCATGCCCATCTCACTCTTCTCATTCTGTTATCTGGATCCTTGCACTGAAATATTGTACTGTTGGAAGCACATTTTTAAGCGAGCATTATCTGATTAATGAGTTCAGCTAAATAAATAATGAGGGCTAATAGTTTTGTCATTTTGGGATTTCAGTGCCAGCATTAAAGGGGAAGGATTACGGCAAGACGAAGATGCGGTATCCCGATTACACAGAGACAAGTTTAGGACTCCAATATAAGGTCCACGGCTGGAATATTATCCTTGAAAGTTTCATATGTATGTATATTACACAACTACTAACCTTGTTGCATTTTTTCCATATTAAAAATGAATGCAGAACTTGCGTTTAGGAAGTGGCCCGATACCAAAGACGGGAGATATGGTTGTGGTAAGCCTTAGCCAACCAATATTTGTCTCCCTTGCTTCCCCTCCTGAATACTTCATTATGATAATTAGGATTATTCTCTTCATGCTTTTGACTGTATTATTATGAAGTTTCATAAAATGCCATAGTAGATCTTGAAGGGTCTTGGCAGCGGATACTGTATATGATTATTTTTCGATTAAGAGCTTAGCGTTGCATGCTATTGATCACTTGAGAGGGAAGATATAGTGTGAGAGTCTGGAAACTTGAGAAGGTAGAAAGGACAATAAATTCTTCGCTGCTCAAGAGAGAATGAAACTCCGAAGAGCTTAATAACGTGAAGAGAAAACACAAGGGCCTCTTAGAACTACAACAATTATTATACTTTCAATTGTTCAATCAGGGGTAAATATGAACTTCCTGATGTTTAACTGCACTTGGTTTGGATACTTACTAAAAAGCAGTATTATCTTTGCTTAGCTGCAGCTGCTGCAACTATCAAGTGGTAAGATAACAACTTGGAGATGAACATCTATGCCATAATCACCTGCAGTTGCTGTAAACAATGATACATCTTGTTAATTACATGTTAGATGTGTTCCTTTGTTATGTTCTAGCTTTGAAATGCTCTGACAATTGCATCATTCTCACTCAGGACAGAAGTAGAGAAAGAACTCATCATTACAAACCACTCATTATTGGTATGTATACAAGCTTACATGTTTTAGTTTTTCTTGGGATCTACTACTGTTATCTCTGTCACCCATTCCAGTTGTATGAAAATTTAATGACTGTTTTTTGAGGAGTTAGTGTCTATCTTAGTAAGGGATAAGGTTTCTTTGGGCCCATAATGAACTGGGGAAAGGGGAGTTGTAATATCTTTTGGATTTGGAAATACTTGATACTCATGTTGACAACCAGTAGGTTCATGTTTAACTCTTACACATATACCCCTTTGTAATATCCCAGGGAGCTTTCCCTGGTAAGAGTGAATGACTTTCATTTGTCTGTTTCATCTTTTTTTAATTCATTCATTGTTCAAGTGTTTAGTTGTGGTTATTTTCTTTTGATCCTAGTGTATAAGATAGCATGGTCACTATCAGGACTTGTTGTTCCGGATCAGAACTATTAGCTCTTTATTTTTCACTTGTTTGGCCTCTCACATTGTTATCTTAAATACATGCTTGAATATCACTACTGAAAAACGATTTGTTATCATCGACTGTGTTACCAACTAATGCACTTTGTGCTGACCGTTCTCTCTCGTCGTATTGCTTTGTTGTCTGGAATACCCATTAGAGAGCTTGCCGCTTCTCAAAGAATATTTTCTTTCAGGGAGGTAAAGGGCCAAGCCACTTTCCAACATAAAAGTTATTCAACCTAACAAACCCGGAGTCGGGTTCTATAGTTGTTCTTTATCCTGTCAAAAAATGTGATTATATTGTTTATGTAGAACTATCAGTTTTCAAGTTTCATATAGAGGGGTATATCTGGAGAAAACATAAATATAGTCTAGAAAGAAAATTTTGTTCTTCACTAGTACCAGACTACCAATCAAAAGTTCATTGCTTTTGTTAGAATTATCCTTCATTTACAGTTTGTGATAGTGTGCAGAACTTGGAAATCATAGAGCCACTGAATTCAACACTTTTGGGCACAAGCAACAAAAAGAGAAGTTTGTTCCAAACGCTCGAGACAACAAGAACAATAGGAGGGTAGGTTATTAACTCCGCTAATAAGCCGAAATGACATCACATCTATTTCTTGAACTCTATCTCGAACCCACCATTCCCTGTTATTAGTTTTTCATAGATGATATTCTTAACATTATGTTTTCATTTATTCTTGAGAAGTCATTGTACATCTTTGATGGGTGGTTTAAGCCTTTGTAATGTTAACCTCGATGATAGACTCGCGGTGTAAGTTGATGGTCGGTTTAAGCCTTTGATGGCTGGTATATCACATGCATTTATTTTTATGACATGTTGGAATGGGACTATTTTTATGACATGTTGGAATGAGACTATTTTTATACCTCTGACTTGCAAGTTTTCATTGCAACTATTTTCATGACATGTTAGTCTTTTGAAATATTTTTTTTCTTTTCTTTCTCAGGTATGGCAATGAGATAGGTGATTATTATGAGACACCTGATGATGAGATGGGTACTGATGATAATGAGACAAGTGATGATGAGATGGGAGAAGATGAGACGAGTGAACATTAGGATTATAGTTAGTATGGTTACTTGATCTTTCTTTTGGTTTGTGCTCTAGAGGGACTATATACCCTTAGACTATTGATTTTTGAACATAATATGGTAGCTAGAATGGTTCTTGAACAAGTTTAGTAAGACATGAATAGTTCGTTAAATGTAATGGTGAATGTTATTTTGAGACAGTATATTTAGTTTTAAATGATTGAAAGTTTGTTTTCAATTATGTTTTGGAAAAGTTTGTTGATTTATCAATATTAATTCACAATATTATGTAGTAACAATTATATTATTGTAATGAAACATTTAAGAACTAATGTGATGGCAAAACATCATTTTCATCCGGGATAAGATGATTGCATTTTCAGTCGCCTTCTCTAAGCAAAGGTGATTGCATTTTCAGTCGCCTTTTCTAAGCAAAGGTGATTGCATTTTCGCCGCCTTTTCTAAGCAAAGGTGATTGCATTTCCGCCGCCTTCTCTAAGCAAAGGTGATTGCATTTTCGCCGCCTTACACAAGCTAACGAGATTGCATACCCACCGCCTTATACTAGCTAACGTGATTGCATTTGTGATTTAATTAATTAAATAAATAAAATTAAAAAACCCTTTACGTGACGTGCCAAAAGCAACATCACGAATATAAGTTTCTAAGGTGACTGCTTATCCCATCGCTTTAAGCTATTGCGACAAGGGTTTACGCGACTGCCATGGCGATTGATTTTCCAGTCGCCTTACCTTTTCGTGACTGCTTTTCGCATATACGTGACGGCTTTTAGCAGTCACAAAAAGCCTTTTTTCTTGTAGTGATATCAAGCCGCCGTTGTTCCCGAAGGAACGCCTCCCGGCGAGCCCGTCCCCTTCGTGCCTGATGTTTGGCACGAGGTCACCTCTCAGGGACATCCAAGGAGAGGAGCCCGAGTGTTAGGGATGGGGGATTACGGGCGCGCAATGCCCGTCGACGCGACCGGCCGTCGGCGAAATGTAGCCCACCACGTTTCATGATCCGAGGGTCGACACTCCGGAGGCTGCGTTGAGGAGGAGAAACGCGAGCGGGCAAAGCTGCGGATGCTTTGCGGTTCGAGACGCAGATGCGGGAGGAGAACGATCGACGTCATGCAGATTCAAAGACAACATGCGAGACTCAAAGACAATTGGCGCGTTGATGGCTCATCTCGGCCAGACTCCTGTGGTAATATCCACATTCCCCGTGTTGATCATGGATTTTTAGACATTTTTGTATTAAATTATACTTGTTTGTAAACATTTGAGACATTTGGTACCCGCGGGAGCCCCTCCCCGCCTCTCCCCCGCTCCACCCTCTCTCCCTCCCCCTCCCCCTCCCCTCCCCTCCCCTCTCCTCCCGAATTGGTACGGTGGTATTTAGTTTTATTTGGTACGCCGATATTTGAATTTTAGTTTTTATAGTTTTAGTTTTATAAATTGAAATGTTATATCGTGTACAAAAAAATTTTGGTTTATTGATATTTTAAATTATTTTTTAAATTTATTTCAATCGCCGACGGAATTTTCCGTCAAATTAATCTTTGAAATAAAAATTAATTAAATAAATTAATTTCAGACGGAATTTCCGCCGCTATAATCATTTAATTTTTATTTAATTTTTGATTTCAAATGGCGGAAATTTCCGTCGTAATAAAATTTAAATTAAAATTAAATAATTTCAACACGGTAATTTTCGCCACGAAATAATTTAATTTTAATTTAAATTTTATTACGACGGAAATTTCCTTGCCGAAATTAATTTAATTAAATTAATTTTTATTACAATGACGACGGAAATTTCCGTAAATGAAAATTTAATTAAATTAAATTAATATAGCAATGAATTTTCCGTCGCCAAACCATTAATTCACCGGCGGAATTAAATTCCGTCGGTAAAAGAAAAAAATAGCGGCGGAAATTGACCCGTCGGAGCACTGCGACGAGCTGGTAGCGGCGGACCACCGACGGAATTTTTCCGTCGGTGATTTATTTTAGCGACGGAAATTTAATTTTAGCGGCGGAAATTTCCGTCGCTAAATGACCTTTTTCTGGTAGTGTTGGCTCTTAATGTTCACATGGATTATTGATAAATCAATTCAGACCATTGATCACACTCAAATCCAATGGTGTAGACACCCCATTCTGAACCCATCGGAGCACATTTATACCGCTCTAAGTCTCGCCTTGAGTCAAGAAGTAGAAATCTACCATTTCGTCATGTTTCGTTAAGTTTTGACTAATGACCGTTAGTTTGGGACTAAACTACATACGAAATAACGAGGAAAGGGCAGAATTGTCCACAAACTGCCTTATCTCGCGTGGAATAGAGTGTCTCGTGCGAGATAAAGGAGTTCTGCAGACTGCAGATAACAGTTTCCTCGTCGATTTCAACCTCTTTCGGGATAAAACTTTATCCATCCGGCCATCCAATTAAGTTTGGATTCTGGAACCTTCCCAAGGTGTTTGATCTCATCTTCAACACCTCTCCAACACCAATAAATACCTGAAGACTTTCAGTAATTAGGATCCCAGACTTTTCAAGTCAAAGCCCCCACATTTACTGATTTCTCTCCCTGAAAGATTCCTGTAAATCACCCCTAAAATCACCTAAAGTTTGTTTGTCAACCTTGTTGATAAACAAACATCGAAGCTCAAGTCAAGGACTGAGGCGAAGCTCTGTCCGTGTCAAGGTTCGACTCTAAACTTGAGTCGAAACTCTGCCCGATTTACTTCACGCAAGGTAATCTTCCTTTCCCTTTCTAATTGATTATTAGAGTGGTATAAATACATCGAATCTAGGATCAGTCTAGAGCCTCCCCAAATCATGGGGATGATCTCGAAGCAATCGATCCTATATTCCGTTTAACCTCGTTAAATGGATCTTTATTTTATTTATTATTTAAAATATTTCCTTCTTTGAAAACCTCTCTCTTTTTTAGCAAGACCGATCTCCGGATTGGGTGGAATGGGTGCTCCTTGACCTTCCCATTCCATAACCTAAGCCCCGAATCCAAAATCTATTTTCAAATGATTTTCTATGTTTCCAAACGATTAATATAGGTGGCGACTCAAAAAGATGTTAAAAAACTCGCGCATCGCTACAAATGGTCCCAATTCACCCACTTTAAAACCCTACCCACTTTTCTTATTTCTCTCTCTAGTTAACACACCGCCTCCCTCATCATCCCTCTCTTATTCTTCAACATCACCGGAATGATACATCTTCCCTTTCACCTCAGATCGACTCTGCTCCCTTGACCACCACCCCCTCTCACTTTCACCCCATCATTCCTCCCCAACCCGCCACTTGCAACCCCTATCTGTCTCCCGACCACCATTCCACTCCCAACACCCTTTTCCCACTTCCCCTTCACCGTCTCCCGAGATGGCAACGGTGGCTCCGACGAATTCGAGACTTGAATTGAGTTGCAAAATCAGTTCAATTAGGGAGATGATATTCTTCAATGTTTTATTCTGCTCTTAGCAATAGTTGATTTCTGATGTTGGGGCTTCATATTTCTATTGACGTGCTTGGTCCTATTTTGGTATTAATCCAACAAACTGAAGTGCGACAAAGAAGAGGACCTGTAACCATTATTTTTTTCTTTTTTTTCTTAGTTACATACTGTATTTTATAAAGGAGATTTAAATCATGGGGGTGCTAAGGCATTGGAAGGAGAGGCAGCCATAGGTGGTTGGGTGGGCGTAGGTGGTAATGAATCACTAGTTTGAGTTTGAGTATCTTGATATTTTGCAATGAAGATTATTTAAATCATTGGGGTGCTAAGGCATTGGAAGGAGAGGCTAGCCTCCGCCGGCGAGTAACTATTTTATCCGTGGTTGTTTTTTTTTGTTGATTTGATTAATTTGATTTGTATTTTATTTTGAGAATGTAATTGTAAAATTGATGTATCTTGATATTTTTCAATGAATATTATTTTTTCATTTATACACACACACACACACACACACACACACACACACACACACACACACACACACACACACATATATATATATATATATATATATAAATTTTTTAATAAAAAATATCAAATTAGCTTACCTAAAATATACGTCGATAATTTGGTATATCAAAAATATTGAAAAAAGAAAATTAAAAAAAATTAATAAAATTGTGAAAATATGTAATAAATTTTAGCGACGGAAATACTGTCGTTACATCTGTCACTAATACAAACAAAATTTGTCGTCCCTTTCTCAACATTAGCGACGGATTTTTTTACTTTAATGCGGAATAATCCGTCGTTAATTTAACGACGGCTCAAAAATCTGTCGCTGTAATTTAGCGACAGGGGTTTTAACGACGAAAAATTTTCGTCGCTAATTCGTCGCTAAATGCCTTTAGCGACGGATTTTTAGCTTTTAGCAACGGAGTTTTCCGTCGCTAAAACCTATTTTTCTTGTAGTGATGGGTGCATAGAAGCTTGCTCGGATACGTGAGAACATCAATTTTTTCAGGTCAGAGCTGCAGAAAATGGGCTTTGAGGTTCTTGGGGATAACGACTCACCTGATCCTCAAACCCTCACTACTTTCCGCTTATAAATGTTCATTTAAGGGTTTAGGGTCGCCATATCCCCCTTTTGGGATTAGGATCACACATATTTTGGGTGAATTGTTCTTGTATTCTCTGGTTTCTATCTATTTCTCTATACCCATATACTGTTTTTCGTGTTAATGGTCTTTGCACAGTTCTTACTGGTACAACATAAAACATGCAACATGCATCTTTAGGCCATAGGATAACACTGTTCCTTTAGCAGTCTAATTAATTTTCAATACCTGCACCATATATTGAAAATATCTCAATATCCATTTTCTTATTTTGTAGCATGGTGGTGAGGGTGTTCTAAATATGGCATTTGCTTCGGAAATGCAAAAGTTGCGAGATACTAGGTGATCTTTTATCCATTCTGAGCAAATTTATGTTCTCCCTTATGGTATTCATTTGGCTCGTTATATTCATGATCAATTAATTGAAAAATGATATTTATGTTGGGTGATAATATTGCACTATAGAAATCTTGATGAACTTCATCGCACCGTGTATTACAAAAGAAAAGATGGGATGGGTCAATCCTTAGAGCTGCTTAAACTTTTTGAATGAGAAAAATGATACTCTGTACAAAACTCTTATGTTTGCTTGTGATTAAGCTCTTTTGTGTATCTAATTGTTTCCTTCCCGTGTTTTATTGCCTTACTTCATTAAATGACTCAGGTACATTTCATTTGACTTTCATCAACATTGCGGCAACACATACTTTGACAATTTACAACTTCTTTATGACAAAATCTCAGAGGACTTTGAGAAGCAGGGGTAATGGGTGATCTACATTTCAAAATGGGTCTGATGTCTTTGTGAAAAGCTGATCAGTATAGAAAATGGATTTGTGTTTTGAAGATGTGAAAATGAAAAGGGCATCCGATATAGGAGTAGTCCATATTTTTTAATTAAAAGGAAATAAGAAAATTGGATAGAACAAAGCAAGTGCCCTACTTCCTGTTTGTCTCCTTAAATGTGATTTGTTATGACTTTTACTTGCATGTATTTGGTGGTCAGGCACCTACTCAAGATTTAAAATTGAGTGCTTGGAAACAACTAGCTTTTGAAGAAGGTATGTCCTGAATTTTTCACTTAAAAAGCCTATTTGTTTCTCGTACTAGTATTTTATTTTCTAAGCTATAAAATGTGGGAACTTAACTGTTGAGTTTGGTATTATGAATTTAGTTTCAATATGATCAGTCATTATTTGTCTTTAGTGGTTGTCATTCATGTTATGGCAATTAACTACATTATGTTGGTGGAGTTGGTATTTGCACAATAATTCTTTGGTGGGGTGACATATTGGAAAAAAATGTAAAACTTTGTTACATTTACTAGATTTTGTTTATTATGCCATGTTATAATGTTATGATCCAGCAAGTGTGGTTTGGCTTTGGAATAACTTATACTATTGTTTTAAATTAAATAATATATTGTTTACCATTTTAGGTTATTGTTATGAAATTAACAGTAATTTTTTATTGGCATAAATTTATTTGAGTTTCATCAATTTTGATATTTAAGAATATGATTTCATGTCAATATTTTGTTATGTAAATGAAAATATAGTTGTGGCTTTTCTTCTTGAAATTTGTGGCATATACAATATTTGATTGTTTCCCTTCTCAATCTGATTGTTCATTGATACTTTATAGATTTTAGTTCATTGCTTTTTATCATTGATGTGCAGCACCCGAACAAAAGCTTGAGGCTCTGCTTGTGGCAACTTATCTCCATTGTTGGTTCAAGATGTTTCATCGAGGAATATGTGTCCAATACATTTTTGTTTATTCCGTTAGTTTACATTAGTTAGAACTTTTGGCTTTGTATGATTTGGGAAACTGATCAGCAGCGATTAGCATCTATGGATGAATGTTGAACTTTTGGCTTTGTTTTTATTTGGCTTGTAATCAATTTAAGTAGTTTTTATGTTGGTTTTAAGATTTTGTTGAACTTTGGATTTGTTTTTTCATGTGTTTTGGTGTATGTTTTAAACAGGTGAGAATTTTGGTATTTGTTTGAACAGGTTACAGGTGGTTTAAAAATAATAACAACATTTTTTTTAAATTCTGGGCAGACATTGAAAAAATGATAATAGCATTACCGATGGACTATTCCATCGGCATTTATACATAAGATTCCGACGGACATGTCCGCCGATAATTATATCTTATTTTACCGACGGACATTTCCGTCGGCAATCTCTCCGGGGATATCGCCGGGGAACGGCCGGCGGGCTTCCTTGCCGACGGACCATTTATTTGGGTTTACCGACGGACGGTCCGCCGAAATTACCGACTGAACCGTCCGCCGGTATTACCAACCAGAATATGCCGACGGACTCCGACGGAACGCGTCAGTCGGTAAAGCCTCATTACCGACGAAAATTGATCTTTTCCTACGGAAATTTCCGTAGGTAAAAGGGCAGTTTCTAGTAGTGTTTCAACAAATACGAATGGAGCCTTCAGACCAGGAGGACACACCCTTCATCACCCCTGAAGGGATATATTGTTTCATTGTGATGCCTTATTGGTTAAAAAATGCAGGAGCTACTTTTCAGAGATTGGTAAACAGGATGTTCAAAGAGCAACTTGGAACAACAATGGAGGTTTATCTCATTTGCTCTCTCTCTCTCCGCTGAGCTGGCCGCCACCTCACCAAAAACATCACATAAAAACCTCTCAACCCTCCCGTTAATGTTGCTCTTAGTTTCCATCGCTTTATTTTAAGTGGAAATATGTGAAAAATGCATATTTTTTATTGATTAGTAAAAATGTGGTTTAAATGTACAGTGATATTTTTGTAAATAAATGTAACTTCGTACGCTGTGACATTTTTGTAAATAAGTGAAACTTTGTGCGCATTGGGTCCATGACCTACAATCCTTCTGATATCAAGATCAAATGGTTTTGGATAACAATACTAAAGTCATATAGACATGAATTAACAAGCATGTTTGAACAAGGTAATGACCAAAAAATCTTCTGAATATCAAGTTAATGTTGGGTTTTGGGATACATGCATAGCGGAAGACTTTAATATAATTCACAAAATCCTAGCCATGAATCTGTCTAACATGAAGAGATTAAAACTATGAAATAGATTTACTAACCTTGGTTGCGAATTTGTCTTTTGTACACGATTCATAATCCACCTTTTGAGTCGTAGACGAAACTTGGATCTTCTTCCTTGTTCTTCCTTGTGATGAATCAACAATGCTAGGCCTTCAAGCTTTAGGTGATAAAACAATCACCCTCTATTTGTAATCAACACGCGAACGAACCAAGAACGTGTCTTGTTGGATTGCTAGATGATCCCCAATTGTTGAAACACTTTTCAACAATCTATGGCTGATATGGAATTTGAATCTAGGGTATTTTGATCTTTGATTCGTAATCAAAATCAAGAGAATTGTGTTTCTCAAGCCCAAAATTTTGTGTGTCTTGGCTGGGGAGAAGGGTACTATTTATACTTTATAAATATACCTAACCTTTAGGGAGAAGAGCCCTAATCCAAAGCTAAAACGGATCTGCTGATGCCGCTATGCACGGCCGTGCACTTTAAAATGCACGGCCGCTCCAGCCTATTTTGCATGGGTGTGCAGATTACAACGCACGGCCGTGCAAGCCCTTGCACGGGCGTGTCCTTTAAACTGCACGGCCGTGCAATAGCCCCTGATTCCTTTTCCAGATTTGAACCATTGTTCAATACGTTCTTTGTGTGTGACCCTTTATAGGAATTATATTTATGTTGATAGTGAGTCAAAGCATCGATCCTCACAAGACATAAGTGGTTTCTAGCAAGCCATTATATCCACCCAATTAATATAACATCAAAGTTTGATTCCTTGATAGATCATTGTCACAATCCCTTTGTCGCACGATGTCATATTGAACATAAGTCATGGTCCACGTTAACTTATATTGTTCAATGCTTTCTTGATTTCGAATATGTTGATAATCCAAGTGCATTTGATCTCTATCAAATCTCTTGAGTATGGCCACACATTTCATCAACACTATTCATCGAGAGGCCCAAGCAGACATCTCTCTTAACGAAGGACAAATCTCATCTTGGCTTATCATTCTTCCCTACAAGAATCCAATCGTGCCAACATAGCCCTTATTGATACCCTATTAAAGATAGTGTTAGACTACATCAAACACAACGTTCATCGTGTGGAAGACGATGATAATCTCAGGTATTAAGGATTTCAATGACACGACTATCGTGAGATTTAATCATGACATATATGACCATAGACCATGTCATAAATCTCATAGATGGGTTGGTCCAGTACTTTGTTATTTAATAAGTACCCATAAGTGTAATTTTCATCCCCATGCATATAATCATCTCTATGATTATCCATTACCAACTTATACTAGTTATTCACAATAACTAGGGACACAAAATATTATAACAAAACATGTAAATCATATAATACTCAAGATAAACATTCTCTATTATAAATGGTAAAGACGATTACATAACGGTATTAGTTATGAGTCAAAATAACTATACGCCTAGGGCATAACACCAACAAATAAAAGGGTTATGGATAATAATATTAAAGAATTCTAGATATTAATTAACAAGCATATTTGAACAAGACAATGATCAACAAATCTTCTTGATATCAAGCTCAAAAGGTTATGGATAACAATATTAAATCATTATATATATATATATATACTCCCTCCGTCCCACCCGAATTTGGACAAAGTTACTTTACACGGAGATTAAGGAAAAGGTAAATGTTGTGAGTGTATATATATATATATATATATATATATATATATATATATATATATATATATGTAGGAGAGAGAATGAGTGGAGAGAATAGTGATTTAAGGTTTCCATTTTGGGTCGTCCAAATTCGGATGGGACGCCCAAAAAGGAAATTTGTCCAAATTCGGGTGGGACGGAGGGAGTATATATATATATGAATTAACAAGCATGTTTGAACAATGTGATGATCAACAAACCTTCTGTATATCAGTATTAATGGTTTTTGGATATCAATATTAAAGATCTTATGGATATTAATTAAAAAGCACATTTGAACAATGTCATGACCAACAAATCTTCTGAATATCAATTTTAAAGATTTCTAATATTAATAACAAAGGTTTTGGACATGAATTAACAAACGCATTTGAACAAGGTTATTGCCAACAAACCTTCTCTACATTTAGAAGCCTTTGATATGATATTCAAAACTTTTGAAATTGATATTAAAAACCTTTGAAATTGATATCCAAAAAGTTTGTTGGCAAATGAAATTTTGAAACCATCAAAAAATAATTGGGCTTCGCCCTGTGATAAAGGGTTTAAAAATCCCTAAATACGTCATTTACGCCCTCAAACATGCATTTGAAGTTTTATAAATAAAGTGTTGGAAGATGATCAGCGGTAGTGTATGAGATATTCAAATGTGGTGTTTAAGATGACCAATTCGTGTGTTGAAAAGTGTCAGGAGGTGTTGTGAAATTTCGATTATTTACAAAAATGTCATCGGATGATTTTTAATAAGTTTAAATTATTTACAAAAATGTCATAGCGAATTTAAAAACGCGTTTTTCCTAATCATTAGAAAAAACACATTTTTTTCAAAGACTTGCTCTTATTATTGTGGCGTATCCATTCAGGATTAAAAGCAAATAAATGTGCAAATTATAAATTTAAGGGAAAATTACTAAAAAGTCCCTCTAAGAAACTTTCAAATCCAAAAAGTCCTAAAAATATTTATTCAATTTAAAAAGTTACAAAGTTAAATTTTCAATATCAAAAATTCCAAATTTTAACGATTTAATCTAATGTCATTAATTTGATATATTTTAATCTCGTGTCCAATAATGATCAGAAAAGCATTTGCATTGTGCTTATTAAATTTAATTATAAATTGAAATAATATAGTTAATAACAATATTTTTCAGAATATTATCAATGTAATCATTATTTTAAGAATTATTTTTGACGTTATTACTTTTATTTATTTTACATTTTTATTAATATCAATAGTATTATTATTTGAAAATTTGCTCAAGATGGATAATTTTATCTTTGTAAACTCATAATCGAAAATAAAATCAAGTTTCCATCATCTGATTTCTCAAATCTAACGGCATTGGTTAAATCGTTAAATTTTGGACTGTTTGGTATTGTAAATCTATTTTTGGGGGTTTTTTTTTATAGAAGAATTATTTTATGAATTTTTTGGATATGAAAGTTTTTAATAGGGACTTTTTGATATTTTTCCCTAAATTTAAAATTACAAAGAAAGCAGCCAAAAAAATTACAACAAAAGTACATCTAATACTACAAAATTTGAACTTGAGACCTACTTTATGGTGGCAAAGAAGGCTCCTAATCATCAGTTTATTACTAAATTACAAATGTTTATTGTTTAAATTAAGTATACTTTTATTTAATATAATATATATTTAGAACAAAAACTATTTTATACTTAATATTAAAAAATAATCGGGTGCACTTGCACCCGAAGATGGCCAAACGGGTTGTCCTGCCCGGCCCAACCCGTTTGGCAAAAACCAACGGGAGAAATGGATTTAAGCCCGTTTGTCCGTCTCACTATACGGGCCTAAACCCGGCTCGGCCGGCCTAAAAAGCCCTGCAAGCCCGCCCTTTTGGCCCGAATTTAAAGATCCACGGACTTAAACGGGTTTTTATTTTATTTTATTTAAAAAAAAATTGAAAAAGCTTGGAAAAAATAAAAAATAATTTAGTATTTAATAAGCTATTTTTTAAAATATAAAATCACTTAGACATAAGAAATTAGTTATTTTATTGATATAACAAAACAATAGTTTATACGGTATTAACAAATAAAAATTATTTAAACTAAATTGTTTTCTAAAAGATCTAAATTATACCTTTTAGAAAATAATTTAGTTTAAATAATTTTTATTTGTTGATAAATGGCATAAATAAAATGAGATAATATTTTTTATTTGTTGATAAATAGCATATATTTGTTGATAAATTATTTAAATTAAATTTTTATTTGTTGATAAATAGGACATTATAAACATTTACAAAAAAAAAAGCAAAAAAAAAAAATGGATAAATGGGTCACGTACCCAACGGTATTTTTGATCCGCGAGCCAAAGCACAATCCGTCACAATTATATATGTAAAAGCTTGTCCCGTTCTTATACGGGCTGGAAGACGGGCCGGCTTACGGGCATGGACACGGGCTCAACAGGTCACATACCACGGCTTGGTTGGCCACGGACCACGGCTTGGCGGGCTCCCGCGGGCTTAATCCCAAATTGGCCATCTCCGCTTGCACCTAGTTGATATGGCATGTGTCCAAACCTGTCGCTTTCCATTTTCACACTAACGAAAGAGTTTACTTCAGCATCGAAATGTAACATCAATCTTGCTTTGAGATCTACAAAGTCAACGCTTCAGCCCTAAGGTTCTTAAATATTTTCAAGGTTTAATTTGCCACTCAATTTAAATCAAAATTTATGAAAATTCACATATACTCCCTCCGTCCAATTACATACTTCACATTTTCTATTTTGGGCGTTCAATTACATACTTCACACTTTGTTTCTTACCCAAAATAAAAAGTTTTTAATATTAAAAAATTAACCCTACCCCACTCATTCTCTTTCCTACATTATTTTAATACTCACAACACCATTATAATTTACTATTCTCTTCACTCATTCTCTCTCTTATTTTAATTTCACACTCACAATACTTTCAATATAATACTCCCTCCTTAATTTACGTGAGTACAGTAACTGTGAAGTAACTACTTGGACGGAGGGAGTATTATTAAAACACACGTAGTATATCCAAGGTTTAAATTAAATATTTAAAAAATCCAACATTTCTTTAACCCACTCTTATTCCTTATCTATATATATATAAAAGGAGGATTGTCTAGGTTCCCGCCCAAACCAAGGGTAGTTTAGTAATTTCACACAATGGCAAAATTGAAATTAACAAGCCTCAGAAGACGCGTGTGACGCTTGCATTGGCGCGTACGTTACACGCGCCAGCAACGGCGCGTGTAAGCGTTAAGTTTTTTTTTTTTTTTTTTTTTTTTTTTTTTAAATTTCGCCCACGTGGCCTCTACGGCGGTTGCTTTTATTTCAGACTTTTTAATTTTCATCCCCTTTTTTCGACCTCAATTATTTTATAAAAAAATAAAAAAAATTTAAAAAAATTTTACACCAAAATTCATAATTTTTTTTTCCTCTTTAATTAGAGACTAATTTCATTTAATTTGGACACAAAAAAAAAACACTCTTTTTCAATTATAAATTTCTTAATTATTCTTTCTTAATTATTCTTTTTAATTTTTCAATATCTTTTTTTGTGAAAATTAATTAAGTGTGAAGTATATTTTTTTATTATAAATGATGATAATAATGATCATAATTTTACTAATATGAATATTAGTACTGCTTCATTCGCCTAAAAAATTAATATTTGTAATGTTACTTCCTTCGTTTCACAATTTGACATTAATTTTTTAAACAAATTAACTAATATTTTATAAAATATTTCTAGGGACGAATATAGTAATTTATTTTTTTACCCGAAGTAATATAATTTTGTAAATATTAATGTTTATAATGTTCGTGTCTTCGTGTCCGAAAATTAATACTCCCTCCGTCCCACGTGAATGCAAACTTATTTCCATTTTGGTCCGTCCCACGTAAATGCAAACTTTCCAAAATGGAAACAAATTTATTATTTTATATTCACCCTACCCCACCCACTCATTCTCTCTCTTCATTTTTCACCATACAATTTATTCAACCAACCTATCATTAACTCCACTCATTCTCTCTCTTCATTTCCTACCACACATTTTCATTATCTTAATAATATTTCTTAATTATTGTGCCGGGAAAAATGGTTTGCAATGACATGGGACGGAGGGAGTATTAATTTTTGAGACAAGTAAATTCGTAGAGGCAAATGAAGAATTTTTTTTTTTTTTGGATATAGAAAGTAGTATTAATTATGGGACGAACATAATATTCATTTTTTGAATTGAAGTAATTTTTTTCCTTAAAAAGTCGCATTTTTTTATATGTCCAAGAAAAATTAACATTGCTTCCTTTGGCTCAATGAAAATTTTAAAAAATAATACTACTTTATTCGCCTAAAAAATTAATGTCATATTTTGAGACGAATGTACTAACATTACAAACATTAATTGCAGAGGCGAATGAAGTAGTATTAGTTTTTAAAATATTAATTGGGATGAAGGGAATAATGCTCATTTTTTTGGATAAAAATGTAGTTTTATTTTTGGGTTATTCATTTTGAAGAGAAAGTAATATTCATTTTTGAAATGTTTTAATGTTAGTGCCTTTGTTTCAAAATATGACATTAATTTTTTAAAAAAATTAAGTAATATTTTATAAAATATTCATTCGGACGAAAATAGTATTTTTTTTTTTTCTTTAGCTTAAGTAGTACTTATTTTGGGTATAGAAAGTAGTATTAATTATGGGATGAAAGAAATATTCATTTTTAAATTGAAGGACAATTTTTTTCCTTAAAAGTACTTTAGAAATAATGAAAAACATATTATTATGAATTTTCATTGAGTTTGTTTTTTTACAAAACATTTTATATTAAGTTCTTCTCACTCAGTTTTAGTTTTTTTTTTTTTTTTTTTTTTTTTTTTGAGAAACAATTCCTATTGATCTCTTTTAAAAAGTGATGGGTTATTAATAAAGAACTTTAGATTAATGCTAATAAAATGTTGAAGCTATTTGATATAACATTTTTTAATTTAAAGAGTAGTTGAAGTATATTAGTAAAATTAAAAATCTTATTATTGGCTACAAATATAATTATTAGAACTATTTGTGTTTTAATTTTTATTTTATCAAACTTTGATGGATTATTAATCTTGATTTCATTTATTTGTGCCTTTTTATATATAATATTTATGAATAATTTTTTCTTCAACTTTTGTCCTATTTTAAACCTTAAAAATGGGTTCGGATATTAAAGAGATGAATGGTTTTATTATAAAGTATAAAAAATTGGCTACAAAGTAATTAGTGAATAGTTGTTGTGAATATGACTTATAAGACCATTTAATATTGAAATTTTCTAATTTTTTCATTGTAATTTTTTTAAATTTAAAATGGGACACTTTTATTAAAAAAGGAAGTTTAAAATGGGGACGAAGGGAGCATTTATTTATTTGATAGTGAAATAATTTACCCTAATGTTAAATGTAATTAGTTGCAAAATAAAAAATAATTCTTCATAATGAAAACGAAAAAAAATAAAACTAGAAGGAAAAATTATATTTTCCGTCTCAAGTCAACTTTAAAAAATGTCATTACATAAAAAAATTATTTCCGTCATTTCAAAAATGAATATTACTTTCAACTCAAAATAAATCACCAAATAATAATACTACTTTTTTTGCCAAAAAATTGCATTATTATGTGCTTTAACTATAATAGAAAATTATATTTTTCGTCTCAAGTAACTAAAATTTGTGAAGTAGCGAAATCAAATTACTTTTTGGCCCAATTCTAGGAAAAGCTGTTAGTATGTGCTTTAACTTGATATTGATATATTTAAAGAATTTTGTAAGTAAAAAATGGGTTGATAAAATTTTTTGAATCCCTCCTAAACCCGCATTGATCCGCTTCTAATGAAAAGAGTTTGGAAATATTTTCTTTTAAATCGGGTGGGATTGGGGTGGATTTGGGATTAGCTCGAACCGACCCACTTAACCCGAACCAGTAGTATTCATCTTTTTTAGAATAAATTTTAAATATTGATAATATTTGTATATTATTATTTATTTATTTGTTTATAGTTTATTGTATTTTTCTTATTTTTCTATGTCATATTATTAATCTCTACATTTATAAGGAAATAAAGGGGAAAAATAGCATTACATAATAGAAATATTAATAATTTTTCTTCAACTTTTGTCCTATTTTAAACGTTAAATAATTGGTTAGGATATTAAAGAGATGAATGATTTTATTATAAAGTATAAAAAGTTGGGTACAAAGTAATTAGTGAATAGTTGTTGTGAGTATGACTTATAAGACCATTTAATAAAAAATATTAAAATTTTTTCATTGTAAATTTATTCAATTTAAAATGGGACACCTTTTATTAAAAAGAAAGGAAGTTCAAAATGGGACGAAGGGAGCATTTATTTATGTGATAGTGACATAATTTTTCCTAATGTTAAATTTAATTAAGTGCGATATAAAAAAAACATGATTATATAACAGTAACATTAAAGAAATATGTAAAAATCAAACGTGGAATTAGAAGTTGAATACGGCTCGAGAACAAAATAACTTCTCAAAAATCAAAATTGATGATACATGAAAATTCCATTTCATGTAATTTGTTTGTTTGGAGAATCACTAGAGTCAAGAATTCTGAATTGCAGTTGAAGAGAAAGATTTGGAGACTTATAACTAGATTGATTACGCTTTCCCAATCGTTGGCGAAACTAAGTGATAATGTGGGCAAATTACGCACATATAACGTTCAATAAACAATACATATGTTTTACATAAAAAAATATGCGTTCAATTCCATAGCATTGAAAAATGAATGTAAAATGTGATTATTATTGAATAGAACGGAAATTTACGTATAAAACGCGCTTCATACAAACTACCTATGCCTTAAATTTATATTTATTTTAGTGACCTTCAATATGATATTTGTACTAATAATATAGTTTTAAAAAAAAAATTTTACAATGTACATAAACATTTATATATTTTCTGTTATATTTGTATGAATTTTCGTCAATATGTTTTAATAGCTGTACGGGAGTTACACTAGTATACTGTAATACCAGCCCTTTTATTTAATTTCAAATCTTTTTATTTTATTATTTGGTCTCTAATAAAAAGGATTGAATAATTGAGCTTTGATTTGAACTTGAATTAAAAAACTCAAATTATTTAAGGAGTTGAATTAACTTTCTTTTGGGCTAGGATTTTGAAAAATCCATAAATTACTTTCCCTACCCTAGTATCACCTTTATTATTTGCAAAAGAGAGAGAGAGAGAGAGAGAGAGAGAGAGAGAGAGAGAGAGAGAGAGAGAGAGAGAGAGAGAGAGAGAGAGAGAGAGAGAGAGAGGTCAGCCGAGAGAGAGAGATCGGAAGAGAACGAGAGAAGGTCGGAGTTGGCCGGAGTTGAAATAAAAAAGGTAATCCTCAAACTCTCTTTATTGTTTCCTTTAGTTTTGGATTGATGAAACCATAGAAAACCATAAAAGTTTATGAGTATGAATTAGGATTTTGGAAATCAAAGGTATTATTATTGATTTGAGTTATAAAATTGAAAACCTAACATTAACGATTACTGATTATGGTTTGGGCATGTTAATTAATGGTTTTGACCTAAATAATTCGTACGAATTATTTAGGTCAAAACCATTAATTAACATGCTAGGGTTTATGAGAAAAGATTAGGTTTTGGTGTGTGTGTGGCGGCGGGTGTATGTGTGTGTGTGTTAGGGTTTAGTAGGTTTGTGTGTGTGCGCCGTGTATGTGCTATGTGCGTGCAGTGTGTGTGTGTGTGTGTGTGTGTGTGTGCGTGCATGTAGTGTGTGTGTGGGCAGTGTGTGTAGTGTGTGTTTATGTGTGTTTGTGTGTGCTGAAAAAAGTGTAAACAGTGTGTGTGAATGTGAAATAGAGAGTATTAATGGGAATTGATTATAGAAAACCCTAGGGGCAGTTTGGTAAACCTTATGGGGATTTGTTAACCTTAGAAGGAGTTAAAGAAGATTAACTCATAGGTTAACAGGACGGATTAAAGAAGTTTCGGTACTTAAGTAAATAGAGGTTACTTGTACCTAAGATGCGTTTTGCATGATTGTAGATTGTGCGCGAAGTATTGCAAAGGAACTGCAAGCAACCCAAGGTAAGGACTACGTTCTTTAGTACTTGAATGTATTCATCCTTTGTGATAGGATTTCCTAATTTTATAAAAGTGTATACTACCAATATGGTCGGTAGTTATTTTCTAAATATTCCTTCGATATGAACATCTTTTGGAATATCTTACCCTTGATGTGTATTGTTCTATGGGTATCCATGGTAATTGGAATTGTTCAATGTGTTCTTGTACCTATGAACACTATGTGTGGGAATTGCTATATCTGATTGAAAAGAATGTAGTTGGCTTTGTTTGATTGAAAAGGACTTAGCAGGAACTAGTCCGATTGAAAATGACTTCATTGAAAATTGTCTAGCCTGATTGAAAAGGGACTTAGACACTTGTATGCTACTAGATGAATTAGTCTTGATTATCATGATATATCATAATAAGGGAGCGAACTGAAAAGGTGTAAGGTTTCTTATTAAAAGAACACCCTGAAAAGGTGTATCATTACTGTGGAATTGACGGACTTATGTGAATATAGTCTCCATCATTATTATTCTTGTAATAGTGCCACAACTTGTTTACTTGAGAAGTATCTTTCTTTATCGTACTCGTAACTATACTTTAAATTGTTATAACTATCCTTTTGTTGAGTGTTCGATTGGCTCCGTTCGTTTCGGTCATCTCTTCCTTAGTACCCGGAGAGATCCCGTATGAACTTACTGAGCATTGTTCGCTCACCCCTTCTTTCTTTTTCCCTCCCAGGTAAAGAGTAGGAGAAAGGATTGGTCGCAAGGTTGGCGGCAGTATTATGAAGAGTTAGGGTTATTTAATAATCGAAGAGTTGAATTAGAGCTAGTGGGTTGTACTAGCCGTTAGCATTTAATGACATTTATTATGTAATGAATTATGATTAGGGTTGACGTTTGAGATACCCTTAGTTTGGGGATTTATTTATGGTTAATGATTATTTATATTGTTGGAGTTTTTGGGTCGTTACAGTTAGTATCAGAGCTAAGGTTTTAGGTCACATGGGAGATATTAGATGTTGAGAGCTATTGGAAGAAAGTAGTGCTTAACCATTATTGGGTTTACCTATACCTTACTATTTTGGGAAAGAACCTAAAATAAGATTTTCTTGGGAGTATAACTAGATTCTTCAAGTAATCTAGAGAATTTACCTTTGGATTTTGAAGGTGTGAGTTGCGATTACTATTTATAAATTTTGGGATTTCATATGATACTAATAGTGGTCATGTCTTGATTGTAGGAAATGGACGGACCTAGTAATGCTATAAAGAAGAACTTGAGGCCTAGAGTGCTTAGTGAGAGGATGACCAGGAAGTATGTGTCGAGGATTCAGAAGCTAAGAGAGGCGGTGAGAGTTGAAAAGAAAAGGGTGGACAATATGATAGGAGGTGGAACCAAGCTAGAGGAGGGTGGTTCAAAACTCTGAAGGATTTGGCAGAGACGAGGAAAACATTGGTCAAGATCGAAGACTATTGTGATAAGGTTAGAGACCAAGCGTACAGTTGGTACCATGAGTTACAAGAGTTAAAGGCAACAATGACTGGGGGAAATGAACAAGGAAACCCAGTAGAACCTGAAATATCAAACGGAGAGGATTTGGCAGTTGATGATCTAATTAAGGAAATAGCTAACAACATTGAGGGTAGTGAAGCTGCTCCAATTATAATTGATGCCAATGATGGAGAGGAGTTAAATCCACTAGTGACACCAGTGCGTAGGTCCTGAGGAAGACCAAAGGGGTCCAAGAAGAAAGTGAAAGTGCCAAGTGGAAGACCTAGGGGAAGGCCTAGGAAGAATGTGATACCATGAGTGAAAAGTGGAGTGTTTTGCTTTTTTTTTTCTCTAGAAAATGATAGTAGTTAGTAGTTAGTAGTTAGTAGTATTCTAGTTCTAGTAGCAGGAACTCGAGAATTGATTTGTTTTCATTCAAAGTTTTTATGAATTAAAGCGTATTCCGTATTTTGAATTATGTTTTGATTGAGTTTTGTTCTATAGTGTTAAGCAAGTGTGTTAGCCGGAATGGGGAAAGATTGGCCTATTGAAATGATCAATGTGTATAGTAGATCGGCTTATTGAAACGGCCGAGTGTGAATAATAAATGGTCTAGTGAAACGACATGTGAAAGTAGTGTTGGTCTGTTGAAACGACCAATAAGTCTATTGAAACGACTTATAAGAGTAATATCAGTCTATTGAAACGACCAATGGTCTAGTGAATTGACCTATGACTTAAATAATTAGTCTGTTGAGACGGCCTATGCTTATAGTATAAAAAGTATTAAGAATTGAGTAATAATAGTGTTGGCGTGAGTGATAGTATAACTTTTCATAATACTGATATGGGTATTATGTTATCGTCCTCAGATGTCGAGGAGCGGAACTAGAAGTACCAATAAAGCCAACAACGGAAGTAACAACAATGGGTGTCAGACCCAAATATGGCAAACCTCCTACAAACGCTGAACCAGACAGTGGCAGGCATTGGTCAGGTAGTAGCAACCTTGGCTCAGCCACAACCGCAAGCACAACTAGTACCACTAAGAGATCCGCTAGAGTTATTCCAGAAGAGGAACTCAGAGTCGTTCTCCGACGCTCCAAAGGAGAAACCAGAGGACTGTATCAAGGTTATGGAAAAAGTGTTTGAGACGTTGACTTGCACATCTGAGCAAAAGGTGGTGTTTGCAACTTTCATGATGAAGGGACAAGCTCTTAAGTGGTGGGAAGCCGAGAAAAGGGCAGCTGATGCATGTAGACATGGCAATTTCACGTGGGAAATGTTTAAAAATGTGTTTAATGAAAAGTATTATCCAGCGAGCGTTCGGAATGCCAGGGTAGCGGAATTTATGATGTCAACTCAGGAAAGTTTGACGGTGGAGGAATACTGTGTGAAGTTCACCGAGCTGCTAGAATTTGCTCCAACGTTCTTTGATAATGAAGAGCAGAAGGCAAGAAAATTAGAAGCTGGTCTGAATGACAGGATCAGGTATAGGATTACTCCATTACTGCTGCCAACATATGGACAAGTACTGGACAGAGCAAGGGTAGTCGAGAAAGAAGCGAACAGTTATCACAGCAAGCGAGAAGAGAAAAAGATAGTGATAGAGAAAGAGTCAAGCGGGACCAAGGGGTACACTGGAAGCTGGAACCGGGATGGGACCAGCAATAAGAGGAAGGCTACGGATGAGAACCGTGGAAAAGAGGGTGCTAGTAACAAGTATCAGAACAAGAACTATGGCAAGCGCAGAGATGGGGATCGAAGTGATGCTCATGGAAAAGGATTAGACGATAAATGCCAAGTGTGCAAAGGGAGGTACAAGACTGATGGATGTTGGTACGAAGAGAAGAAATGTTTCAATTGTGATAAAGTGGGTCAACCACAATGGAAGTGTCCGGAACCCAAGAAGAATGCACCTACTAAAGGAGCTAAAGATGACAATAAAGGAAATAGTGGAGGTCACGGCCGTGTGTTTACCATGATAGGTAGAGATGCAAGAGTCACTAATGACCTCGTGTCAGGTACATTTCAACTCTATTCACTACCAGAAAAAGGTCATTTAGCGACGAAATTAACAGCGACGGACATATTCCGTCGCTAAATAGCGGCGGAATATAGACTTTAGCGTCGGAATTATTTTGGCGTCAAATTTAGCGACGAAATTTAATTCCGCCGCTAAATTCCGCCGCTAAAACGAATATTCCTCGAATATTCGTTTATTTCCGCCGCTAATTTGGCGGTTGATTTACCGACGGAATATTCCGCCGCTAAATCTTTATCAGCGACGGAATTATTCCGCCGGTGAAAATATATCATTTTTTTATTTTTTTATTTATCAGCGTCGGAAATATTCCGACGGTGAAATTAAAATATTTTTTATTTTTCTTTTTGAAATATTACACCGACGGAATATTTCCGACGGTGAAATTAAATGTTTTTTTTTTATTAAACACCGACGGAATATTTTCGCCGCTGATAATTTAATATTTTTTTATTTATCAGCGACGGAAATATTCCGTTGCTGATAATAAAATGTAATTTTTGTTTATTTTTAGAACTAATTAATAAATATTTATTAATTTTAATTTTATAATGCCATTATTTTTATTTATATAAAATATGAAAGTTATTTTAAATTACTCTCAAAAAAATAAATATGAGTCAATAAATATTATTTTTGAAAAAATAAATAAATTATAAATCCTAAACCTAATACCCTATATACTATACACTATACCCTACACCCTATACCCTATACCCTATACCCTATGTTTACGAGATATTCATATTTTTTATTTGTAATATATTTATCTATCCTTAATTAGTTTAATTAACAATGATTATACTCTTTTAATTTTATAATGTCATCATTATATGTTTACGAGATATTCATATTTTTTATAGGTACCACGAAGAAAAATTATTATACTACTCGGCTCGCGGCGGGAGAACAGCCCTTGTGTCCTACTTTTATGACCGATGAGGTGTTTGGTCAATTTTGCGAATATTGGGGGTCGGCTGCGGCGAAGGCTATATCCGAACAGGCCAAGGCCAATAGAAGCGAGCTCCTCGGGGTCGGCGGCGTTGCATACCGGGGGGACGCTCACGATCGCCGAGCATCACGACCGCATGGTATGTATGTTAATTTAAATGTAGTAGTGTATGGATGCTTTTAAATAGGTTTATGTACGTATGTTAGCTGGGAGCCAATGTTGATGCTATGAAATCCATAGTTTTAGTGTAAATGTAGTGTATGCATGCTTTTAAATCAGTTTAAATGTTGCATTTATATATACAATTTCAAAGTAATAATCTCGCTTATTTTATTTATAGGAAAGGGAGTATGGTCCGAATATCGGTTTTGTGGATGTTTACGCTAGCACCCATATTCGGAATTCTACGGCGCCCGATCAACCTCACGATGGGTTGACGATCGATCTGCTAATGCCTTTGTAAGTAAACTATCATTAAATGACTTGATTTTGAATATGTAAATTTATTTATGTACCTTACATTGTGTATATGATTATAATTGTTTGTTTTATTTTTCAGCCGCATATCAAGCCGCCGTTGTTCCCAGAAGGAACGCCTCCCGAGCCCGTCCCCTTCGTGCACGATGTTTGGCACGAGGTCACCTCTCGGGGACATCCGAGGAGAGGAGCCCGAGTGTTAGGGATGGGGATTACGGGCGGCAATGCCGTCGTCGTCGACCGGCCGTCGGCGAAATGTAGCCCGGCCAGCGTTTCATGATCCGAGGTCGACACTCTGGAAGGCTGCGTTGGAGGAGGAGAAACGCGAGCGGGCAAAGCTTGCGGATGCTTTGGCGGTTCGAGCGCGGATACGGGAGGAGAACGATCGACGTCATGCAGAGATTCAAAGACAACATGCGGAGACTCAAAGACAATTGGCGCGGTGATGGCTCATCTCGGCCAGGACTCCCAGGGTAATTTCCAGCGTCCCCCAGGTTGATTGCGGATTTTTTTAGACATTTTTGTATTAAATTATACTTGTTTGTAAACATTTGAGACATTTGGTACCCGCGGGAGCCCCTCCCCCCTCTCCCCCCGCTCCACCCCTCTCCTTCCCCTCTCCCCCTCCCCCCCCCTCTCCCCCTCCCGAATTGGTACGGTGGTATTTAGTTTTTATTTGGTACGCTGATATTTGAATTTTAGTTTTTATAGTTTTAGTTTTATAAATTGAAATATATATCAGGTACAAAAAATTTTGGTTCATTGATATTTTAAATTATTTTTTTAAAATTTATTTCAGAATCAGAGACGGAATTTTTCGTCGCTGAAATTAATGTTGAAATAAAAATTAATTTCAGCGACGGAATTTCCGCCGCTATAATCATTTAATTTTTATTTAATTTTTGATTTCAGCGGCGGAAATTTCCGTCGCTGTAATAAAATTTAAATTAAAATTAAATAATTTCGGCGACGGTAATTTCCATGCTAGAAATAATTTAATTTTAATTTAAATTTTATTACGGCGACGGAAATTTCCGCCGGCTAGGGAAATTAATTTAATTAAATTAATTTTTATTACGACGACGGAAATTTCACGCCATTTGAAATGAAAATTTAATTAAATTAAATTAATATAGCGGCGGAATTTTCGTCGTCATTGAAACCATTAATTCACCGGCGGAATTAAATTCCGTCGGTAAAAGAAAAAAATAGCGGCGGAAATTGACCCGTCGAACGCTGCTGACGAGTGGTAGCGGCGGACCACCGACGGAATTTTTCCGTCGGTGATTTATTTTAGCGACGGAAATTTAATTTTAGCGGCGGAAATTTCCGTCGCTAAATGACCTTTTTCTGGTAGTGATTCTCGTAATGTGTATGCATTAATTGATACAGGTGCTACGCATTCTATTATTAGTACTTGTTTGTCAAAGCGCATGAATTTGATTCCTGAGGCGTTAGAGGTATCCCTAGTGGTAGATACTCCAACTAGAGAATCGATCCCTATTATGTTTGTGTTTACGAAGTCTCCTTTGAAAGTAGACGAAAGAGAACTGGAGGTTGATCTTAACAGCTTAGAGATCGGTGAGTTTGACATTATTTTGGGAATGGACTGGTTAGCCGCGTACCATGCTAAGGTAGATTGTTTTAAGAAGGAAGTTTATTTCGGATTACCATCTGGAGAAGAATTTTATTTCTAAGGGTCGAATCCTATAATTTGATCGGGTCTCATTTCAGTGATGAAGGCTCGCAAGTTGTTAAGAAAAGGAGGTAAAGGTTTCTTGGCATATATTAGCGAGACTGACAAGAAGGAAGTGAGTATAGAATCTCTTTTGGCGATTAGAGATTTCAAAGACGTGTTTCCAGAAGATTTACCAGGAGTACCACCAGAGAGAGAAGTGGAATTTTCCATAGATTTGGTACCAGAGACCGCACCAATATAGAATGCGCCGTACAGAATGGCTCTAACTAAACTTAAGGAGTTGAAGGAATAGCTGGAAGAGTCGTTAGACAAGGGTTTGATTAGGCCGAGTGTGTCACCATGGGGTGACCCAGTGTTGTTCGTAAAGAAGAAAGATGGGTTGATGAGGTTGTGTATCGACTACCGAGAATTGAACCGCGTAATGGTAAGAAATCAGTATCCGTTACCAAGGATAGATGATTTGTTTGACCAACTTCCAGGAGCGTGTTACTTTTCGAAGATAGATTTGAGGTCTGGTTATCATCAGTTGAGAGTAAAGAAGGAGGATATTGCAAAGACGGCCTTTAGGACAAGGTATGGTCACTATGAATTTTTGGTCATGCCGTTCGGATTAACTAATGCGCCAACAACATTCATGGAACTAATGAATAGGATATTTCAGAAGTTCTTGGATAAATGTGTGATTGTGTTCATTGATGATATCATAGTGTATTCCAAGACCAAAGAAGAGCATTTGAAGTTAGTGCTGCAGATTTTAAGAGAACAACAGTTGTATGCTAAGTTCAAGAAATGTGAATTTTGGCTCGAGAAAGTGGCATTCTTAGGACATGTGGTATCTAAGGATGTGATTTAAGTGGATCCAACAAAAATAGAAGCTATAGTGAATTGGGAGAGACCAACCACGGTTAGCGAGATAAGAAGTTTCTTGGGATTAGCAGGATATTATAGGAGATTCGTCGAAGGATTCTCAAAGTTGTCAGTACTGTTAACAAGGTTAACGCAGAAAGGAGCAAAGTTCATTTGGTCAGAGGAATATGAGAACAATTTTCAGGAGCTGAAGTAATGATTGATGTCTGCACCAGTTCTTACCTTACCATTAGGATCAGACGGATTTGTGATTTATAGTGATGCCTCACTTAAAGGATTAGGTTGCGTGTGTAAGTACCCAAATCTGGCTCATGCCTTCCGGTTAAATTTCCCGGCAATTTCGGTAAGTTTCCCGGTAATTCCCCGGACCTTCCTAGTGTTCCGGAAATGTCCTGGAGCAGTCCCAAATTAAAATTAGGGCTGAAGGAAGCCTTCCTAATTAAGAAAACACGTTTTTCTTAATTAGGGAGAAGGTTCTAGAATAATGCCACCTTGCATGGTTCTAGAATGCTGAGTCACAATGGATAAGCCCGCACGGCTGCATTAGGTCGCTGTCTCTGGCCGCACGGCTTCATTAGCCTTATCCAGACTGCCTATAAATAGAGCCCTCCTCTACCCATTTCAAAACACACAATTAACAACAACAAAAACACACTCACTCCATAGCAATATAATCAAGACGTGAAGAACACCCTTGAAGGCTCAAGAAGGCGAAGAAGAAGCTCAAGAAGCCATCTCCCTCCTCCTTGAAGACCCAAGACGAACCTCTCCTCCTAGCTCCGTCCGAAGAAGCGAAGGAAACGATTGGTAACCTCGCACGCCCTAACCTTGCATTTTAATTGATATACTTGCTCATTGCATTCATATATCTTGCTTGGGACTTGGCATTTATTCATAAAGATCATTTCTTTATCACCCCCTTCCCCTTTTGCATGCATTAAGACCTCATTTGTCATAAAAATGTAGTCTTTTTCATAAAGGTGCATCCTTTGCACCTAAAACCCCTATTTTCCAATAAAAATGTTATCTTTATGCATCATTTGCATATAAAGATCCAATCGTTCCAATAAAAATGCATCCTTTGCATTCAAAAAACCTTTTCTAATGCATCATATGCATAAAAATCCTATCTTTATGCATCATTTGCAATAAAGATCATTCCTTTCAATCAAAAAGCATCATTTGCTAAAACCAAAATGTCATCTTTTCATTAAAGAGTCATTTTTCATCATGCATTTCCCCTTTCCCCCAACCTTGGAACGGACCGGTGTAAAAGTTCTCATCTTTGCATCGTTCCTTCCATTAAAGGTTCATGATTTCTTTAGGAAAAGGATAACCTTGAACCCTATATCTCCGATTATCGCTTAAGAATGAGTATGAAGCCTCTATACGAGCTCGACCATCTTAAAGCGTAGGATTGATGGGCTAAGGACATTCCTTCCTAAAGAACCTCATCTTTGACCAAAAGAGAGTCATTCTCTCGATCACGCAAGTCCCGAGGGTCCCGAGGTTAAAATGCGATGATCACAAGTCATAAGATGAGGACGGGATCATAATCCCAAATACATAAATTCCAAGAAATCCGGCGACAACCAACAAATGGTTTGTACGTCCGGAAGATAACTTGGGACATTCCCCCTTACTCTCAAACACATGCACACAAAGAAAGCACGCAAGCAATCACGATTAATGAAATCTTGGGAGACTTGCTCAGGCAAGGCACTTTGGGTGAACGCCAAACGTTCTTCCCGAGGGGTAACTTAACCTCCGAACCCATAAAACCTTTTTCAAAGTTTTGAGGTAATCAAAATGGCGTGGCGACTCCGTTTTTCAAATAACTCGGATGTCTTCAAACTCGCGTGAATTCCAACAAACAAAAATTTGGGGCACACATTCACAGTTTGGCGACTCCGCTGGGGAAACCCAAAGGAGAAAAGCTTTATTTTCAAAACAAAAATCGATACTTGGTATATAGGTGGACCCCACTTAACCTTCCTGTATCGCTCCCTAACCCGGGGCTTGGGATAACCGGTGGTTTAACAATCCCACGTACCAGTATCCCTTTTCGAAAAAAAATAATTTTGAAAAAAAATAGAAGAAAGCTTTTCCCTTTGAGCGGGTTAGACTCCCATCGCCGATTTCATTAATCGTGCTTGCTTTCTTTACCATGCATTGCATCATTTGCATCTTGGAATCTGTGCATACTTTGAACGGGAAACAACCCGAAAAATAGCAAAAGGAGTGGAACCTGGAAAATTGATCCATGCAGTCGTACGGCTCAATCCTCATTGGATTACGGCCGGGCGACCTCGGTGGCAATTCCACCGGGAAAAATCATGGTTAATCTGGCGAGTCCTAGCGGCTTGGGGCTACTCGGCTCCATGGCGGCCAGGGCTCCCGAGAAAAATTTACGTGCTTATGTGTTGCATTTTCCCCGTCCCGAAAATCATTCCTTTAAAACACATTTATGAAAATCTCTGTTTTAACTCAAAAGGAACATTTTTAGGAGACCGCACACTACGCGCACTTTGATATATCACTGTACACTTTTGCACGCACGTCCTTCAAACCGAGGGTGGTTCCAGTGCGATCACGGACGGCCTTACGATGCTCCGGGCGCGCACGGAATCATCCCAACCTCCCGTGGCGGCCGGTGTCGACCAATGCACGGTCCAGTGTCACACGTTTCAAAAAACCGTGACTTTTGGTTGGTTTTGGTCTAGTCCGTGTCATATAGCCCGGTTGCATACCCACGTAAAGGTCAAGCCTTAGCTCATAACGGAAGCCAAGATTTTCGCTCAAGCGAGAATTACGCGAGAAATTCCGACAAGGAAAAAAAATCGGTGGGATCTTGACTCAGGCATTGACTATTGACCTTGACCCGCACGGAATGCGTAAGAGTCAAGACCGAGTCTTTGCCAAAAATCAAAAGATCTTTCGCTCAAGCGAAGCTACGCCAAAATTCCGACAAGGAAAAATTGGCAAGATCTTGGCCGGCATTGACTTCGATTCGACTCACGCCTTTGCGTATGCAACGAAGTTCAATGTGACCTTTGTGTCATCCGGCTTTTGCCGCCCGACCCATGCCTATTATATTCTCGGACATTACCGAAAGTCAAAAACCGTCATTCGCTCAAGCGAAACTCTGTCAAAGATCCGTCGAGGCGAGAGACGAGACTTTCCCGGTATTGCCTTGACTATAATCCGCATCGCTCGTGCGTTGAAAGGTCCTATGACCCGCTAGACCCGATAGGAGCGTTCTTTACTCTCGGTCGGTGGGATCCGCGTGCCCTATAGGACCCTCGCCGGGTGTCCACCACTGGGAGGTCGAAATACGGGTGGAATACGAGGGGCTTATAGACGTAGTGACGGAACCCAGCGATCCGGGATCTAGAGTAGTTGTGAAAAAGAAGGGCGAGAACCCCTTTTCCAACCAAATAGATATTAATAAAAGACAACATTTTAAGTAAACTTGAAGATTCTAATTTGCATATTGCACGAGCCTTGACTAAACACCTACCCCGAGTCTAAACCTTTCCTATCCCTTTCCCGCGGCGAGAAAGAAGTGGGTGAGAACACCGGGTCGGCGACTTGTTAGCGCGAGAATCCTCGAGACGGTTCGCGAGAATCCTCGGTTTTGTCGGCTTTTCGGTGTCAAAATGGCCAACATGGTAATCCACAACGGTAATGACCAAGCGGTTGGAGGGGCTATCCCAGTTCAACCCAAGCCTCACATACGGTATGATGTATGTGATTGTGAAGGCGCTTAGAGTATGAGTATCAAGAATGGATCAATGAGGATGCTCCTTCAAGGAAGAAGAAGAAGAGAAAGTCCACACGGCGAAGCTTAAGGAAAGATACGAAGGCTGGGGACAAGAGCGTAGGAACTTTGGGAGAGCCTTCGGGCAAGTTCGACTACTATGTCAATTATGCCCAAGGAACTGTCAAGGAACCCGTCACCCCAAGCACGATCCGGCTGATATCCCCATGTATAGTGATCCTCTTGAAGCGAGAAAGTGCTGAATTTGTGGCCATCGTGAAGTTCAATGAGAAGCTAGCAAATCTAGAAGCGAGAACACGAAAGCCTATTGAATACATAGCCGAGTCAAGGAAGAATTAAGATCCCCTCTGAAGAAGACTTCATCGGCATTATCCAAGCCAACCCTCCTGTTGGCTACAACTGACAAGGTCGTGGTGTCCAAGATCGATAAAGAGAAAATGAGTTATCGGCGGTGCATTGATAAGATGAGCCGGATCCTTGATCAATGAGTCCGGTCGCTACGGAAGAGCTAGGCGAAAGATTGCAACAAGTTACTTTAGTTCCCCTCACCATCTTTCCACAGTACCGGCACATGTCAATGATTTCCGGCAAGCTTTTGATCGGTTCGAAGTCTCCAACTTTACGAAGAAACGGCAAAGGCTGCTACTCCCGGGGCAACGGCAAGAAGGAGTGAGATCCGGTCCAACCCTTGTCAAGTCCCCTCGAGTCAATAAGTAGCGTAGGGTCAGTCGGTGTTGTCTATTCGGTTGAGTCGGGAATCTTCGAATTCCGGTCCTCGGAGTCATCAGAAGGCCTCACGCCGAGGATTATGAAAATGTAATCGATGTCATCTTTCCCCTTATCTTGAATGAAATGACAAATCTTTACGATTATCCTCTTATTGCCAACTTAACAAATGATAAATTAACTCAAAACTTAACAACGGTTAATAATGAATCATTTGAACAAGATGCAAACACACTAAACGAACAATACATTAAAGAAATCTTTAAGCGGGTTTCGAAAAAAAGGAAAACCGGGCCCAGTGCAGGAGGTTTTGATAAGTGTGAACTTGGGTACTATTGAGGAACCTAAAGAGACACGGATTGGAAGCTTCTTCCGGGGTTGAAAGGGACAGATTGATCGAGCTGCTCGGAGAATACGTCGACGTGTTTGCATGGTCATACAAGGATATGCCAGGGGCTAGACAGGTTCGATAGTAGAGCACGAGAATCCCTCTAGCACCGAGATGCTAAGCCGGTAAAGCGAGCGAGAAAGATCAAGCCGGAATGGTCTCTACGGGTCAAAGAAGAAATTGAGAAGCTCTGCGGGTAGGGTTCATCGAGTTATTGAATACCCGACATGGTTGTCCAACATCGTGGCCGTAACCAAGGCCGATGGGAAGGTGCGGCTGGCTGTGTGGATTTCCGAGATCTGAACAAGGCCGGCCCAAAGACGACTACCCTACGCCAAACATAGACATCTGGTGGACTCCACTTGCCAACTACGAAGTCAAATCCTTCGTTGATGGTTTTGCGAGCTACAACCGGATCAAGATGGCCGAGGAAGACCAAGAAAAGACGGCCTTCACCACACCGTGGGGAACCTCTTGTTATACGGTAATGCCATTCGGGCTCAAGAATGCGGGGCTACTTACGAAGAGGCGGACCGCGCTTTTTCATGACATGATCCACAAGGAGATTGAGGTCTACGTAGATGACATGATAATCCACTCCAAAGGAGAAGGTGGGCGACACTTTGTTGACCTACGAAAATTCTTTGAGAGGTTGAGACAACATTCCATGAGACTAAACCACACGAATGCACCTTCGGAGTGACAAGGGGAAAAGTGCTTGGGTACATGGTCACGGAGCGAGGTATAGAAGTTGACCCCAGAAAGATCAAAGCCATCATGGATATGAGGCCACCTCAAACCCAGGACGAAGTCAAGAGCTTCATGGGTAAATTGCGGTACATCGGCCGTTTCGTCAATCGGTTGACCACTATGTGCGAGCCCATCTTCAAGCTCATGAAGAAGAATGTGGACACGAGAATGGACCGAAGAATGCCAAGATGCCTTTGACCGAGATCAAGGCATACTTAGTACATCCCCGGTACTATGCCCCCACATAGACGAAGCCTCTTACGCTCTATCTCCTTTATCATGAACACGGCGGTTGGGGCTATGCTTGCTCGGGAAAAGAAAGACTCTCGGGTAGGAAACGCCATTTACTTTGTCGGCGGAAGCTACGGGGAGTGAGCTCAATTACTCGGCATGTGAAAAAGACTTGTGCGGGGGCCAGTGCAGGTAGTCGGCAAATTGAAGCATTATATGCAAGCCCGCCCTGTGAACTTGGTCTCGAAAATGGACCCCATCAAGTACATCTTTGACAAGCCTTCCCTCTCGATGCGTCTAGCGAAGTGGTCTTTCTTCTTGGCGAATACGACATCAATTATGTGACCGGAAAGGCCATCGGGTCAAGCATTGTCGAGACCATCTAGCAAACTTCCCCGGTAATGAAGACGAGAGGGCACGAACCCCAATTTCCGAGATGAAGGGATCTTTGCGGTTGAGCACGAAAATAGATGGCAATTGTTCTTTGACGGAGCCGCTAACAAAAGAGGAAATGGTGTAGGAATGCTATTGGTCGATCCGAAAGATGAGCATACCCCATAGCCCTCAAGTTGAACTTTCTGCCACGAACAATGTCGCCGAGTATGAAGCACTGCATTCTTTGGTTTGGAGGCTGCCTTAGAAAGAAATGTCAAGGAGCTCGAAGTTTACGGAGACTCGGCCACGATCATCAACCAAGTCTCCAACAAGTGGAAGGCGCAGACCCTAATCTACAACGGTATCATGCCCGTATGGAGGAGTTGGTGGGACGGTTCGGAGAAGTGACTTTCCACTACTTGCCGAGGAAAGAACAGTTCGCGAGATGCCCTAGCTACTCTAGCCTCATTGGTAGAGATCCCCAGGGAAAAGCCATAAAGCCCTTGAGTGGGTAGAAGAGAAGCCCCGGCCTTACATTTGTGAAGTGGACACAGGACCCGAGCCCATAAAGGAACCTTGGTACAATCAGTTACCAATTCCTCAAAGACGGAGAGTCGGCTTTCGAGACGAAGAAGGTAGACCAAAGAAGGTGTCGAGCCAAAAGCTTGCGAGCCACGAAAAGGTTGGCTTCCCATTATGTCATTCTAGGAGGCAACGTGTATAAGAAGCGGTATCAAGGACCACTCCTCTTATGTGTCACTCAAGAAAGAGCCGAGAGAGTTGATGGCCGAAGTCCACAATGGTCCTGCGGTCCTCACATGAATGCCGAGCCACGATGCAAGTGATCCTCGAGAATGGGTTACTCTTGGATCTCCATGGAAGCGGTGTGTTCGGCACGTCCGAACTGCGACAAGTGCCGGCGGTTTGCCAACCTCAACCATCTCCCACCTCATGACACATGCTTGCATGACGACTCCTTGGCCGTTTGCAACTTGGGGCATTGACGTGATAGGGAAAATATCCCGGCGGGAAGCAATGGGCACGAGTTCGTGTTGGTAGCCATCGACTACTTCACCAAGTGGGTAGAAGCCAAGTCCTACAAGGTCCTCACTTCCGAGAAAAGTGGCCCGAGTTCATCAAAAGAAAACATAATGTGCGAGATATGGGGTGCCCAGCGAGATCATTTACGATAATGGGTCACACTTCGAAGGAGGCTGCGATAGGCTAACTGTCGAGAATTGAGTTACTCGCCACAAGTCGTCCCGTACGAGACCTCGAGACCAATGGGCTGTGGAAGGCTGCTAATAAGACACTCGAGCGGATCATCAGGAAGATGGCCACCGTGGTCGTGATTGGCCCGAAAAGCTGCACCTAGCACTCTGGGGCTACTGAACGTCTGTCGGAAACGACCACGGGAGAAACTCCTTTTGCCCTAACTTACGGGATGGAAGCGGTGTTACCGGTGGAGTTGGAAATCCCGTCATTAAGGGTCCTCTGGAAAACAGTGTCAATGAAGTGGAATGGTTGCGCGGCCGGCATAATGAGTTAGCCACCTTGACGAGAGAAGGCTAAAAGCCATGGAACACACCCGAGCCTACCGAGGCGAATGGCGGGCGTTTGATAAAGGTCGAGGCCGGAGACATCAAAGAGGGCGACTTAGTCTTGAAAGTAAAGCCCCCTACCGGAGACAACCCCACAGGAAAATGGGAACCCGTCTGGATCGGCCCTTATGTGGTGCGAAGATGCGTCGGGAGGAGCAATGAAGCTTGCGAGACTTGGATGGCAATCCCTTTGTCCACCCGGTCAACGGTGATAAACTCAGAAGATACTATGTCTAATAAAAAAAAAAAAAAAAAAAAAAAAAAAAAAAAATCTTAGTGCAAAAAGAGTAATGCCCGGCTAAGTGAAAACCCCAAAAAGGGCGGTCTAGGCAAAAGACGGGGTTGCACATATATAAAAAAAAAAAAAAAAAAAAGAAAAAAATCTTAGTGCAAAAAGAGTAATGCCCGGCTAATTTGAAAACCCCAAAAAAGGGCGGTCTAGGCAAAAAACGAGTGCACATAAAAAAATTGGTTCACCGGAATGAACTACGTAGACTGAGCCCCTTAGCCTTTCTTGTAAAAGGGGAACGTAGGCGGCCATATATGGTTCGGTCTAAACAATAAAAAGGACGATTAAGTTTCCATGAAATATGTCACGATCAATAAAAAAAAAGAGACATTTGAATTTCCATGAAATGTGTCTTGATTAATTTTAAGATAATATGCCTTGTTCATTACAAGTTAAAAACTTCTTGATGAGTTCAAGCACGGTCTACCTCTTAACTCTGCTAACTTTGCTAAAAGATCTAAAATACAATAAAATGCCTAAATAAACTAATGTGTTTGCAAATGGCAATAAGAGGATCTTGAGAAAAGACTTGTCGGTCGTCATTCGGCGAGTCTTCTTCGGTCTTCTTCCCTTTTCCTCGGCCTCGTCGAGTCTTCTTCCTTTTCTTCTCAATAATGTCGGTATCCCTCATCCCGACCTCTGGTATCCTCAGCTGGAGCCTCTACCAACCCCGTGTCAATGAGTGCTCTCTCTATCCAGAGCACGAGTCCGCACCTCCTCCCTCGAGCCTCGGTCGAAGGAGCGACCTCGGACAACCTCTTGTCAGAGGCCTCCATATCTCGACCAAGTCACACGATTGGTTATGGCAACTCGCCTTAGCCTCGGTCTCCCTCGAGTCCTACTCGAGTCACGATCGGCTCCCAATAAAGCTCGACGTCTATCCTCCAAGATAACTGAGTCGCTCCCATCTCCCTCTCGTACCGGTCGAGTAGACGGTGGTCGAGATGGTGCTCTTCACTGCTCTGAAGATAGCCACAGGTGGGAAAGCGTATATGTCCAAGCCCTCGAGAAGAAAGAGAAGGCTGTTTGGATCTCTCATGTCCAATGACACCACCTCCATGGTCCGGATGTCCTCCCGATCACTCAAAGGCTCTGTAAAGCCCCAAAGCTGCACTGGATACTAAGCGGGGTATGTAGAAGGACGACCGGCGAGAATCCACGGAACCCTCGCGACATAAGACTCCTGAAATATCCTCTGATGCGCAACCTCCAATGTGGTATCCACCAACGGATGTCCGAAGTGGATAGCCTAGCCATCATCGGCTCCCGGCTACCACATTCTGTTGCCTAGGCGCACCTCTCAGAAATCACCCAAGGGCAGAGTCGGCAAAGCCCCGGGCAAAGCCAGGAGCCTCTCCTGCGGCCACAAAGTCAACATAGCCGGACTCCCGGACCTCATGAAACGGTCTCCCGAGCCATCCTGTCGATCCCATGAAATGTCTCTCCCAAAACCGGCGGGACAATATCCTTCCCGGCCACACGAGTCTCGACCATGTCCGAGGCCACTATGGAAGTCCCGCGGACTCGGCGGTGAACAAAACGAGAGAATACGCGAGAGAATGAAAGCATCCATAGCCACCGTGGTCGCGGCCATATGCGGAGACCCCAAACACCGGGATATCGAAAGGTCAATCCTATCAGGGGCTACCATCATCCTCTCGGCCTCTCCCAAAGGAATCTGCGAGAAAAGATGCAAGCTTTACCGTCAGGCACGTCTCCGATCAGCGGAATAGATATAGCCTCGGTCTCGGGACCCCCAATCAAGGCTCACGAAGTCTTCGTGCGTTGGGACAATTTCGTTGTAAGAGAAGCGATAAACATGTCTCGGACGTCCCGAACTTTCTTTGCGGCTCTCAGCGAGTCCCAATCGGGCGGGAGATCCCTCAAATGCCATAAAGATTTGATCTTGAAGGAAGAATCAAGCGAGTCCCTTGTGATTTTGGAAGTTATATCTCGCCCAAGATTGAAGACCGGATAGAAAATGGTCTCGCTTCCCCCTTTGCAATCGACGGGCTTCTCCATCGCAAAGTGTTCAAAGATGGTGCTTTTAGGTCCAAAATATGCTGCAGGAACAATTGGGACAAGTCTAGAGTGAAAATGAAATGAAATGGCCAAGCCTTGCTTTTATTCGAGAAAATAACCGGTTCGAGACAGGCGGTAGCCGCACGGCTTCATTTGCCCTCGAGGCCATGCCGCACGGCTACATTAGCCCTCTGCGAGAAAAATTCTGCGGCAACCAAAGATTGCTGCCCAAGGGAGTTTTCACCCCACTTTTTCAACCAAAACACATGTACAAAAACATATCCGAAGCCATTCAAGCATTTATATACCATTATAAATCATTTTGGCCCGATTTATTGCCCAATTCCAAGCAAAAAAGTCGCCCCAAGGCTCGGATAATATGCAAATTGAAAAAGCATAAATTAGAAAAGTAAATAAAATGTAAATACAATGTTTTCGCCCCATCGGCGCCCAAATAAAGCAAAAATAAACAAGTTGTGCATAAAAATTGTTCATTGTTTGTTTTCGTTCCAAATCTATTCTAGAGACCTCCTAGGCCTCAGATTCTTCTTCCTCCTCATCGCTACTCGGCTCATAAATGCTAGCCTCCCTCATCAAGTCCTCACAGTCGCTCACGTCGAGACAAATGGACATTATCGTGCCGTACTCGGCCAGTTTGCTCCAGAATGTCGGCGTTGGGTCCCCGCCCAGGCATGGCAGCCTTTGGAAGAGTACTCAGAGGCCGATGAGGTAGGCAGCTGTGCCCCAGACGTGCCGTCTCTTGCGCCCGAGCTCCTGTGCATCCGCTGCCGCCTTCGAAGCGCGAGGCCGGCTTCCTCGAGAAGAGGCAGGCACATGTCCTTCCAGCCCATTATTGCACGACCGGCCTATCGTAAGTGCGAGTGGAACACGAGAAAAAGAAGAGAAAAATCTCGAGAAAATCTCGAGAAAATTGCAAAAGCGAGAAAATGCGAAAGCTAAAAGGGAATAAGACCACTAAGAGTACACTTACGGTGCTATCGGGCGGCAAGGTGTCTTGGGGCTCCCTAGCATCGGGGACGGTATCCTCATCCTCCTCGGCACTCCATGGATCACATAGGACGGATGCGCGGGAGGGATCGGCGGGTCGATAGGCTCATCCTCCCCGTATCCACAGTGACCGCCGGCTTCACTAGCACGTGGCGTCCTCGGGCGGCTCCTCCAAACACGGCGTAGGGGGTACCCATGTCAAAATACTCCTCTGCAGCCACACACTGCACAGTACCTCTCAATCTCATCCTGGCCGATCCACACAGGCTGCGGCATCCGTCTTTGGAGGATCGGAAGGAGTAATGGCATCTAGTGGGGGAACATGACCATCTTTGCCTCGAGAAGCGGTCCCCAGATAGATGACATCACATGTCGGCCCAGTGAGCCACCTCCTGCCCTCGTCACCTCGATGGCATCTCCCGGCAAAATCTCAGGATACACCGAGGGTAGAAGTCCGCTCCGTCGTGCCCGTCCACTGTTGATGGTGGCCTCACCATTTTGTAATCGAAGGTAATCCGGGTCTTCCCAGTGAATTTATCTCTCGCATCTCCCCTCCGGCGAACCATAGCGGGGAAGATGGTGACATCACTCTGCCGGTTCCCGAGGGAAGAACCCGATCACCTCGCAAAACCGGGCTGCATGTTCAAAACATCAAAAGGTCATTCTCTCTCTTATAAAAGTCTCAAGACGGGAAAAGAGAAAAGAAAGAAAAAAAAAGGAGACTACCTCGAGGGCAAATGAGAAGCGATCCATGGAAGCGGCTTTGTTCGTACATGTCCGATGAGAAGTACAACTCGCCAATCCGGCCTCGCCCCGAGAGGCCGTCACATCCCATCCACATCCTCCAAAGAGTCGAGGAGGCAAGTCATGGCGGCGTCCCGAGAATTAGCAAAGATAGTGGTGATAGCATCGGCCCATATGAATGCTCTAGCCGGTGGCTGAGGCGATCACATCATTAGCGGCAAAGTTACGCATGCAAGTACGGCTGCCGCCTCGGCGTTCGCGTCTCCATCCCGGCCCCTTGGGAATCGGCTCAAACCCTACCAAAGCACGGAACTCCTCGGGCGTAATGTGGTCTCTCAGTCACGGGCCTCCGGTGAGCGTAGGCCGATAATAGGCGTGAAATCGGCGGGAGTCACTGTCGGCTCTCCCGGCTCGAGGTGAAAGCTATGTGTCTTGTCCCACGAGAACTCGAGAAAGGGCTGGACCAAGCCCTTGCTCTTAGAGGTGATGTGGACACCCCTGCCGATGGCCTCTACAAATGCATCCGGGCCGGTAGCCCTCGCATTGCTTGGGATTTACCCCATTCTTCTCAAAATCCGGCATCCTCTGCAGCTTAGCAATCTCGGACGGTCCTCTAGACTTGTTTTCCTGTAGACAAGCACATCAAAAAGAAGCGTCAGTCCTTCATCTCATTTCAAAAGCATGCATATATTCACAAAAGTGCACATATTTTCAAAAGAAAAGCATTCACAAAAGTTTTTCTAGCATCTTTTGCATCAAAAACGTGACTTTCATCATTTGAAACACGTCATTTTAAGCACGTTGCTTTCCTAAAGCACAAAATCACAATTCTTTGCACATAAGCATTATTTTTCAAATAAAACGGCATGCATGAATCATTTTCATCTTCCAAAATCATGTTTTCTCATTGAAAATCAGAATTTTGACCTAGTTCTAGCACAAGGCAAGAACTTCGTCTCATTTAGACAAATCTCATTCTTACTTCATTTTGCGAGAAAAAAGTGAGTCATTCTCATAATTTTCATCAAATAAATTGCACATGCATATTCTTAGCCTCATAGGTTGTTCATGCATCTCAAAATCATTCAAAAAATCATTCAAAAATCCTAAAGTTCGGGTCAAGCCCTAAATCATTCAAAAATCAAGCAAAATCATCGGATTTGAGCAAAATGAGAATGCTTACCCCAACCGATCGCGGGTTCGTTGATTTATGCTCCCTTCTCCCCGGGTAAAGCTCCGATGGAGGCGTAAGGAAGTCATACTTCCTCTCCGTCCGAACGAGCTCCTTTCTCCTCCTTCTCGCAGCCGCGGAGATGTTCCTTCTTGCTTGCCTCGGTATGGGATTGCCCTCCGGATCCATTCCAATCGATAGAAGCAAAAAAAAAGGGTTGAAGAAATCTCGAATTCTCTCTCTCTTCTCTCTCTCTCGGCTGAAGTGGGCGACAATGCAATGCCAATGGCCCGTTCAAATCTGATTTTAAATAATCTGGAAAAAACGGGTCTCTAGCCGTACGGCTCCTTTTTCTCCATCTCATGCCGGGCGGCTTCATTCGCTACGGCGAAATTACAATCCTGCCCCTGGACCTTCCACTTGGGCATGCAATTTCCGTTATCTTTTAACCAAGATAACATCTTTTCAGTAAAATATCCCTTATCTCTTTAGCAATCAAGCTCTATTCCCGGTCGCCTCAGTTAATTCCGTTATAACGGGATAACACTAGGTGACAACCTCCAGGTGTCGGAACTCTAAACTTGTGCTACCTCTATTCGCGAATAGTGACGTATGCCCAAGTCATTTCAACTTGTGCTACCTCTATCCGCGAATAGTGACGTATGCCCAAGTCATTTCAACTTGTGCTACCTCTATCCGCGAATAGTGACGTATGCCCAAGTCATTTCAACTTGTGCTACCTCTATCCGCGAATAGTGACGTATGCCCAAGTCATTCCAACTTGTGCTACCTCTATCCGCGAATAGTGACGTATGCCTAAGTCATTTCAACTTGTGCTACCTCTATCAGCGAATAGTGACGTATGCCCGAGTCATTTCAACTTGTGCTACCTCTATCCGCGAATAGTGACGTATGCCCAAGTCATTTCAACTTGTGCTACCTCTATCCGCGAATAGTGACGTATGCCCAAGTCATTTCAACTTGTGCTACCTCTATCCGCGAATAGTGACGTACGCTCAAGTTTCCCAACTTAAGTTACCTCTATCTCCGTCATAAAGAGATAGCGCCGTAAGCTTTAGCTTCTTCGTGGTGACCTCGAATTGTCAAAATCTCAAGGATCCTAGACATCGTTCCTAACTATCTAGTGATGCTTGAACTACGATCAAGGCTTGATTCCTCAGGGATACGTAGGTAGCCTTTTATAAAAGGTCCAGCCATTCGACCACTTTGGTCACCTGTTTCTTTGTCACTCCTCGGTGATAAAGCGCCCCCTCATAGAAGTTCGAGATATCCGACCACACGGGTCACTCCTAGCATATCCCCGGTAGGATCAATTGCTTGACCTCCTAGGTCATTTTCCCTTCTTTTTCCCCGGCAAGAGACCGGTTTCTCTTCTTCCTTCCCGAGCGGATCCTAATTCCGAACTACGGCCTGGCTTGATTCCTCCGGGATACGTAGGTAGCCTTCCAAAAGGTTCAGCCACTCGACCGCCTTGGTCTCCCAATCCGTCTCGGCATTCGCCAGATCGGATCCTTTTCTATCGACAACCCCACTCGCCTTGCAAGTGACGTTGCCGAGGGCTTTGTAAGTACCCAAATCGGCTCATTGCCTTAGGTTAAATTTCCCGGCAATTTCGGTAAGTTTCCGGTAATTCCCCGGACCTTCCTAGTGTTAGGAAATGTCTGGAGCAGTCCCAAATTAAAATTAGGGCTGAAGGAAGCCTTCCTAATTAAGAAAACACGTTTTTCTTAATTAGGGAGAAGGTTCTAGAATAATGCCACCTTGCATGGTTCTAGAATGCTGAGTCACAATGGATAAGCCCGCACGGCTGCATTAGGTCGCTGTCTCTGGCCGCACGGCTTCATTAGCCTTATCCAGACTGCCTATAAATAGAGCCCTCCTCTACCCATTTCAAAACACACAATTAACAACAACAAAAACACACTCACTCCATAGCAATATAATCAAGACGTGAAGAACACCCTTGAAGGCTCAAGAAGGCGAAGAAGAAGCTCAAGAAGCCATCTCCCTCCTCCTTGAAGACCCAAGACGAACCTCTCCTCCTAGCTCCGTCCAAAGAAGCGAAGGAAACGATTGGTAACCTCGCACGCCCTAACCTTGCATTTTAATTGATATACTTGCTCATTGCATTCATATATCTTGCTTGGGACTTGGCATTTATTCATAAAGATCATTTCTTTATCACCCCCTTCCCCTTTTGCATGCATTAAGACCTCATTTGTCATAAAAATGTAGTCTTTTTCATAAAGGTGCATCCTTTGCACCTAAAACCCCTATTTTCCAATAAAAATGTTATCTTTATGCATCATTTGCATATAAAGATCAAGTCTTTTCCAATAAAAATGCATCCTTTGCATTCAAAAACCTTTAATAATGCATCATTTGCATAAAAATCCTATCTTTACGCATCACTTGCATAAAGATCATTTCTTTCAATCAAAAAGGCATCATTTGCTACAACCAAAATGTCATCTTTTCATTAAAGAGTCATTTTTCATCATGCATTCCCCCTTTCCCCTAACCTTGGAACGGACCGGTGTAAAAGTTCTCATCTTTGCATCGTTCCTTCCATCAAAGGTTCATGATTTCTTTAGGAAAAGGATAACCTTGAACCCTACATCTCCGATTATCGCTTAAGAATGAGTATGAAGCCTCTATACGAGCTCGACCGTCTTAAAACGTAGGATTGATGGGCTAAGGACATTCCTTCCTAAAGAACCTCATCTTTGACCAAAAGAGAGTCATTCTCTCGATCACGCAAGTCCCGAGGGTCCCGAGGTTAAAATGCGATGATCACAAGTCATAAGATGAGGACGGGATCATAATCCCAAATACATAAATTCCAAGAAATCCCGAGCGACAACCAACAAATGGTTTGTACGTCCGGAAGATAACTTGGGACATTCCCCCCTTACTCTCAAACACATGCACACAAAGAAAGCACGCAAGCAATCACGATTAATGAAATCTTGGGAGACTTGCTCCGGCAAGGCACTTTGGGTGAACGCCAAACGTTCTTCCCAAGGGGTAACTTAACCTCCGAACCCATAAAACCTTTTTTTCAAAGTTTTGAGGTAATCAAAATGGCGTGGCGACTCCGTTTTTCAAATAACTCGAATGTATTCAAACTCGCGTGAATTCCAACAAACAAAAATTTGGGGCACACATTCACAGCGTGTTGATGCAGAATGACAAGGTTATAGCTTATGCGTCAAGACAATTGAAGAACCATGAGAAGAATTACCCAACCCATGATTTTGAGTTAGCAGCCGTAGTATTTGCTTTGAAGATTTGGAGACATTACTTATATGGAGTAACTTGTCAGATTTACACTGATCATAAGAGCCTTAAGTATATTTTCACCTAGAAAGAACTTAACATGAGGTAAATGAGATGGCTTGAGTTGCTTAAAGATTATGATGGCACTATTTTGTACCATCCAGGAAAGGCTAATAAGGTGGCAGATGCTTTGAGTAGAAAGAATTGTGGAACCTTAGCGATGTTGATTTCTAAGGGGATAAGTACATGGGATATCATTGAGGTTTCAAGTATGGAAGTGAGAGTTAAAGGGTATTTGGTTCAGTTGAGTGTTCATCCATCGCTTTTGGATCGAATCAAAGAAGAACAAGGAATTGATGAAGAGGCTGTGAAGATACATGAGCGTATGGCCAAAGGAAATATGGGACACAATGGGATTTTAAGGTATCAATCGAGAATTTGGGTACCAACCAACAAGGACATAAAAAGGGAGATTATGCAAGAAGCGTACTGTTCAAAGTTTTCTGTACATCCTGGAAGTACAAAGATGTATAGGAATCTAAGGGAATCGTTTTGGTGGAACAACATGGAGATGTGGCAGATTTTGTATCAAGATGTTTGGTGTGTCAACAAGTGAAGAGTGAACACCAGAAACCAGCGGGATTACTACAGTCGTTACCAATTCCAGAGTAGAAGTGGGAACACATAGCAATGGATTTGGTCGTTGGACTACCAAAGACGTTGAAGACTTGAAGGGCCATAATGCGATTTGGGTTATAGTGGACAAACTTACGAAGTAAGCTCATTTTAATCAAAGTGATGTATTCGCTCAAGAAGTTAGCCAAGTTGTACATAGATGAGATTGTGAGATTGCATGGGATACTAATTTCGATAGTGTCCGATCGAGATGCGAAGTTCACGTCGAAATTTTGGAAGAGTCTACAGCAGGCATTGGGTACAGAGTTGACTATGAGTACAGATTTTCACCCGCAGACAGATGGGCAGTCCGAGAGAACCATTCAAACTCTTGAAGATATGTTAAGAGCCACAACATTGGATTGGTAAGGAACTTGGGACGAACATTTGATGCTAGTATAATTCGCCTACAACAAAAGTTTCCATGCTAGTATCGGTATGGCACCATATGAGGCATTGTATGGACGAAAGTGTAGATCGCCTACTTGTTGGGAAGAAGTGGGTGAGAGAAAATTGACAGGACCGGAGATTGTCCAAGTGACGGCAGATAATGTGTAACAAATTCGTAAATGGCTATTAACCGCTCAGAGTAGACAGAAGTCGTATGCAGATCGCTGAAGACACGATCTAGAGATTCAGTTGGGAAGTCATGTATTCTTAAAGATTTCACCAACGAAAGGCGTTATGAGATTTGGAATTCGCGGGAAGCTAAGCCCAAGATACGTTGGACCGTTTGAAATTTTGGAACGAGTTGGGATGTTGGCTTACAAGTTAGCTTTACCACCTGTATTTGCTGGGGTGCACAATGTGTTTCATGTATCGATGTTGGGAAGGTATATTTCCGACCCAAGTCATGTGATTGAGTATAGGCAGCTAAGATTTCGTACCGATTTGAGTTACGATGAGAAACCTGTGAAGATCGTGGATCGGAAAGATCAGATATTGAGGAAACGAGTAATTTCCTATGTGAAAGTGCAGTGGAGCAATCATACAGAAAGAGAAGCGACGTGGGAGCTCGAGAGCGAGATGCGAGAGACGTATCCCGCCCTCTTCTCATATTAAGGTACATTAAGTTTGGAGGACCAAACTCTTTTAAGGGGGTAAGAATGTAATACCCGCCCCTTTTATTTAATTTCAAATCCTTTTATTTTATTATTTGGCCTCTAAGAAAAAGGATTGAGTAATTGGGCTTTGGTTTGGGCTTGGATTAAAAAACCCAAATCATTTAAGGAGTTGGATTAACTTCCTTTTGGGCTAGGGTTTTGAGAAATCCAAGAATATAAATACTTTCCTACCCTAGTATCACCTTTATTATTTTCAAAAGAAAGAGAGAGAGAGAGGCGGCAGGAAAGACAGAGAGAGGCGGCATCCCAGAGAGAGAGAGAGATCGGAAGAGATAGAGAGAAGGCCAGAGTTGGCCGGAGTTGAAATCTAAAAGGTAATCCTCAAACTCTCTTTATTGTTTCCTTTAGTTTTGGATTGATGAAACCTTAGAAAACCCTAAAAGTTTATGAGTATGAATTAGGGTTTTGGAAATCAAAGGTATTATTATTGATTTGAGTTATAAAATTGAGAACCTAACATTAACAATTAATGATTAGGGTTTGGGCATGTTAATTAATGGTTTCGACCTAAATAATTCGTGCTAGGGTTTATGAGAAAAGATTAGGGTTTGGTGTGTGTGTGTGTTAGGGTTTAGTGTGTGTGTTTGTGTGTGTGGCGGCGCGTGTGTGTGTGTGTGTTAGGGTTTAGTGGGTGTATGTGTGTGTCGTGTGTGTGATGTGTGCGTGCAATGTGTGCGTGTGGGCAGTGTGTGTAGTGTGTGTTTGTGTGTGCTGAAAAAGGTGTAAATAGTATGTGTGAATGTGAAATAGAGAGTATTAATGGGAATTGATTATAGAAAACCCTAGGTGTAGTTTGGTAAACCTTATGGGGATTTGTTAACCTTAGAAGGAGTTAAAGAAGATTAACTCATAGGTTAACAAGACGGATTAAAGAGGTTTCGGTACTTAAGTAAATAGAGGTTACTTTTACCTAAGATACGTTTTGCATGATTGTAGATTGTGCGCGAAGTATTGCAAAGGAAGTGCAAGCGACCCAAGGTAAGGGACTACGTTCTTTAGTACTTGAATGTATTCATCCTTTGTGATAGGATTCCCTGATTTTATAAAAGTGTATACTACCAATGTGGCCGGTAGTTATTTTCTAAGTATTCCTTCGATATGAACATCTTTTGGATTATCTTACCCTTGATGTGTATTGTTCAATGGGTATCCATGGTAATTGGAATTGTTTAATGTGTTCTTGTACCTATGAAAACTATGTGTGGGAATTGCTATATTTGATTGAAAAGGATGTAGTTGGCTTTGTCTGATTGAAAAGAACTTAGGAGGAACTAGTCCAATTGAAAAGGACTTCATTGGAAATTGTCTATCCTGATTGAAAAGGGACTTAGACACTTGTATGCTACTTGATGAAGTAGTCTTGATTATCATGATATATCATAATAAGGGAGTGCCCTGAAAAGGTGTATCGTTACTGTGGAATTGACGGACTTATGTGAATACAGTCTCCATCATTATTATTCTTGTGATAGTGCCACAACTTGCTTACTTGAGAAATATCTTTTTTTATCGTACTCGTAACTGTACTTTAAATTGCTATAACTATATGAAATTACCCGGGATCCGGCTCGCGCGCGGAGGGGCCCCGTGCATCTCGCATTTTTGTTTGCGTCGCGTTTCGGGAATGTCGCCCGGATCCGAGAGGCAGCACGTTTGCGCCCCGGCATCTGGCTTATTCCGCTTTTCGCGTTAGTTGGGAGGTGTCTCGCCGTGTTTTGGCTTGTAGAGTCTCCACGGCATTTTTATTAAGCCCAAAACATTGAAAAAAGGCATCAGTTTAAAAATAAACTATTTTTTTTGTTGTGTGATGAGATTTTTGATTTAGGAGGTCAGATGACTCCTCCGGAAGAGAATATTAGAATCTTAGAGCTCACCCGAGTCGCCTCGTAAAAACGAGTCTTTTGGATACCCCTAATATTCTTTAACTGTTGTGTGTGTGTGTGTATGTGCTTTTAAAAATGCATGCTGTGTCGGATGTCTACATTGTACACTGCTTTATTGAAATGTATTGAAATAGTGTAGGAAGGAAGCCTTATCAATGTTGGTTCGTGTCTGTCTTCCGCAGGGGAATAGTGTTTGAGATCGGAATAGTGTTCCGGTACGAACCGGGATTGCTTCTAAAAGGGGCCATTTGCCCGCGGACGAGTTTCTGCGTGCGTTGGGATCGCAGGATCACTCGCAGTTTCGACGTGCGTTGGAATCGTTGGTTGGATTCGGGCAGAGGTTCGGCGTGCGTTGGAATCGTTGGTTGGATTCGGGCAGAGGTTCGGCGTGGTTTGGGATCGCCGGTTTGACTCGCAAAGAGTCGGGACGCCTCGGGAAAGACCAGGCAAGGCTCTCGAAGTACCATGAGGGGCCTCAGAGTACCTCGAGAGTGCCTCGGGGCAGCGCGGGAGCGTCGCGGGAGCGCTCGGGGAGGCTTCGGAGCACCGCGAGGGGGCTCGGAAGGCCTCGGAAGGATCCGAAGGGCTTCTGGATTGCCCCGAAGGGTCTTAGAGGGGAGCTTGAAGGCTGGTGGGAGAGGAGAGAAGAGGGAGGTGTGTGAAATGAGGGAGGGGGAGCCCTCTATTTATAGTGCCAGATTAGGTGCAAGAAGGTCCGTACGGACCTTCTAGGTAATCTGAATTTTTGGTTTTCCTCGATTTGAGGAAATATGTGATGATGAAGAAGATTCAGCCATGATGATGTCCCCTTTGCAATAAGGTCCGTACGGACCATCTCAACATGCAAAGAGGTCCGTACGAACCAACCATGTAGGGGGTAATGATGTTCTCCGGGATTTGAGGGAATATTGTGGACTTTAAGGGAATTCAGTAATTATTAAAACAAAGAGGTCCGTACGGACCTTAGTTGCTTTTCCAATTTTTTGAAAATTCCCAAGAGGTCCTTTTGTCCCTTTTTATCCCAGAAAAGTTCCTCCCTTGGTTTGGCTGAGGGTTTTTTGAGGGTTTTGAGTGCCAGAGGTCTTCGAGACTGCGTTTGTGAGTCTGCGGTGTTTCCCATGTGCTCGGAAGAGGGTGATCCAGATTGGGGTACTTACAGAAGCCCCTCGACGACGTCACTTACGGAGGAAGTGGGGTCATCGATAAGATAAGGGTCCTAATCTGGATCGCGTGTTGGGAGAGGAAGTGACCGTGTAGGTCAGTGTAAGCCCGGATTTCGCCCACTAAACGGCAATTCAACCACCGGCCGTCAGTGTAAGTTCGAACTCCGCCCACTAAACGGCAATTCAACCACCGGCCGTTAGTGTAAGCCCGAACTTCGCCCACTAAACGGCAATTCAACCACCGGCCGTCAGTGTAACTCATATATATATATATATATATATATATATATATATAGAGTTGGTCTTATAAAAAACTAATTTTTCCTTAAGATAAGAAAAAAACGGGTTTTTTCTTAAGATAAGAAAAAACGTGTTTTTCAAAAGCGGGCATTATTATTCAAAACAAACGGTGGCATTTTCGTAATTAATGGTTTCCCCGTTTGTGCCAGTGTCTGTTTAACAAACTGCCAGTGTGATAAAGTGCCAGTGCATGTGTCACAAAATGTCAGTGAAAAAAGTGTCAGTACCAATTTAACAAAGTGTCAGTGTAAACTGGCACTGACACTTTGTTAAACTGGCACTGGCACTTTTATACGGGCACTTTTATATACATGAACTGGCACTCTTCACACTGGCACTCTGTTACACTAATATTTTTGCTTGCTCTCAAAAGCACAAGCACTGGCATTCAAAAAAACATGGACTGGCATTCAAAATCACGTAAACTGGCACTCAAATACTCATACACTGGCACTAAAAAACACTGGTAATCATTTTTGCTGACATTCAAAAAAACATGGACTGGCATTCCAAAAAATATGTACTGGCATTCAAAATTACGTACACTGGCATTTTCAAAATCACAAAACGCAAAAACACTGATTTGTTCTGTACCATAAATTGTACTGGCATTTCACAATATATAAACTGGCACTAATAAACACATGTATTGGCACTCCAATACACGTAAGCTGGCATCTAACACAAACCCAAAAATAAAATCACGCCAAGAAGCACAAGCGACTTTGCCAAATTCTGATTTTGTTCAAATTGATTCCCCAAAATTGTAAATTGTTGAGATCCACTCATAGTAGAGGTAGGAATGACATCCGCGAACAAAACCTGGTCATTTATAGCTGTTGATTTGGCCATTGCCGGCGAGAAATTGACGGAGGCGAAATTCCGTGTCGCCAGCTCTGGAAACAGGGAGAGATGGCGTCGGCGGATTTGGGACTTGGCCGGAGAGAAGGGAGAGAGAACGGTGATGGCTGTCACCGGTGAGGAAGGCGATTGTTGATTTATAGATTACAGAGGACGGTGAGAAGGGCGATCTGAGGAGCGAGCTATGGTGAGGCAGAGGGTCGTTGTTTGGGTTTGGAAAGAAAGGGAGCTTTGATTTGGGTAGAGCCGAGAATGGTGAAGGGGATTCAAGGGGTTTTTGGCCGCCGGTTGATGGTTTTTGGTGTGGGAGGCGGTGAGGACGAACTGGAGAGAGCTCTTTGCGCTAGAGAGAGAGTCTGAGACGAATTGCGCCTAGAGAGAGAGTCTGAGAACGTTGGGTTTAAAAACACGTTTTTTTGTAAGTTTCAAAAAAACGCGTTTTTCATAAGTTTTTGGCAATAAATTATCCCAATTAAACTTTAAAACTTGTAACTGATACATAATTAAAGACACTAATCCCTCCCTCTCATTTTAAAGTTATTACTTTTCGTTGTGGTACGTAGCAGTTTAAAATTCTTACTTGACTTTATTTCATAAATGACAAAATTTAAATAATATTTTGTTCATCCTCATAAAGTTTATAGAATTACAAAAAAAAAATAAAAAATTACTTACATAACCTACTTTTCACTCACTTGCTTTATAAATAGAATTTTGAATTATTATGTCTCGATCACTACTATTGTTGACTCAATTGGTTCCTTTATAAACGTAAAAATTTAAACTAAAAACCTTAAATTAGGACGACCGAAATACAAATAATAATCTTAAACTTCCATTTGAATAAATTATTGGTCAAATTGTTAGGATAGATTGCAACCGGGTTACTAGACTTAATAATAAATAGGGAACAATATACGGGATCCAAAAATAGGTTGGCACAGTAAGTGCATAAGGATTTTTAGGTGTATATTGGGCAACAATGATTGGACAGTGAAAATCATGTCTATGGTTGAAACCATGGGTAAGTCATGAAGCTGACTAATGGGTGTCGCTGATTCTGACAGATAGAATCATGGCCATGGTTTAAACCATGGGCAAGCCATGAAACTGGTTGGTCCTAATTTCAGGAAAACATTCTGGGCCGGGTCAAATTGATTAAATTTGGAATTTTTCTTATTGTCTAAGGTTTAGGATTGTTACAGGGCAAGTATATAAGTAATTTTTTGCCCCCATACTTGTGGCATCTCATATTTGACATATTATATTGCAAGATCCTGGCTTTACAGTGCCCCCAAATGTAGCCAATTAATTGGTGAGATGGGTAAACAATTATCTTGTATTTTTTATTGATTTGATTGCGTGTTCTTATTTATTTCGTGTGCGTGGGTTCTCTGTATTATCTTGAATTGCTTAACAAGAATTGGGATCAATTCCCGAACAACTGGTATCAGAGCCTCGGTTCTAAGGTACTATGGTTTTAGCAGTCAAGATGGGCAACGACAAACAAAAGGTTGATAAGTTTGACGGATCGAATTATGGTTTCTGGTGGATGCAAATTGAGGATTTCTTATACGGTAAGGATCTATATAAGTCTCTAAAAGGAGTAAAGCCTGAAAGTACTAAGCAGGAGGATTGAGAGGTTTTGGATAGGAAAACCATGAGTGTTTTTAGGTCGACTCTGGTAAAGAGTATTGCTAAGAAAACCAAGAAGATGATGACCACCAAGGAGATTATTGATTTTCTGTCTGAGAAGTATAAGAAACCATGGCAACCAGCAAGGTTGACATGGTGCGAAAGTTATTCAACTTGAAGATGGCAGAAGAGGCATCAATATCAGACCACATCGATGATTATCAAGACATTCTTGACTCATTGAGTGTGGTGCAGATTACGTATGAGGATGAATTCCAATCATTAATATTGTTGGGTTATTTTCCAGAAAGCTAGAGCGAAACAATTACTGCGTTAAGTACTGCATCAGGGAAGAACCCATTGAATAGAGATGATGTCAAGAAATTGCTTATTGGCGAGGAAAATCGCCGTAAGAAATTGGGCATTGTCTCTACTTCAGGAAGGGCTTTAGCTACAACTAGTAGGGAGAAGTCGGTACAAAAAGAAAGTGGAAATCAGAATCTGGTAAAAATGTAGTCGATGGTGGGTCTAAATCTAAGGAAAATTCAAAGGGGAATCAGGATCCGATAAAGTGCTATAAATGTGGGGAGATCTAGCACTTCAAGAAGAATTGTCCCTTGATGGGGAACAAGGCAGTAAATGTGGCTACCAAGGATATAGAGGATGCATTGGTTTTTAGTGTTAGTAATTCACTAGAATCATGGGTGTTAGATTCAGGGGCATCATTCCATTCATGCGAACGTGCAAAGGAGATGGAAAATTATACTTCCTGAAATTTTGGAAAGGTCTATCCGGCGGAAGGGGGACCTTTACAGGTCAAGGGGAAGGGGATGTCAGAATTGAAACACCAAGCGGTTCGGCTTTGAAACTATATGGGGTAAGACATATTCCAGGTTTGAAAAAGAACATGTTATTAGTTGGGCAGCTGGATGAAGAAGGTTTTGAAGTGACCTTTGGCTGCAGGAACTAGGTTATTACTAAGGGGACCGAGGAGGTAGCTCAAGGTAATAAGGTGGGTACATTGTATATGGCTAGCAACACCAAGGATTGTATTTCTCTTACGGGTAATACGGATTTGTGGCATTGTCGATTGGGTCACATGAGTGAAAAAGGGATGAGGGTACTTTGTTCGAAGGGAAGACTACCGGACTTAAAGACAGTGGACGTGGGTATCTACGAGGACCGTGTCTTTGGAAAGCAAAGGAGGAATAATTTATCAAGGAAGGGTAGGACTTTGAGGGAACAGAAGTTGGAGTTAGTTCACACGGATTTGTGGGGGCCATTGAATGAACGGCCTCCGAAAAAAAATGTAATTTTTGTTTTATCTTTTGGATTTTGGAAATTTTGGGAGTCGCCACGCCATTTTTAAAGGAAAACATTGAGAAACCTATTTTTAAAGAGATTTTGAGTTCGGGGGTCTGGTTACGTGTTTGGGAAGAACTTGGGAGTTCACCCAACACGCCTCTTTCGAGACTTTCAATCAAACTTTGGACAATTATAATCATTCAAGATGTGTGTGCGAAATGTGTCAACAAGCAAGGCATGCAAATTTGGAATTTCATTGATAGTATAGAGACTGAATACAACTTGTGAGCCATGATAGGGGGCCACACCCTCTACATATGAAGACTTGTATAACAAGGCAGAAGGGCTGGAGACAGTCTGCTCAGGAAGCTTGAGTGTCGTCCGACACAGGACTTCCTCAGAGAGGGATGTCGGACGACAGGAAGCTTCCTGGTCAGATTGCCTCTTACAATACCAAAGCTGTTCTGGAATCTGGGACAAGATTATTTCAACCATGAAGGAACACTATTCAGGGTCTAAGCTCATTTTGGGGTTGATTGGAGTGAGCAAAGTCGAGATCGACTTTTAATGGTACGGATGTCACATGACATGGGACACCCGAGAATGTCCATGTTCATATGGAAAACCGCCTCCATCAATTTATTGCACCCAAATAGAACTTAGACTACCTAAGTAGTGGTAAATGAGCCAAAACTGCTTGAGCAAGCTTTGGGTTACAAAAAGGGGGATCATTTCTGATAGATCTGAAGTCCAAGAAAAGTTGTACAGCCTTCTGGGAACTCTATGTCGTATGACACAGGACCTCTTGAGAGTCCTGTGTCGTCCGACATGAGCAGCCTGTTTCAGTGCCCTTCAGTCAGATTGATTTCCCCTTGTTCCCAAAGCAAATCAAGTTACATTTATGAACTGAAAACAGTAGAATAGTAACGCTACGTGAGTATTATGGGAGGATCACATGGCTTTAATGGCCAAATGTGATGAATCACATATCTATGGCCATTTTCATGTAGCCATCACCTCCTAACTCTATGGAAACTAAACAAAGATTCAAACTTTAATGGTGCTAATGCCACCAAATGTCCAGATCTGAGGTGGGGAGAGGTGAATATAGAAGATCCACCCCTCCACCACCTTTATCATGCAAAATCCCAAATATTTCACATAATATCAAAGCAAGTAAGCATGCAAGATGATATATAGATGTATGCAAGAGGTGATCAGAGAAAGAAAGAGGGTTTAGTGGCTACCTATTGTAGTCCACAAGGTAAAGACACCAATAGTATGGTGCTTACCCCTTCAACACACCAACAAGGAAGGTTTTCTTTGGATCTTGGCTTGGGTATGTGTATGTATGAGGAGGGAGGTGAGTATGTGTATGAGAGAGAGAGGATGAGACTCTATTTTGACAGAGTTTCCCCCCTTACTAAGATCTCTCCCTCAAGTCCCCCTAAAATGATCAGCCATGCCTTGTATTTATAGGCAGGCTGATGGAAAGCTCCATGTCGTCCGACAGAGGGAGTTAAACCGCCTTAGTGTCATCCCATGTCGGACGACAGCGTACAACTTTTTGGCACAGTTGGGCCGAATGGATGGCAGGCCCAATGGGTTGAGTGGGCAATTGGATAATTGGACTCAAATTGCATTTTAGCAAGTATATGAGCCCAAAAATCAAGGAAAGTGGACCCAAAACATGAGTTCGGGTAAGGGTACTCACAACCATCACCGGTTATATTTCTGGGTGGTGCACCATATTACATGACCTTTATTGATGACTCTACAAGGAAGTTCTGGGTTTATTTCTTGAAACACAAATATGAGGAATTCGAGGTGTTTAAGAAGTGGAAGGCCTTGGTGGAGACGGAGACCAAACTCATGGTTAAAAACTTGAGGTCCGATAACAGTGGAGAGTATGTGGTCGGAGAGTTGAAGGAATTTTGTGTTGTGAATGGTATTCGCATGGTGAAAACTCCAGGTGGGACACCACAACGTAACGGGCTTTCAGAGAGGATGAACAGAACATTGAATGAACGGACCACGTCTATAAGATTGAAGTGTGGACTTCCGAAGATGTTTTGGGCAAATGCAGTTAACATATCGGCTTTCTTTATTAACATGGGACCATCAGTCCCTCTGGGGAATGGAATTCCAGAGGAGGCATGGAGTGGTAAGAAGGTAAATCTGTCATTTCTTCATGTATTTGGTTGTGTTTCATATGTTCATGTTAATTCTGCGAAGAGAACTACATTGGATGCTAAGTCTTTGAAATGTACTTTCATTGGGTATGACGGGGATGACTTCGGGTACAAATTTTGGGATGAACGAATCGGAAATTTATTTGTAGTTGGGATGTCATATTTAATGAGAAGCTTTAGTATAAAGACAGGAAGAGTGGAAGTGAATCTGATGGGATTAGTTCGGAACCCAAAGTTGTTGAACTAGAGGATATTTCTGGCTCGGATGGTGTTCATGTTGACCAAGATTAGGGAGTCATTGAGGATCAACCAAGTACTATAGGACTGGTTCTGCTGCGCATGTCGACAAGATTGCATGGGTCGCTTGATAGGTATTCTCCTTCAAATTTCTATTTTTTGTTAACAGATAGTGGTGATCCAAAAAGTTATGCGGAGGCTAGTCGTAGTGAGCTTAGGGACAAGTGGAAAGTTGCGATGGATGATAAGATGGGCTCATTAATAGCCAATGATACTTGTGAGTTAGTAAATCTTCCTTAGGGGAAACGGGTGCATAACATGTGGGTTTACAAAATCAAGGAGGAAGCAAATGGCAACATTCGTTACAAGGCAAGGTTATGGGTTTAGTAGCTTCAGAGAACTTGTTGTTAGAGAAGATAGGTGTAAAGACGGTCTTTCTTCATGGGAATTCGGAGGAGGTAATTTACATGGTATATCCACAGGGTTACTTGTCTAAGGGTAATGAATACTTGGTTTGTAGATTGAAGAAGCTTGTATGGTCTGAAACAAGCTTATCGACAGTGGTACAAAAAGTTCGATGGATTCATGTATGACATTCATTTTGTTAGATATGAGGCGGATCATTGTTGCTACTTCATAAGGTTTGACAACGGGTACATAATATTGCTTTTATATGTGGACGACATGTTAATAGCGAACTTTAGTGATAGAGAGGTAAACAAATTGAAGGGATAGTTGTTAGAATGCTTTGAGATGAAGGATTTGGGGGAGGCAAGTCAAATTTTAAGTAGCCACTTTAAGCTATCTAACAATGACTCGCCTAGGGACAAGGAGGAGCATGCTCAGATGGAGAAGACTCCGTATGCTTCGACAGTGGGGAGTCTAATGTATGTCATGATGTTTACAAGGCCAGATATTGCTCATGCGGCGGGAGTAGTCAGCTGGTTCACTGATAATCCATGAAAGCAACATTGGGAAGCGGTTAAATGGATCCTAAGGTACTTGAGGGGTACTACTATTATATCCTTATGTTTCGCAGGCAAGGGTGTGGAGTTAGCAGGTTATGTGGATGCAGATTTGGCATCAAGTGATCTTGATAGCAGGAAAAGTATTGCAGGTTATGTGTTTATATTTGGTGGTACGACAATTTCCTGGCCTTCTAAGTTGCTGATGGATGTGTCTTCACCCATCCAAAGGATATACTTCTAGACCTATTTTATACTCAAACTTGGGTTATTTGATGTGTTTTGAGTGTTTGTGTAAGTATAGGGACTGGAATGCAAAAGGACAGAAAATTAGGGACTAAAGCTGAAAAGAATTAGGGGGCGACCGCACCCCTCATTTGGAGTGGCCGCACCCTTTGTCCAGTAGGTAGTGAGCGATCGCGCGCTAGGAAGGGAGCGACTGCCCTGAAGTTACATCCTTTGAGGGCGACCGCACCCATTAAGGGAGCGCGACTGCACCCCTCCCGGATATAGACGGATCCGTGGTTGACTCTCCGGATTTGAACAGGATTTGGAGAGATTTCTTGGCTACAAATAAGGGACCTCCTCCCCTAGTATATAAACAAGCCTTAGAATAGGTTTTTATCATCTCATATCATACTCTAGGATTAATTGTTGAAGACAAGGATTTCAATCCAAGTTTTATTTATTTTGTTATTTTCTTTTATGGTCATTCGCGGCTAAATTCTTGGTTCGCGAATTTGGTGATTATCAATTGGATCTTTATACTAAGGTTTTAATTCTTCCTGTCTCTTTCTCATTCTTGTTCTTCTCAACATTCTTAACGATTGTTCATGACATCAATTGTATTGACCTAGCGAAATATTCTCTTTGATCTCTTGAATGTATTTGGGTATAAACCATTGCACTACCGTCGATGATTTACGCATCGACCATTGTTGAGTTGAATTGATTTAATTGATGACCTAGTGGAACTCAATTGAATCTAGGTTTTTCATGTTCTTATGATTTGTTTGAAGAACTAGCGGAAATCGATTGAATCTAAGTTCTTGTGTTCTTGTAGTTTAAATTGGATCTCTTGAACGTTTATCTTAATCTAGCGAAAGTTATAAACACGATAGAGAAATCATTATGGTTCTAATTTTTTTATTGAAATAGCAGAATATATGAACATTTTAATCCTATACTTTTGTGGACAAACCCTTAAATGAGATTGATCTATTTTATTCCTTTGTAAATAAAGTATAAAGTGATAATTATTATGATCCCCAATTCATGAATCCCTTGTTTTCTTGATATCTTTCTTGTTAATGAATTCTTACTTTCTTAGTTTAATCAATCAAATCAAATCAAAATCCCTTGGGTTTTTTTGCACTATTAAAATTCCTTCATCGGTTGCAGAAGGTTGTGACATAGTCGATTGCCGAAGAAGAATATGTTGCAGTGACTATGGAAAGCAAGGATATGGTATGGTTGCAGAGTTTCTTTAGTGAACTTGGAAAGGATCGGATTGATAATGTGCTCTACAGTGACAATCAGAGTGCTATTCATCTTACGAAGAATCTAGCGTTTCATTCTAAGATGAAGCACATTGAGTTGAGGTTTCATTATATTAGATACCTCTTGGAGCGGAAGATCTTAAAGCTTGAGAACATTCGAGGATCGGAGAACCCGGATGACATGTTGACAAAGGTTGTAAACCTTGATATGTTGAAGTTGAAGCTATGCATAGATTCAACTGGGCTTGGAAACTAGGAGAGGAGGCCGGCAATGCCATGATCAAGGTGAGCAACGAGCCACAAGGAACGAGTTGATGGGAACGGATAAGGTGCTTGATACAGTTGATCTCTCTAGGTGTGAAATTGTTAGGATAGAGTCCAATCGGGATAGTTGACTTAATAATAAGGAGGGAATAATATACGGGAGCCAAAAATAGGTTGGCACGGTAAGGGACAATTTGGGAAGTAAAACTATTTTTGTCTCAAAATAAATGTCAATTTATATTTTGGTCATTTTGATTAAATTTAGACAAGAATTTATTAGATTTTAATTAATGATTCTAAATATTTATATGTTATGCTATTAAAAATATTTTCAATGAAAAATATTACAATCTCCTGAATATAGTTAAAAATTTATAAATTTTTGTTAAATTCAATTAAGTTGATTAGAAAAAAAAATCATGTTTTATGTTTAGAAAAAATGTGTTTTTACAAAAACAAAAAAAAAGTGCAGCCATTATAAGTGTTAGTGTTTATGTTAAAAAACGCCAATGTTTAAAAGAGCTTTAATATGGACATTGAAATCTCTAAATAATGAACTGACACTTTTATATATTAAAAGTGTCGATCTGAATGGTAAAAAAAATTAATTTTAAACATTCAAACTAATACTTATACACAAATGAACTCGAACTTGTTAAGAATTTTGGTGTGAGAGATGATAAAGTGTCACTGTTAATAAGTGCTAAGAGTTTTAAAAAACGAGAGAAAGAAAAAGAAAAAGAAAAAGAAAGAGAAAGAGAAAGAAAAAGAAAGAGAAAGAAGTTTAATACTCCCTCCGTTCCGGCCGACTTAGGATTTTTTGAAATGGCACGGGGATTAAGAAAAAGGTAAATGTTGTGAGTGTAATTTAAAAATAGGAGAGAGAATGAGTGGAGGGAATAGTAAATTATAATGGTGTTGTGAGTATTAAAATAATGTAGGAGAGAGAATGAGTGGAGAGAATAGTGATTTAAGGTTTCCATTTTGGGCCGTCCTAAGTCGGGTGGGACGCCCAAAATGGCAAAAAGTCCTAAGTCGACAGGGACGGAGGGAGTATATTTTTCTTGCTAAGGTTGCTACTCAGGTTTTTTAGAAAGAAAGTGTACCGAAACGGAAGAGAAATTTTTTAAGATTTCTCTCTTGTACAATCCTCCCAAAAGTGGGAGAAATTGGAAAGAAATAAAATTTTATAAAACAAAATTTTTGATAAATCTATTTTATCCAAATATAATTTTCTCTTTATTTCATCAAGGGTACAAGTTTAATTCAACTTTTTTTCCTTCCCTTTTCTTTCTCAACTTAGAATCACTTCAAAAAAAAACATTGAATTTTCCTCTTCTTCCCTCCCTCCCTCCCTTTCCTTTCTCTCATTTAAAAACTCGGGAGCGGATGTGATGTAGTACAAAGATCAAGAGCCAAGTTGAGGTTGAAGTTCAAGGCCAAGACAGCTCCTTGACAAGAAATACATTTTCATAAAAGTTGCAGTAGTATTTGGGTTTTCGTTTTATTTTCGTACCGGATTATAATTATTATTATTTCTTTTTTATTATTTTTTAGGAATGAATAATCAATCAGGGTTATTTTTGTAATTAGGATTTTGTTTATTTGTTAGGATTATAGACTTCTTGGGTAATATAAATAGTTTGATAGGGTTTTTGTAATAGGAAGACTTTGATAAAAATTAATAAAATTGCATTCTTGCAAATTTGGATTTTATTCCTAAAGCCTTTGCTTTGTTAAACCCTAATATCTGAATTGGGTTAGGTAAATAATCTATTCGATAGATTATTGGTAGCATAATTGTATTCAGTTGCGTGCATAAGGATGACATGAAAGCACTTGAAAGTTTCAAGGAAAAAAGAGGATAGTTTCGAAGCATTAAACGATTATTTATTGAATATCCTTTACTTAGTAATTTTTATTAAATTCTAAATGACATGAATTCACTTAAATTGCCTTTATTAAAGAATAATTTTCTAAGTCATTAATAAATATTACATGGGAATTTTCCTCATCAAAACTCATTGTTCTTCATATATGTTTGCTAGTTAAGTTCGTTTAGTACAATAGTAATGAGACTTAAATAAAGAATAATTAGAGTTGCAGTGTTGTATATTGCGACAAAAAATGAGCCTTAAAAATGTAATAAAAGGTTAGCATTTGATTAAATACAATGATTAAGAAAGTGGTTGAAAAGTTATTTAATTTCTAAATTGTCCCTTAAAATATAAGCACATAATTATAATTCAAACTAGACATAAATATTTAAAATGACCAAACAAACTTTATATGGACATTACAATCAATTGAACTGATCTAATAAGGAATAATAGTCTCTAATAGACCCTTGAACGTCAAACTTATAATCAATTTGTTGTAAGAAGTTGTCTTACCAATTATTTTTCCCACGGTTTTTTTTTTTTTTTCAAAATAACAAAATGAGTGTTTATTCTAAAAAAATATAAAATGAGATATTTTATTAATAAATAATTTATATGTTAAAAAAGTGACTACACAATGTTAGGATTTGTTAGAATTGGAAAACCCTTCAATTGTTTATTCACAAACTCTTAATATATATACAAGAGAGAGTCCTATTCTAATAAGGAGAAGGAGTCCTATTCTAATAAGGAGAAGGAGTCCTATTCTAATAAGGAGAAGGAGTTTCCTTATTCTAATCATAATATAATATTTAGTTGCCTAATCTAAATACATGAGAATATTGACAAGGAATAATCTAGAGAAAGTCAACAAGTAACATTAGGAAACTAAGTAACATTAAGAAACTTTAGGAGGAGATTCCGTAATATCCTTAATACGCCCCCGCAAGATGGACGATCCTTGGAGAAGACCAATCTTGGAAATAAGAAGTTGGAAGCGTATGCGAGGCAGTGGCTTTGTAAGAATATCTGCGAGTTGATCCGAACCGGAAATGTGTTGTACTCGAAGAGAACCGGACTGAATTTGCTCACGAACAAAATGAAATGAGAGAGCCACGTGTTTCATGCGAGAGTGAAAAACCGGATGAGAAGAGTAGGTAGTGGCACCAAGGTTGTCACAGTAGATCACAGGTGTAGAAAGAGATGGAAAGCCAAGCTCAGTGAGTAAGTTCCCAACCCAAGTAAGTTCGGCTGCGGTGTCGGCGATAGCCCGGAATTCGGCTTCAGTAGTGGATCTAGCAAGAGAACGTTGTTTTCGGGAAGACCAAATGACCGGGTTCTTACCCAAGTAGACAAGTAAGCCAGAAGTGGATACGAAATCATCTTTGTCTCCGGCCCAATCGGCATCGCAGAATGCATGAAGGGAGGGGGGAGACTTTGCAAAAATCTGAAGACCAAGATGCATGGTGCCATGAAGGTAGCGTAGAAGACGCTTCAATGCAACCCAGTGAGAAGATTGTGGATTTTGCATGAATTGCGCAAGCTTGTTGACCGAGAAGGCGATGTCGGGACGAGTGAATGATAAGTACTGAAGTCCACCAACAATAGCACGGTATGAAGTGGGGTCAACAGCTGGAGTGGCAGTGGATCGAGTGAGTGGAGGAGATGTTACCATAGGAGTGGGAAGAGGCTTGCAGTCAATCATTTTGTGACGGGTGAGCAGGTCATGGATATATTTGGTTTGGGAGAGGAGAAGCCCGTGATGGTTAGGGACGACTTCAACACCCAAGAAGTAGGACAAGGGGCCAAGGTCCTTGAGGGAGAACCGGTTGGATAGGTTGGAGATGAATGTCTGAAGGTGAGAGGGGGAGGGGCCGGTGACAATGATATCATCAACATAGACAAGTAGGTAAATTGGGGATGGGGATTTGTTGAAGATAAACAGAGAGGGATCGGCTAAGGAGGGTTGGAAGCCATATGTGGTGAGGTAGGTTTTGAGTTCTTGAAACCATGCCCGGGGAGCTTGTTTGAGGCCATAGATTGCTTTTGACAAGCGACAAACAAAGGATGGGTTGGTGGAGTCCTCAAATCCGGGGGGTTGTGTCATAAAAACGGTTTCAGAGAGTGCCTTGAAGGAAGGCGTTGTTGACATCGAGTTGGCGAAGGGGCCAATGGTTGGTTGTGGCAAGGGATAGAAGTAGCCTGATGTGGCTGGTTTGACAACGGGGCTAAAGGTTTCGGTGTAATCGACACCGGGTTGTTGGTGAAAACCTTTGGCGACAAGCCGGGCCTTGTATTTCTAATGGTGTTGTCGGGGTTGTATTTGACGCGGAAGACCCACTTGCATCCGACAATGTTATGGGCTGATGTAGGAGGAACCAAGGACCAAGTGTTGTTGCGGGTTAGGGCTTGGAATTCTTCAATCATGGCATTGCGCCAATGAGGAATGGATAGGGCTTGTTTGGTGGTGGTGGGAAGACTAGTGGGAGATGTGAGGAGGGATAGGTTGGCATACTTGGGGTTGGGTTTGGTGATGCCATGGGAAAGTCTAGTGGTGATGGTGCGGGTGGGAGGTGGAGGGGGTGGTGGGTTGGGAGTGGGTGGTGTAGCATCAAGTTGAGTTGTTGTAGGGGGTTCATTTGGGGTGGGATTGGGAGAGGAATGAGTTGGGGAGGGGGGAGTGGGGGAGGCGGAGGGTTGGGGTTGGGGTTGGGGGAGTTGGGATGGAGGGGTAGTGTCTAAAATAGGGAGAAAAAGGGTGTGCCAGTGAGAGGGAGGAGGAGTGGGAGTAGTGGGGGATGATGTGGTGAGGGAGTTGTATGGGAAAGTGTTTTCAACAAAGCGGACATGTCGGGAGGTGTAGACACGATGGGAGGTAGGGTCAAGGCAGTAGTACGCGCTTTGTGTGGGTGAGTAACCAACGAAGATACAAGGGATGGATTTTGGGTCAAGTTTGTGGGTGGTGTATGGGCGGAGCCATGGGTAGCAAAGGCAACCAAAACTACGGAGTTTGGTGTAGTTTGGAGGAGCGGAAGAGGCGGAAGTAGGGGAATCATTGTTTAGGGTGGGGTGGGTAATCGGTTTATGAGGTAGGTGGCGGTGGTGAGAGCGTAGGGCCAAAGGGTGAGGGTAGGTTGGCGTACGGGAGAGAAGAGTGAGGCCGGTTTCAACAATGTGGCGGTGACGACGTTCGGCGTACCCGTTGTGTTCAGGAGTGTGAGGGGGTGTAGTGAGGTGGGTGATACCGTTTTGACCAAGAGTGGGTGTGAGTTTGAGGTATTCACCCCCATTGTCGGAGTAGACTTGAATGATGGGACGATTGAAGTATTTTTCGACTAAAGCTTTGAAACGGAGGAATGTATTGTAGGTGTCGGATTTATGTTTAAGGGGATAGAACCAAATATATTTGGTGTAGTGATCGACAAAAATAACATAGTATTTGAGGTTGTCTAGGGAGTGGATTGGAGAGGTCCATACATCCGAAAAGATGAGATCAAGGGGACCACGGGAGACGAGAGAGGAGGATGCAAACGGCAGCTTGTGGCTTTTGTTGACAAAACAGGAATTACATGGGGGTAAACTAGAGGAAATAGATAATCTGAACTTGCTACGTAATAGACTAAGAACGGGGGAAGAGGGATGTCCTAATCTATGATGCCACAACTGCGATGAGAGTGAGCTTGAGTGAGCTTGAATGAGCGGAGGGTGCCAAATGTAGACGCCATCCTCAAGGTGTCCATGGATAAGTGTTTGGCTCGTGGTTTGGTCCTTGATAAGAAAAGAGGAGTGGGAGAATTCAATGATGGCATTGTTGTCACGATAAAACTGAGATACGGACAGAATATTACGAGTAATAAGGGGGACATGTAAGATATTATTAAATTTGAGAAGAGAAGAGAATGTGGGGAAAGAGAAGGAACCTATATGAGAGATCGGAAGGGAAGAACCATCGCCGATGATGACGTCGTCACTGCCAATGTAGGGTGTGTATAGGGAAAGGTTGGAAAGATTGTTTGTGATGTGGTTGGTTGCACCACTATCGATGAGCCAAGAAGGAGGGGGAGAGGGGTTGGGATGGGTGGCGGTGTGGGCTTGGTGGTTAGGTTGTGGGTTTCGCTGTTGGTGATGGAAGGGGGGGATTTTGCGGGGTGGTATTTGGTGGTATGGTAAGAGATACGGTTGGTTGATGGGCGAGTTTGGGCGGTGAAGGCGGTGGTGGGGGTGGATGGGTGTACTAGAGGAGCGATGGTGGGATCTAAGGTTTTTGTGGGAGCCCTACGGGTGGGGCAATCTTGGCGAAACCAGTTTATGGCTGCCGGGTTATGGGTAGAGGTGGTGGTGGCCGGTTCATCGTCGATTTTAGCGACGGATTGGTGGGAAGCCTTTGGAATGATGGAGGAAGCTCCGACCATTGCGGGAGTGGGGGAGGCATCGAAATTAGAGGGTTTTGGGGGAGGGGGTTGAATCTTGCCGCTCTGATACCATGTTAGAATTGGAAAACCCTTCAATTGTTTATTCACAAACTCTTAATATATATACAAGAGAGAGTCCTATTCTAATAAGGAGAAGGAGTCCTATTCTAATAAGGAGAAGGAGTCCTATTCTAATAAGGAGAAGGAGTTTCCTTATTCTAATCATAATATAATATTTAGTTGCCTAATCTAAATACATGAGAATATTGACAAGGAATAATCTAGAGAAAGTCAACAAGTAACATTAGGAAACTAAGTAACATTAAGAAACTTTAGGAGGAGATTCTGTAATATCCTTAATAGGATTGAATGAAACCATTCGGTTAGAAATAACAAAATGAGTGTTTATTCTAAGTTTGCTGTAGTTTGGAGGTGATTTGAAGAGACGGAGATAAGGCGAGTCATTATTGAGTGTGGGGGTGGGAAGTCTATTGATACGATAGGTAGCAGTTGTGAGAGCATGCGACCAAAAATTAAGTGGGAGGTTCGCATGTGAGAGAAGAGAGAGAGCGGTTTCGATAAGATGGCGATGTCGCCTTTCTGCGAAGCCATTATGTTCAGGGGTGTGAGGAGGTGATGTGATATGAGAAATACCATTGTTAAGTAATGAAGGGGTGAGTTTGAGATATTCCCCACCGTTATCGGAAAAGACTTGAAGGATAGGTTTTGAGAAGTATTTTTCGACAAGAGTTCGAAATCGGTTGAAGGTGGTGAAAGTGTCGAATTTATTTTTGAGAGGATATAGCCACGTATATTTTGTGAAGTGGTCAACGAAGATAACATAGTATTTAAAGTTGTCGTAGGATTGTACGGGTGAAGTCCATACATCGAAAAAAATGAGTTCAAGAGGTGCATGTGATTGAAGAGACGAAGTGGCAAAAGGGAGTTTATGACTTTTATTAATATTGCAAGGATTACAAGCCGGAAATGAACCACTAGGAATAGAAAGAGAAAAACGTTTATTTAAAAGGAAAACAATAGGGGGGATGGGTGACCTAATCTATGATGCCATGAGCGAAGATTTGAGAAGGTGCTGAGATGAACTTGGGGAGGAGTGGGACGCCAAAGATAAACTCCCTGATCAATTGTTCCCTGAAGAAGGATCCGGTTTGTCGAGATGTCCTTAAAAAGAAAAGAGTGTTGTGAGAAAACAACAGTAGCATTATTATCCTTGCAGAATTGAGAGACAGAAAGAATGTTGCGAGAGATTAAGGGAACATGAAGAACATTATGAAATAAGAGAGGTGTGTAAGGAGCATGAAGAGAAAAAGTACCTATGTTGGAGATTGGAAGGGAGGATCCATCTCCGATGATGACATCATCACGGCCATCGTAGGGGTGGTGGAGAGAAAGCGTAGATAGGTCATTGGTAATGTGATTTGTGGCCCCGCTATCAACAAGCCATGGGGCTGGGAGAGATGAAGCAGTAGTAGCCGTGTGAGCTTGGAGAGAGGAGTGAGCTTGGGAAGTTCTTGGGGCACGGTTAGAAGATGGAGCGGGTGGAAAGTTGACACTGGGGTAATCTCTATTGAATTGTCGACATTGGGAAATCACATGACCCACATAGCGACAGTACTGAAATTTTCCCTTAAAAGGGGCGGGGTAAGTGGTTCTCGGCTGAGAAGGGGTGGGAAGGATGGGATGACTGGGAGAGTGTCGAGGGTTGGTGTGGTGAGGGTGGGCTTGGGCTACATGAGCCGTGACTGGGAATGGGAGGGAGGGGTTGTTTTGTTTGAGATTGAGTTCGTGGTGAATGAGTTTCTCATGTAAGGCTTCAAAGGAAATAGGGTTATCTCTTGCCCTAACAGAGTCAACAACGGGTTTATGGGTCTCGTAGTCAAGGCCTTTAAGAACTTTGACAATGACGTCCTCCGTATCCATGGGCTTGCCTAAAACAGCAAGTTTGTCTGTACAGGATTTAATGGCCTGCATACAGTCGGATACCGACATGGTGGATTTGATAATGGAGTCTAGGTGATCCTTGACTTAAAGGATATGGCCACGGGTGGGTCAGCATAGGTTGTCTTTAGGATATTCCAGGCTTCCCGTGAGGTCGTTGCTTGAAAAACAAGCGGGGCAATGGAGTTATCAAGAGTGCCAAGAATGAGGCGGTCTTGCCTATTCCATGTGACTGCGTCTGGGTTAGGAATGTCTTTGCCGTCGATTTTGAGGGTGACAGTGGGATGGGGATGAGTTTCATCTACGAACTTGAGAAGGTCAAGGTCGTAGAGGAGAGAAGTGATTTGAGAAGACCAAGATAGGTAGGTAAGAGGAGTGAGGGTCTTGCAGTTGGATAGATTCACTAGAATGATAGGGTTGTTGGGTTCGGCGGGGTTGGGGAGTGTGGTGGAGGACTGTGGTGCAGCCATGCCGAGAGAAAAAAAAATGGGGCAGCGGAGAGAAGGAGGGCAGTAGCAGCCGAGATTAGGAAGGGTTTTGGGAGTGATCACTCAGCTTTAATACCATGAAAGGAATTTGCAAAATATGATTTTTCTATTGATACTTGTGATATATTTATACAGATTTTTGAGAGAGTTCTATCTATATGATTTACACTATCTCCTAAACTAAACAAATAATTTGAATTTTAAATACAAGATATGCTGAAAATAATAACTGATAATTTACAAGATAATGATCATCAAATCAAGATGTAGGCGAATTTTGATGAGAAGATGAAGGCGGATTATATATGAGGAGATGCAGGAGGATTCTGAGGAGGATCCTTAGTTAGCATGCTCAATAGAATTCACTTAAATTGCCTTTATTAAAGAATAATTTTCTTAAGTCATTAATAAATATTACATGGGAATTTTCCTCATCACCACTCATTGTTCTTCATATATATTTGCTAGTTAAGGTCGTTTAGTACAATAGTAATGAGACTTAATAAAGAATAATTAGAGTTGCAGTGTTGTATATTGCGACAAAAAATGAGCCTTAAAAATGTAATAAATTTTGTTACTACTTCCATCCTAATAAAATGTTAGCATTTGTTTAAATACAATAATTAAGAAAGTGGTTGAAAAGTTATTTAATTTCTAAATTGCCCCTTAAAATATAAGCACATAATTATAATTCAAACTAGACAAATATTTAAAATGACCAAACAAACTTTATATGGACTTTACAATCAATTAAATTGATCTAAAAAGGAATAATAGTCTCTTATAGACCCTTGAACGTCAAACTTATAATCAATTTGTTGTAAGAAGTTGTCTTACCAATTATTTTTCCCACGGTTTTTTTTTTTTTTTTCAAAATAACAAAATGAGCATTTATTCTAAAAAATAAAAATTAAGATATTTTATTAATAAATAATTTATATGTTAAAAAAGTGACTACACAATGTTAGGATTGAATGAAACCATTCATTTAGAAAGCAATACTGAATAACGAATGAGTTAGAACTTTTTGAATATTTATTTTTTTCACATTTGAACACATATTTGCAAATCTAGAAATTTAAATATGATATCAAGAATATTTTTAATTAAATTTTAGGGTCAGTGCCCCATAAGATCCTATTTTTTAAATCTATGCTCAATAAGTTCCTTTTAAATGAGTGTATTAATTTTTTGTCATTTTGGACGAAAATACCCCCCCCCAAAAAAAAATGTTGTATTATATTTTTAAAAAAAAAATTAAAAAAAAATTAAATACAAAAAAAAATCAGAATATTGTATTATATTTCCAAAATATTGTATTATATTTTCAGAATGTTGTATTATATTTTCAAAAAAAAAAAAAACTTAAAAATCAGAATGTTGCATTATATTTTCAGAATGTTGTATTATATTCAGAATGTTGTATTATAGCGTTGTATTATATTTTCAAAAAAAAATTAGAATGTTGTATTATATTTTCAGAATGTTGTATTATATTTTCAGAATATTGTGAGGGCAAAATTGGAAGTTCACTTGTAAAAAGAACTTCCCGGTCATTTTAATACAATGAGGAACTTAGTGGAAAGTGATTTGTTCCAAAATGAACTTATGGGGCAAATTTCCTAAATTTTAATCCTTTAAATAAAAAAATAAACATTTAAATTGAAATAGAGTGACTAATTAATAGTTTTTTCAAAACAAGCTTGACCCATTTAATTAAAACCGGACTTGACTAAATGACAAGTTCCTTTTTCCATAAATATTTGAAGCTAATTAAGATGGTTTATTTGGAACACGATGAGGGTTTATGATCCGCAAATTAAACAAGAAAATTAAAATTGTCTTTTAAATAAATTAAAAAAGACAAAAATAAAGCGTTACAATTTGGAGAATATTTAAACGATATTCGAGACAAATGAGTTAATGAACAAACCAAAATTCAAAAGCCTCCTTAATAGCTCCTATCACTTCAACTCAATGCCAACTAAATTTAAATGAGTCAGTATTTTAATTGATGAACTAGCTAGAGTTATTACTCTTAAAGATTTGTACTTTTCATTTTTTTTTTTTACATAAAAAATAAAAAGTCTAAAATACTTTCTCCGTCCCACCTGAAAAGACATTAAAAATCTATTTTGGATGTCCCATTTGAAAAGACACAATCCCAGAATGAATTTTATTTCTTCTTTATTCATACTCACGATAACTATCAACTTACTATTTACTACTGCATTTTATCTTTACTACTTCACTTATCATACTTACAACACTTTACTTTATTCCCGTGCAATGCCCATTTTATTTTATGCCTTTTCGAATGGTGCAGAGAGAGTAAATGCTTATATTTTTATTTTTGATAAAGAATAAAAATGAATATTGTTATTAACAAAGGAATTACTACATCCATCCCATATTAAATGATCATTTTTATGTCCAAACGAGTGATCTTTTGAAATGTTTTCTTCCGAAAAGTTTGTCCCCTAAATGAATTTTTACAAAGAAAATTTCATATTTTATATATTTGTAAAACTAAAACTTTAAAAGTAAATAACAAGAATATTTATATAAAAAAAAATCTACTCAATTTTTTTTTCAGAATAGCCCTTAAATAAAAAATGATCATTCATTTTAAGGATTAATTGGATACTACACATATGCACTAGAAAGAATAAATATGAGTGTGCACTGTATATACTAGTACTAGTATCTATTAGTGTTGTACGTTGGTAGGTAATAGCTTGTGAGAATACAAAATGAGTTTTGGCACTATTTTAATTAGAAGAAGAGTTTTGATATTAACACCCTTTTGATGAGTTCCCCACCCCCTTATTAAGTACACCATCCCTATTTTATACCTTTACTAAATACACTCCCCTACTTTTTAAAGAGGAAGATGGAGGGAATTTTCTGATGAAGAGGGGGTAAAGAGGGTAAGGGTTGGGAAAGGTTTTCTAATCTGGATTTGGCCGGAGAATGTGGTGGCGGTTGGAGGCCGGGAAGGAGGAAGGGTGGGGGGTTTGGGTTTGTTAGGAAAGAAGGGATAAAGATGAAGAAGGGTATAGTATTGTATTTCGTATATATCAATGTCATTTTTTAATGTAATTGGAAGGGGTGAACTAGTGAGAAAAGAAAGAGGATGTTAATATCAAGACTTAGAAAAAAGAAAGAAAAGTAATGCACAAAAATATCTGCCTCGGTTCTTGCATGAATGACAATTTTCATGTTTAAGGAGCATTTAAAAAAAAAGTTAATCATTAAGTATTTTTAGTTGCATAAATACATAAATATCCTTAAAGATTTCACCATATGACACTATGATTGATTACAAGTGAGAATTATAATAATATGTTTGATGTAACTACTCAAAAAAAAAAACTATAGGGACATTTTCAAGGCCATAATGCATTTTGTCTACTATATTATGTGAGCCTTTCACTTTGATCGTTCTAGTTACTTATAAACATAAAAATTATTGCACTAATTTCTCTTCCCACCGCAACTACAGTAAATTATGTTGCATCAAGTGAAGGGGCATATGCCACATCACCACTCAACCTCCATACTCACAACCACCACCATCACACTATAGTCATCATGGCAATGGCAATACTGGTGGTGGTGGTAGTGGTCGTGAAGTGGGATATAGGAGGGTAGGGCTGAAAGTTGTGGTGGAAAGCAATGGACGTAATGGTGACAGTAATAGGTGGTGTTGGTGGGGTGGTGGTAGTCGGTGGAGGTGGGGCTGTGTCGATGGCAATGATAATGGTAATGGTGGTGACAGTGGTTGTGTGATGGTGGAAGTGGTGATGAAATAGTGGGGTGTTGATGGCAACAATAGTGGTAGTGGTGGTAGGGGTCGGGTGTAGTAGTAGTGACAGTGATGTTGATGAGCGAGGTAGTATATTTTAGGCAGGGTCGTAAAACGAATCGAATCTTTTTTATTCGATTCGGTATTCGAATTCGATATTCGGTATTAGTATTCGAAAAATTCGAATTTGAATTCAAATCTTTATTTTGATTCGATAAGTATTCGAATTCGAAAAATTTCTCACGATATTCGATTCGAGTATTGCGAATATTAATATACTATATATACATATGTATATGTATACATATACATATGTATATGTATACATATACATATGTATATGTATACATATACATATGTATATGTATATGTATACATATACATATACATAGGATGCCCGTTACAATGATTATGGATGGGAAAATGCACGCCAAGGCTCAGTACGATCCTCCAAGATACAATGAAGGTCTAACTTCAATTTTAAAAACCACTATCCCGGTCCTAAAATTGCGGATTAGAGCACAAATTACGCGATAGGGCACATATTTGAGACTAGGGTACCAGGTTTTTCAAAATACAATGTTTTTTGCAAACAAAAAAAGTACAACAGTTGTTAATGTGAAATTCAGGTGAACTTAAAGTAAATGAAAATGAAATTTAGCCTTCAATGAAGGATAAATATGCAGAATCTTGAAGATGAGTACTGCTTCCTAATAGAATAAAGGACGATAGACGAAGTTAATTCATACATGAAGAGAGAGAGAGAGAGAATTGATATGAATGACTCAAGTTTTATTATTACCATTGTATGAATATGTAGTATATACAACTTAGAAATCACTAATTAAGAAAATATATAATTACAAAAGGAGAAGGAATACTATTACAATAAGAAACTATAATAATAAGAAAACTATTACAATAAGAAAACATAATATATGATTGTGATTTGGTATATCTCTATCACTTCCCTCATCTTAATAGCCAACTTAGCCTCTCTTCCCAGCTCTATTTCAGCTATCAGACTACTCTACTTGTGTGCCGTTTTAACAAACTTTCCATTGTTCAAGCTCAGCACAGCTAAGAAGAAAAGAACTTGCATTTCTGTGCCCACCCCCTCCAAATTTCTGGAAAAATATATGGAATGGAATTGTCACTAAAATATGCAACGAACTTTGCCCTAGTTTGTTAGTGAGTAGTGACAGATATGAGTAACATACTTTTACATTTTTTATCAAATAATGCAACAAACTTCTTATTCTACTCACGGCGTACAAAAACTAGTGGATTGCCGACGTGGCACTGCCATCCATGTCAACGCCATGGAAATGACACGTCATCATTGAATGTGAATTTGATGATGTGGCACATGTGCTAGTGCCACGTAAGCAGCCTCATTAGTTTTTTGAGGCTATGTAAAAAAAATAGAAATTTGTTGCATTGATAACAAATGCAAAAGTATGTTTCTCATATCTGTCACGGGTACATTGCATTATATAAAAAATCAAAAATTGCGAAAGTACGTTGCAATATATATATCATCCCTTCAATTTAGGATGACATTCCCTGGTAATGTGGAGGAAAAGAGTTTCAAATAGAAAGGAATTTAACCTGTGATACTGATGTTGTATCTTCGATACCTAAACTTCTGAGGCTTATCTTCAGCATTTGGTCATTTTCAAGCTCGGGTACTCTGTATATGATAGCACCTATCCCCCTACAAACATCCAATCATGCTACATAATTAGTACTAGTAAAAGTAAAATAAAGATAATGTAATAGGAAATCTTTGCAAATATTAATGGAAGTAACAAAACTGTTGTCTATTAGTGTTGACAGAGCTTCGTAGTTCATGTAGACTTTCTGACAATCAAATTTGACACTCCCTCTGACCTATAACAAGTCGCATTTTCCTTTTTGGTCCGTCCCATGATAAGTGTTGTGTTTCTAAATAAGGAAATCGTCATAGTGATATTTTACCAAGGTACAAGCAATTTACGAAACAAGTAAAGCATGTTCCTTAAAAAGTTTGACAAGTCAACTGTGACACTTATTATATGGAGTGGGGAGTATCAGATAGATCTTAAAGTCTGAGGTTCCACCTTAAAACCAATTGGTGTCAATTCCCAATGTGGGATAATATCTCTAACACGCCCTCTCACATGTAGCCGGGCTTTGCCAAAGGCTTACAACGTGGACTTATTATTTGAACACACCGAGTTTCTCAACTCTCTTTCTTTCATTTCCTTTCTGCCTTTATTCTACTTCCTTTTATTTTATAAAAATCCTATTAAATAACGTGGGCCCATTAAAATTATTGGTGAGATATTAATTTTTTTTGCAGGAGGTAGTGATTTAGTTTTTGATTTAAAATTTATTCAATTTTAAATAATTATTTAACAATTTTGATTTTTATTGAAAAATAATTAGTTTAAATAATTATTATATTTCGAAATTATTTATAAAATTTTAATTTTTGATAAAAAATAATTAATTAAAATAATTGTTATATTTCAAAATTATTTATCACAATAAAAATATTATAAAAGTTATTAACTTTAAAAAAACTAATTTGGTACCTAATTTTTGATACCCATTGTTGGAGATGATTTTTTAGGACCATGAAAATAGTCTCCATGGGTGTCAAAATTTGGTTTTAGGACCCTTAGGACTAGGACTACCATTGGAGTTGCCCTTATGACTAAGCCCTTGGTTTTATCCTCATAATGCACTTCAAGGTCAGATTTTTCTTTGGATGACAAGTTAGACTTGGCATCCTCAAAAGACAAAGAATCATTGTTCCCATGCAACATGATTTCTTAAGAAGTGTTTATAGGTGGACCATAAAGAGACCAACGGTAACACAGTTTTATCCTCATAAAAATGGCAGCCCTATGCACAAAGCATCCCGTACAGCGAAGGTTTGGGAGGGTCCTGTAGATATCCCGAAAAATATCCAAAAATGGGTTTTTTGATGAATTTAGAGTCGACACCTATGTTTTTAAGGAAAACAAGAAAACCCTAAAAGCCTAATTCATACCAAAGATTCAAAGAAATGGGTTCAGGAGTTAGGTTACGAAACGGGAAGGTGTTAGGCACCCGCCCCGCCCGGCCTTATAGGCGGTCTCGCTAGGTGGTCGTGTGATGGTGATAGAATGTCGGATAGTAATTTATGATTAATTCTATTAGTTCAGAATAACCATAAATATTACCCTTTTGATGGTGATTGTATACTTTTAAGAAACAAATAAATAAAATAAGAGAAAGAGATGAAGTAGACTAAAGTAAATAATAAAAGAGATGAAGAAATACTATAGTATAGGGGTTTTGGGGAAGGGGATTGTTGTGGAAAAGAAATGAACCTAAGAGGTCCTTATTATAGGAAATGAGTGAGGAAAAGGTGGTAATCTCATCCAATCAAATGGGATCAATCCTTTTGACTCCCTTTGCACCAATAGGGAAGATAAATAATAATAAATACTCCCTCCGTCCCATTAATAACTCCACCTTTTGCCATTTTGGGCGTCCCATTTAAAGCTTCACCTTTCCTTTTTGGGACATTTTATATTATTACTTTAATATGTGGGGCCCACTTAAAACAACACTAACAACATATCCCTTAATTAAACACCCCCTAACACAAAACTAATTAAAACCCAAAACTAATTCCTTTCTTTTTTTTTTTTTTATCACAGATAAGGATCAAACTTATCCACATTCTTCGCTACCGAAAACCTACTCTCTCTCCTCACTTTCTCTATCCTTGAACCAAGCGGTTGTTCTTCACTTCGTCCAAACCCTAGTTTCTCTCTCTCGAGTTCACGCCGGCGATTACCAATAATTAACCCTCTAATGTTAGGTTTTCTCTCTCGATTGTTCCCCTTTCTTCATGGATTCTAATTTTCCCAACAAATTCGAAGTTGAATCAGCCATGGTGACGAACGATACGTCAATCGTCGCCGGTGATTCATCAAACTTCACCCCTTTTTCGTCTATTAATGACAAATCTCAGGTTGGAGAAGCCATTTCTTTTGAGGAAACACGAGAATATCGAAATATCTTCGGGGAATTGTTGACTGGACAATATCTGAAAGGTCTTCCGTTGTCTGTGTTTGACGAGCCATGGTGGTCTCTGTCCGAACAACTTGACGCCATTACAGCCCAAAATGGTCCATCTCCCTACTTTTGATTTAGAGAGGATAACACTGTCTACGAATGGACTCCACCCACGGTTAAACCATCTAAGTCCCACTTTGAGCGAAAGGTTGAAGAGCACAGAAATGACTTGCTAATGTTGGGTTTGCACTTTTCGGCTATACAACGATGGCTCAAGGAACAGGTTTATGTATTCTTTCTTAATCTCTAGTCTCTGTTCTTCTCTTTTGTTCACTACATTTTTGAGAGTTGGATGAAAGGTAGCTGTGAAATGATGAGTATGGCTTCTTGAAGAAATTTTTGTGATTGTTTGTTTCAACTGCTCACTAAAATGAATTTGCTGATAAGAACTTTTTCTATGTGCAATGATAAAAACTTTTGCTATTTTGAGCACTTTTTTACACACTGTCTTGGCTGAAATTGTAGTCTGGGACAGGTTTATGTGTTGAGATTGGTATTGTGTGCTTAAGTGAAGTTTGAATTGGTGAGATGCTATGTGAATGAATTTGTGTGCAGCCTTTCTATGATGATTCAATTCTGAGAATGAATAAACATTAAGGTTTAAGCTTCATTGACAGTCAAAAACTACTCTATGATGACACTTTTCTGAGAGTAGAATGTTGTTTACATACCATTACAAAAAGCTGTCTTATGTGGCTGACCCTTCAAAAACTACTCTATGATGAGTCTTTTCTGAGAGTAGAAATGTTGTTTACATACCATTACCCAAAGACAAGTGCACAAATTCCATCTCATGCATCATGCCTTCAAACCTTGCTCCATGACCCGCTTGTTGTAAGTACCGAATGCAACACTTCACTAGGTCATTATTAACTGATAAGTCTCTTGGAAGCTATCCATTTCTTTCCAAAGCATCTTTTCCCAGATGTTGTAAGCTATAGTTGTTATCACCCCTCACATTCATAATTTGTCTCATTGTTGATTGCAATGTGAGAAACAACTTGTTCAGTTTATAAGCTGTTAAATTTTCAAATGATTCTAGCACTCCATTCACCAATTCATCCACTGTCTCGGCTTGAATGGTATTTCTCATTGCATCCAATGAGTTGAACCAACCTAAGTCATTGATGTTTGTGTCCGGTGAATTTGGTGGCTGAAATTGTAGCTGTATGTTAAAGTCATCCTCACTTGCTGCTGCTCTAAAATCTACATCATTGTTGTTGATATGTGGTGGTGCATTATCCCACTGAATAATAATGTCTTTGCTGGCTGTTGAAGGCCATTTTTCCTTGATTGCCGAAAGAACCTGAAGCATAAATAACACACATAAGAGTTTATTGGGGGAAAAATATGTTACACATCTATAAAATGGCAGAAATCTTACTTTGGTTATGAGCATATTTTGGTCACTTCTTTATTGATTGATTCCAATGCCTTTGTTATCATTGTACCTACTGCTCTATTTCTGTTGTTTCTCTTTGCTGGCTCCTTTTTTGTAAATGGCCACATGCCAATTTTTCCATTAAAGCTTAAATTTTCTTCTCCATCAACAATTGGCCTTGAAACGGCACAAAGAAACATCACTTTTGTGATGAATCTTTTGCTTTGACATGTCCTATGTGGCTCTTCTTCACCTTGACAAATGTAATACCTTTCATTTGTTTTGGTTATGTAAAACCACTTCTCATCTAAATGTATAATATGATTCATGGGCTTGAAACTGACTATGTTTGCTGCTGCATTAAATGAGAGAGATTCAAGGCAAAAACTGAGTCTTGCTAAACAGTTTGTAAAAGTTAAACCTGGCTTGATTGCATTTGTGTGATCCCTGATCACCCTCTTTTTTCCATCTCCCAACTGTTGATTTACTGACTCCTAAACCTTGACTAAGGTTTCTAATTGTTCCTCTTTTACGAAACTCAATGCCTTTCATTTTTTCTTCATCAAATTTCACTCTTTTAGTCCTTAATGTACCTTTCTTTTTTGAATTTAAATTGATAGGTATTCCTTGGGCCCGTTGATCCTGGACCTTCCTCCAATATTTGAAGATAGTTCTTCTGCTGACCCCATATTTTGTTGCAGCCACACGTATGTATCCTCTAGGAAGCTTTCCCTCCACCAAACCTTCAATCAAGAATTGTCCCAGCAAGTTGGCTTGATTTTGAGTTAAATTTGGCTTGGATAACAAGTTGCAGTCTGATGATGAAGCCATGTTGAATGTTGTTTTGAAGAGCACTGAAGGCTGATGGAACTGTTCAGACCAAGCATTTGTTGAAGACTGTTGTTGTTGTGGCTGTATTTTGTAAATGGGATGACAACTCTTTTTTTTTTTTGAATTTAAAAAACCTTCTCCTGTAATGGTTCCCTCAAAAAAAAGTTGGAGGGAAATTATTTTGGAGGGAATGACGTGGATTGTGATCCTTGTAATAATTCTAAGTTAGTACTGCTCACTAAAATGTAGAAACTGTTTGTTTTTTGAATTTTGGAGGGAATGATTAGATTTTAAAATTCCATCTGTGCCTTTTCTTAAACTTCATTAACATTTCTCTCTCATATTATTTTTTAATATAAATATTACTTCCTTAATTCTTGTGCCATGGCTAAAAGGGTGAACTAAATAATGGGACGGAGGGAGTATATAATAAAAAAGTAGAAATATAGGATTGGGGAGTTACAAAATAATAGGAGGGAAAAAGAGGGAAATCGGTTCTATTGAAAGTGAAGGGCGCGCACCTTCCGCTTGTGGCCTCAAGGGCGCACGGGGCAAGGGACCCCTACGGAAGGCGCCCGAGTCCGGAGGAAAGTAAAAAATACAGAAAAAACATAAAGGATAATTGTGTTATTTAGTCAAGTCCAAAACTAACAGAATCAACCATGAACTTAATGACAGATAACGAGTACTAACAAAATAAGCAAAAAGGGACAAGAGTATGCAATCGAGACATGAGAGATACAAGGTGGGGTGTCTACAGGTCCCCACCTCAAGGGTGAAATGTAGATAAACCTTACCATGCATAAAGGCAAAAGGCTATTTTCAGGACTTCAACCCGTGACCTCAAGGTCACACGGCAACAACTTGACTAGTACGCTAAGGCTCCCCTTCAACACAATTTTATACTCGTCGTCAATCTTAGTAATGTATTCCAGATCCACGATAATGGTACTGAATTCATCAATATAAGATTGAAAGGGAGTACCTTTACTCATGCACAACATATATCAGTGTAGTGTTCTTTAGTGGCGGAGCGGAGCCAGGATTCTTTTAAGAGGGGGGAAGATTAATTTCACAAATTGCACTAATTAATAGGGGTGGAAATGGTTCGGTTTAGCTCGGTTTGGACAAATTTAAAAGTCAAACCGCTAGCATCGGTTTGGAGAAATTTCAAACTGAGCTAAACCATAAAAAAATTCAGACCGAGCTAAACCAAACCGCTATGGTTCGGTTTGGTTCGGTCTAAACCGCGGATTGATTTTGCGGTTCAGACCACAGTCCAAACCGCGATCTAGACCACGGTCCAAACCGCATTTCAAACCATATTCTTTTTTTGATAACCATTTTATGACTAATAAATATAAATTATTTAAAAATAAGTACTTCAAATAAATACAAAGGTAACTTGTAGCAATACCATGTCATGGGTGAGTATCAGACTACCAAAATTAGAAAGTGAAAACCAAGTTATGTTGAGGCTTGTAAAAATGAAAATAGGCCAAACGAATAATCCATGAGAGGTAGTAAAAATAGGAATGCTTCTCAAATCAGCTTGAATGTTTACACTTTTGGGGACCTGATACTTGGATCAAATCTTCGTAGCTGATCCCAGATAACATAAGTCAATATTGTGTTGAGGTTAAGGAAGCATATTAATGCCAATTTGGGGTATGATCAAGAACACTTTTAGTCATGAAAATTTCGAAATAAAAAAAGAAGAGCAGGAGAAAACTTCGGTTTATGGCTCGGTTTCACGATTCAGTTTAATGGCTCAGTTTCACGGTTTCAAAACGTGGTTCGGTTTGGTTTGGTTCGGTTCGGGAGTGCCAAACCCCAAGCTGAGCTGAACCACATGGTCTGTTAATTTCTCAAACCGAGCTAAACCACTTATGTCTAAAAACCGAACCAAACCACACGATTTAGCTCGGTTCGACTCCAAACCGCGATTTGAACCGAACCGCTTCCACCCCTACTAATTAATGGGGGCAAACATTATTTATAATGTATGTTTTCGTGATATAACAAAAATTGCACTACAAATAACTTTCTGCATTTTAAAATTAAATGGTGGCAATTGCCCCCCTATGCAAGGCTAATACCTCAGCCACTTTCAAGGTGGAGATTGTTGGCGAGACTCTTGGCCATATATAAAGACTCCAGCTTAAATTTCAGACAATACCCTTTCATTAAACTCATCTGGTTATATGATCCGGTTATATGGTGGAAGATTCTTGGATTACCCCTAAGCGCCTTCTTTAATTTGTTCTGTGTGAGAATGACCGTTATCTCGAATTTCCAAATAGAAAAGCTAATCTCTCCATCGAACTTCTCTGTGTCGAACTTGAACCAAAACTCTAAATACCACTTGTCACGAAATTTAGAGCTTAATTGCAGACTAACAACCTAGTAGAAAATAAATCGAGCAAGAAAAAACTGTAAAAGAGAGACAAGGATTTAACGTGGTTTGGTCAATGTTGTGTACGTCCATGGATGACACGAGCAAAATAATTCACTTATAATGGATATGAGTACAATCGAACCCTCAAGGGGCATACGCTCAACGAGGAAGAAAAAATGCCCCTTCACTTCACACTCGCTCTTTCCTCAATCAAGACCCTCTTCCTTTGATTTTAGTAGAAAATTGGTATCGCTCTTTTGGAACTTCCGAATCTTTAGTCTCTGAGTGATCATGTTCATTGAGTTTTGTCAAAAAATTGGCACTCTGCCCCCTATATCTATTTGATATGCTTTTCAGTCCATTGCTTCTTTCGGTTATAATTTGAGCTTATAATGGATATGAGTACAATCGAACCCTCAAGAGGCATACGCTCAACGAGGAAGAAAAAATGCCCCTTCACTTCACACTCGCTCTTTCCTCAATCGAGACCCTCTTCCTTTGATTTTAGTAGAAAACTGGTCTCGCTCTTTTGGAACTTCCGAATCTTTAGTCTCTGAGTGATCATGTTCATTGAGTTTTGTCAAAAAATTGGCACTCTGCCCCCTATATCTATTTGATATGCTTTTCAGTCCATTGCTTCTTTCAGTTATAATTTGAGCTTATATCATGTTTTCACCCTCAACAAATGGCAAGTGTTGGGTAGCATGCTAACTTAATGGCCTAATTGTTAACGACATTAGGCTCAAGTTCCACCGACTTGAAGAAATTGTGTACTTAAACAAACCACGTGCAAATTCATAACATAGGGACAAATGGCAGAGAAATAAAAAGCAAGGGAAGTAATGGTGTATTTAGCCCTTAAATTTTCTATTGATCTCCCTTATGATCCCTAAATTTCATTGAGAGTCCTTGGAGGTAGAATTATATTTACCCAAGTAAACACATTTGTTCAGTTACTAACTTGCCAATAAAGGACGGGATGTTTTTTTGGACCTCTTCTAGAAACATTAGTAAACATCGTCAAATTTTCTAAGTTCCCCTTTCCTATTATGATCCCTAGATTGCATTTAGCGTATTCATCCTCATCAACGGCATTGTTAAATTTCTTAAACGCTAAATAGGATGGGATTTGGTTCGGACCTCTCCTAGAAACATTAGTAAATGGTAGTTACACAAAAAAAAGGATAGATTTTTAATTTCTAATTTTGATGGGGAAAAGTAGTTACACAAAAAAAAGGATAGATTTTTAATTTCTAATTTTGATGGGGAAAAGTAATTGACCCAGGGAAATCTTTCAAACGTATATAAACCTAAACACTTAATATGAAAAGCAATTAAGGTCCAAAGTTAGGGTTTTATAACTATTATGCTAGAATTTTTCAATATTTCAGTTTCATTGATTTTGGGTCCAGGGTTCCAATATGTCATCAATGTAGGGTTTTATAACGATGATGCTAGAATTTTCCGTGAGGTGTAAAAAAACCATGCACGTGCCTTGCTTTTGGCCACTTTTAAGAGTGCAATGTCCAAATTACCTTGTTTCATCTAATATAGAATGGAAATTTAAATTAATGAAAGAAGAGAAGGATAGATGACCTCATTTGTCACTACTCCACTCCCCAAAGCCTAACATGCCATCGTCTGCAGCTCCACCATCTAACCCAAACCTAACAAATTCATATCACTCACTTCACACTTCCTAATTTTTCCTCTTTTTCTCACACCTCCCTCTGAAACAATTTCTCTCTCTCTACTCCGCCAGCAGTCTCTCCGACCAAGTTCTCTCCTCCACTAGAGTCCTCCATTAATGTGCATGCTTCTGTCTACCTCGAATTATATCCCACAACACACAACTCATTCCCATGCCACGAAAACCTTCTCGTTGTATCCTCTCAAATCCATCACTCCCAGCTCTCTAAATTCCCCTCTTTATTCAGGTTATTTTCAATCAATCGAAGACTCTCTAGCGGTCTTCCTCGCCAATTACCAACAATTATATTTTGGGCATTGTCCGAATTCAGTCCCAGCATCTGTGATTTACCATCAAAACCGTGGATGAAAACAAAGTTAGGAGTGACGGATTAGTTAGAGGGTTGTTGAGATCAAGAGATGGGTAGACAGGTTAGTGAAGAAGGGGTTGTTGGTAAGGTTGTTGAGTGCCTTGAATGCTTGGGTAAGAAGGTGTGTTGGCAGGAGAATGAGAGAGAACAGAAAGGGCAGCGTTGAGTCGGGAAAAGCCACCGTTGGAACTGCAAAGATGGCATTGGGGTTTCTATGTGGAATAATCTCCTCCACACAAGTAAAAATTAAGAGGAAGTAAACTGAAAATATGATAATGCAGAAAGGGGCTTTTGAGTTGAAGTTGAAACTCTAGGGGCAAAATTAACAACCAAACTAGATAAAGAGAATGAAGCCCAAACATGAGTTGCATGTGGATGACATAAGTCAACTTAATTGGTTTTTTCTAACATAACCATTAAGAATTCAATATTGATGATTTGAAACCCTAGACCGCATATTGATGAAATTATAATATAGGACCCTTGTGTGAATTGACCCTTAACTTTGGATCATATTTTGTCATTTGCCCTAAAAATGTGATATCGGTTATATGTCACGCGTAAATGTTTTTAAAGACCTAATGTTTTTTCCTCCATTTTACCTTGCATTGACTATCACTTTTACTATTGCAGTTTTTTTAACTTTAATCACTACCAGATTTTCACTTTCTATTTGAAGCCGCAAAACTTAACGCCGCTAAATTTACTTAACGGCTGAGTTGATGTGGCAAGCCACATGGACAAAAACAAACTTGTCCAAAAAAATAATCTACATCCCCACCTTCTCTGAATCCTACTATCAACTCACCATCATTCCCTTCATCACTTGCCAGCTCTCCCTCCGCTTTACACCTTTCAATCAAACATCGATACAGAAACCTACTTCCTCACTTCATACATCCACTGTAACCGTCCTTAAAATCTTTCCTAACTGACCTACAAATCTTCGACCTCACTACATCACCACTGGCAGCCCATCATCATTCCACCACATCACACATCAACGTAGTCGCCACCCCTTCCTGTAGCTAGCCTGTGTCACAACCCACTATGGGGTTTTCTTCTCTGGTTATAATGACATTGGTTGCATCCCCTTCGGCTTCCTCCAGAAACTCAGCTTCATGCACCTCCCTATCTTAAATGACTTTGATTCTAAAGTTGGTTTACCCAATTTCCTAAATTGGAGTTTCCAAGATTGCCTTTTGGTGCTCTTTCAAAGCTCTTGTGCCTAATAAAGTTCAAAAGATGATGAATATGATATTATATTATATGATCACGGAGAAATTGTGACTGTTGAAAATGATCGAAAAAATGGATTAAAGAAGTGAATGAAAAAAAAGTCATCAATGTGGCTTTATCAGCTAAATGATAATGTGGATTGCCACATCAGCTCCACCATTAAGAAAACATAACAGTGCTAAGTTGTTAGGTTAGAGATGAAAGAGAAAATCAAAAAAGTACAGTCAAATAAATAAATGCACTTGCAACACAAACCAAAGCACAATATATGAAAATAATGTTAAGACCTTCTCTAAGAAGTGACTACAACCATTGATAAAAATGGACAAGCACATCTGATGATAAAGTTCAACCCTCTTAGCTAATGTACCGTATGCAAGAAATTCAGAGAGAATATACAACTTAAAAATATAATTGCACATATGGAGAACAATGGAAGTAACTTTTTAGCTTTTGGCAATAATATCAAATAGTGGAGAGCATAAAAGTTGTGCAAAAGGTAATCCTGTCCACTAAAATAATCAAAGACTGCTCAATTTTATGCCTAACCAAGTAAACAACACATCCGGTGCAACCTGCACCTGCTATATTAGTATCTAAGTGTGAAAAGATGCATAGGCATACAAGCAACGCGAGTGAACCTATATCCAATATACTGACAATCAGAAGCACGGATCATGACAGATAAACAGGAAAGCACAACATAAATGACATGTGCTGCATCTTTTCCTAACTCATTTCCCCTTTTACCATATTTTGCTTTTGGTGGAGGGGTGGGGGTAGTGAAGGATGTGATGCACCCTAAGATTCAAATTGAAAAGAACGATAATTTAAGCAAGCCCATAGAAGCCTTCTTCAAACACACAAGAGAAGATGAAATACAACAAACCTCAAGTTCTGGTCACGGCTTTTATTAGCTAACTGGTGTCCAAGCTCACTCCTCAGTTCAGAAACAGAATCTGCATTAACAGCCTGCAGGTATAAACAAGAAAAATGAAATCCCTTAGCTATTGTATGATAAAAGCAAGAAGATTATATTAGTGAAACCAAATTCAAGGAATTCGGTTCACATGATGTAATCAGCTATGCAAGAACAAAGACTCCATAATTGAAATCTTATGAGGTAACTAGGAAGGCAAAAACCATATTTTTGTCACTGAACTTTAGCTTTTTTCAAAATGTTCTCATTAAACTATTATTTTTCAGAATGTTCTCACTGAACTTCTACATTTTTCAAAATATGCTCACTCTGTTGTCAAATTCGCTAAAAAATTTAACAAAATTGAACCAAATGGCCTCACATGACTAATTTCGTTAAATACAATCAAGCGTAAATGGTTTTTTGGGGGAATTAATTTGTAATATTTCCTATAAACTATGTGCTTATGGCATTTTACATTAATTAATTTGTAGTCTTTATCATATATGTCAACAACGTTAATATATTGGTTGGAAAAAACTTAATAAACATTAGTCACGTGACCAAATTTCTTTAGGTTTTTAGCAAATTTGTTAACAGAGTGAGCACATTTTGAAATTTTGAAAGTTTAGTGAGAACATTTTGAAATATATTAGTTCGATGAGAATATTTTGGAAAAAGCTAAAGTTTAGTGACTAAAATATAGTTTTTGCCAACTAGGAAAATACATACATAACAAACATATTGATCGAAACAGATGAACATATACATAAATGCCGCTGCTTTATCTTTTTCATTTTTCCCTGTTACGGGCTTCATTTCACAGTACGTAGATGGCAAAAACCATATTTGGGTCACTAAATAAACACTGTTTTTCAAATGTACTCATTAAAGAAAATTGTTTTTCAATGTCCTCATCCAACAACCATTTTTTGCAATGTCCTCGCTTTTTTAACAGAACCGTCAAATTTTTAAAGGGTTGTAGTCACGTGCCATCACGTGATTAACAATCATTGAATAATTAACGATACCAGTTATACTTAACGAAATAAATTACAGAAAAATGAAATGAAACAAAAACCAAATTGTCAGACCCACCTCCCAACCCATGCTTTCCACTTCCCCCTCCCCACCGCTCCTTCCATCTTTCCATCTTCACCTTCTCTCCTCCATTAATTCCGGCAGGCATTTCCTCCCTCTCCTCTATTAATTCCGACTCCCTTCTCTCCCTCTCCTCCATGTAAAAGAAGAAGAAAACCTCCTACCACATCCCTTCAGTTTAGATTAACCCACCAAAACATCACCACCAACCATGTTTGAATCTGGAAAAGAAATTGTTTGATTTGATGTGAAGCTTAAACCCACCAAAACACCGCCCCTCCATCTCCTTCACTCCGGAAACCCCAACCCTTTCCCTCACCACCTCAAGTTCATATATTTCCAAAAACCCGCAAAACAAAATCCCCCAAAAAATGAAAAAAAGAAACAGATCTGAAGCTTTTCTCTTGCACCCAGAAAAAGCTATGTCAAGCATTTCAACCTAGAAAAAGCTTTCTACAACCCAAACGAAGAAAGAGAAAGGGTGTATATCAAGCATGAACACTGAGCCAAACTATAAGTGCTACAATTGTATGAATTAGTGACCCATCTCCTCCGTTCCCTTGAACACCGCCGGTTGTCGATGCAAGATCCATTTTTGTACCTCAAACAGAAATCAATTACCTCATTTGAACCAAATTATTAGTGCTACCAACCACTAAAATCATTTGAACCAAAATTAATTACCTCAAGATTTTAGTTTCTCCCGAAATTGGTTAATTGTTCCTCAAACCGAAATCAAAGAAGTCCTAAACACAATTTTCAAATAAAAACATAAATTCTGAATTTGGGTTTAGGGTTCAGAACTTTTTTTACAGGAATACATTCAGAACTTGAAGAGCCTAAATTACATCATCAATGATGTCGGCTAGAAGATGGATAGGAGGTATGCCGGAGTGAGGGAGAGGGAAGCCGGAAGGGGCAGAGTGTTGGGAAGAGAGAGGGAGCAGGGAGGAAGATGAATTGGGGGGGGGGCAGAGGAAAAAGAAGTTTGGCATGACCGGTGGAAATGGGGGAGGAAACAGTTTCTGGGTTTAAAGAAATTATTGGTCTGGTGGATTTATTTTTTTGTTTTGGTTAAGGGTAACAGGGAGAGATGTATGGATAGATTATCATTTGAGTTTTTAAAACTATCACGTGCACCTCACATGGTCCATTTGTTTTTTTAGATATTTCCCCTAAAAATGATTGTTAATTTTGTTAACAAAAAATGATGGAGAAGGTAACTTATAATGATTTATAATGATGGTTAGTCACGTGACGGCACATGCTCAGCTCTCGTTAAAAATTGATGGCTCCGTCGACGGGGTGAGAACATTGCAACAAAAAAAAAATTGTACTTGAATGATGACATTCCAAAAAAGAAAACTTCAATGATCACGTAAAAAATATATGTTCTTTAGTGACCAAAACATGAGTTTTGCCTACGTAGATTGTGAGAGACAGGTAGATTATTCAAACCAATGGCGTATCTTTAGCCATAAGGAATTGTAGAAATGTGGAAAAAGTGCATACCACCCCCAGAAATGTGGAAAGGACATAACGCTGAATCATTTTAGGATGGACAGATAAATGCAAAAATCAGCCAACTTATTCTGAAGGCAGTAGAAATAAACTTGATGTGAAATTTACCAGGCAATGTCCAAATGCTCCACCACCAAGCGCTAGTTCATAAGACTGGTCAAGAACCTCACTTATCAAAGTCTGCTTATTTGATAAGCTTAGCATGCCTTGACTGATGACAGAATTAAGATCCAAAGAGAGTAACTGCAAAACTTCTGATATTAGTTAAAGTTGAATCCATAAAGATAACATAAAGTGGAACGGAAGGGGAAATGGATTAATAAGGAGCGCCTTAAAATTAACAAGGTTCAGAAGATGCCATTATTGAATATAGATTCCACTAGCTAATACTCGTGATTCAATATTTTTGGCAAGTTTTGAGTTTTTTTAAATGAAAGAATGATGCACCCATTATAGGGGACATGGAACTTGTTAAGGGAGAATGCCCACAAAGAAAGAATGAGTGGAAACACAACAAAGTCCCACCAGTGCTAAGTAACCAAACATCTAAGGTGCACAGAGAGGTGTCAATAATGTCTATCATGCTTTAACAACCGCCCTCATCTACGACCCGCTCTAGCACGTGAAGGGCATAAACCAAGGCACACCACAAGGTGCTTCACAAACTCAAAATATTTTGACTTAAGCACTAGCCATAATGAGGAAAACAAGTGCAAACGGGACATGCAAGACCTTGTAAATTAGAGTTCTAAAAAGTGCAATGATAGCATGTCAAATTTTATTGACTCAAGAATGTGTTTGTGACAATGTAGCAACTCTAATGTCTTTATGTTTGAATATCAATTCTATTAAGCACCGTTTTTTAGTACCAAATCAAATACTTGCTGCAGAAACCCAGACCATATTTCACCTTGGACTAAGATTCTTAAGATGTCAAATCATAATGATCAGCAAGCTAGTGACCCTGAATATTGAACTCATAACATTTACTCAATTCTAGACCACTTTATTCTCATTGTTAGTAGTTAGCTTAAAATATAAAATTATATCAAGATGAGCAAGGCCTCTGAGTGTTTGCTCTAAACTATCTTAAGTCACATAATACCATTTGGCATAGAGCCTTACATCTGTAACCACACACACACACACACACACACACACAGCATGAGTACATGTTAGAATGAAGCACTGAATATTGCAACAAGAAACTTGTGCTCAGTTATGTCAAGACCAAACAAGAAGGTTTCTGCAACTCACACGATCAAATTACACAATTGTAAAAGGCTTGACATGTTCACGGATTGAGACTCAGGCCATCGGATGACAGCAAGGTCATGTCATCTAACCCCAAGCAGTGGTCATAACTTTTTGGAACCACTAACAAGGATGCTTTTTTTTACTGCTCCCTTGATAGTGAACAAGGTAAACCCAATGGGAACAAAAAAAAGGGGTTACGCATTGGCCAGAAGACAATCCAAAAGGCAAAGTAACTTTGCTTAATCACCCAACACAACCGACTTTGCCACCAATGGCATACCTCCAAACTCATGTCGACAAAATGAAGTCTCATGACAGTTCCAATTACTTCTATATTGTAGAAAATGACTTCTATAATGCAGAAAATGACCTTTGAATAATCCTCAATACTTCCGTGTAGAAACTTCTATGTCTTCAGCGCACCCTCACTAAGCTAGTTTAACCAACCACAAACACACACACTCACAAATACACACAAACAAAAGAAGGAAAAATGAAGTGGGGTAGTGCAAGATAAGTTTACAAGTTATTTGAGTTATTCTAACTGATTTGACTCTACCCACTTCTGAGAGTTACTGCCAGTGTCTGAACATCCTAAGGCCATATGAATAGCAACCTCAAACTGATTTTTATTTGAACAGGAGTGTTGGATTAGATTATAGGTAAGATAGCTATAAACTGGGTGTATAATGAGTGATTTTAAGCTGCAAATCACAATGCAAGCAAGATTATTTTCTTTCTTCCTTCATCTTGTAAAAAAAAAAAAAAAATAGAATCAACCTCAACACCAATAATCAAGTCCAACAGAGATACCTGCTGAAATATAGAGGGATTCAGTCTGACATCAAATTCCAAGTTCAAGTCTTTCAAGCCACTGCTGAAAGCTTTGCTATTATGAAGATGCCACCTCCATAGATCCGCATCCTCAATGTACTCAAACAATTTCCGAGAACGCTCCAATTCACAAACAGCCAATTTGCAGGCATTCCCAATCTCATTGACATGTCCAGAGGCTAGAAGTTTTTCCTTAAAAAAGTCAAAGGCAATTGTAGCCCCACTCCTTCCCATATCAATCACCCTAACCTCATTCTTGCCACAAATGCTTCCATCACCCAACAACTCAAGTGCAGTCTTGTGATGATCTAATACAATCAAGCTGCACACACACAGCGAAGCCAATTACCAACCACGATCAAGGAACAGAAGTAATCCCTTCATCCTATAAAAATAGTCTTATGATGACTTATAATAATCAATTGCGAGCTTCTAACATACTAATTTAAACGTTATAGTTATATATTACTCCCTCTGTCCGGAATGATAATATGAGGCTAAGTTAATTATCCTAATGAAATCTAACAATCATTAGTGATACTCAGTCATAAAATGAATGTCAAAAAAAAAAAATGTTCTTGATTTTTGAATAGTAAATTTGGACATTTTCTGGACATTCATTTTGGAACGGAGGGAGTAGTATTTATGATGGCGTATCAATAACGATTTTTAGATTTTTCATAAGGATAATTTTGATTACCCTAATTTTAGTGCTCAAAGTTTATTCAAAATAACAACAAAAAAGTGGGAACATCATTCAAGCACCAGAGGGAGAATGTAACTAAACACAAAGATGTTACTCCCTTAGTCCCAACATAAGCATCTGCATTTAATTTACACGGATTTTAAAACAAGTACTCTCTTCATCCACTGAACAGATTTGCATCAGACAAGTATAACCTTTTAATATCGTGCTTTTGCTATTCTATTGTGTTTCAATTAAAAGTACTCCTTCCGTCCCAATAAAAGCTTCACTAATTACCCAAAAGGGCGTCCCGTTAGAAGCTTCACATTTCCTTTTTTGGCAAAGAATCTTTACTATTTCCTCCACTCATTCTCTCTCCTACATTATTTTAATACTCACAACACCATTATAATTTACTATTCCCTCCACTCATCCTCTTTCATATTTTCAAATTACACTCACAACATTTTTTTTCCCTCCTATTTCCATAATTTGCATGCCCACCCAAAAGGGTGAAGCACTTATTGGGACGGAGGGAGTATATATTTCTTTGTATGCCATGTTAAATAATAATTATATCAACACAAAGACTTCCGTTTCAATTTTCTTTTCCCAATGACTATCAGCTATGAATTTATTCATACAAAAAGATATACTCCATCTCAAAATGAATGTGCGAAAAATTTCAAATTTGCTCTTTCAAATTCGCTCTTCAGGAGCAAATTTGAAAATCTTTTGGACATTGATTTTGGGAGTAACAAAATTGCAATGAAAAGAACAAGGAACGAAAATAAACCGGTCAATCCTGGAGGAGAGCTGCTGAACAAAACCAGGTGGTCCAACAAAATCAAGCAGAAAAACTTCCTCGATTTCATCAAGGGGAAGCTCTTCAACCCTTCCAATTGAATCAAAAAAGAAGAAACTTAACAAACCATTAAAATTTGACCTAAATACCGCAGAATTACATGCCAAACGAGCAAGAAATTGACTGACCTGAGAGGTGAGTAGACGGTGTTGGGGAAGAAGAGAGAGGGAATTGTGGAAGAAGATAGGTAAAGATGAGCGGCCAACGCGGCGAAGGCGCCGTCCGGGCATGGGTAGTGGTAGAGCACGGCAGTTTTCTTCTTCTCCTTCTGTTGCAACGTCATTAATTTTGCTGATTGTGATACTGACATACAAAGATTTCTTGTAATTATACTTGAATAGGAGTATGTTCTTATCATTTCTGATACACTTAGACCAAGTCCGATTTGGTAGTTGAGGGAGGGGTTGAGAGGGATTAAACTAGTTGGAAAGGGGCAATAGGATAGTTTAATGTGGGTAGTAGTTGAGGGAGGGGTTGAGAGGGATTAAACTAGTTGGAAAGGGGCAATAGGATAGTTTAATGTGGGTAGTTGGGGGGATTGGGTTTAATTGTTTCAACCCGGTTGAAGAATAAAGAGAGGGGCTCGCTTTTATCACGTGTCAGCATTTAATTGGACTGAAAAAGGCGCGTGGCCTTCACGCCAAAGGAAGGCGCGTTGCGCCTTTTTTTTTTTTTTGATTTTATCCTGCGGTGACAAGTGGCGGCCGCTGATTGGTTAGGAGGATTTTTTCTTTTTATCTTTCTATCCCGATTTTTGAGCTCAATTATTTAGCAAATATTTATTTTTATTTTTATTTTTATTTTTCCAAAATTCTGGAAAAAAATTTCTCTATAAAATGACATAACTTTCTTATTTTTTGTAAACAAAAAAAAAAAAAACCTCTCTTTTCTCTAAAGAAAATCCTAATTATTCTTCTTATTTTTTAAAACATTCATCATCTTTTTAGTTAAATGGATCTCAATAATCCCAATAATCCTTATTTCAACACTCAGAAGTCAAGTAATTTTCCACCAAATTACTCAAATCCTAATGATTTTCAATCGCCAAATCAATTTTATTATCAACCATATGTCATGCCTTCAGTTGTACCCACCTGGAATCCATATTATGGTACGCAATTTCTACGACCTCCACAACCACCACTACCCCTCAAGAATCTGAATATCCCGAATATTCAACACAAATGGTTATGGGTAGCAATAGCGGTGCTGATGAAGCTGCTCCAACTCCAGATGCAGGAGTTTCAACCACTAGTCGAAGAAAAATTATCAAATTGAGCACGAAGGACAATATAGTGCTACTCAGTGGGTGGATTAAGTTTGGAACCGACAGTATTGTCGGAAAAAATCAGAAGAGTGAAGCGTTTTGGGGTAAGATTGTTGAATATTGTAACGAACATTGTGAATTTAACCCTCCCCGTGACGTAGTTTCATGCAAAAATCGTTTCAATTATATAAACGCTAAATTGGGCAAATGGGTAGGTGCATACGATAACACAAAGCGTATGCAACAAAGCGGGTGGTCGGAAAATGATGTTTTGATAAAAGCTCACGAATTATATAAAACTGCTAACAATAGCACTTTTAATTTGATGGACGAGTGGATAGCTACCCGAGACCAACGACGCTACGCAAGTCAGGTTGGAGGAAATACTGGATCAGATAGCAGTGGATCTAAAAGAGAACGAAAAGGTGATGTAGGTGATTCAAGCTCGGTTGGATCCATTCCTCGTCCTATGGGAAGGGAGGCAGCTAAGAAAAAGGCGGGGAAGAAAAAAGTGGGGTTGTCACCGGTAAAGGAACAAAAGTGGTCAGAATTCAAACAAATCAAAGAGAAAGAATTGGAACGAATGGACAACTTAGTCTCAGAACAAGAGATGGCAAACAATATTGCCATTAACAAGACTCGGGCTAAAAATAGGAAAATGTGGATGCAGTTGAGTCAAATGGAGTCTCGCGATCATCATCAACAACAACTTTTTGAAATGTCGATCAAGAGTCGTTTGGCAATTAATGTGTGTATTCTAGCTTTATGGCGATTAATGTGTGTATTCTTGCTTTATGTCAATTTTCTGCACTGATGTACTACTTTCAAGATTCTCAGTATGTACTGGTACCTTTTAATTAAATCTATGTAATTCTATTGAATTGAAGCTTCAAATCCGTCAACCACGATCACTCATTTGTTATCCTTTAACTAACTCAATTCAATAGACGCTTCAAATCCGTCAACCTCAACCACTCATTTTATAATAAATAGCACTCTCTTCTTTCATTCTTCCTACACCAAACACATTCTTCTTTCCTTCTTCCTACATCAAACACTCTCTCCTTTCCTTCCTTCTACATCAATGGATCCATCTGGATTTCTTCCTTTTGATGTCGAACCCTACAAAAGGCAACTTGAAATTGAGGAGAGTTTTATCATGAACGAGTTTTTTGATGATAAAACTCCGAAAAAAACTCGAAAAAATTTGAAAAGAGATCACGCTTTGCACAATAAGAGCCTGATTGATGACTACTTTTCCGAAAATGCTATGTATAAAGATTATTTTCGGCGCCGATATCGGATGCAGAAACATGTATTCCTCCGCATCGTCGAGGATCTTTCAAGCCATGACAAGTACTTCACACAAGGATCCGATTGTTCTGGCAGAGAATGTAACGACCCTAACCCTAGGCACAATTTTAGTATTATATTATATGCTTTTAATATTATTGTTAATATTATGTGTTCATTTTATATCTTGGATTTCTTATATTAGGATGAAATGATTGGAAAATTAAATAAAGCATTTTGGAGGAAGTATAAATAGAAATGGATAAAATAAATAAGATGTGGGTAGTTAGACTTTGTGTAGGGGAAGCCTTTAATTATTGTGGCTTGAAGGGGGAGGGGGCCATTTCCCTCATTTTCCTCCCATTCCTCCCCTTAGTCAACTAAGCCCATACCCTCCCCATCTCTCTCCCATACTTCCCCCATACCCCATCCTCCTCCTCATCCTTTCCTCATAACTTTCTTCTTCTCTCTTCTTACTTCCTCCTACATCATCCATGGAAGCCTCCTCTTCAACCTCATTCTTCTCAAAATCATAACTAATCCAATTCTTCTCCATTTGAAGATTTAATTGTACTTTCGTGTTCGGGATGAAGAGGGGAGCACATTGAGCTAAGAAGATCATTAATCCACTTCATAATTGCTAAGTAAGTTATTATGACTTCTTTCTAAATATTGCACATTTTATGTGTTAATGAATGTTTTGTGAAAAGAAAAAGGATGTTGTATTTTTAAATAAGGTTATTTGAGTAAGTTGGGTTAATTAAGGATGAATTGATTTTATTATGAAATGGGGGTTTAAGTTGGAAGAATAAGGGTATAAAGAAAATAAAAGGTTAATGACTTTAATGTTGTTCTTGTTATATTGATGATTGTTTCATGCTTTGGAAACTTTATAAGAGTTGAGTGATTTGTTAAAGGAAATAGAATGAGGTTAATTTTCATGGAAGATGATTTAGAATATATGAAATGGGTGGAAGAATTGGTGATAAATAATCTAAGCTTAAATTATTTTGGGTTGACATGATTTAGGATGAACTTTGTAAAGCTAGGAAATCCTTTGGGTGTTCTATGAAATTAGGGTAGAGAAAAAGAAAAGGAAATGAAGCTAAGTGGGAAGGGTTGAAATCTGGGGAAATTGCTGGAAGGGCACTTGGGCGGTCGCCCAAGGGGGCATGAGCGGCCGACCATCTTTGCCGAGAACTTGCCTACCTTGAAAACCCTCTTGGGCGGTCGCCCAAGAGGTGTGTGCGGTCGCCCAAGAGGGCAGAAACTAGTATACATTTGGAAACCCACTTGGGCGGTTGCCCAAGTGGTATGGGCGGTCGCCCAAGACCCCAGACCTCATTTTAAAACTGAACCTGAATTAGTTTAGTAAGCTTGATTGATCACTTGTAAATTGTGACTCCCACTTGGTAAATTGAGCTTGAACTTTCATAGAGACCTTGTGATATAGAATATTGTCCGGAAAATGGTTGATAAGCTTGAATTGTAACTTCACCAAAGTGGTTCAAACTTGGGAAGTAGGACTTGCACTTTTATTAAGATTTTTCAAGGTTGAGTAATGACTTCGTAGGAATGGTTTATAGTTTAGGGTGGCCTTACTTGCTCCCATACCTTGGTGATTAGTTGAACAGTGTAGAGACTATAATCACACTATTGTGTTGGTTAAAAATGTATATGTGTTACATCGTTATGCTTGTATGGCCAGCTGTGGGATTATTTGGCATATTGATATATTGTATCCCAATTGTGGATTATCTGGCATGTTGATTATATTGTATCCCGGTGTGGATTATGTGGTTATATTGTTACCTTAATTGAATTCATATTCATTGATGGTATTATGCATAGTGTATTAAATGGTTGTTGCACTAAGGTATTGATTTGGCATGAGTATACATTACCATGTTGTTATGTTCTTATCCCCTTTTGTGGATTTATTTCAAGTATCTATCATGTGCTTGAACGAGTATATATGATTAGGGGGTATAATGGAATTCAATCAATTATTGATTTGTTCTATAAGTGATTGAAGGTTCATTATACCTGTGACACTGCCCCTCTGCGCCACAGAGTGGGGGTGCTTATTGTATTGAGCCAAAAGCCTTACAGACCGCTGCAATTTGGTGTACCGGTGGAATGCTCTGTATAAAGCCAAAAGCTTTACAGTAGCGATGATATTATATGATACTCTGAATAAGGGTCATATAAGTATCTTATTTTCTTATATGGATCTTTGGGGTATGAGACCTATAAGTGGTGAAGGTGCATGGGGGCAATTCACCAAAGAGCGGAGTTTTACTCCCACGTTGTACGACTTATTGTTCAGACGGGAAAGGTAAAATGAGGTAACGTAAGGTGTTTACCGCTTTCATAATGTGTTATGTGCTACCATGCTATGTGTTGCATCTTGTTTGGCATCTTGCTGCATTCATAATAGCTTATTGAGATTTATTCTCACCCCTTCCCTTTTCTTGTTTTAGATTGTCTTGAGACGAGTGACTGAACCGATGAGGCCGGGGAAAGAGTTTGGACTCTTGCTTTTGGGATTTGTCAGGATAGGTATATGAGTGGGTTGTCGGGAGTCATATTTAAGTATTACTCTTTTATAAGTTGTAAGGAAAACTCTTTTGTTAAACAATGTTAATTATGGTTTTCAATGTAATTAATCAAGTAAGGTTATTAAAGTATTTGTTTAAATTCCTCCAAGTGGAGATATTATTATTTGATTTTGTTTAAGGGAAAATTGAGAATTTGTTTTCTTGTAAAGGTAAATAAAAGTTTTAAAAATCTAAGATGAGTTTTCTTAGTTTGAGCTTCTCAAGCTCGGGACACGCGTTAGGTCCCGGGTTGGGGTGCTCACAGAGAAGGCCTATCTCCATTAGCAAAATGTATCGCAGCCATGCGATTGTTAGCATAGTGTGGCGGCCAACGCGGACACCCAAATGGTCGTCGTTGAACCGGGGGAGCATATTAACTTTGAGGCAGTGGGGAGCTCCGACTCAAACCCGGAACTGCGTGAGGCCGGCAGTCAGGTCTCCAGGAAAAGGAAGAGCCGGCCTACGGGCTCTAGAGAGGAGAGAGAAAGGAGCAAAAAGGCTAACAACGACCCTCCTAGCACCTCTGACCCTTCTACTCCCCAAACTCAAACTCCTGCCTCGTCTTCCGGGGCACTGACGAAGGAGAAAGCTATAGAGATGGCCACTCTGTTATCCCAGGTCCCTTCAATAGCTGGGGTTCCTTACTTGACGAGACAGGGTATCCCGCTTATTTTGGGGACGGCCATCACCAGATTGGGCCAGGGATGTTGAGCTTGTTCAAAGGTTGAAGACTGCTAAGCTCTCTCCCGAGACTTATTATGCCCGTCTTGGGCTGATACAAACTGAGGTATTTCATCCTTACAATTTTTTCACAAGTCTTTTCTTATCATCTTGCACTAGTATTAACGATCTTGTTGGCACAGCTGTCGTCGATGATGGAGGCCATGTCCTCATACTACAGGGAGAGCCTCGACGCAGAGCACCGGGCCAGCGAGCAGCTCGTCCAATCAGTCGGTGCTAAGGAGACGGCGGAGCAGAAGCTCAGTGAAGCTGAGAAGAACGTCGGCGAGTTGACTGTTGCCTACGAGTCCTTGTTGGCGCAGAAGGACGAGGCTCTGGTCCAGGTCGGTCTCCTAAAGAATGACAAAGCCAAGATGGAGTCGGACAAGGAGAAAGCCAAAGCTGAAGCGACGACCTTGATAACCGGCCTTCGTGCTGCCGAGGCTAAGATTGAGAAGATGAAATCTGATCATAACGCTGCCTTGGAGCGGATGAAGGCTGACCACGAAGCTGCCTTGGACCAGGCCCAAAAAGATGCCGTCAAGGAGTATAAAGAAGGCTACGACTGTCTCCTGATGATCACGGAAAAAGCCAAGGGTTTCTTTAAGGTCGGAGCCAAACATCTGGCAAGGCGAATCCTCGTAGATCCAGAGACTAGGGATTTACTTTCTGTGAGGAAGCTGGCTGATCTCTGCGCCGAGGATTCGTATTATCAGGACGCTCGTTCGGCCCACCATCTCGTCCCCTTCGACGACAACGATCTATCCATCATCAAGGAGGATGATGAGAAGGATGGGAAGGAGGAATGGCCCATCCCGGTCGTAGATCCCAAAAATTTTGACGCCTACTATGCATCCTTTATGGGAAAAGGTCCTGATCCCGACGAGCCTCCAACCAATGCTAATGACCAACAGTAGTTGTTTTTCTGAGATGGCTTGTATTTTCGTAAACAATGTTTCATCTGGTTTTATGATTCCAAACAATGTCCTAAAACAATTTATATTTCGTACTGTAATTGGCCCGTTTCCTCGTCGTTTAGAGGGGGTCGTACAATGTTTTGTTTAATTGATGACTGTTATTTACTGTTCGTTAATCTGTATGTTAACGTAGATAGCATGTGATAATAACTTGGTGAATGAGTAAGTTTGAAGGCAAGTGTGTATGGTCGTCGTTTATGATGACCAGAACATAGGTCGTCTCTAGTACGACCGACCCTTGTTCACACTTGTGCTTTTCAACTTCTCAAATGGCTCGTAGGTATAGTACGAAGGTCCATAGATCGTTGCTCGGTGGCAAGATCGTCTGGACGAGTCGTCTTTTTCCGTTATAGCTATCGACGAAGTCTGGCCTCGTCTAACCTTTATACTTGGCTAAAGTGCGTGTAAACGCCGAAGTTTGACTTCGACTGATCTTTATACTTGATCAAAGTGATTGTGAAGGTCGAAGTCTGGCTTCAACCGATCTTTGTATTTGATTAAAAGATCTAGAATTTGCAGAGATCAGAACGACGATCTTTCATTGAGAATTGATTTGACTTCTTACAACTTGACTTTTCTGGGATTTATAGTTTATCCCTTACAAATTTCCAAAAGCTTCAAAAATCTTTCTTTTCGAAAAAGATACATAAAGAACCACAAGATACGGTACCCTGAGGGCGCTGGTGTCTGACGACGAGCTCAGAAATAATACTTTGTGAGATGATTGGCATGCCACGGGTGTTTGAGTTTTTCACTGTTTGGCCTAGCAAGACGATATGTTCCTTCTCTGACAACGTTGGTGACGATATACGGTCCATCCCAATTGGGGGAGAGTTTGTTCTGAAGAGCTTTAAGGCCCGTTGCTTCAATTTTTCTTAGAACGTAGTCTCCGACATTGAAATTTCTTCTCTTGACTTTCTTGTCATGGTACGCCTTGGTCCTCTTTTTATAGTTTACCATTCTTAATTGAGCGTCCAGTCGTCGTTCTTCCAAGAGGTCAAGGTCGACCTGTCTGCTGTGAATGTTTTTTCAACGTCGTAGAAGGCAACTCGATTGGTTGGAAGTTGAAGTTCGGCGGGAGCCATGGCCTCAGAACCGTAGGCCAAAGCAAATGGGGTTTCCCCCGTAGGCCCCCTGGTGGTTGTCCGGACTGCCCAAAGAGCCGATGGGAGTTCGTCCAACCACCTTCCCTCACGACCCTCTAGATTCTTGCATAGGGCAGATAACACGAGCTTGTTCGCCACTTCAGCTTGCCCGTTGCCTTGAGGATAGGCAACGGACGACTTGGAATGCTTAACTCCCATTCTATTCAGTTCTTGCTCAAACTTCCTTGAAAATTGGAGGCCATTGTCGGAGACGATCACCCTGGGGATCCCAAAGCGACACCATATTGAATCATGAATAAAACTCAAGGCATTATTCTCTGTGATCTTGTTCAGTGCCTTGGCTTCAACCCACTTAGAAAAATAATCCACTGCCACAATCACGTACTTGACTCCCCCTTTCGCCTGTGGAAAAGGCCCAATTAAGTTGACGCCCCACATGTCAAATGCCAGGCTGCCATGATGTGGGTTTGCTCGGTCGTCGAGAGCTTGGGGAGGTCAGCAAATCTCTGGCAGGTATCACATTTCCTCACGAACTGTTTTGCGTCTTCACGTAAGTGGGGCCAATAATATCCCGTGGTGATCAGCTTGTCAGCTAGTGTACGGGCTCCAGGATAGCCCCCACACTCTCCTTGATGTACCTCAAAAATAAGGTTCACAACCTTGTCTGGGTGGACACACTTTAGCAATGGTCTCGTGATAGATCGTCTGTAGAGCTCACCATCTACGACTGAAAAAAATGGGGAGACTTCCTCTTGATTTGACGAGCAAGTGTTTCGTCGGCTGGGAGCTCGTCACTTTCGATGAAAGCCTTCAATTCGTCGATCCAACACTTGGGCCCATCCCCAGCACACATAACCTTCACTCATTCATAAGTTGGCTGCTCAAGGTATGCCAGGTGTTGGCCATGCTCGTCTTCTGGCAGTTGATCCGTGGCCAACTTTGAGAGTAGGTCGGCGTGTTCATTATCTTCCCTGGTAATACGTTGGATGGCCCAAAATTCTAACCCTTGTATCAACTCGCCGACTAAGGAATGGTAACTCTGCAAGGTGGAATCGACGACTTGGTAATCTCCGCGAACTTGGTTGACGATTAGTTGAGAATCACAGTAAGCCACAATTTTTGTTGCCCCGAAACACTTAGCATACTCAATTGCTGCAATCAGTGCCTCGTACTCTGCTTGGTTATTTGACGCTTGGAATCTGAACCTCAAAACCTCTTCAAAAACAGTGTTATTCTCGGGCTCCACTAGCACAATCCCGGCCCCACTTAGCTCCTTCGTGGCCGACCCATCTGAAAAAAATTTCCAACACCCAATAGGCAAAGCCAACTCCTCTGCTTTATCGTCGACTTGCTTGCCCTTACTAATCTTTTGAGGTGGCGTTCTTTGGTCATCGTTCGAGCTGAACATCGTCTCCATCAAGAAGTCAGCCAGAGCTTGGGCCTGCAGTGTCTTCCATGCTCTATATTGGATGTCAAACTCGGTCAACTCGATGCTCCAGTTCAGGAGACGACCGGAGCTTTCTGGACGATGTGAAAATTTTCGGAGCGGGGCGTCTGTATAAACAACAATAGGATGGGCTGAAAAATACGCTCGTAGCTTTCGCGCTGCGATGACGAGAGCATAGGCAATTTTTTCAGCATTGAAGTAACGAGTCTCAACATCAGATAAATCTTTGCTCACATAATATACTGGCCTCTGTATCCCATCTTCCTCCCTGACCATCACGGCGGCGACGGCCTTGTCACCCGCCGAGAGATATACGTATAAGTCTTCCCCTACAACGGGGCTGCTGAGGAGAGGTGGGGAGCCAAGGTATTCTTTGAGCTGATTGAACGACCTAGAACATTCTTCCGTCCATTTAAAATCTTTTGCGCCACGAAGAGCCTTGAAAAAGGGGAGAGATTTTTCGGCCGATTTTGAAATGAAACGACCTAGGGCTGCCACTCGTCCATTCAGCCTTTGGACCTCCTTAATGCTTGTAGGCTCGGCCATGTCAATCAAAACTTTAATCTTTTCAGGGTTAGCCTCTATCCCCCGTTGAGAGAGCATGAACCCCAATAATTTGCCTGCTGCAACTCCAAAGACACATTTTGCTGGATTGAGCACCATGTCGTTTGCTCGTAGGTTGGAGAATATTTGTTGAAGGTCGTCCACATGTTTCCTCTTTTTTGATTTGACGACCATGTCGTCTATGTACGCCTCCAGATTGTCACCGAGCTGACCCTTAAAAACTTTGTTGATCTTCCGTTGGTAAGTTGCCCCGGCATTTTTTAGCCCAAAAGGCATCTTCGTGTAGCAGTAAGTTCCCCCTGCGGCCTGGAAGGCCGTCTTTGGAATATCTTCCTCGGCCATCTTGATTTGATGATAGCCGGAATAAGCATCCAAAAAGCTAAGGGTCGTATGACCAGCAACAGAATTGACGAGCTTGTCAATTCTTGGTAGGGGGTAACTGTCCTTGGGGCACGCCAAGTTTAGATCGGTGAAATCTACATATAATCTCCATTTTACATTGGGTTTTTTAACTAGAACCACATTCGCCAGTCAAGTCGTGAATCCAGCATCCACGATTATTCCAGCACTTAACAATTTTTCAATTTCTTGTTTGATTGCAACCTCCTTTTCTCTTGAAATAATTCTCAGCCTCTTCTCCTTAAACTTCATCGTCGGGTTTACTCCAAGCCTATGGACGGCCACGTCTTCCCTTATGCCTTTCATGTCCTCAACCCTCCAAGCAAAGACGTTGAGGTTATGTGTGAGTAGGGTGATTATATCATCCCTCTCCTCAGCCGTTAGCTGAGACCCCAGTTTTATCTTCTGCTCGGGATAACTTGGATTGATGACCAGCTCAATAAGCTCGTCGGCGGGCTTTATTTCAGGAGCGTCGTCGCGAAAATCCATAGATTCAATCACAATTTCTTTGATCTTTTTCTTCGCCTCCGGGGTGAGGTCAGGAACCTCGTCCTCAATCAACTTGTCCAGTTCGGCCCCCGATTCCTGGTTGACCAAAAGCTGTGGAGCTGCAATTTGGTCATCCAGGAATTTTTCAGTAAAGGTTCCAGTCTCGTCCACACACTTGATTGTGGAGACGTTGGAGCATGAGGTCGTCGTTTGCTTAATTGACTTAGAAAACTTCACAATGTGATCAGGATCGTCGATTTCGATTGTCCGTTTGGTTTTTAACACGTGCTCAAGGAATTCTGGGGCCGTCCCCAATACACATCCGACTCCTGACCGGGTTGGAAACTTGATTCTTTGGTGAGGGACGGATGCGACGATCCCTAAAGCTGCTTGGCCTGGTTGGCCGAGTATTGCATGGTAGTCACTTATAACATCAATCACAACGAAAGTAACAGTTTGGATGGTCCTCAAAGGATGGTCCCCGATATCGATGGGCAAGTCAATTTGTCCCTTGGCGTCTACCCTATGATTGGTGAATCCCTCAAGACGACCTAAGTATGGACTTAGGCGACTATCAGGTAGACCCATCTTCCGATAGACATTGTAGAACAAAATGTCTTTGGCTGCCCCGGTATCAATCAATATCCTTCTTGATTCACAATTGTCTATAAAACCAGTTACGATCAATGTCTGCTGACGTGCCAAAGGTTGGCTGACAAATCGTATGGGTAAAAACTGATCACGTCATTGGGAACCTCAGATTTTGGGGGAACATGGGGGGCTTTCTTCAGGTGGTAAATTGCACTCTTTATCTGGTTTTTGATCGATTACTCAGAAATGACTAAGACCATTCTTGGTTGTCTCTCAGGAGGGTCGTTGTTAGAAGCTTGGTTGTTGGCTGCTGTACGATCTCTCCTCACATACTGATCGAGACGACCATCATCTATCCATCGCTGTATTATCTTTTTCAAACTGAAGCGTTCCTCCGTGTCATGCCCCTTGTCTCTGTGATATTCACAGTATTTGTTCATGTTCTTCTTCCCCTTGCCGTTGGGGTTCATCTTTGGTGCCGGCCCAAAATCCACATTGCTTAAAATCTCTGCCCGTGATACGGTCAATGGAGTATACGAATCTGGTACTTTCTCGGCCTTTCACTGCTTGTTCTTCCCCTTGTCACCGGCCTTATCCTTCTTTGATTTTGCCGCCTCGTCGTCGACGGCGGCCTTCCCTTCTCTCTGCAACTTCCTCTCCTCAGCCTCGGCTACAGCGTATGCATGCCTTAGCGTAGAGGTCTTTCCTGGATTTGGCTGGATGGACTTGAAGCTCGTAGTCCAGGGTTGAAGAAACAATTCCATGTCTGAAACAGTTAATAATTTCCCGATCCGTCAGATCCTCGTTGATCTTATCAACCATCTTCTTGAACCTTTTGAAATAATTCATGGAGCTCTCATTCTCTCCCTAGGTGATGTTACTCAGATCGTTCACGGTCTTGCGACGATCCCCGGCTGTTGCAAATCTTCCCAAGAATTTCTTCGTCATCTGTTTCCATGAGTCAATGCTTCCTTTCGGAAGGCTTCTAAACCACCTTAGAGCTGCATCAGTCAATGTGCTCGTAAGGGCTTTACACATCACATCATCCTGTCCCGAAGTTCTAGACACCACACACATTTGAGCTTCAAGGTGTTGTATGTGATCTAACGCACTCGTTGAGCCGTCATATTGCTTTAAGTCGGGCAATTTGAATCCTGGCTCAGGTGGTCCTAGCTCGAGCATCCATGGGGCTAGGGGTTTCAAGGTACCAACATCTTCTTCAGAGTCATCACTATCCACATTGTTCTTTTTGGCCGTTAATTCCTCAACCTGACGCTTGAGTCAGAGGAATTCTCGCATATCAACATCGCCTGCAGGGCCGGTGGGAGGAATCCTATCTCGACGAGGCCCCCGGGAAACGACCGTTGCCTCTCGGAGGGGGCAGGTCGTCGAGCGATTGTTCTCTCTCTCGTGTAACTTGGGGGTGGAGATGGCCTGTAAGATCGTGATTGCTCCCATCCGTGACGAGGGGGAGTGCGCGTCCTTTCCCTATAACTCGGCGCTCGTTTGTTTCTCAGTGAAGGGGTCATTTGACGATCGCAGACCACTTGGTTCTGATTTTGCTCAAGGTTTTCATTGGCTAGAGATCTACGAGGCTCACCATCAGCCTCATCCCGTCATCGCTGTGATGGGAGTCCCTCACTGCGTCATTGATTTAGATGCTCTCTAAGGTCAAGCTGTGGCACTACCCGCTCATTTTCGGCGGCAACATCTTCACGACGACCATCATTCCTTCTCTAGTTCCTTCTCCTTCCCGACGAGACAGTGTTATGGGACGCCTGTGGAGGTTGGTCCTCGACCATTTGTATAAGCTCATTCTGAATTTGCAGGAGTTCGTGTAGAGCATTCGCTCTCTCAACGAGGAAAGCAGTTATGTCGAGATGTGGGTTGGACGGGCCTCCCACATTTAGTACAGTAGCTCCCTCGGTCCTCCTCTCCAGTGGGGGTCATCGTTGTCGCTCATGAGCGGGCCTTTTTTCTCTCCTCCTTGTTGTTGGAAGGCCAGTGTCATCTACCACACCGTGTGACCTGGTAACCCTCAAATTAGGGTTCCTAGGTTGAGGTGAGGGAGGTCTGGGGTTTTCCTGTTGGCATTGCTGCTGAGGGGAAGGTGGCCGGCCGGCATCTCCGGTTGACTTGCTAGTTGTGTGTCTGTCTGACACCATCTCCAGGTTATCCGGTTGTTTTTCCTTGGTTGAAGATCACTGATGAACGTTTCCCGGCAATGGAACCAATCTGATGACGCAGGAAAACGTTCAGGCTCAGCTCTAGGTCCAGCAGAATATTTAGGCTGACTTCTGATCTGCACAACACAAGAAATGAACCGTGAACTGCGCCGGGGCTTGTCCGGCAAGGCCCTCCGGCGTGAGAATCAGTGTTTGGGCTGGAGAAAGGTGATAAAGATATGGTGGGTGTGTGTATACGTGAATAATGAAAGTTGCATTACCTTAGCCCAAGAAACTGTTCTCATATTTATAGTGGATGAAGGAAACTAGGGTTTCCATCTGGACCGTTGAATTGGATCATTTCTAGCCGTTGGATTGGCTTTGTCTCCATGCGTCCACGTGGCGCCCTGTGATTGATCCATATGAACAAGGACACTGCTGTATCTGACATGGATAATTTGTGTGCCCCATAATAGAAAGTCAACCTGTACACTTTTGGCGCTACTACTGATTCCGTGATTACGTGCGCAGAGTGGCCCAGTGGTAGGTCTGACTCTATCCCAAAATGGCTTGTTGGGCAAGCTTATTGAGCAAGCTAAATGAATGGACGACTTGGAGCTGTACGTCCAACGAGGTCGTCACAGGGTAGATAACTCGACGAGCGAGTGTACGAGTGAATCATCTCGTCTTTGGATGAGCCTGGTCGCTCAATGGCGATGACGGTCATTCTTCGTAAGACGGGCTCCGACCCATGGGTGTAATGGCTCGTCACTTGGATAGGCTTGTGTGATGATACCCGATTTTTTTGAAATCAAACGGAGTCGCCACGCCATTTTTATTTTAAGGGCCAAAACTTTGAAAAATGCCCGATATTAGAGATTTGGGTTCGGAGGCCACGTTACACGCCGGGAAGAACGTTAGTGTTCACCCGGAATGCCTCGTAAAACGAGTCTTCCAAGCATTAAAAACCATTTGTGTGTGTGTTTTTTGGCCAAAATAAATTCAAACTGAAAAGTAAAAATTGGGAACTCTTTATTAGACTTTAAAAAAGTCCCATGATTTTTGGTATGATTTTTGGGTTGAGTTTTGGTACTCAAAAGATTTTTTGAAGTTGAAAAACATTTCTGCCAGAATGAAAAAGGCAGTGGACACCTGATTTTAAAATGGGATTAAAGGCTTTAAAATCTCAGAATCTTGGGAAAGTCCGAGAATGAAAGTTGTTCAAAACACCTTAAATAAGATTTCTGTAAAATAACTTTCCCATTTGGAGATGATTTGGTGGACCAAAACCTTCTGGAAATCTCAGATATGAAATCTGGATTTCCAGAGACTGATGAACTGACTTTTAAAAGATAATTTTAAAAAGGGAGTTTTAATCACGCAAAAAATAAAGTAAAAATATGTATGGAAAGAACTGGATGTTGGATACAAAAAGTGTTTTGTAGTCAACAACAAATTCCAAGTTTATGTATGTCCAAAAAATTAGACCATGGACAGAGGTCTTAGAGAAAGGCTACTGGACAGCAACTTTCTCTTGAAGAAAAATATGATTTTAAAGTGGGTTTGGCATCCATGCTTGTCCCCATCTCCTTAGGCTTTGATTAGTAGTCACTAGAAATTTTAGTGGTGATCTACTAGATCAAGCCATCCTTAGGGTACATTAGGACTTAAGCATTTCATTTGCTTGGGAAGGGGAATTTTATCCTTTGAAATCAAGATTTGATGTATGAAAATGATTTTTAGGATTTTGAAAATGTGTTTGCAAGTAAGTAAAAACACTTTGAAAGTAATGTTGATCCTTGTAGAGGATCATCCATGGAGATGAACTTCCATGGTGATCCTCTTGGATCTAAAGCAAGAAATGAACAAATTACATCTTCAAAGTTTGAGATACATGCATGTATGAAAGAGATTTAGGGTTGGGAGAAGGAGGTTATATCTATCTTCTTTTGATTTTGTGTTTGAATGGATTCAAGGCTTGAATGTGTTTAGGGTTTGAATGTGTTTAGGGCTTGTGATTAGAGTTGGTCAAAGAGAAAACAAGTAGATAACAATTAAGTCCTCTATATTTTCTTTCTAATCCTCCTCTTAAGGGGTGATTGAAGGTTGGGCTTGTGTATGAATGGGAGTGATTTGAGAGTATTTGGAGTGAGTGGGGTTTGGGAAAGATTCAAGAGAAAATGGTGGCAATCTAAGGATTTCCACTGTTTTCTCTCTATTTTTCGCCAGAGTGCTGTTGCTGTGAGTGAATTGTGTTCTTCCTCCTTATTTCTGTGACTGAAGGGCTCAATTTATAGGTACTCTGAAAATCAAGCATGTCCGCGCGGATGGTCTTGAAGGCGTGCACTGTTCATTAAATGCTGCTCCAGGCTTTGGACAGGAAGAATAAAATTCAAATTAAGCAACCAGAAAATGTTCCAGCAGCTTCCATTTCGGGTTTTTGACCTTTCTTTTGCTTTTTTGATTCTTTTCCATGGTTTATCTTTAAATGGCAATCCCTAATCTACCCTCACTTTGCTAGGAATGTTAAGAATTGTTAGAAATGTTAGAAATGTTAAAGCTTTCGTTAATTTTCTAACGAAAATACTAACAACTCAAATTGGAGCACTTACAGTAGCCCCTCGGCGACGGTGCTTTCGAAGGAAGCGGGGTCGTCGATAAGAGTAAGGCTCCATATTTGACAGGATGATCAAGTGGTCGAGTGGCTGAACCTAGCGATAGGCTACCTACGTATCCCGAACGGGAATCAAGCCAGTCGTAGTTCGGGTCTTTCGATGTCGACCCTAGAGTGACTGTTTTAGGATGTCAACCTGGCGAGCGAGTTCTGCAGTTGTTTGTTGAAAGAAACTCTGCTGGGGATGACCATTTTGGTCTGATGGCTAGAGTTGTATATCCGCTCTGCTGGGGATAGGAATGACCATTTTGGTCTGGTGGCTGAACCTAATGATAGGCTACCTACGTATCCTTAAGAGGAATCAAGCCGGTCGTAGTTCGGGTCTTTGACCCTGGAGTGACTGTTTTAGGGTGTTAACCTAAGATTTGACTATTTTTGGGAAGTCGCCCTAAAATCTGACTATTTTCGGGAAGTCACCCTATGATTTGACTATTTTTGGGAAGCCACCCTAAGATCTGACTATTTTGGGAAGTCGCCCTAAGATCTGACTATTTTTGGAAAGTCACCCTATGATTTGACTATTTTTGGGAAGTCACCCTATGATTTGACTATTTTTGGGAAGTCGCCCTATGATTTGACTATTTTTGGGAAGTCACCCTATGGTTTGACTATTTTTGGGAAGTCGCCCTATGGTTTGACTATTTTTGGGAAGTCGCCCTATGATTTGACTATTTTTGGGAAGTCGCCCTATGGTTTGACTATTTTTGGGAAGTCGCCCTATGATTTGACTATTTTTGGGAAGTCGCCCTATGATTTGACTATTTTTGGGAAGTCTCCCTATGATTTGACTATTTTTGGGAAGTCGCCCTATGATTTGACTATTTTTGGGAAGTCGCCCTAAGATTTGACTATTTTTGGGAAGTCGCCCTATGGTTTGACTATTTTTGGGAAGTCGCCCTATGGTTTGACTATTTTTGGGAAGTCGCCCTATGACTTGACTATTTTTGGGAAGTCGCCCTGGTAATGATTTCGGTTTGTCGAATTAGGGGATGATTGCGATTTATTGCTTTCCTAGTGTTGTGTGTGATAGCGTTTTAGGTGCCTCAAACCTTAATGATGGCGTCTTAGGTGCCTTGACCCTTGATGATGGCGTCTTAGGTGCCTTGACCCTTGATGATGGCGTCTTAGGTGCCTCGAACCTTGATGATGGCGTCTTAGGTGCCTCGAACCTTGATGATGGCGTCTTAGGTGCCTCGAACCTTGGTGATGGCGTCTTAGGTGCCTCGAACCTTGGTGATGGCGTCTTAGGTGCCTCAAACCTTGGTGATGGCATCTTAGGTGCCTCGAACCTTGGTGATGGCGTCTTAGGTGCCTCGAACCTTGAGGATGGCGTCTTAGGTGCCTCGAACCTTGATGATGGCGTCTTAGGTGCCTCGAACCTTGATGATGGCGTCTTAGGTGCCTCGAACCTTGATGATGGCGTCTTAGGTGCCTCGAACCTTGATGATGGCGTTTTAGGTGCCTTGAACCTTGATGATGGCATTTTAGGTGCCTCGAACCTTGACAAAGGGTGATCTGGAGGTATTAACTTGTTTTGAAACGATTTCCTTCGATGTTCGTATCCTTTCGTTGGGGACAGACTTCGAGGGGATAGAAAGTCTTTTGGTGGACTTCATTTGAAGGGATCGGTCTTATGTTTGCTGCCGGAGGTGAAAGAGACGGAATTCCGTTGGCTTTCGTCAGGGATGAACCTAAGTTGAGGTTGAGGGAGACTACCTGAGGGCATTCTCGCAGGAGAAGATTAGAGCTTACGATGATTATCGGGGAAAAGGGTAACCGTGTTGGTCAAGCGGCTGGACCTATGGTAGGCTGCCTACGTATCCTGAGTGGGAATCAAGCCTGGACGTAGTTCGAAATTGACTGGATAGTTAGGAACAGGTCTAGGATCCTAGGTCTTTTGATAATTCGGAGGCTGTCACCTTAAGGAGCTAAAGCTTCCGTCGCTATTTGCGGAGATAGAGATAGCTAAAGCTATGGGTAATCATGCAACATTTGTATGCATATTTTTGAGATATGTTGAGGGACTAACGTACCTTTGCTGTGCTTACCTGCAGGAGAGCAAGTCGCGGGGGCTGTGTGGTAGTTGATAGTGTTGAGAGTCTTGATGTATCTGATCGAGAAGTTGAAACATTTAGGGGCGTGAGGTACCCCTGACCGATTGGCATTTGAAAACTTGGCGTCCCTGACCTACTAGCCTTTGAGAACTTGGTATCTCTGATCGAATTGCATTTGAGAACTTGGCGTCCCTGACCCATTCGCATTTGAGAACCTGGCGTCCCTGACTGATTTGCATTCAAGAACTTGGCGTCCCTGACCGATTTGCATTTTGAGAACTTGGCGTCCCTGACCGAATTGTATTTGAGAACTTGGCGTCCCTGACCGATTTGCGTTTGAGAACTTGGCGTCTCTGACCGAATTGTATTTGAGAACTTGGCGTCCCTGACCGATTTGCGTTTGAGAACTTGGCGTCTCTGACCTAATTGTATTTGAGAACTTGGCGTCCCTAACCGATTTGCGTTTGAGAACTTGGCGTCCCTGACCGATTTGCATTTGAGAACTTGGCGTCTCTTACCGATTTGCATTTGAGAACTTGGCGTCTCTGACCGATTTGCGTTTGAGAACTTGGCGTCTCTGACCGAATTGTATTTGAGAATTTGGCGTCTCTGACCGAATTGTATTTGAGAACTTGGCATCCCTGACCGATTTGCGTTTGAGAACTTGGCGTCTCTGACCGAATTGTATTCGAGAACTTGGCATCCCTGACCGATTGTAGACACTGGAGGCGGTCTTCATATATTTGTGGATGTTGGGGGTTGCCGGAGCTCGTCTTTGCCAAGCTATAGACATGGGGACAATCTTTGCCAAGCGTAGATGTTGGAGAGTTTGTCTTCACGGACTTGATGCGGCTGTGCACAGAGCCAAGGTGGTGTTGTCCTAATGTGTCCGAGGTATCAGTCATTTGTTGAAGTTATTGGAATTACGCCGGTGGAGACCATCTTTCTTTGCGAGGGTGGCTTCGGGTAGTGATGGAAAAGCTGGTCTTTCATGCTTGAATTGCTACATTTGTTAGACAAATGCACATATGACATTCATGATGATGGATGCATGCATGGAACTAAAAATGATTCGCAATAGCTTAGGGTTTTTTTTTTTTTTTTGATTCATATTTTGCATGCTACATGAGCCACAGGGAGATTTTTGTGGGGATGCATGTGGTGAGAGGGGTTGTATGTGTTGTGGACTGTTTGGGACAATCTTTGAGCTGGTGGGGTGATATCCTTTGGTCGCGGACTGAATTGCATGTCATTGATGAGGTCAATTTTGATTTTGGGATGAAGTTGGATTTGAACCCGGGACTCGATTGAAATTTCTTTTCGGTCTCGGACATTTGAAGGCGTCTTGACAGGCTCTAGAATCAAATTATGTTGTCATGAATGAACCCTCTTTCGCTTGGGTTAGTTGTGATTTGACATAAATTTGGAGAATGACTTGGCGAAATGCTGATATGAGGAGATTCCCATTTCTCAACCTTTGATGATGCAGGGAGTTGCCATATACCAAGTTCTAAAGCTGAAACTCCAAGATAGTTGTTGAGGTGACTAGGTCTTTCTTCTGAAGATAGGTGTGACTTGATAAAGCCCCATTCCAAAAGCCACGGAATCTTTCTCTGAATGATTTGATGAGGCCCCAGGTTCAACAAAGCGTCGCTACGAGAGGTCCAGTTAAAGGTTTGGCTGTAAAACCGACATGCGATGAAGTACCAAGCCGATCGATCAACGTGAGAGACCTCGAGGTGAAGTTGATGTGACCCCAGATTCATTGTAGCATTACGTCATGAAGTGAGAAACCCATCTTTGATAACAACTATGAAACTAGAATCCTCTCTTCGAAGAGTGTCTTCCATATAGGGAAGGTAGCCATAGTGGCACTTGGCTTGTTCGTAGCTTCAATCATATTCACCTTACGTTTTTTAGGGAATGGATTGTTGATTTGTATTGGGTCCTTGGAGTACCCTTTTCGATCGGTTCTCACATCGCCCTTTTCGGGAGCATACTAGTGGGAAGCACGAGTTTAGTTGTGTCCCAAAGGACATCGGGATCCATGGGGCGATGGTTGTCTGGTCAAACCTTCCTCGCAAATCCACGAAGACGTTGCTCAGGCATTCCGAAATCTTTAAGCTTAAGGCTTCGCGACTTGGGCACATCACCTTTCCTTGGCACGAAAGGAGTGGCATTGTTGCAATCTCTGTCCCGAATAGGGACAGGGCGGGGAGAGGTGGAAGAAACTCGGTATCTAGCGGTGCAACAACTTCTTTGCTAATTGTAAGCCCTCTCAAATTTAGCCCCGGAATTGACCATTGCCCGTAGATCCGGATAGGGAAATTGCTAAATGAGGCCCTTAAATGCGGCTTCAAGCATGGCTGAAAGATGTCCGGTTGTGCCTCTTCAGAAGGAGGAGTTGCCATTTCGCTAAGTTTCAAGTTCCAATGCTCGTAAAGATCCCCGATGTTCTCATCGGGACTGCGCATTGTTGTGCGCAATTAACTCAGTCAACTCTAAAAATTTTTATACTTTAGTGAAGGCCACATGTAATCTGGTCCCATGTAGCCACGACCTCGGGTTTTAAGCGGAAGAACCATTTTAAAGCACTGGATTTCAAGGAGATCTTGAAATAGTCGGCCCCAAGCTGGCGATTGGTGCAACCTTTGGCCTCCATTGCCAAGGTATACGTGTCCAGATGAGTCTTCGGGCATGCGGGCCCGTGAGAGGTCCAGTTTAGGCATCATGAATTTGTGGGGCGGAATGGAGTCGTAGGCCGGAAGGCGACTTCTTAGCGGTCAATTCGGCAATCTGCGCTTTCAATTCCTTATCTTTGTTCCATGAACCAAAACCAGATGAAGGTCCAGGTGGTGGAACCGAGTGTTCAACCGGGCGAGCTAGAGAGAGGAGCTACCATTGGCGGCGGCGGAAACCAGGTGGAGGGAAGCGAGTGTGAAGGTTCGGCTTGATCGTTTACCCGAGGCGAGATGGGATCCCAAATTTCTTTGTGGCATTCGAGGTACCCCTGACCATGAGAAGACATTAAAATCTTGATTTTGTTCTGCGAGAGCTATGATACGGTCGTCCGTCGAGGCTGCATGGATCCGGTGGAATTACGTAGTTGGGAGGCCGGCCCAGATCGAGGAGATAGTACCGTAGGAGGCTAGTGGTGGCATCTGGAGTAGTACAGGCGGACCGAGAGTGGGATTGGGGTTTGCTTTGTCCATTAAGGCGATGTAAAGGGATCTTGTGAGACTTGTGCGGTCTTAGGGGAGCCCTGTCTTGAAGCTTGAGTTCTTTGTCAAGTCATTCAGCTATTTGGCTAGAAGTTCAAGCGATCCATAGTTGACCGCCGTCCCAAACCAAGCGAAGTCATACCAAGCGATGTGGCGAAGCCACCCGGCCGATGCATGTCTGCCAGAGCTGTGAGCATACCAAGCTAACTGCGACATCTGGGCGGCCCTACCGCGTATTGAGGCACACCATGCGGCCCAAATCAGTAAATCATTTTTTTCAAATAGCTTAGTCCCACTAAAGCGTGAATGTATACCGAGACCAAGGCTGAAAGGATGGCCCGATCCTGAAGTTGAGAAAGAGTGTGGCCGGTGGAGGTTCCATGTAAGGAAGGTGGTGGCATTTGGCGATAGTACGTGCAGCCGAGATAGGGATGGGGATCCTCTTCCTCTTCTATCGTGAAAGTCCCGTCGGGAGTTGAGGGCAATCGTCAAAACAAAATTTCGACACCTTCCAAGTGATCATCGACACCTCATTCGATTGGTCAAGGGATTTTAATATTAGCCATGATGAATCCCACAGTTACGATTAGAATTCCGTCCTCGACCTTGGACATTAAGAGCTGTACTTGACAAACCCATGACCAACATGGTGATCAAATCTCACTTTGCTTGGCGAGGCCTTGGTACGAAGAGATGTGTTTGCGAAGTCTTGATTTTGAAGAAGTGACTTGGTAGAGCCTTTGTCTCATGATTGTGAATTTGACACAAACTTGGTAGGCATTGCGGAGCGATGCGAGATGAGTCTAAACAATGACCCAAACCCATCTTGTAGTAAAGTGAAGAACCGGCGTGACCAGAAGCCCCACTCTAAACAAATGGCTAGACGAAAGTCCTCCCTCAAAGAGTACGGTGCGGCTCTAATGCAAATTGAATTGTCATATAGCAAAAGGGGCAACCCATCTCTCTATATTTCCTTTTTAATCAATTAGTCAATCGGAAGAAGATGTAGAAGAGAGAAATTTTAGAAATATATACCTGCAGGGGCATATTTTCAAAAGGTGGGGATGAATCCCTGATTTGTATTTATTTGATGGCCTCATTTGATGAAAGCACAAAAGAACTTGCTTTGGTTTGACTCTTTTGAGAGAGCATAAGTGTAGAAAGGTTCGAAAAAGTGTATGGAAGCCCCTGCAAACAGAAAATAAGTGTTTAGCTCTATTTTTCCTATAATGTAGAAAATGAAGACTTGTCTAGACATCTGAAATCATGTTTTATTCAAAATGATCACAAGATTGCTTAAAACCCTTTATTAATGCTCGGGTTATTCAACCCCTAATCTCGATATGAACAAACATTTTGATTAATCATGAGGAGAAAGTCGACCGATACCAAGAGTCAAAGTTGGTGAATGGTGAAGAAAGATTGTGTATAGGAAAGGCCATTGATGAGATCGAATTTATGGAATTTGAATGTGTTTATGGCCAGGACCATTTACGGTTGCCTACGTTCCCCTTAATATAAGGAGCTCAGGTCGCCGTAGTTCGGGCTTGAACTGTGTTTGGCTGTGGAAAAGGGGTATGAACATTTGTGGTACTCTTGGTGAAAAGGTTCGGATAGGATGTTTGGGTGATAAGGTACGGGCCTTGAGGTGATTCCTTGACAAGTCAGTTTGACGGGTATTTTGGCAATTCTGTTGCTTCTTAATCGTCGTCCTTCATCGGGGGAGAAAGACTTTGGATGCAGCTTAAGGGCTTATGATATGTTTTTGCCGTTGCTTTAACCTCTCCCTTGTTGTCGACAACTTCCGTTCTTCGGGCTTTAATTTTGCCCATATGTCAAACCTCTGATTGGCGGTGCTGGGTCCTTGGCCTCAATTTTTTTTTTGAAGCGTTTGTTTTTGCTCTTTTTTTTTTTGGAGCTTTTGCGTGAGCCTTTTTTTTTTGTTTTTGAAGCTTTTGCTTGAGCTTTTTTTTTTTTTGAAGGCAAGCCTCTGCTCGAACTTTCTTGACGCACGTGAGGCGGAGGCAAGTCCCTGTTTTTTTGTCGACATGGGGTCAATCTTCCGATCTTTGAGTGACCTTTTGTTGTTCTTTGATCTTTGCCGCCGTCGTTGACTTGGTCAAGGTGATGATGGGGACATGTTTTGGAAAGTGTATGGCTTGATGGAGGCCTTTGTGAGGTGAGGAAAGTGTATAGGGAGGGCATTAGTTGACTTTCTCGCACCAGTTAATTAAAATCTTAATCATTTCCGAGAGATTATTTGTTGAGCAATGCGAGTGATCATTCAAAATAAAACCATTTCATTAAATGTAATGTAGGTGTGCAAATAATGTCTCAAGTCTAGCAAGAAAAGAAAAAGACTCTTTTATAGAAAATTTAAGATTAACTACAATGTCCAAGGAGGACTTGATTGAACGAAGAAAGTACTAGAACCTACGAAGGTTGACTAAAAAAGCTGTTTTAATATTAAAGGATGGGTAGCCCCTAGTCTAGCTACTCTTTGTTGTTGGACCACGTCTCTACCCTTTAGATTCCTCATGAAGCTATGACGGACTATGCTCGCCTTTGGTAACCTCAAGGAATTCCTCGCTCATGGCCACGACGGTTGCCTTATCTGCCATTAGATCATTATCATCCCATTTACCCTTGGCGTCGATCGTGAACTTATCGGAGGCGAGAGTTCAAAGCATTTCACCGAATCCGGCTTTGCCATGGTCACATGCTTGTTGCGGTCAAACCAACCATTCTCAACATTTGTTGCGACTAAATCATACGGCTTGCCAAAGTCTATTGAATTCACGAGCTTGAATCATAAAACTTCAATCATGTTTACATTCGTGTTGTTTGGGAAATGATCATTGGCGGGGTTGAGATCACTTGGCGCTCGAGTTTGCCCTTCTTAATTAACCCCGAATTGCCTTTCTCAAAGCGTACGGTTATCGGTTATATGACCAGTGATGCGGTGGAAAGCACAATGCTTAGTGGTGTCCAAAGGGATTTTGGGATCCTTGGGCTGATAGTTTCTTATGGGTTCGAGGAGACCCTGCTTTAGCAAGCTATTTAAAACTTTGCTTAAGGGAACACCCAAATCCTCGGATGTGGTTTCTCCTTTGGGGTAGAATAAACTCTTAGTGCTCTTTGATTCGAGATTTGGTCATTGACTTGGTCACCATTACGAACGGGGTTTACCGGTTTTGGTCCATTGGGGCGCTCAAGCTTGCCCGCTTCGATTAACCCTTGAACCGCTCTCTTCAAGGCGTGCGGTCGTCGGTCGTGTGGCCATAATGATCATGGAAGGCGCGGTGCTTACTCATGTCGAGGGTGCATTTGAGCTCCTTGGATGGTAGTCCCTGAGAGGCTCCAAAAGGCCTTCCTTTACTAAACCCTTGAAAATTAAGCCCATGGGCATCCCAAAATCATCAAAATGTTCTCGTCGCCTTAGAGGACCACCATTTCTTGGTTGCTTTTGGATGCCGTCAATTGTACACAATGCCTTCTTTCCTTTAATGGATGTTGCAGCCGTGTTGGAAGGGTAGGGTTTATAGCGGTGAGACATGTTCTGACCCGTAGTGCTTCCCGTGCACGAACCCTTTTGATGTAATCATTGATGTAATCGTCGAGATTTGACCTTTTGTAAAACTCATTCGTGTCAGATACACAAGATTGGTATGGTGAGATGGCCCGAGTCGAGCGATCGTCGATACTCTCGTTGCTAGGCTTTTCTTGTACCTTCTTAATTGGTTCTTTCAATAATCCATTGGACGAGTCAATAGGAACACTAGGACTGCACGACACCGCCACAAGATTGGCATCGGATAAATGAAACCACGGTAGGAAGTACTACGGTGGGAGGGATGACGGTCTGAGCATTAAAATCGTGGCCGTAACCCTCCTCATAAGGCACTGGCGGTTGCCGAAGATGAGGATATATGGCTCGTAATGGGTGGATACCGGGGAGCGGTGAGTGCGGATCGAAGGCTGCGAAAACATGAGGTTTGAGGCATCGTAACGGTAGGATTGAACGTGTCTTGACCACACCGAGGAACGTGACTACAAGGGTAATGTGCATAATGTACTTGATGAGCGGAGCGGCTTGCGTAACGGCCGGGTGGAGAATTTGATGAGGAGCATTTGACCTTGTCGGACTTCCCAGCCGGAGGGCGAGGTAGAGCTTGGAGGATGTTGTGAATACGGTAAACTGATGAAGTGGTGATAAAAGCACAGTGGCCCATGTGATCTTGCGGTATCGTAGGGGCAAGTGTGCTTCGAGAATTGGAGGAAGCAAGTGGCCCCCTCTCGAACCATGGAGCTGAGAAGCGAAGCTGTCCCAAAATGGCTTGCGGAGCCATGTCAAGCTATTTGGGCTTGAGAAGTCGTGAGCCCGACCCATTCCGAGATGATGACCCGAACCGGCTGATGTTGTGAAGTAGTAAGCGGCCCTTCCTCAGTGTGGGGGCGGAAGCCAGCGATTCAATCTGGTGGTGAGACACGAGAGGCCAGGGGCGGTTGACCTAGATCGGGCTTGAGGAGTATCGAGTGTAGGGGCGAAATGTGCTTGAAGCCCGACCAATTCAGGCCGATGGCCCGGGCCGTGGCGGGGTTTTGGGTAGCGGCCCGATCCATTCCAAGGCTGCGGGCGAAAGCGGTGATTGAAACCCAGGTGGCGAGAGGCGCGCAGGGGAAGTTGACCAAGATCGGGTTGTTGAGGAGTATTGATACAATGAGGCCGAGAGGCGGTGAGTGATAGGTGGGGATGCTTGGCCCATTAGTAGTTCCACACGAAAGGGAACGGGGCATTTGATGGTAGTTGGCATGCCGGGAGGGTAATTAGTTCCAATCTCCGCATCAACCGTAAAGGTTCCATTAGGGTTGCGAACAATTGCTAGCCCACAGGTTACGATACCTTCCAATAGCGACCGATACTGAGCCTCTTGATGTTGTCTTATCTGTTCCAACATCGATTCCACTTTGCTCGGCATTTTGCGGATTTTCGGGGTGCGGAGTTGTCGTCCCCACCGTTCTCCTACGAGTTGGCCATTACGAAACTTTGAGTGAAGCGAAGGAGGAAAGCGATGAAGTATCGACTTTGGAATGAGCGAAATTTGAACAAACGATGACCCGGGGTCTTGATCCAAACTTTGCTTACTATGGAAGGCACAAAAGGGTGTGGTTCGGACTCGGGAAAGCGGAACGAGGTTGGTGTTTGGGCTTAGGGCTCATGCAACATGCGATTATTCGTTTAAATTTACTTAAAACATGTTTTATTAAACCTAATCGGTTGGAAAAGATTGCTCTTCTTTTCGCAAACTACTGCTGGATCTGGATCGGTGGGCCCCGTCACTACGTCTATAAGCCCCTCGTATTCCACACGTATTTCGACTTCCCGGGGTGGACGGCCGGGCGAGGGTCCTATAGGGCAAGCGGGTCCCACCGACCGAAAATGAAAACGATCCTAAAAGTCGGCGGGTAATCGAGTCTTAACGAGCATTCGATGTAAATTACGGACAAAGGCGACGTCAAAGTCAAGATCATGTCAGAGGCTCGACAAAAAGTCGGCATGATTCGGGCGATAACTGTCCACAATTGATCTTGACTTGCTGTCAATTAGGCCGTAATTAGGCATGGAATAATCATTAATCCTTGATGACTCGGTGTCATGCTTTGGGAGTCGGTGTATAATTTGTGCCGATCGAGTCAAAGTCAAGGCGCCGGTCAATATCTGGTCAAAGTTCGTGACGGAAAACCGGCGGACTTCGGCGATTAGGGTCCCGAAAGATATTGACTTGGTATGCCGACTAAGGCTTGAAAGGAAAGGTCTATACACGAGACGGGGCATGACACGGACCGGACTAAAAACCAATCGGGTCTCGGACAAAGTGTGTCACGGACAAGTGCATGGTCGACACGAGGCTCCATGGGATGTTTGGGTAGTCCCGTGCTTGCACCGAGAGGCGTAATAAGACCAAACGGGCCGCTACAGGGATTTCCCCGGGTTAGGGACGTAGTGTGCAGTGTAAGGTCACGTGCGCGTAGTGTGCAAGCGATCTATCTTCTTTTACGAGTAAAATAGAAATTTTTCATGTGTCTTAAAAAGTATGATGCATGATTTTTTTGAAAATTTTCTTCTTTTTTTTGAAAATAATTATTTTTTTTTTTTTGAAATTTTTTTTTTTGAAGTCTTTTTTTTTTTGAAAATTTTTTTTGAAATTTTTTTTTTGAAAGCAAATAACACATAAGCACATAATTCAAAATTCAAGGCAACGGGTCCGATAGTCAAAATTTTGACTTTTTCGAGGCGGCCAAAACAACACGAAAATGTGAAAAATCAACACACACCACAAATGATTTCAAATGCCGGGACGGAAGCTTGACCCTCAAAAGCTTTTTTTTTTTGGAAACAATGACACCGGTACGTGGGATTGTTAAACCACAATTTATCCCCGACTCGTGTTAGGAGGCGATAACGGGAAGTTTAATGGTTTCCACCGATATACCAAATATCATTTTTTTTTTAATATAAAGCTTATTTATGTTCCCCAGCGGAGTCGCCACTGTGATGTACCCGATTTTTGAAATCAAACGGAGTCGCCACGCCATTTTTGTTTTAAGGGCCAAAACTTTGAAAAATGCCCGGGATTAGAGATTTGGGTTCGGAGGTCACGTTACACGCCGGGAAGAACGTTAGTGTTCACCCGGAATGCCTCGTAAAACGAGTCTTCCAAGCATTAAAAACCATTTGTGTGTGTGTGTGTGTGTGTGTGTGTGTGTGTGTGTTTTGTGGCCAAAATAAGTTGAAACTGAAAAGTAAAAATTGGGAACTCTTTATTAGACTTTGAAAAAATCCCATGATTTTTGGTGTGATTTTTGGATTGAGGTTTGGGACTCAAAAGATTTTTTGAAGTTGAAAAACATTTCTGCCAGAATGAAAAAGGCAGTGGACACTTTATTTTAAAATGGGTTTAAGGGCTTAAAAATCTCAGAATCTGGGGAAAGTCTGAGAATGAAAGTTGTTCAAAACACCATAAATAAGGTTTCTGTGAAAGAACTTTCCCATTTGGAGTTGATTTGGTGGACCAAAACCTTCTGGAAATCTCAGATATGAAATCTGGACTTCCAGAGACTGATGAACTGACCTTTGAAAGAAAATTTGAAAAAGGGAGTTTTACTCACGTAAAAAATAAAGTAAAAATATTTCTGGAAATCTATGGATGTTGGCTACAAAAAGTGTTTTGTAGTCAACACCAAATTCCAAGTTTCTGTATGTCCAAAAAATTAGACCATGGACAGAGGTCTTAGAGAAAGGCTACTGGACAGCAACTTCCTCATGAAGAAAAACATGATTTTAAAGGGGGTTTGGCATCCATGCTTGTCCCCATTTCCCTAAGCTTTGATTAGTGATCACTAAAAATTTTAGTGGTGATCTACTATATCAAGCTATCCTTGGGGTACATTAGGACTTAAGCATTTCATTTGCTTGGGAAGGGGAATTTTATCCTTTGAAAATGAGATTTGATGTATGAAAATGATTTTTAGGGTTTTGAAAATGTGTTTGCAAGAAAGTAAAGACACTTTGAAAGTAATGTTGATCCTTGTAGAGGATCATCCATGGAGATGAACTTCCATGGTGATCCTCTTGGATCTAGAGCAAGAGGATGAACAAACTACATTTTGGAGTTTAAAAATGCATGCATGGATGAGGGAAATTTAGGGTGAGGAGAAGAGGTTATACCTATATTCTTTGTGTTTTGTGTTTGAATGGATTCAAGGCTTGAATGTGTTTAGGGTTTGAAAGTGTCTAGGGTTTGAATGTGTTTAGGGCTTGTGATTAGAGTTGGTCAAAGAGAAAACAAGTAGATAACAATGAAGTCCTCTATGTTTTCTCTCTAATCCTCCTCCTAAGGGGTGATTTGAGCTTGGGTTAGTGTATGTATGAGAATGATTTGAAAGTATTTTGAGTGAGTGGGATTTGGGAAAGATTGAAGAGAAAATGGTGGCAATTCAAGTGAATTCCCACTGTTTTCTCCCTATTTTTCGCCAGAATGCTGTTGCTGTGAGTGAATTGTGTTGTGTAAACTGAGAGAGGAGGGTTCAATTTATAGGCCACTGAAAATGCCATAGTCATCCGCGCGGACAAGTCTGGAGGCGTGCACTGTTCATTAAATGCAGCTCCAGGCTTTGGACACAAGGAATATCTTTTGAAAATTCAAAGCGGTTCTTTGTTTTTCGACTTGCCTAATTCGGATTTTTCCAATTTCTTTTCTTTTTTAAGATTCTTTTCTTGGTTTAACCTTAAATGGCAATCCCTAATCTACCCTCACTTTGTTAGAAAGGTTAGGAATTGTTAGAAATGTTAGGGCTTTCGTTAATTTTCTAACGAAAATACTAACGACTCAAATTGGAGCACTTACACCGGTGCATTACAAATCCCAAAGGGCATCCGTCTATAAGCAAATGTGCCAAAGGGACACGTGAAGGTGGTCTTGGCTTGGTCCTTAGGATCAATGGCTATCTGATTATAGCCCCAAAAACCATCCAAGAAACAATAATAGGCGTGACCCACCAACCTCTTAAGCATCTGATCAATAAAATGGAGAGGGAAGTGATCCTTTTTTGTTGCTGCGTTTAATTTCCGCAAGTCTATACACATCCTAAGGCCTGTTACTTCCCTAATTGGCACTTCCTCCCCTTTCTCATTTTGGACCACAGTGATCCCTGACCTCTTTGGTACCACTTGTACCTGATTCACCCAATCACTAGCCTCTATTGGGAAAATAATTCCCGCATCTAACAACTTGAGTACTTCCTTTCTAACAGCTTCCTCCATGTGAGGATTCAATTTCCTCTGCCTTTCTCTAGACGGTTTAACCCCATCTTCGAGAGTGATCCTATGCATGCACATCGAAGGACTAATCCACTTAATGTCCTTTAAGGTCCACCCTATGGCCTCCCTATACTCACACAAAACCTCTAACAATCGGGCCTCTTGATCTAGGGTCAAATCTGCTGCAATAATTACTGGCAAAGTCTCACCCTCCCCTAAGAATGCATACTTTAAATTTGAGGGAAGAGTTTTAAGTTCAAGGACTGGGGTTTTTCAATTGATGGCACCATTTTTTCATTAAAATGGCCTAGGGAGTGAGATGGGCCATCACTCAGGTGAAAATCACCCGCCTTATCATCAATGACCATTACGTGGGAACCCACATTATCCCTAGTCTTCTCACCGCCATTTAGAAGCCTCTCCAATTCATCAACCTCTTGATCATGCCACTTAGACTCCTCATGCACACACTCATCAATAATATCCAACTCATCTACAAACATGCAAGACTCATCATGTTCCACAAGATTTTTCATTATATCAAACACATTTATTTCAATCCTTTCATTTGGAACAGTCATAGAAAGAGTTCCATTACCAACATTTATCACAGTATTGGTCGTTTCCATGAAAGGTCGCCCAAGCAATATGGGTGAGTCACGGCGACTTCCTTCACCTCGAGGCATCTCAAGAACCACAAAATCGACCGGAATAATCAATGAACCTACCTGAACTAAAACATCCTCTAGGATGCCCAAGGGTCTTTTAATGGACCGATCGGCAAGTTATAGGGCCATCATAGTGGGTTTTAGTTCGGGTAAACCAAACTTAAGATACATGTAATAGGGCAACAAATTAATGCTAGCCCCAAGATCCAACATAACCTTCACCGTGTTAGAATCCCCCAAAGTAAGGGAAATTAGAAAACTCCCAGGATCTTTCATTTTTAGCGGAAGACTATGGTTGACCACAGCGCTAGCACTCTCTCCTATCAACACTCTACCATCTTTCCCGTACTTAATTTTCCTGGAATTTATTTCTTTATAGAATTTTTCATAAGCCGGAACATTCTTTATCACATTCAAAAGAGGCAAATTTATATTTACTTTTGAAAATATGTCAATTAGCTCTTTCATTTGATGATCCAATTTATTTCTCAAAAATCTTCCAGGAAAAGGGACGGGAGGTACATATGGCTTGGGAATGGGAGTATCAAAAATCACATCTTTCCCCCAATCCATTTGTATACTCATCAAGACACAACATCCTCAACAACCACATTTTTAACATTAGGAGGTTCCACAACAGGGGACTCAACAACAGGGGATTTTGGGGGAGAAGAAGGAGAAGCTACCTGATTGTCTACCTGTTTGCCACCCCGTAAGGTGATGATGGCCTTAGCTTGCTCCCCTTGGCTAGGGAATATACCCAGCTGTCGTCCCTGAAGTGCTTCAGCCAATTGACCCATTTGGGTCTACAACTTTTTTATTGCATCAGCTTGGTTGTTATTTGCTTGCTGCTGCTCTGCTCTCATCTTATCCATGGCCACTTCCCAAAGCTCTTTCTTCCTTTCAAAGGGCCCCTGAGGTGGTTGGGGATGGAGGGTCTTATTCTGCTGATTTCTACCCCATGACAAATTGGGATGTCTCGGCCCTGCTTGCCACCCTGGATTGTACGTATTACCGTACTGATTATTGTTTGGTGGGAACCTCTGACCATATCCTTGCATAGCATGTACCCTCTCAGTGTCATAGCTATAGGGACTAGTAGTGGGACAAAAATTATAATCATGAATTTTAGATCCACATGTCACACAACTATCATAAACAAGATGAGCAGTAGAAGGCACAAAAGAAGCCTTTTGCATAGATAATTTATCAAATCTTTGGTTTAATAATGCAAACTGCTTAGCAATATCGTTACTCATCCCTACCTCATTCACACTCCTTGTTGTCCCCCTTGATCCCTTCTGTTGAGAGTTAGCACTTAACATCTCAAACAGCTCCTGACACTGTTGAACAGTCTTGCTTCCTAAACTACCTCCGGCTGCATTGTCTACCTTCAATTGGTATTCAGGGGATAAAGCCCCATAAAAAGTTTGATGCAACATGGAAGCAGAAAAGTTATGGTGGGGACACTGAACTTATAACATTTTAAATCTATCCCATGCCTCGTGAAAGGCTTCCCCCGACTCCTGAGCAAATCCCATAATTTTCATCCTAAAATTAGTCAATGCATCATAAGGATAAAATTTTGTAAGAAAAGCATCATGCAAAGCATCCCAAGTGGTGATGCTACTAGGAGAAAGTAACAATAGCCAAGTTTTGGCTTTATCTTTCAATGCAAACGGAAAACACTTCAGTCGCAAGTGCTCTGAAGTAACCCCCTCCTTAATAGGGAAACCACTTACAGTGGACATGAATTCTCTAAAAAGTGCAAGTGCATCCTCACTTGATAAAACATGAAAACTAGGGAGCATGTTAAAATATTGGCCTTTAATTTCATATGCCAGTGTTGCATCGGGCAACACTATGCCTGACACCGATGTGTCGACCTTAGGCCTGGCAAAAGCATTCATAGTTTGATCTTCCATCACCAAATTAAATTCTTCTTCTTCCTCGGTGGAAGAAGTTTCCAATTTACTTAACTCAACTACTGTCTCGGTGACAGAAGATTCAGACTCGGTGTCTAATTCTCTTACAGGGGGAATGCCCCTTCTAACTCTGTCGATAAAATCGTTCGCAGGAACTACCGGGGAATTCAGGGAACGCCTGTCACGCGGGTGACCCGGGTTCGTTCCCCGGCAACGGCGCCAAAAACATGATGGATAAAATCTTCTTGTGATAAAAACCTTGCAAGTATACAAGTTACCGAAGTAGCAGTACAAGTAAGGATCGAACCACAGAGACTCGCGTGTTCAACAAGTTGATTTAATTAATGCAGAAAGCAACCAAAGGTTTTTTATTTTGGTTTATTAAAACTAATAACAAAAAGAAATTAAGCAACTAAAATCTCAAATAAACAGAACAAGGAAGTAATTCAAGGATTAAAAAAATAGTCCACGGATTGGATTCACAACATATTATCTCTTTATGCTTTTGAATGATAAAAATATTAATTGGGTTATAGGGTTTCTACGCTTTTATAAGAATTGGGACGGTTAGATGGCCGGGTTGCAATCCTAATATCGAGCAATTACCAATTATCACGCAAGATCAAACCAATAAAAGCTCAAATCATTAAGAACAAAAGAATTAATGAAACCTCAATCCAATTGATTCACGCAAGATCGTCAATCAGATCTAATCACCCTAATAGTGTTCATGCACAATTCTCCACGCAAGTAAAAGAATTGTACCAAATACAGTTTAAGAATATTATGATGATCTAAAACCACAATTAAAGAAGAATTAAAATATTAGCATAAAGATCTAATATGTGTTACTACCAATCTGCAAACTAAACAATTTAGCTACTCATACTCATAATGATTATCACATAAATTGAATAATGAAACATAAAATCTGAATCAATTGATGAAAAATAAAATTCTTCAATCCTTGAAACCTAGAATGATAATGTGTAGATGAAGATAAAATAAAAGCTACCCTAATAATGTGTTATAAGGAAGTATTTATACTCCTTACCTAAATCCCCTACTAATTAGGAAAAGAAAATAATTAAAACCCACGAAATCTGCTAAAAAACGCCCAGCTGACGTCACAAACCGCGTCTGGCACGAGTCGTGCCTTCAAGCATGAGTCGTGCCAACCTCTCCAAGTCTTGCTCACGAGTCGTGCCACCCTCTCCAAGTCATTCTGATGGCATTACTCTTCAAGGCTCCACTCGTTCCTCACTCGTGCCACATTCCTTCTTCACTCGTGCTCAAGCTTTCCATTCGTGCCACATGCAAAAATCTTCATCATTGACCTGGTTTTGACTTGGCCTTCCTCGATTGACTTTCCTTGAAACTTTTCTTGAACCTTGACTATTCTGTTGACTTTTTCTTTGATGTTTGACTTGAAATCTTCGGTTTCTTGAGATCAAAATCCAAATACAAAATAAAAGACTAAACTACCCTCAAATTATATCGTTTCTCAACAAAACCTCACATTACATAATTTCTCTCAAATTACATCAAAGCTATTCTAAATACACTAAAATAGAGATAAAATATCTGGAAACATAGGTAAATAAAGTATACAAAATTCGAACCATCAGATACGAAATGAGGAAAAGGAACATGATTTAATAGGATAAACACATGATTCCGAGTTTCCGACCCCATGAATTTGGGGGATTACTCAGAAGCCATAAAGATTATTATAACAATGAAAGATAAATAAGACATAAAATAATGGGAAGGGAGAGAGAAACTTATTCAGATAATTATAAGAGAAACGATGGCTGGAAATAAATTTCAAAAAGCTTTATTTTTTCAATCTCCAAAAAACGCTCAAAAACACTCTATGGTTCTCACAAATCTAGAAATAATGATGTTTATGGATTGCAAAATGCATTAGAGTATGTTTACAACAACTTGTGGATAATATCTGATGTCTAAAATTGAAGATTACAATGGCTATATATAGGTATTTCAACCAAAAGTTGTGGCCCTTACTCCAAAAGACACCAAGCAAAAGCTGCAGATTTTTAACTTGGCACGGCCGTGCACTATAATTTGGCATGATCGTGCCAAATGAAACGTCATGTCCTTCAGCATCGGCGTTGTTTAGGTCAAATTCAAGCAATTCAACTTATTAAAAGATAAGTAGGGCACAATGGAATAAGACGATGTAATTTCAAGATGTCGACAAGAGTATTTAACGAGGAAAGCCCTTGAACAACTTGTTCGCCGGCATAAAACCTCGGTAAAGGTGGAATTTTATTAGCAAAGGGATAGTGGTGGATGGATGATCAGTACAAGAGTATGTTTCCAAGATAACTGTGTTGTGTGTGTTGTTACATATGTTCCTCTATTTAAAATACAAAGGGTAGTAACGGTGTGCAACAAATAAATACAATCCCTCTTTCCACGCCTAGGATTTCGCAGGAGGTTACTGAGGTAGCTTGCTTATCCGTTGCTGAGTAAGCATTTTGTTGGTAGTCGTTTATTTGACTTGGTCTTCCGAACCTTGCAAAACGGTCCCTGCAGTATCGCCTTTCATTTATCTTGTACAGAGTGGATAGTCTGGCTGGTTGTACTGTTAAGATGATATCTCAAGATGTAGCATGCTGCCGTAGTTTTTTGCCCTAAACAATTGCCCCTGAATTTTTGAAATATCTCAAAAGTATAAATTTGAATTTCAAAAATTCTACCTCTAACTGCCTGGTTGTTGATCTTTGAAAGGCGAGATATTCTGCTTGGTTCACGGATGGAGCTTGGCTTGATTTGAGGTAGGATTATCATGAAATTTGCCATAGATGATGATCCTTGTCTTATATATACGGTGTGTAGATGTCAAGGATTTTATCGAATAATCAAGAAAGGCAAAATGTCATTTGGTAAGTCTCCTTTAGTATTACCTTTTATATGTATATACCCAAATGTTTACCATCTTCTTTGCAGTTGTCCGTTGAAAGCCTAGGTTCGCTGCGAAAGCGTTAGTCGCCAAAGACAAGGGAAGGACTAGTGATGACATACAGCCTACACCCAGGTTGGAGTTGGGAAATGCCTCAGGAGTAAAAAGGAAGAGGCAAGAGAGGAGAGATGTAGAGGGAGTTGGCTCCAACGAAGATGTGTTAGAGACTAAGGTAGGGCACTTTTTCCTTTCTTACTTTCATACCAGGTTTTTGATGAATTTTTTTTTGCAATTTTAGGCAATAACGGCGGTAAAAATGATGGTTAACGAAATCAAATGGTGGAAAGATAAGGCTGTATCTGCAACTATGGAGAAGAAGGATTATGAGGCGGATTTGAAAGTGGCTTTTGATATGTTTAGGAAAAAGGAAGAAGAAATGGAAGAGATGAGGAAGAAGCATGTTCAGGAAATGGAGAACTTGCGAGATGAACTGGTGGCTGAGGCTGCTAAATCTGTTTTTGACTCCAGAATCGAGATAATCAAGGAGTACTAAGCTGGACAACACTCATCTTGAAATTTGGAGGAGGAATTGATTGCTTTGAGAAGGATCACTCGTGAAAGGCCATGTGAAATGATTTCTAGGGATGAGGACAGGTTGGAGAGGGTTGTTGAGACGTTGGAGGGAAATAGGATGAACAAGGGCAAGGACGTCGTTCTTGATTGAAGAGGGCATTCTTTTTTCCCAAATGTTTGATGTTGCAACTGTTTTTTCCTGGATAACTTGATGAACTCACCTTTTATGTCTTTTGAATAATAAATGGAAAAGATGACTCTCTTTTCAACCAGATGTCTCATTTTGGCAACATGTCAATGTTGCTACCCATGATTTAATTTTAAGTCCATAATTTTAACCAAGGGCAAGAAGGTAATCAACATGTACTTGACACATTGGCCCACCTACACCTTAGCTAAAATATGAAAATTGTGCATCCCGAGCGAAGGTGTTAATGACCTTTTTATCTGAAAAGAATGCTAATTCTTCAAACCTTTGGGAGGGGTAGAACCCTTTTAGAAGAAAATATTTACGTAAATTTAAAGCTGACTCGATAAACAGTAAAGTGTTAAGAATTTACCCGTTTCATACGAATTGGAGTACTTGCCATCTTATTCCTTTAGGCAGGTTGTATCCCTTTAGGCAGGTTGTCAGTGCCAGTCTATCTTGTAAAACAGAAACAAGTTAGGGTGGGTGTTAGCTTTGCTAACACCCCTCTGATGCTTAAGTCAGTAAAGGAATAACATGTGTAAAAATAAATTGAAATAACATAAAAGTGAAGTTAATCGAACCATACCTGATCGTTAGAACGGAAATTGGTGGGTTGGTCACTTACATGAAGTACAACTTGAGGTGAATGGCGTTCCAGTTCCTCGAGATTCGTATCTCGTCTAAGGTTGAGAGGTTGTATGCTCCCTTTCCAGCCTCTGCGTCAATTAAGTAGGGTCCTTCCCATTTGGCTGCAAGTTTTCCTGCATTTGGTTCTTTGGTATTTTGAAAGACTTTCCTCAGGACCATGTCCCCAACTTGGAACCTTCTGACGCGGACATTCTTGTTATAGGCCTGGGCTATTCTTCGTTGGTGATCCGCCATCCTGATCTTAGCTATATCTCTTAGTTCATCAAGGGTGTATAAATCATCTGCTAGGACAAGTTTATTATCCGGTATAGACGATAGATCGTATCTGGCTATAGGGAGCGAGAATTCCACAGGAAGGACAACTTCAGTCCCAAACACTAATGAGTATGGAATTTGCCCAGTGGCTCCCTTCGGAGTGGTCCTGTCAGCCCATAATACTAGGGGTAACTCTTTGACCCATCTTCCTTTCTTCTTATCAAGCCTTTTCTTCAAGTTGTTCATTATTAACTTGTTACTAGATTCAGCCTGTCCGTTGGCTTGAGGATGTACTGGTGTAGACATTATGAGCTTAATTCCCCATCTTGTGCAGAAGTCTTGCATTTTCTTGCTAATGAATTGAGAACCGTTGTCTCATATAATCTCCGATGGTACTCCGAACCTGCTGATGATGTTCCTCTTGATGAAAGATATCACCTCCCGGTCTCTGATTTGCACGTAGGCTTCAGCTTCGATCCACTTGGTGAAGTAATCTGTCATAGCTAGCATGAATACTTTGCCCCTAGGTGCCCGAGGTAGTTTACCCACTATGTCCATTCCCCATTATATGAAGAGCCAATGTGACAAGATGGGATGCATTAGCTCGGCGGGTTGGTGCATGATGTTGCTGTGTCTCTGACATGCATCACATTTTTGCACATATTTCATTGTGTCTTGCCGCATGGTTGGCCAATAGTATCCTGTCCACAATGCTTTTGAGGATTGGGACTTGCCCCCAGCGTGATTTCCACAGTCTCCATCATGTAATTCACTCATTACTTCTTCAATTTGGTCTGGTTCTAAGCACCTTAGGTACATACCTGAGAAGGATCTTCTAAACAAAGTGTTATTAATTAAAATATATCTTGTTACCTTTATTCTAAATGACCTAGGGCTCTTCACGTCGTCTGGGATTGTGCCATTCTGCAAGTATTGGATTATGGGCACCGTCCAAGAGGTGGAATTGTCGACTGGCATGATTACGGCATCACATTGTTCGTTGAGCTGGCAAGTTTCAACCTGATCAATGGCAGGATGCAGGACGTGGATGATAGGGATTTTGTTATTCAACATGCTCCTGCAACTTGAGCCTAAATTGGCTAGGGCGTCTGCTTCAGTATTCTCTTCTCGAGGGATCTGTTCAAAGGTGAAGTCTTCAAATTGATCGGCTAACAACTTAACATGGTGGAGGTAACTCGTCATTTTAACCTGCTTAGCTGTGTAAGATCCATTGAAGTGGTTAACTAACAACAGAGAGTCAGTAAATACGTTAATATGTTTAACATTTAAATTTAAGGCGGTGGTTAATCCCATAATGAGGGCTTCATACTCAGCCTCGTTATTTGTAGCCTTGAATTCACAAGCCACAACTTGGGGAATGAGATCCCCTTGGGGGGATTTTAGGACGATTCCCAGACCTTTGCCCCTAACATTCGAAGCTCCATCTGTATATAAAGTCCAGTATCTAGGGGAACCAAGTCCTTCAAGTTGCTGGACCTCGAGTTCAACCTCAGGCTGTAGGTTAGGGCTGAAGTCTGCCACAAAATCTGCCAAGGCCTGTGATTTGATGGCAGTCCTTGCTTCATAATGTATGTCGTAAGTACTAAGTTGTACTGACCATTTAGCCATCCTTCCTGACATCTCAGGTTTTCTCATCACACTTCGGATAGGATAGTTAGTCTTGACAATAATAACATGAGTTTCAAAGTAGTGACGTAATTTTATGGAAGCAGTAATTAGAGCGAGTATTAATTTTTCAAGATGAGAATACCTGGTTTTGGCGTCAAGTAGAGACTTACTTATGTAATAGACAGGGTGTTGGGCACCTTCTCGTTCTGTGGCCAATACAGCACTAACTGAGGTCTCCGAAACTGCAAGATAGAGGAATAATGGTTCTTCTGGTTCGGGCTTGGACAACAGCGGTGGTGTTGTGAGGTATTCTTTAAGTTGGAGGAAAGCTGCTTCATGTTCGTTGGTCCACTGGAACAACTTGTTTTTCCGGAGCACCTCATAGAACAACCTGCACTTGTCAAAAGACTTGGAGATGAACCGGTTAAGGGCTGCCACTCTACCGGTCAGTCGTTGCACTTCCTTAGCGGTTCTGGGGGATTCTAGATTGATTATAGCCTTGATTTGCTCGGGGCTTGCTTCAATGCCTCTTTTAGTCACCATATAACCGAGAAATTTGCCGGCCTTCACTCCGAAGTGACACTTTGACGGGTTGAGCTTCATGTTGAAAACCTCTAGGATGTCAAACGCTTCTTTAAGATGTCCAACATGGTCTTCCATATGTTTTGATTTTACCACCATGTCGTCAATGTAGACTTCCATAGTCTTCCCAAGCTGATCCTTGAACATCTTGTTTACTAGTCTCTGGTAAGTGGCACCTGCATTTTTTAGTCCGAAAGGCATAGCGATATAGCAATATATACCTTCTGGAGTGATAAAAGCAGTGTCTTCCTGGTTCGATGGTTCCATCTGGATTTGCTAATATCCGGAAGAAGCATCCATGAAGGTCAGGATGTCATGGCCAGCCGTTTCATCTACCAAAGAGTCAATATGAGGTAGAGGGAAGGGATCCTTCGGACAAGCTCTGTTGAGGTCTGTGGAATCTACACATACTCGCCATTTGCCATTCTTCTTTTCCACAACGACTACATTGGCCAGCCACCTTAGCTAGTCAACTTCCCTAATAATCTTGGCCTTAAGCAATCGTGCAACTTCTTCCTTTATAATTTGATTGCGCTCGTGTGCGAACTTTCTTCTCTTCTGATGAATAGGTTTGATGTTGGGATCAACATTCAGCTTGTGTGTGATGATATCCTTGCTAATTCCAGTCATGTCCTCATGCTTCCATGCGAAACAACTGGCCCTGGTTTTTAAGAATTCAATTATGCTCTCATCTATTTCGGGAGGAATATCATCTCCTAGTAACACTTTGACATAGGGATTGGAAGGGTCAAGCTGAATTTCTTTCACGTCGCTTTCCGCAACTTCCAGGATGTCCCATGCCTTTTTCTTTAATTGCTATGCATGTCTGGGGGCGCTAGTTGCCTTCATGGATATCTTGTAACACTCTTTCGCTGTTTGCTGGTCGCCTTTTACCTTGACTACTCCCCACCGAGTGGGCAACTTGATGCACTGGTGGTAAGTTGAAGGTATTGCCTTCATGTTATGAATCCAGGGCCTTCCCAAAATGATGTTGTAAGATGACTTGCATTCGATAACGCAGAATTTCTCCATGGAGTTCGCCCCTTCCACATATACGGGTAATTTGATGTCCCCGTAAGTATGCTTGATCTCCCCGCTGAATCCAACTAGAACAGATGAGCTTCTGGTCACGTGTTCAAGTGGGATGTCCATACTTGTTAAGCTGTCGGTGGTTATTATGTTGACGGAGCTTCCATTATCGACCAAGATGCGCTTCACCAAACAATTGGCCACCTGCAGAGTAACAACTAGTGCATCATGATGAGGGTCCAGGATGTCACTCTTATCATCTTCGTCAAACGTGATCTCCTGAACACTCTCCTTCGCTGCTGGTCTGGTTGGCAAGTTCATCCTGTCTTCCTTGGATTCCGAGGCATGACGTTTGGCGGCGGAGTAAGAAGTGCCACATATGTCCGATCCTCCACTGATCATGTTGACCACCTTGGTCAGGACTGGAGGATTCGAGGGGATTTCTTTCTGCGGTTCTTGATTGTCGTTCCGTCCATGCCGTTTGCCCAACAATTCTTTGAGGTGACCCTTGGACAAGAGGTGGCTAATCTCCTTTCTTAAGGCAATGCAATTTTCGGTGGTATGCCCAAAATCTTCATGGTAGGCACACCATTTAGATTTATCTTTCCATCCGGAGCCTTTGTCAGACTTTTTAGGCCATCTAGCCTTTTCTCCCAGGTTGTCCAGGGCGTGTATGAGTCCTGCAATGTCAACAGAGAAACAGTAGTCATCTGTCTTAGGGTAAGGCAGTTCATCTTCATTAGTACTATCAATGACGGCATTAATGCTAGAGTGTTCAGTTTTAGAGTAGGGTTTGCCCCTATTGAATTTAGAGTGTGACATCTCCATCTTGCCGCCAGAATGTTCGGGAGTAGCAGTTATTTTAGATGCTTTCTCTTGTATCAACTTGTCCTCTTCCAGCCTAATGAATTTTATGGCCCTCGTCTTGACTTCCTCGAGTCTTTTGCAAAGAGTCATTACTAATTCCTCATAATAGGGGGAATCTTTCTTGAGTCCCATTCTGAAAGCTTCCGTTGCTGTAGACATATCCATGTTGGGGATGTCGACAGCTTCTTTGTTGAACCTGCTTAAGTAGTCCTTCAAGGATTCATCAGGTTGTTGAACGATCTTGTATAAATCTCTCGTTAGTTTTTCAAAGACTCTATTACAAGAAAATTGATTAGTAAACATGTTAATAAGTTGAGCATAAGATCCAATGGAGCCTAGGGGCTGGTTGATAAGCCAACGTAGGGCTGCCCCAATAAAGGTAGACCCGAATCCTCTACAAAGGCAGGCTTCCTTGAATTGCAAGGGGATATGAATCACATCCATTTTTTCCTGGTATAAGGCGATATGCTCCAAAGGATCAGTTGTCCCATCATATTGCTTCATGTGTGGAACAGTAAACTTTTTTGGTATCACCATGTTGGAGATAGCAGGACTAAATCGTGACTCATTGTAACAAGTTGGAGAGGCTTGATGGTATGGCAGGGTAATCCCCGACAAGTTCATCACCATTTCCCTCAGCTCCTGTAACTGTTTGTTCACTGCATTCCCTGCATCAGGATTAGTAGCAGCATAAAAAGTATTAAAATCAACTTGGGGGTTAACACTCCCTGTTGGTCCGGGAGGAACGGGTGTCAAGCAGGCTGGCGCAGTGGATTGGCTAGCTTCGGGATTGACGATCACACTGTCAGTGGAAGCACTGATCATTGGTATGAAGCCTACGTTATCGGTCAGTGTCCCTGTATCTCTGTCAAAGGTAAGCCTCCTGGGTTGGATTGGAGAGAACATGTTGGAGCCTGAAGCGGGATTTACACCTTGGAACGCTCCAAGCGGGGCGAGAGGGTGTGATCCGGACGATCCAGCTTGCAGAGTAGATACTTCACGCTGCAATCTGGAAAAGTTGTTCATCAACATGTTGAAAGTGTCAGTCTGTAGCATCACATGGCGCCTTAGCTCGACCATTGTATCTGTCAAGCTGGAGAGGATATCTACTGGAATCACTTGTGTAGGTGCCCCAGAGGACCCTCTATGACCTTGACCCAAGCCGGTTGAGGCACCAACATTCTGTCCCGAAGTAGCTGTCCCGACGGTGGCTCCTACTGAAGTTTCTGCCGACGTCATTCCAGTAGACATCTTGAGGATCGTTAATCAATCAAAAGACCAAAGTTCCCAAGGACGGCGCCAAACTGTTTAGGTCAAATTAAAGCAATTCAACTTATTAAAAGATAAGTAGGGCACAATGGAATAAGACGATGTAATTTCAAGATGCCGACAAGAGTATTTAACGAGGAAAGCCCTTGAACAACTTGTTCGCCGGCATAAAACCTCGGGAAAGGTGGAATTTTATTAGCAAAGGGATAGTGGTGGACGGATGATCAGTACAAGAGTAGGTTGCCAAGATAACTGTGTTGTTACATGTGTTCCTCTATTTAAAATACAAAGGGTAGTAACGGTGTGCAACAAATAAATACAATCCCTCTTTCCACGCCTAGGATTTCGCAGGAGGTTACTGAGGTAGCTTTGCTTATCCGTTGCTGAGTAAACGTTTTGTTGGTAGTCGTTTATTTGACTTTGTCTTCCGAACCTTGCAAAACGGTCCCTGCAATATCGCCTTTCATTTATCTTGTACAGAGTGGATAGTCTGGCTGATTTTACTATTAAGATGATATCTCGAGATGTAGCATGCTGCCGTAGTTTTTTGCCCCAAACAGGCGTATTCAGCACAGTCATGCCAGTTTGGCTGCACGACCCTGACATTCTGGGCTGCTGCTCCTTTACCTACTTTATCACATATTTTATTGCTAGAATTTTTCCAAATTACCATGAACAGTATCCCCCGAAAATTTGCTTCAATTTACTCATGAAATATGAATCCAACACAAAAAGCCCCCCTAATAGGGATGGCCAAACCGGACCGGAACCGGACCGGAACCGGAAAACCGGACCGGAGCCGGCCCGGAAAAGCCCGGAACCGCTATGAACCGGGGAGAAAACCGGAACCTGGGTAACCGAAACCGGTTTGGAGGCGGGCCGGTTAAGGTTCACCAAAATGGTGAACCGGACCGGAAAAAGCCCGGAACCGGACGAAAATTTGTTGTTTTTCAATAGAACCGGCCCGGAACCGGACCGGAAAAGCCCGGAACCGGACCAAACCCGTGAGAAAACCGGAACCGGATAACCGGAACCGTGAGAAAAGCGGGCCGGTTAAGGTTCACCTCCTCGCCGAACCGGAACCGGCGGTTCAAGGCCCGGAACCGGAACCGGACCGGATTTGGCCATTACTACCCCCTAACATAATATCTGCATATAATGTGATAAAATAAGCTAAAATGAACTAAAATGAACTAAAGCTAATTTAAATGATGCAATTATTTAACTATAAATGTCTATAAAATAGTCAATTATCAACTCCCGCACACTAAATTCGTGTTTGTCCCCAAACAAGTTTAGGATTTAAAAAGAAAAAAGAATGAGGAAGAATACAAATAAAGAGATTAAAAATGAGAAGTGAGATGATTCCCTAAGAAATCGAATTATATATGTAATGCTTAATTGCGTTCTTGCCTTAAAAAACTTCCTTTTACCTAATGATTCACATGTTTTATAAAGAAATTTTTTCAAGAACGACTTATAAAGGACATCAAATGTAGATAAAAAAAATAATCAAGAACTCATATATTATTAATAAAACATACCAAGTAAAAGGCACACAATATAATTTAGTGAATGAAACTTTTTAGTGGAATGAATGACTTTCATTTTTGGGCTAATAGACATGAATCATTTTCATAGTGGGATCATGAGACAATTCTTAAACACACACAAAACATAACTTTATTTTTATTGCAACATCACACTCTATTAATGATATTCATTTTTGATTTTCCAGTGGAGTGCTTTTTAAGATTTTTGATGAATTTAGCAAATATATGTGTGAATTTTCTTGACAAGTACACATGGAAATTTAAAAATTTGATCATCTAAAAGGATTCAAAATTTAAAACTCAATCGCATGTTTTCAAAATTCATTCACAATTTCCATAGAAAGGATTCACAAAATCAACGATGCATTGGTTCGAAATTTTTATCAATTCTATACGAAAATGATAATTTATCAACTTTTCAATGTACTCTTATGCTCTCTTTACTAAAAAAAAATTAAATGATAAAAGATGCAGAGGCGGTCTCCTGTGAGAACATGGGATCCGTCTCATGCATGAGACGGGTCGACCCATGATCCATGGGGCATGACTCGCCACGTGGCAGCCTTTTATAGGCCAATTTTTTTTTTTTATATTATTTTTTTTCAGAGCAAAAGTAATAGTTACCATCTCTTAATGTAATGACTGTATACATATAAAGTAACATTGGTCATAAGTAAACGTAATACCTGTTTTAAAAAAATAAAAGCTCGTTTTTACCCATTTTTTTCAAATGTAATACAAACTATATGTATTATTTTTGAAATGTAATAACTTATGTATATGAATGTAATAGTTTATACAAGTAAATGTAACACTTTGATAGATGAAATTGTAACATATTTCTATAATAAGTATTACTTTTGCCAAACGAAGAAAACATAGGAAAAAACATTATTACTTTTCTGTATATATGTATTACTTTAATGTATACAAACTATTACTTTAAGTATTACTTTTGCCAAACGAAGAAAACATAGAAAAAAACATTATTACTTTTCTGTATATATGTATTACTTTAATGTATACCAACTATTACTTTAATGTATACAAACTATTACTTTAATGTATACAAACTATTACTTTATGTTGGCTGAAGGATTGGGCCAAGGCAAAATGTGGGCTGATTTCGGGCAGGCGCGACCGCCCATTCCAGCTTGGGCGACCGCCCATATGCAAAAAGCTTGGGCGGAGGCGCGGGTTGGCTTTGTTGGGCGGGTGATGGGTCAGGATCCGACCCGTCTCATGGATGAGACGGGTTTTCATGTTCTCACATGAGTTTTTGTCAAAGATGCATATGATGAGATAAGAGGTAGTAACTAAGGCAATTAGCAAGTTGGGCAAGAATTATAGAAGACATCATCATCGGGATTTTTTTTACATATATATTGACTGAAAATAAACGTGCACTAACTTATATACATACATAAAAGGGAAATATGAAGATTGAATTTAAAATGAATAAACTACCTAATACATTTATAAAGAAAATATGAGGTACTAACTTAGCATGCGACTACTTAACATGAAGATGCAAAATAATGAAATGCAACACAAATTTCCTCCCCCACACTTGAGACAAACATAGTCCCCAATGTATTAAACTAAAACCAAAATAATAAGAACACAAGGACTGGGGGAAAGGAAAATGATGAACCTACTGGGGTGGTGGTGGAAAACCCGGCCAATTGGTCCCTCCGTAGTCGTAGATCTGGTTGACCCGATTGTTCATTTGATTGACTTGAGTGTACATTTGGTCAAATCTGATGAAGAAGTCGGGAGGGAATGGGTTGTCTACGTTGTTTTGCTCCTGAGGGTTTTTTTCTTGAACGGGTTCAATTGTCCTCGAAATTATCCATGTTGTGGGTTGGTTAGGTCGGACAAATTGAAGGGTGGGGTCCGGAAGGATAATACACTTTGTATTATATGCCCCAGCTAACCAAGTATAGGATCTATAGTTACCTTCCAGGATCATCTTCATATTTTTCAAAGCCGAGATAGCAAGGCTTGTAGATCCCAGAACTGGCTTTAACCCCTCGGGTATGTCAAGATTCAATCCTTTTGCAAGCACCATTATTAAACCTCCAAAATGAATCTCGTTTGGGGGGTTAGTATCATTATATCCATTGATATGATTAACAATTGAGTCATGCTTAAGCCTTGAGAGGATTTTGCAAACATCCACAACATGAGAAGTTCTTTCCTATTTATAGTGCCCTTGTCTTTCCTGCCAAAAATCATACAACCATATATTCGATGGATTATTTGGAGGGTAGGATGGATGATGGAGAAAGACTTGGCTATCCTTGATTCAAAATTATTTATATCCGTAATTTGCCTCCAAAATAACCCTTCATTATAGTTTTCCGGAATCGCAAAGCTGAAATCCCTACTAGGGGGCCAACCAAAAATTGTGTTTATTTGGGTGAAGGAGACGGAATGGTCTTGATTAAAAAAACGAAAATCAAGATATTTTTCTTCATAACTTTTACATTCCTCATTTTTTACATCTTCAATCATTTCTCTCTTTGTTGAAAGAAATTTTAAAGTGAGCCTTTCGTAAGTGTTTTCATGTAGGGAAAAAAAGCGTTCACACATTAAGTCATTATGCAATAATCTCACATTTTCAAAAATTCCCAAATTTCTCAAGGCTTGTTCATTAGAAAATTGTGTAAGTTTGATTCGACAATGGCTTAGTATGAAAAATTTGTCCACACGACTTTGTTTGGTAAAAACCATTCCAAAATTTTCAATGGGTGGCTAAAAGTGAGGAGCGGAGCTGGATAATCCGTCCTTGCAGGATCTCTTAGAGCGATTTTTTTTCCTCTACCCTCCATTTGTGCAAAACTCAGTTAAAAACCCAACCACAAACCAAAAATTTATTTCAAGACTGTACACCTACCCAAACTTCTTATAAGTAATCCAATAACCAACCCAAATGTCAACAAGTAATCAAACCAACTTTCAAATCCCATAAATGAAGTAAATTTAAGAAACCCCACCCAAGTACATACTCCTTCTGTCCCATAAAATATTACCCCTTTTACTATTTTGGGCGTCCCACTTTAAAGTTCCACTTTCCTAAAAAGGAAAAAAAAATTACTATTCTCTCCACTCATTCTCTCTCCTCCCACTCACAACACTTTTCAAATTTACTATTCTCTCCACTCATTCTCTCTCCTCCCACTCACAACACATACTTTAATAACATTATTTCTTATTTTTCGTTCTCAATACTCCCACTCACAACACATACTTTAATAACATTATTTCTTATTTTTCGTTCTCAATAGTAAAGGGGTAAAGTTCTCCGGGACGGAGGGAGTATATGAAGAACCTTGAACAAGAAGAAGAATTTTTTTTGAATTAACCGGATTTTGGAAGAAAATTGCCTTCAATGGTGACCCATGCCTCCCATCCTTGTAAAAATGTCATTAATCTTCAAAAAGCTTCAATCTTGAAGCTTCAATTCCAAGAATATTTGAAAATTTTGGAAATTGGGGAAAAAGCTAGGGTTTCTGAATTATAGTGATTTGGGTATAGGATTTTCGGTTTTAGGGGTGGATTTTATGTAGGATGGTGAGATTATGGTGGGGGGGGGGGTTAAATTGCCGAAATTAATGGTGGATTTGGAGGGTTGTGGTGTCTAGGAGCAAGCTATGGAGGATGAGTTGAGAGAGATGTGTGAGAGTCAAAGGAAAATATGAGGGAAGAAAGAGGGTTCACGTCTTTTTGATGGGGTATTCTCTATAATTGATGAGAGCACGGCCGTGCACTATAATTGATGAGAGCACGGCCGTGCACTATAATTTGGCACAGTCATGCCAAATTTGTCGAAAGTTGTTTTCTTCTGTCCGTTTTAGCACGACCGTGCTCATTTTGCTGCGCAGTCGTGCACTGTAGCCTTCAATTTTTTTAATAGTAATTACGAAACAAAGATTAGTAAAATAATAATAATAATAATAGATACTAAGATAATAAAAAATTATACAAAAAATATAATCCATCGATTTACCATTCCGATGATGCTTGTTTATGTTTATTAGCTCGACCCCTTTTTCTTAATCGGAATGAGCGGGAGACGGTATTTTGATTGACTGTAATCCCTATGCACGCGCCATTCCGCACCTGTTGTTGACGAAATATAATGTTGTAATCCTTGGACATGCGCCATTCCAGTGCCCGTCCCTTTTCCGGTGTTTTACTTTTTACCTTCTTATTGGATCGCTCCGCTTTAGCCTCCAACTTTTCAAACTTGGTGTTCTTATTATTTGCTACAAGGTTAGCATCAAGGTAAATATAATAATCGAACACATCGTTATCATTGCTACAATCTAAATAATCCTCATTTATAAGGCATGTGTCTTTAGATTGTGAAATTTCAATTTCCTTGCTACAGTTTTCAAGAACATTAACTCTATAGCAAGGATTATTGAGATGAATATTTTTTATAATTTTTGTTAAGTTAAATTCGACCTTCTCATCCCTGACATTTAAAGAGAGATTACCATTTTTAAAATCGATAATTGCCCCAGTGGTGGCAAGGAATGTCCGTAGAATAACGGGAATATGATGGTCTTCCTCCATCTCAAGAACTACAAAGTCGAAAGGGATAATTAATTTCCCTATATGACAAGTTACATCCTCCATAATACCTATTGGGTATTTAATGAAGTGATCCGCCAATTGGAGAAAAATGGTGGTATGTTTGATTTCCCCTACACCAAGTTTCTCACTAACTGATAAAGGTATGAGGTTTACACTTGCCCATAAGATATAACATAGAATTATCAACATTAAACTTACCAATATTACAAGGAATAGAGAAGGTGTCGGGATCTTTAAGTTTAGGAGGAAGTTTTCTTTGCAAAATGACATAAGCTTCTTCCATCAAAGCGACGGTCTCATATTCCTCAGGTTTCCTCTTATTTGAAAGTATATCCTTTAAAATATTTGCGTGAGAGGACATTTGTTGTAAAGCATCGATAAAAGAGATGTTGATGAAAATCGATTTTAAAACTTCTAAAAATTTTGCAAATTGTTTATCTAACTTTGCCTTTACCAACCTTTGAGGGTATGGTATCGGGGGGTCATAAATTCTAGAAATTTTAGGATATTTTCTCAACCTCTTTGTTAGTCACAACCATCGATCGGGCTGTACTAACATTCTCCTCACTCGGTTTGATATTTTCCTTAGGAGGGGGATCTACTAACTCCTTTCCGCTCCTAGTTACTACCGTATTAACATGCTCATTGGGTCTTTCCGGTTGATCGGGAAAACTCCCTTGTGATCTATACGAGGTCCCGACTTGTTGAGCATGTTGATTTTCTATCATTTTATAATGGGCGGCAAGATTATCAAACCTACTATTCAATAAGTTGAAGCATTCCCCAAACTCATTATTGGTCTTCTCTTATGCATTTTTACTATCAATAATAAAGTACATAAAAAATTTAATTTTGACTTTGGGGGAGGGTAAGCATTAGGATTAGTATTGAAATTCTTTTGTGCAAGCCCCGGTGGTTGTGTTTGTGTAGAAGGTTGTGGGTTTAGAATGCTGTTACTCCTATATGAAAAATTAGGGTGTGATGATGCAGGAAATGATCCACATCAGCCTTAGTCCAGTAATAGGTTGATCTCCAGCAACTATGACCTGAAACCATGAACAAACGACTAGCCGGGGTGGTCTACGGCTAATACCCTCCGGCGTGATGATGAGATGTGGTGTTATAAGTTTGTATTAAACTCTATGGAAATAAGGTAATCTCAAAATAGCCAAGAAGATATTACCTTTTTACGTTGGATGTAGTCTGGTATATATAGTCGTGGTGTAGGATCGTAATGAATCCCTTAAATCGTGGAGACAATGCAAGCGTAACTGTCTTTGTGATTGTAGGAGACGGTTACAGATTGATTCATAGATAGACGTACGTTTTTCTAGGTCGAGGTCGCCTGAGTATTCGAGGTCGACCTGACTTCGTGCCTTGGTCAGGTAGAGATTGCCCAAGTAGATGATTGTATGTCGGACAAAGCTAGATCGGGACCAAGGATGGTCGGACAATGAGCTAGGTCGACTGATCCATATTGCTTGGGCCGCTGGGGCCGTAGTAATTGGATTGACCCATTTAGTAACTGTGTCTTTGTGATGCCTGGAGTGTTGGGCTTTATACGTTCGGACTAGCCCGTCACTTTTATTCCGTTCAGTGGCCCCCAACTTTCTGAGTTGACTTTGTCGACTAGGAAGATATGAGATGTTTTATGGTGATTCACTTTGCTCGTTGTTGGAGGTCGACTAGGTAGATGTAGGTCGCTCTCGACGATTGACTTTTGGCGATTGGATACGCTATTTAATGCGCCGTAATTTTCGCAATAATGGTACGGTTCTGGCGATTGGACAACTGCCTTGGGAATCGCTGCGGAACATTAACTCTGAAAAATGGAACGGTTATTTCCCCCACCCTTTCCAATTCAGGTAAGGATTTGGAGACATATATAAGGAAAGATTCCTTTCCTTTTCCAACTTTACCATCTTCAAGCTCTCAAACCCAACAAGAACAAAATAGCAAGGAACGTGATTTTCTGGTGCAATCCTTCTTTCCGTTTCACCGTTGTGCTCCGTTTCTTCCCAATTTAACAAGGTACCCTTCAATTTATCTTATTTTGGGTTATTTTCAAGCTTTTCCATTTATTCCGCCATGGCCAGAACCTTTGGCTATGAGCTAGGTATTAGGTTGGGTATAACTTCATAAACCTTAGGATTTATAAAAGGCTAGAGGGTCCATGGAGGGAATTGACCAGAGAGGAGTGCATTACCATTATAGATAGGTGGATCTTGTTCTATGGCGAGGTAGGGTTTCCATCTGGTGAGAGTATGGGGGATTTGGAGGCGGATGATCCACGGATTATTCGTTTTCGTCGCTTCAATAAACTGATAGACCACCTAATAAGTTTTTACATCAAGTCCAACAAACCTCTCTTTCCTAGAGAGAGATTAACATTCCCAGGGGAATCTAGGTCGCCCTTAGATAGCTCGAAACATACTTCAAATAGGTCTGATTCCCCTGTTTTTGTGTCTTCTGTAGAAATGGCAGCTCAACAAACTTCTATTTCTTCATCGTCGAGCTCCTCCTCTGCCAGCATTGTGGACAAGTTTTGCTCGACAGTTGTTCCAAGCCGCAATGAGAGGGGATATGTGGCCCCCAAGCTGGCAATAAGGAGGAAAAATGCTGAGTCATGAATCAACATCCTCCATGATTTCTTCGAGGTCTCTCGTGATGACTTCCACCTTACCCACTTCACGGAGAGGCAAAGGAAAGCCCAATCTTGGATGTATTGGGGCCTGAGCTCGGCTAGGATAGATTTCTATTACGGCCAGTTTGAGGCCGGGCTACGACTTTCTCTTGACCCCTTTATCTGCGAATTTTTAGAGTGCATGTCCGTTGTCCTTATGTAGTTGGGCGCCAATACAATGAAGGTATTGGTTTGCTTTGCCATGGAGTGTCGGTTTGTGGGGTATGAGCCTTGTATGAACGTCTTTAGAAGGTTCTTCAAAATAGTGCAGAATGAGAAGACCTTCGAGATAAGTATGCTGGCCAAAGCTTAGGCCCCAAAATTATTTATCAACTTGCCCGATAAGGTGTTCGGGTGGAATCGCCATATGATATTGGTAGAGAGTAGGAAGGGATGGGAGTTTCCTTTGCCCGAGGCCGACACCCCACCTATGAATGAGGAGGATTATTGGGTCCCATAGTAGAGCGGGGAGATCACTCGTAGGTTGACATTGGTGGCTTGGAGGAGCACCATAAGATGGGCCACCCTTAGGTCGGACAAGGATTTCTTCATCCATGCAAGAATGATGCTAGGAAGATATGGGAAGGTAGCTCCCTTAGTGCCAATCATTAGGAGCCTTAGGTACCCTGATTGGGTAATTCATGAGAGGGAGAGGTTTGAGTCCCAATGCCACTACTGCAAGAAGAAGTCGGGCCACTGCAGGGGCCTGTCTCACTATGGCGGTTAAGTACTTTTACACTTTTCTGTAATTTTTCTGTCATTCTGCTCGCATACTCCTTTGCTAACTTGTTGGGGGGAAAAACCACCTTCAGCATGTTATAACTTGGAAATTACACCCTGATCCTACATCTTGGAGAACCAACTTGGCAACATGGTAAAGCTATCAAATTCCCTATTTATCAGGAACCGTTACTGAAGACTCGGTCAAAAGCCTTCTCTATTTAATTAAATGACTCAACAAACAACGGGTTATACTCACTCTCTCGCGGATTACAAGGAGAAAAGAGGGGAATACGTTAGATTAGTTACAACCGTTATCTTCATGTTATTTAAATAGCATCAGAAACACCAATGTATACACACACTCACTAGCACTTACACACACATATTTTGTATTCACATGTCGTTTGACTCTCTACCATCACAATATCAATAAAACTCCATCGTTTCGAGGTTTTATGCCGGCGAACACGTTGTTCAAGGGCTTTCCTCGTTAAATACTATGTTTTTCTTCTTGAATGAAAATGATCATATTCCATGGTACCCTATCATCTTCTTTGGGGTTAAAGTGCTTAAATTTGGCCAAAACAATTTGGCGCCGTCTGTGGGAACCATGGTTTTTTGATTTACAAACACGGATTCAAGATGCCTATCAATAGGCCTCAACCACGATTTTTTATTTCCCATTTTCTCATTTTCTGACGTTTGTTGTTACTGGTCATAAGGCAGGAGGCAAGAAGTATGAGGAATGGTACACATGCGTAGGATGAACAAATCTGACAAGGTGAAGTAGATTCCCAGCAGTCTGATGGACCTTTCAAGTACCCTTTCTAGGTTTTCTGGAGACGAGGAACCAACAACTGCTAATAGGCAACTGGGGGCAACAAAACGGTCAATCTAGAGCATCCTTCAAGTTGGTCAGTCAAATTAATAAGTGTCAGACACGAAGAGCTTTATATTCCTGACGTGAAAGCCCTACATACAGCGTACCCTTCTTCTATCAAGTTTCCGAGGCAACATAACCCCATTTGAGTAAGTTGTGGTTATTTCCAAATTAAATACACGTCTTTATGTTTATTTCAATCCGGATGTTTCCAAAGTGTAAGGTATACGCCTTCCTGATGGGATAAAGATTTTGCATCTTTCGTAAAGTGGTTTAAGGTTGTTACACCTTCGCTTGGTCGCACGATTTTCGTGTTTTAGTTAAGGAGTAGGTGGGCCAATATGTCATGTACATGTTGATTACCCCCTTCCACTTAATTAAAGCTGCGGACTTAAGTTGAAATCATGAGGATGTAGCATTAACATGTTACCGTAACGTCCTAAATATTATACCTTTTTCCCTTCCAAAACTTTTCCCTAAAAAAGTGGATCTACAACTTGATCCTAACCAATCCAAAAAGCCACAACTTTGCTTCAAAAACACATAATCTACCCAAAAGTCTATGCCTCAAACAAAGGCACCATAATCAATTACAACTTAAAAAGATTCATCATCTAAAGCGAGGACAGACCCCTCGTCATGAATATTAAGTTGCAAAATCATAAAAGTTGTTTTTAAGAGGGCCACCCCCCAAATTAAAATTCAAAATAAAATTGTCTTCTGAAGTTGGCAAAACATACCTGATCTTCATTCTTCTTTCTTCTCCTCCTCCTCTTGGGCTTCATCAACTTGTCCCTCTTTACCAGCATCCTGAACCTTCGAACTCACTTCCCTGACATCAACCGCCTCACCCAGGAACGCATTCAGCATAGCAACCTCATCTTCAATGCACCACTTGGTGTGCTGCACCATCTCATACTCCTTGATCATCTCTATCCTACTTTCCATTACCGTCTTGCTAGCGTCAAACATGAACCTCTCCTTTGCAGCTTCTAATTCCTTCACATGTTCATCAGTAACCTTTAACAACTCCTTCTTCAACTTGACATTCTCGTAAGCATAAACCTCTAATTGTTTCTTAGCTTGTGTAGCTCTAAGAAATTCAAACTTGACCCTCTTATCAAGCACCTTGATCCTGTCCTCTTTCACCTCCCCATCTTTGACCAAGTTGATCGCGAGATTTAAAGTCTGCATAATAAAGAGATCCTTAGAATTTATAGGATGTTTTGAGTGCAGAAGGAAAAGAAGAACCATTCTTACCTTCTCGGCATAAGCTATGATGTCTTTAGCATCCTTCTTCAACACCTTCACTATCTCAACCTCATCCAACTTCCTCTTTTTCTCATCCTTGGAACCTTCTCCTTTTGATAAAGGTGGCTTACTCTCTTCCTTCTTCACTCCAGCTTTTGCCCTGATTATAGACATGATATCCTTCATGTCAAAACCTGTCTGAGGACGAGAAACTGCAAAAACGAAGAAACCAATTAAACTAAAAGAACAAAAAGACAAGTAGAGACAAATCTAAAAACTTACCAGATGACATCTTGTGGGAACCTTCTTCTATCAACTTGTCCGACTCTACCTCTACACCGACACTCTCATAAACAAACACGACCGGCAACGGGACGAACTTACGTGACTCTTCAGGTAAAGCCCTCACCTTCTGAATGATTTCCAAAGAGTCATCCAACTTCGGGAAAAGGTCACTCAACTTGAAGACTGCAAAGACAAGAAAACTTTAACCCATTTGAAGATAATGAAGGTTAGCTACTAAAAAATAAAAATAAATTGAACTACCTTCCTTCCTCCACTCACGAGCCACTTCCTCCACACCTTCAATGGTATCCCACTTCACAAAAAAAGAACCTATTTTTCCAACCTCTATACGAATCTACGGAATCCACTATCAAACTCAAAGCTTTGCTTTTCACCCTAAAACCAAACCTATATGTACCATGGGTCCTAATGTCATAACAACAGGCAAACTCTTCAAAGCCAACCCTTAACCCCATCTCATCGCTCAAGCTGTCCAAGGTCGCCAAAGCCCTCCAGCCCACATGCATTAGTTGACAATAGGCAAGACCAGTAACCTTGAAGAAACGAGTGATTAAAGGGGAAAAGGGGAACTTGAGCCCGATGGTGAACGGGTACTCAAGGAAACAGACCCAATCATCTGAAACACAATCAAAAAAAAGATTAGGGTTGGGATCCATAAACTCAGCACCCAAGGGGAAGGCGAGATTTTTTCAAAGAATTTCGATGCTAGCCTTAAACAGAGCACATACCTCATCCTCAGGACGGTCTGCGGCAGCAAATCGACGGAAACCAGGGGGCAACACCAAACTAGGGCTAGCGGCTTCTTTAGATTTACCCATATGGACAAGATAGAAGAAACATACAAGAAGGTTTTGAAGAGGAATAAGAACTCACCGGAACAGGAAAGACGCTTTGGTTGGCTCGTCAAAAGTTGAAGGAAGAAATAAAAAATCAATTGCCATATTAATAAGAAGAAGCTTAATGGTTGAATAACCCTAGGCATACTCAAGTACCTAAACCCTAGGTATTGGAAGTTGTTGTGCTGAGAAGGCGCCAGGTAAGTGGAAACATGGGCGCCAGCAAGCAAGGTGAAAATTTAAAATTTTTTAACTTCTTTTAAAAAAATTAAATTTGGGGGCAATTGTTGGGGGTAAAAAATCACCTTCAGCATGTTACAACTTGGAAATTACACCCTGATCCTACATCTTAGAGCAACAACTTGGCAACATGGTAAAGCTATCAAATTCCCTATTTATCAGGAACCGTTACTGAAGACTCGGTCAAAAGCCTTCTCTATTTAATTAAATGATTCAACAAACAACGGGTTATACTCACTCTCTCGCGGATTACAAGGAGAAAAGAGGGGAATACGTTAGATTGGTTACAACCGTTATCTTCATGTTGTTTAAATAGCATCAGAAGCACCAATGTATACACACACTCACTAGCACTTACACACACATATTTTTATTCACACATCGTTTGACTCTCTACCATCACAATATCAATAAAACTCCATCGTTCTGAGGTTTTATGTTGGCGAACACGTTGTTCAAGGGCTTTCCTCGTTAAATACTATGTTTTTTCTTCTTGAATGAAAATGATCATATTCCATGGTGCCCTATCATCTTCTTTGGGGTCAAAGTGCTTAAATTTGGCCAAAACATAACTGTTTTCCTTTGATCGTGCAGTTCTTACTCCCGAGTAAGAAGCCAACATGAATCGCATCATCGACCTCGGAGATAGGAGGAGGAATAAGAAGGCACACAGAGCTGCCAATGTTAGGGCCAGCCAGGAGAAGAAGGCCATGGATAGGAATGCCTTGCTCCCCAGAGCAAGAGTGGGGATGATCCCCGTAGATGGGACTGGGCCAGTGGGGTCCATCGAGAAAGCCCCCCAAGTGCAAGTTATTGGGAAAGAGGGGGAGGTCGACATGTCGATCGAGTTGGAGTCGAGCTCTAAGCCCAAACAAGATTCAGATGGGGGAGACCCCCAAAATGTTGTCGACTTGGAGCTCGATGCTGACGAGCCAGAAGAGGTTTAAGCTGACCTCCCTCTCATTCGACTTAGGAAGAGGTCACATGTCGACCAGGGACTTGAGCAAGCTGGCACATCGAGTACAGCGGGCTCCACTTCAAGCCACCCTCCTCCTCAGGCTTCCTCTACCCGAAGCACCGAAGAAGTGCAGGCTATGGTCGAGAGGCTAATTGATGTCCCTCCCCTTACTGGGATTAACAGCTTGAGCTGCCAATATCCCGACCTGGGATTGGGGCAAATAATAGTGAGGAGGGCGGCTGACAGAGACCTGCTGATCCGGCTTGTAGAGTAGGGGTTCACTCTTGAAGAATACAATGATAGGTCGGGCCTCCTTGCTTTCGAGGAAACTCTTGTCCTTTCCGTATTCTTTCGTTTCTGTTTGATCTTTATATTTTTGATCGCCAACTCATTAACTATTCTTCCTCCTTTATGCAGTCTCTTGCTCTGATTGAGCAAGCTAAGTGCAGCTGGCGGGCTGCCATTGAGAAGGAACAAATTACCTCCACCAAGTATTCCAGAAAGGCTAGGGAGGCCGCAAAGCTGAGGGGGAAGCTAGTAGATTCTGACTCCCAGTGTTGAGCTCTCCAAGCTGCACATTTCAATGCTGAGAAGGAGCGGGATGAGGCTCTGGATGATTTGAAGGTGGCAAAGGTGTAGCTCGCTCCTCTTCATGCTCAGGTTGAATCTCTAGCTCCCATCAAGGCTGCTTTAGAGGAGGATGTGGCACTGGCCCGCAAGGAGAAGGCCAAAGCTGAAGGCCAGGTCGAGTAGCTATCTGGTATGGTCCAAGATCCTACTAAAAGAATGGAACAAATGATCAATGACCACTAGGAAGCTTGGCTCAGGTGGGAGGAGGAGGCTTTAGCCCGGGAGAAGTCCGCCGTTGAGATGTTCAAGAACAGCGATGAGTGTTACAGTATCATAGTGTCCCGAGCTATGGACTTATATGATGTTTGATGCCAATATATGGCTTGGCGGGCCATGGTGGATCCCAGTGTCGAGCTGTTAGTTGAGAAATTGGCTGAGGAGGCCCATGCGGAAAGGTATGATGAGGCAGCTTGAGCAGGTCACTTCCTCATTCGTTTCAATGCTAACGACTTGGCAGTCATTGCCCAACAAGATGTAGAGGACGGGCTAGGGCCCTAGGTCGCCCCTCCAGTCGAGCAAATGAACTACAATGCCATACTCCAAGAGCTTGAGGAGGCTGATAAGCCGAGGAGGAGGATGAAGAGGTCACCCAGGACCATGTTTTTTAGGTGGCTGAGCAGAGAGGGAAGCAGCAGCAGGAGCAACCAAATGACTATTTGTATTTTGACAAGTTCCAAATATTTTCACTTTCAATTCTAATTTAGTTTTGTAATGAAGAAGTTCCAAACATTTTCACTTTTGTTTTTAGTCGTCAATGCCTTAGCCCGATTCGGGATGCATTTTAACTCATAATATTTGTATTTTTACAAGTTCTAGCCCGCTTTTGGGGGACTTATTATTTAATGCTAATTGACTCTTGAATCATTTTTCTTTGATCCACGCTTTTGTCTTTTTTGTCGAACTAGATTAAGTAGAAGATCCACCAAAGTCTTAGTCGGACCAGTTTTCCATAATGAAGCTGACTAAGGTTTTAGTCGAACTTGTTTAAGAACGAGACTGACATAAGTCTTCAGTTGAACCTGTTTAAGAATGAGGTTGACTTAAAACTTTAGTCGAGTCTGTTTATGGAACGAGACTGACATAAGTCTTCAGTTGAACCTGTTTAAGAACGAGATTGACTTAGGACTTTAGTCGAGTCTGTTTAAGGAATTAGACTAACATATGTCTTCAGTCGAACCTGTTTAAGAACGAGTTTGACTTAGGACTATAGTCGAGTCTGTTTAAGGAACAAGACTGACATAAGTCTTCATCCGAACCTGTTTAAAAAATGAGGCTGACATAAGACTTTAGTTGAGTCTGCTTAAGGAACGAGACTGACATAAGTCTTCAGTCGAACCTGCTTGCAAATGAGGTTGACTTAGGACTTTAGGCGAGTCTGTTTAATATTTCAAAATCGACTAAGAGTCAGACCTAAATTAAATCATATTGCAAGCATAACACATTTTGTGAATGGAACTTTTCGGGGGTGACACCATTTTTTTGATGAAGTAGATCATTACATAGAGAGCTTAATCAGAAATAATATTTAACTAGGTGGCTAGCATGCCAAGGATGTTTCAGCTTGTCACCACCAGGATGGCCGATCACGTAAGTCCCCTCCTTAACAATTCTAGTAACGATGTAGGGTCCTTCTAAGTTTGGAGATAACTTATTATGTTCAGATTTCCTTCCTGTTACCTCGATCTTCCTTAATACGTAGTCCCCCACATTGAACGATCTCTTTTTGACCTTCTTGTCGCGATAACCCTTAGTTTTCTGCTTGTAATCGACCATTATAAGTTGAGCAGCCATTCATTTCTCGTCCAATAGTTCAAAGTCGAGCAATCTGTTGGAATTATTCTGGTGTTGATCAAACAAGGCCACCCTTGTTGTAGGAATTCATAGCTCGGCAAGTGATATGGCCTCCGACCGAAATGTAATAGCAAATGGGGTTTCCCCAGTGGGCCCCCGGGTGGTTGTGTAGACTGCCCAAAGAGTAAGGGGTAGTTCGTCAAACCATCTACCTATGCGACCAAGTAGTCCCTTGCTTAGTGCTGTCAATACCAATTTGTTCGCCGCTTCTGCTTGCCCATTGCCTTTTGGATAAGCGACTGACGATTTCCGGTGTTTAACCCCCAACCTCTTCATCTCTGTTTAAAAAGCAGTTGAAAACTGTAGGCCGTTGTCCGAAAAAATTGAATGTGGCACCACAAAGCGGCAATGTGTCGTGTAGGGCTTAATCCCTCTGTTGAGAAAATTTATACAGTGTGTGCCGTGTTTTGTGACGGACTGCATGGGGAAAATTATGTGCAATGTTGGGATGGACCCCCTACTTTTCTTTTGGTATTTTGCATTAAGTACTGTGACTGACGTACCTTTGCTGTGTTTACCTGCAGGATGAGGGGCTTTTGTCTGGGAAAGCCGAAAAGATGAAGTCTCGAGGGTCGATCGAGGCTATAGTGGAGCTGTGGCAGCAGTTGCCGGACATCTCTATGGGGGGCAGGCCGAGCCCTAAGAGGCTGGTTTATGGTTCCGGCTTGGGCGCGTTCGTGGAGAACTTGGCCGGGATTTCTGATACGAGGAAGAACAAGAGCATCTTCCTAGGCTTGTCCGAGTATTGGTGGGATACCACCCACACCTTCCATTTGAGCTGGGGCGAGGTGACGGTGACTCCCACCGATTTTACTGCTATCACCGGGCTTTCCTTCAAAGGAGGGCCAGTGCGGTGGAGGGACAGGATATCCGAGGAGGTGCTGGATGAGCTGTTGGGCTTCGCGCCTCTTCCTCGCAGGGGCCTGGGCATGCTATACATCGATGTGGAGATGCGGATTACGGCCAGTATTGGGGCCTATTGCCGTGGTACCGGCCTGGTGACGGCGGATCAGCTGGCACGCTCCTTCCTGTGGTTTGCCCTTTCCGAGACTCTGTTCTCGAATCACGTGACTACGGCTCCCTTTGCTCTACTGGAGAGTCTGATTGATATGGAGAAGGTTTGCGAGATAGCTTGGGGCGAGGCGGGCCTGGCCGAGCTTTATTTCTCTTTGGACCGGTTTAGCCGAGGCGTGGCCAGTTCTTTGGGCTGCTTTGATTTTGCTTTGGAGGTATGAGTTTATTGCTGTTTTTGATTTAGCAACCTGTCATTTCTCTGTTTTCCTTTGCACTGAGCCTTTTCTGCTTTTGTCGCAGGTGTGGTTCTATGAGATCTTCTGGTTCTTCTCGTGGGATCGAGATGCTGAGGCCATAACGGCCTATCATGCTATATTGGGCTGGGCCCGTCTGGCGAGGAGGAGGATGACGAGTAGGGGGAAGCTCACCATCGCTTACGGGGATGTGCAGGAGCACCTGGGGAGAGATAGCCCGGTGGAGTTTGCTCTGTACCCCTGGGCTCGGTATGGGGCTGACGAGTTCGAGGGCGGTCCCGTGGTGACGGCGCAGAGGAAGATGCTGCGGGGCCTGACCTGTGACGTCATGTACTTGGGAGAGAGGGTCTTCTGGCAGCATGTCCCGGGTATGCTCCCCCTGGCTTCGAGGGACCCGCCTTTTGGGATGATGAATTCCTGGGATATGGATGTGCTGGAGTTTGAGAGATATCTTGGCGGCGTGAGTGCCGATGAGTTTGTTTTGTTTGGAGAGGAGTATGGGTCCTTCGTTAGGAGGAAGTTGAGGACGCCACAGGTGTTGGTGAGGGAGAGGGAGGCTGGCCCGCCAGGTACCCCAGAGGTTCCAGTGCTTGGGCCGGATTTCACATATATACGAGGCGACTCGTCTAGGCGTAGGGTGTCGGTACCCATGCCTGATCTGGCTCATGCTGCTTATCGGGTTGACCCGGATGCGCCGGTGAGTGTGCTTACTCTTTTCCATTTTGGCATCTTTTCTGTATTTTTCTCGTTTGTTGAGTATGCCTGTATCTCGTTAGCTGAGTGTTCCTTTGGTTGTTTTGCTTGTGCAGGTCCCGGGGAGAGCCTTCGACACGCTGATCCGCCGTTATGTGGCGATGCGGTCCTTCGCGAAGAAGATGGCGGGGAAGATGACTTGCCGGTATTCGCGACGTGTGCTGGCATACGAGCCGATGCCTTCGAGGCATTCTGTGGATGTTCCTCCGCCGAGGGTTGAGCCAGAGCCGCATAAGGAGGGACTCTCTCGGGGGCGGCATAGCATGGATGCTGGGACGTCTTCGGGAGTCCAGAGGCCGCCGGTCTTTCACCAGTTCTGGCCTTCGCAGGAGGCACCGGGAGAGAGTTCGTCAGAGCCTTCCTTCTTCGATCCTTTTGCCGAGTTTGACCCTTCCGAGTATCTTGAGTACCTACCCCAGGAGGGGGTTCAGTATTCTGATGACGAGGGTGTGGCTGGCGAGTTTGCCGGGGTGCCCGATTTCTCGCTTGAGGATGTTGGTGATGATGATGAAGAGTCAGATTAGGGCTCATTTGCTTTCCCTCTTTCCATATCTTCTTTTTTTTTTGTTTAGCAACAGACATTATATGTACCTGTAATAAAACATCGTATTTGCACCGCAAAGTATTTTATTTTAAGATGTAATGCCGTATTTTGAGATTCCCGGGAATTGTCCTAGGAATTGTTGCTAGTTTATTATTTGTGCATGCCACGTGAGCTGGGAGTGCGTCTGAGGGTAGTGTATGCTTGCCGAAAATGGCTTTGGCTAGATTTTGGGCAGTTTGGAGCAAGGTCCTGCTGGGAACAGTGGTTGTTGTACTGTTTGCTGGGAAAGTGGGGCCATGATGCAACAAGGTCTGTACGGACCAACTTGGGGTGCAAAGAGGTCCGTACGGATCACCTTTGCTTTAGGGAAGGGATAAATGCTTTCCGGATGTCTGGACTTTCCCCACACCCCATTTGCAGCCATTTTCGAGCTTTCTTCCCCATTTTCTCTAGGAACCTCCATTTTTGCCATGGATTCTTCGTACGTTCCAAGAATTTTGCCAAGGCTTTCGTAGGAGCGGCAAGCACACTTTCTTGAGCGGCTGAAAATGTGGATGCGACACGGTATGAGGCATCAGAGGCGGGCTTCCAAGGTAAGGTTTCGACTTTGCTCGGTTTGGTCCCTAAGGAGTTAGTTCCTGATTGGGAATTGTTGCGGGCTGCCGCGAAGTTCTGGGATGTTAGGAGGCATGTGTATTGCTTCTCCTACAATGAGATGGTGCCCACCTTCGAGGATTTTCGAGCTTTGATTCGAGGACCGGAGGTGGAGGCCATCTCGCTTCCTTTGATTGGTGGTGCTGCCGTGAACGTGAAGTTTGCATGCTTTTTTCGGACTTCATTGGGATAAGTGCAGGACATGATCCTTGATTCGGGTCATATTGACATTTCTGCGCTGTCGGAGCGGTTTATGATTGATGATGAGAGTGATGTCTCTTGGGATGCATTTGCCTTGTGTGTGATAGCGACACTTTTCATGGTCAGCTCCCTTGGGGTTTGCGATGGCGCTTTGCTAGATGTGGTTAGGAACTGCAGAGCTGGAGAGGATATTGTCCCGTTGGTGCTGGGGGAGACTCTTCATGGTATTGACCGTCTGGCGACTGGGGATCGGTTCATGAGAGGGGGAAGCCCTGCTTTGCTCACCTTGTGGCTGAGGGAGAGACTTCAGGCCATGCCCGAGGCTCCGACGTCGTTTAGCCCGTGGTCATTTGCTCGGCGACCTCTTGTGTTGGATATGGATCAATCCGCCTGGGAGAGATGGATGGCACGACTTGGTACACATCAGATCCGTTGGTGGGTTTCGCACTGGGGGATTGAGACTAGGAGGGCCTTTCAGGAAAGGTCCTATGTTGTCAGAGTTCCAGGTTTGTCTTGGTCCTCCTATATTCTGTCGCTTGTTTCCCGGCAGTTTGGGATGAAGTAGGAGCCTTTGTTGGGCTGGGATGACCTTGCTACTATGGAGGTAGCTCCTCTTTGTATGGCAGCTCCAGGTTCTCTTTTGTATTTTCTGAGGGTATGGAAGTATTCCGCTTTCCCTCCTGTGGTGCTCCTTAGACGTCGGGAGAGTATCGTATTGACTACCCAGTACCTGGCCTGGTATGAGCAGCGTGTTGGGCAGTCCCAAGTGGCTTTGGGGAGCAGGCGTGGAGCGATTCTAGGGCCCGATTGCCATAGTAGCTATTTCCTTAGGAGTGCCGAAGCCTGGTCTGACCCTCAGGATGTTTACGGGAGACACTTTGTTTGACTACGAGACCAGAGTTGACCGACTGACGAAGAGAGGTCCCCTTTTGCAGACTCGCAGGGAGGAGATCCGAGCCGAAGCACGGGCGAATGAAGCCCTGAGAGCTACTGGATTGTTTCACTCGACGGGGAGGACCCCTAATCTAGGACTAAGAGACGCAGAGATGGCTCGCGTGGAGCGAAAGAAGACTCGCCGGGGACGAGGGAAGAAAGGGAAGAATGGCGAGGGGACAAGCGCAGATGGCGCGGAATGACCTCCTAGGTATCCATTCATTTAGCATGTTGTGAACTTGAGAGTAGACCATGCTTTAACTCATCAAGAAATGTTGTAATCGTTAGTGATTTGTGATTTACTTTTAAAGCATTTTCGAGACGCAAGATCTCTTGTTCGCTTCTGTTTCTTTTGTGCACCTTGGCGACGTCCATCTTTGGACTATTCTGTTGCATTTGCGGACTGAAGCAGCCTGGGCCTTGACGGCAATCCCCTTTGCTTGGGCTCTATGTTTGGCTGAGAGGTTGGATGATCCCCTGACAAGTCATTTTGACGGTCTTTTCCGTAGCTTCCTTGCCTCTTGTTTGTTGGCGTCGGGCTCTTGACCTCTTTTGTAGCTTCTGCTTGAGCTTATTATTTTTTTTGAGAGCCTTTTGCTCGAGCTCTTTTTTTTTTGAAGCGCGTGAGGGCGAAGACAAGCCCCTGGCTTGGAAGTTGACATGGGTCAGTCGTTTGACGTTGAGTGACCCTCGGATGTCCTTTGATGTTCCCGCCGTCGTTTGACTTGGTCAAGGTGATGTTGGGGGCATGCTCTTGGAAAGTGTGTAGTTTGATTGAGGTCTTGATTGACATTAATACTTTTGACTTTTTTGTGTGTTTTTAGACCGGACCAATTAAGGTTGCCTACGTTCCCCCGGACTAGAGGGCTCAGGTTTGCGTAGTTCGACACTACATGGAGTGCCAAGAGATGCACAGTTGTTCTTCTTTAGGCGAAGTATCTGCGAAGTTTGCTTCCGTTGACTGGATTCATGAAGGGATTGCCGTCTAGGTCTGTCAGCTTCATGGCACCTCCGGAGAAGATCTTTTGAACCATGAAAGGGCCGATCCATGTTGGTTCCCATTTCCCAGTGGGTTGGTTCGAGTGGGAGGCTTTTCTTTGAGTACCAGATCGCCTTCCCTGATGTCTCGGGACTTGACTTTCTTGTCGATAGCTCTAGCCATCCTGCTTTGGTAGGCTCGGACGTGTTCCATGGCCTTTAGTCGTCGCTCGTCTAGCAGAGCCAATTCAATGGGAAGGACTGCTTCCATCCCGTATGTCAGGGCGAATGGGGTTTCTCCCGTGGCTGTTCTGACTGATGTTCGGTAGCCCCAAAATGCAAGGTGCAGCTTCTCGGGCCAGTCTCGTCCTCGGGTGGTCATTTTTCGGATGATCCGTTCGAGGGTCTTATTTGCTGCTTCTACGGCGCCGTTCATTTGTGGCCGGTAGGGGGAAGACTTGTGGCGTGTGATCTTGAATTCGGCCAGCAGTCTGTCGCATTCTCCCTCGAAGTGGGAGCCGTTGTCTGATATGACTTTGTTTGGGATGCCATATCGGCAGATGATGTTTTCATTGAGGAAATGTGCCACCTTCTTGGAGGTGAGTACCTTTTAGGACTTGGCTTCGACCCATTTGGTGAAGTAGTCGATGGCTACTAAGACGAACTCGTGACCGTTGCTGCCTGGCGGAGCAATTTTCCCAATGACGTCAATTCCCCATGTGGCGAAGGGCTAGAGCGTAGTCATGCAGTAGAGATCGTGAGGAGGTAGACGATTGAGGTTGGAGAACCGTTGACACTTGTCACAGCTTCGGACAAAGTGGATGCAGTCTGCCTCCATGGAGATCCAGTAGTAGCCCATCCTGAGAATGATTTGCATTAGGGCTCTGGCGTTCATGTGGGGACCGCAAGCCCCATTGTGGACTTCGTTCATGAGCTCGCTTGCTTCTCCCTGGCTGATGCAGCGTAGGAGTGGTCCTTGGTAGCATTTCTTGTACAACGTGTCCCCAAGGATGACAAAGTGAGAGGCGAGGCGTTTTAGGGCCATGATGCTCTTGGCTTTGACTCCTTCCCTGCATTGACCTTCCTCGTTTATGAAGGCAGTTTCCCCGTTTTTGAGGTATTGGAAGATCTGATTATACCATGGCTCATTGACGGGCTTGGGCTCTGGTTCGATCTCGCAGCAGTAGGCTGGAATTTCCTTTCGTCCGACTTTGAAGGGCTTGATTGCTTTTCCCTCGAGGATTTCCACGAGTGAAGCCAAGGTGGCTAATGCGTCTGCAAACTGATTTCGGTCTCTCGTCAAGTAGTGGAAGGTGACCTCTTCGAATTGTGTGATGAGGTCCTCCATGCAGGCGTGGTATTTTTGTAAGCCTGGGTCTATGGTTTTCCACTTGTTGGAAACTTGGTTGATGATCAGGGATGAGTCCCCATAGACCTCGAGTTTCTGGACGTTCCTTTCGAGTGCGTCCTGTAGTCCGGCGGCGCAGGCTTCGTATTCGGCGGCATTGTTGGTTACCTCGAAATTGAGCTTTATGGCGATCGGGGTGTGCTCGTCCTTGGGATCGACCAAGAGCATACCGATGCCATTTCCTTTTTTGTTGGCTGCTCCATCGAAGAACAGTTGCCATCGATTTTCGCCTTCGAGTGCGAAGATTCCTTCGTTTGAAAATTGTGGTTCGGGGCCTCGAGCCTCGTCGGCTGGGAAGTCAGCCAGTTGTTCGGCCATTGCCCGTCCCTTGATTGACTTTTGGTTCACGTACTTGATGTCAAATTCCGCTAGGAAGAAAGACCATTTGGCGAGCCTCATTGACAGAGATGGTTTGTCGAAGAGGTACTTGACTGGGTCCATTTTGGAAACCAAGTGCACCGTGTGCGACTGCATGTAGTGTCGTAATTTTCCGACGACCCATACTAGAGCTGCGCAGGTTTTCTCGAGGGCTGAGTAGTTGAGTTCGCTGCCTTGAAACTTCCGACTGACGAAGTAGATGGCGTTCTCGACTCGTGACTCTTTCTTTTCTTGACAGAGCATGGCTCCAACTGCGGTGTCGGTCACAGTTAGGTATAGCAACAATGGCTTCTCCTCATGGGGAGGACAGAGAATCGGAGGACTCACAAGGTACGCCTTTACTTCTTCAAAGGCATCTTGGCATTCTGAGTTCCATTCGACGTCGGCATTCTTCTTCATTAGTTTGAAGATTGGCTCGCATATGGAGGTCAATTGATTGACGAAGCGGCTGATATACTGCAGGCGGCCCATGAAGCTTTTCACCTCTGTTTGAGTTTGCGGTGGTCTCATTTTGATGATGGCCTTGATCTTTTGAGGATCAACCTCGATGCCTCGCTCGGTGACCATGTATCCCAAGACTTTGTCTCGGCTGACCCCAAATGTGCATTTGGCAAGGTTTAACCTCATCGAGTGTTTTCGGAGGCGGTCGAAGAACTTTCTCAGGTCTGTGAGGTGTTGTCCATCTGATCCCTTTGAGTGGACGATCATGTCATCGACGTACACTTCGATCTCTTTTTGGATCATGTCGTGGAAGAGGGCGGTTGCTGCCCGTTGGTAGGTAGCCCCAGCGTTCTTTAGTCCGAACGGCATCACTGTGTAGCAGTAGGTTTCCCAGGGGGTTATGAAGGCTATTTTTTCTTGATCTTCTTTGGCCATCTTGATTTTATTTTAACCTGCAAACCCGTCCACAAAGGATTTGACCTCGAAATTGACTGTAGTGTCCACCAACATGTCGATGTTTGGTAGTGGAAAATCGTCCTTAGGACTTGCTTTATTGAGATCTCGGAAGTCCACACAGCAGCGCACTTTTCCGTTGGCCTTGGTGATCGTGACTATGTTGGAGAGCCATGTGGGGTACTCGATCACCCTGATGAAGCCGATGCGGAGCATCTTCTCGATCTCTTCTTTGACTTGTAAAGACCATTCTGGCTTGATTCGGCGTAGCTTTTGCTTGATGGGCTTAGCCTCAGGATTCAAGGGGATCCGATGTTCTACAATGTTTGGATCTAATCCGGGCATGTCTCGGTAAGACCAAGCGAACACGTCCATGAACTCTTTGAGCAGTGCAGTCAATGCGTCTTGCTCTATGCCAGTGAAGAAACTTCCGATTTGCGTCTCTTTTGGCTCTTCAGCAGTTCCCAAATTCACTTTGGTTAAAACCTCCTCGGCAGCTTGGGCCCGGTTTTTCTCTCGTTTGACAACATGCTTAAAGATGTGCTTAATGTATTGTTCGTTTAATGTGTCTGCTTCTTTATCAAGTGAATCGTTATTAACCGTTTGTGTGTTAGTTAATTTATAAGTTGTTAAAGATGCAATGAGAGGATACTCGGAAAGATCGAAGCATTCATTATTGGCAATGAGTTCGTATTCTTCTGGCGTGAGGCCATCAGATGACTCGAGAGACTCAAAATCAAATATAATGGACTCAGGATGGGTTTTGACACTGGACTCCAGGACTCGAGAGGTCAGACCAAGTTTTTCGATCATGTCCTTTTTGCTGGCGGTGGGTCCGGAAAAGGTGGCCCAGTTATTGAGTGGCAATGAGCTTGATAGAAGGCGGGGTTTGAAAGGCTTTGTGTCACCGTTCCCGATCATGGCTATCATAGAGTTATCAGAAACAAAATCGATTAGATCTGGCATCTCGATTTCTTCGTTGAAGAGCAGGTGGAGCAGGGGCCCGTTCCAGGCATTGTCTGCGGAGTCTTCCGCTCTTGTCTTGGGCATTGCTAGCTCGAATGCTGATTCGTCCCTCTTGTTGGGGGCAGGGGTGTTGACAGAGAGTTTTTCGAGTTCTTCTGCCAAAGAGGGGGTTTTCCCAAACCAGAATTCATTGTGAATAGTGGTGTTCATGGGTCTCGGCAGAGGTGGTGTATCGAGAAATGCTCTTCTGACGGGATTTGGCTTGAGGCCTCTGAATCTTGCCAGGTTCCGCTGGAGCTTGTCCATGGTTGTCGGTCAGCTTTGTTTGGCATTGATCAGCTCTGTTCCCTTTCCTGTGTCTTCATTCAAGTTGTCACCTTTCTTTGTGAAGTACTTGGTCATGTCGAAGCTGTAAGGGCGAAGATCGGAGATTGCGTGCAAGCCCCTTTTGCCATTGGCGGAGCGTTTCCGTGTAGCTTTTCTATCTTCCGCAGCGTCTTCGGGAGTAGGAATGTATCCCAGGCCATGGAGAGTATTTTGCTCTTTGATATTGATGATTTGTTGGGTACCCTGATGGCGTTTTCCCAAACCAAGCCCCGGGATGTAGTTCATGCGCTTCATCATTTTCATCGAGGGAGGGATCTGGTCCCAAATCAAAGGCAGGTCTATGTGGCACACCTGGGCTTTCGGGCATTCGATGGTGAACCCTGTCAGCATCATGCCATCATTGTCGTGTTTGATTTCTAAGACTGGGACGCCG